>JANAVB010013999.1:12721257-13331257 GCA_029216955.1 Iris pallida | reverse complement strand
CATGTCGAAACTGATATTTCAAACAACATAGATAGTTGTCTTTTTATTTGTTTTCTTGTCTTTTTTACCACCTGTCACGTTATCTGTACTTTCTAGTTTTCATCTCTCATATGTTATTTTTATATCTTGTTAATCCTATTATGTTCTCGTATTATTGTCGGTTTGTGTGCTTGTTCCATTCATGACTGGAAACCAACATTTTTCAGGTTAGCTGTGGCTTCACTTAGCTTGGGAGATACGGGTGTACTTGTAGACAGAAACCTAGAAATAGATAGCAGTTGTATTATTTTCATTAATTGTGAGAATTTTGTATTTTCTTTAAATGTAAATGTTGTAAATGTTGTAATAAATTTAGAAATGTGAATGAGCAGCAAATGTGATAGTTTTGTAATTTTGAGCATCTTGGCCGTGACAGCATTCTAACGTCGACTCTGCGGCGTAGGCTGGCTTGGACACGTCTCGTATCCGAAAAGCTGGTGCGGGTCGTGACACTACCGTCATTGTACGGTACGGGCTTCTGCGACGCTGACACGTGGCAAAAATCGAGATTCCCCTCAAACGAGATCTCTTGTGGTTATAAACATAACCGGAGGAGGTGACACGTGGCACGTGCCGATTTGCTTTCTCGGATACAGCCAAGTAAATCTTGGGATTTTATCTTAGATTTGGAGTCTAATTGATCCTCATCTAAGATTTAAATCAATTTGATATGATATCAAGCATGATTTAATCCCAATCTTCTCTGTAAAAGGCGGTTTAAACAAACCAATTGGAGTGGACCCACGCTTCCTGTGCCTCTGGTGAGGACTAAGTGCTGTTGTGCTTCTGTGGCGACGAGTAGACCATGCTTCTGGAGACGACGGAACCTCTGTACTTTCAGGCGACAAGTGGACTTGGCTTCGAATGACGACAAGACTTCTGTGCGTATAGAGCAACTTACGAAGCTGTGTTTCGGGCTACCAGAGTCACTGTGTTGTAGGCAACAAGTAGGCTTGTGCTTCAGTTTGGCAAGGTTATTGTACTTTTGGAGCGACATGTTGACTTGTATTGGTTGTGATGGGCTTGTCGGCTTGTGCTTCAGTTTGGCAAGGTTATTGTACTTTTGGAGCGACATGTTGACTTGTATTGGTTGTGATGGGAGTTCCCAAGTCTCTTATAGAGAAGTGGCTTAAGCTTCTGATTCGGAGCAGAAGACTGTACCGTAGGAATGGAGATGGTGTGAGCATATCACCATCCTGCGCCTCATTTGGACACAGATAAGTAGCTGCGCCTCTGAACAGTAAAGACGTTGGCTGCAAAGGAAAGGGTATGACACCCTTGCACGTCTGAGATTGGCACAGGCAGATAGCTGTGCCTCTGGAGTACAGATACTGGCTTCTGGAATAAAAGAAGGGGAGGAGGGCCTACCACCATTTTGTTTCTGAGGTTGGTACAGGCAGGTGGCCGCGCCTCTGGCTCGAAGGCTCTGGCTTCTTCAAGGTGCTGGGTTGCTGATATGCTTCTGAGAGGCTGCGCCCACAAGAATATCAGAACATGCTTCGGTGGAGGTCAATCCTCCATCGAGTGTATCGAGACGAAGGAAGGCTGCGCTTCAATGAAGACCGCATCCCTTGTAGATCCCTCTAGGCTTCTGTCGAATCTGTACTAGTTCTTTTATAGAAGAACAGCATTAGTCCCTTATGCATAGTCTTGATGTGTCTGTAATAGACTTTGGTAGACATGGCAATGAAGCGACTTCTCTCCATATCTTCTGTTTTGTCTTTTTAGCACTGAGCTTGAGTCTTTTGCATCTTCTGCGCTTTGGCGAAGGAATGTTTTCAGCTGAGATTTTTCATGCTTCTACACAAACCCCAATGAATGCTAATGTGGATAGCTAAGTCATATACTTCACGTTTGGGTTAGCCGTACCTTAAAAATATGGATAGCCATCTATGATGTGTTGTATTAGCCAGCCGTTCACATATCGAAAGGTATTTCACACATACTGTTGTTTCTGTTATTCATGTTCATAGTTCAGTTCTTCATCTATATGTTTTTTTTTCTATTGGCTTACTTGTTCATGGTTATTGTTTCTCATATATAGTTCATATCCTGCCAGTTCTTTACAGGTTTTTTACCGTTACTGTTTCTCATTGTTCTAGCTTATCTTGTGCTAACTACATTAAATGCAATATGGTTGTATTTTGCTCATTTTCTGACTGGATCGTTGATAATATAGGAGAGGATGACGACTATCGCTATACTTCTTATGATGGACCATCAGAGAGTGGTGTCGACGATGTTGGTACCGAGTCTGATGAGCCATGATAGATCTCTTGAGGGATCTAGATTTACCTTTTATTGTGTTTTAGTTTTACTTTCATAGTTTGACCAGATTTGTCTCCGGATGGACCATATTATTATTCTGGATTTGTCTCCCTATTATTGGATTGGAATCTTATTATTTCATTATCTACCATACTCTTATTTCCTTGATTTCTGTTATGGCTGAGTATGATGTGTATCTGTAATCACTTGCATATGTGGAGGAATTTATTGTGTACTACTAGACAGCATTCTACCGTCGATACTGCAACGTTGACTGGGCTTGGCTACGTACTCGTACTCGATTATCCAGGAGCAGGTTGTGACAAGTTTTTATGGTGGCCTATACAAGTCAAATTTTGCAAAAGATTGCGAACTCGTGGTAGTACTTAAGTAAGTCGTACCACTGCGAGCCTGCGAATAGAGTTGAAGTTTAGATATAATAATTTTAGGTGATGTTCATATCGTCTACAAATATGAATAGACACTTAAGGATCTCCTCCACATGCCTTGATACGTTGTTGATCTCCATACCTGACTTCAACTATTCCTTGATTTGATTCCTACTTAAATCTTCCCACTGTTTAATAATTTTCTTTTACTGCAGTACTTAATGGATTCTCAGGACAGGTACACCACTCCCGTGGACACCCCACCAGCTGCAGGCATAACAACTACAGATGGGACTCCATCATTATATGGAGGCCAGATTACTTATCAGGGCGACCAGTCACATCCGTACACCTCGAGGTTCCGCAGAGATGATATTCCACTTCTCCTGCAGTTTCTTCCACAGACTCCACCTCCACCACCTACCATGGACAATGCCCAGTTTTTTAGAATCTTCCAACGATTCTCGATTCCCAGACTGAACATGCTATTATTTTTCACGATAGTTTGATAGAGGCTCTTCAGACTAGAGACGCTCCCCGACCTCGCCCAGGAACATCTAAGGATTTCATGAACCTTAGGACCTTGGAATTCTATGGGACAAAAGGGATTCTCTGTGCTAATGAGTAGATAGAGAACGTGGAACGGCTTCTTCGGATTGCTCGAGTTCCTGAGGATTTGAAGATAGAGTCAGCTAGCATGCAACTATTCGATATTGCCCGAAAGTGGTATCGAGATGAGCCTTGACATTCTGCACCTGATGTGACTTGGACAGAGTTCAAGGAGCGATTTAAGAAGAAGTTCTACCCCGACATAGCTCGGAAGGCTTTAGATAGTTAGTTCGAGAGACTGGAGCCATTTTGCAGAGTACATGGTCATTTTACAGAGTACATCGCCGACAAGTATACTGCAGAGTTTAGTCGCCTCAGCCATTTTGCAGAGTACATGGTCAATACTCCTGAGTCGAGCTCGAAGATTCAAGAAAGGATTATCTTGCGAGATTCGTTAAGTTATCGTTACCAGTCGAGCCACTGCCTATGATGAGATCTTGATGGTAGCACAAGGAGTTGAAAGAGAATTAGAGCCGAGACCCAAGAGAGATTGAGATGCGTACGAAAGAGGTAGTGAACTAATCGGGACCAGCAAAATGTTCCAATGTTCCCGTAAGGAATTTACCGTAGCAGTATCATCAGCAGCCTCGTCCCCAGCAGTAGCAGTTCATCCCTTTTGGTAAAACTCTACACTACAGCATCAGAATCAAACTCAAACGACTATTACATGCTCATACTGTCAGAGGCCAGGACATTATTTTGATATATGCCACAAAATATTAGGACAATGCTTATCGTGTGGATTGGCTACACACCGGGTGAGAGATTTCCCCACGGTACCTCCCCTTCGAGACTCAGGACCTACTTAGGGAGGACCAGGACAAGGGCAAGCATTTGTAGTTGTGACTCGACCTTAAAGTATAGGTAAATTAAATATGTTCCCTTAAAAGCCTTCCATATTCATAGTTAGCATGCGTGTTTACTTAATTAGTAGTATGCTTGATTAGTTCTCTTGGATTTCTTAATCCTTTCTATGATCTAGACTAGGAATTAATTTATATTACCTGTAGAGGTCATATATTTATAATATGCTATGTTGATTTTTGAGAAGAAAAATATTTTTAAGGGGGATTGTATATGTCAACTGCTTCTAGATCAGAAATTTAGGAATTTATTTTATTTTATTTGTTTATGATTAATTTTATGATCATTAAGGGTCATGCCCAAGCTTAGAGGAGTGATGACCATGTTAAGTTCATATGCCCTCTAGATAGCTTATATATAGGTTATTTAGCTATTTTATGTTTTTCTATAATTTTTGGATATTTAAGTTATTTAATATATAAAGGTTTATTAATTTTAAGCACTTTAAAGATTTACTATAAGATCATTTGGGGTTATTTTGGGACTAAGCATTTTTCTATAATTTTCTAGAATTTTTTTGGAATTTTTAGAAATTTATTTGGCTTTAAAATGATTTCTAAATCAATTTAGAATCTTAATTACACAGTCAGCGCAACCGAGCCCACACATCAGCCACTTGGGCCGAGCAGGCAAGCCCAGCTGTCAGCTGCACAGCAGCTGATTCTTCTATTTCTTAATATGGAAAGCGGCTTAACCGACTTTCCCAAGCCGCGTGGCCATCTGACCGTCCACGTTTTGAGCGGGATCGCTAGGTTGGTGACACGTGGCGTAGCCGCAGCTCAACCGCCTCACTTAGCCGACTTCCTCTCTCTCACTCTCTCTCTCTCTATATATATATATATATATATATATATATATATATATATATATATATATATATATATATATATTAAGGAACCTCCCCATTTTATTCCAAAATACTGAAAAGCGGAAGCTATACAAGTATACCAGAAGACGCAAAATCCCGAAGCCTATATACGTATACTAACAAAAGGAGGGGAAGGAGGGTTGAAAACCGGCTAGACCGGGAAAAGGAATGATTGCCAGAAGATAGGCTGGATGTGATGGCAGAGAGATCTTCTCTTGTAATACTGCCTGATGGTCTCCTTCAGGAGAAGGTCTGCTGAGAATTGACGCCCCTCGTATCTCGCCTTATTACAGTTTTTCCATATCACCCATGTAGCAGCAGCGGCCACGATCTGGTGTCCATGGGATGCCGCTCCCCAAGCTCCAATACGCTCCTCGAATTGTCCTGCTCCAAGGGATATCCTGCAGCGATGGGAGAGGGCAGTCCAAACCATGTTCGAAAGATCACCCTGGCTTAAGATGTGGTCCACAGATTCCTGTCGGCGGTCGGTGCAGCATGTGCAGGCGGAAGCGAGACTGTACTCGAGCTTGGTGAGGGAGTCATCGGTAGGGTGGATCTTGCGAACAGCTATCCAAATTATGAAGGACCACTTCTTTGGGATGCATGACTGCCAGAGCGGGGCCATCCTCGGACACGGAGTAGGAGGGTTTCGGACTAAGCTTCTGGCTGATCTGACAGAGAACCTTCTGGAGGCCTCCGTCTGCCACCGGAACTCATCAGCGCTGACCCCGATCGTCAACCCACCATTTCGGATTGCCTCGACCGCTGCTTGGCCTGTCCAGTCCCGCACAATAGGCCAGTTCCATTCATTGTCCATGGGGTCCCACATGTCTTTGATCTTGCAGAACTTGTGGTCTTCCGAGAGATTAGGAAGTAAGGTATTTCCTACCCATCGTTCGAGGAAAGCAGAAGATTCGCTGGTACCCACAATCACTCTCATGATCGGTTCAGTAAGAAAGCGGCCATTAAGAGAACGATGCCATGCAGCGGAAGATCTATTGTTGCTAATGGCCATCGTTGGGTGGATGTGCTTGAAGTACCTGGCCTTCATGAATCTGGACCATAGGTTCTGGGTGGTGCAAATCTTCCACCACAGTTTCATAGAAAAAGCATTAACGATATGGAAAAGTTTAGAGAATCCCAGGCCCCCATCGTCTGTCGACCGCGCCATGGTGTCCCAACTGGCCCAATGGTGTTTGTTGTTACCATCGCTATGCCCCCAGAAGAAGTTGCTGAGTATGCTCTCGATCAAAACGAGGACTTTCTTAGGAGGAGAGCACACGGCAAGGGTGTAGATGGGGACCGATGTGAGGACATGTTTGATAAGGATCATCTTGCCACCCGGGGATAGCGTGGCATTGTGCCATCCTTCGAGCTTCTTTCTGATGCGGGTAATCAGGTCCTCGAATATGTCGAAATTATATTTGCCATATACTAGTGGACATCAAGGTAGTGAAGAGGCAGATGTTTGATGGGGAAGGAGGTAGAGTTGGCAAGGGTATCGGTGTGCTCTCTAGAGATCTTGTGGTGGGTGTAAATAACACTTTTTTTTTCTGGATTGACCTTCTGATCCGAGCACCTTTCATACCTCTGGAGAGTGTTGTGAACCACCTCCACCGACCCGACGTCCCCAGAAGAGAAGATAAGGATGTCGTCAGCAAAGGCTAGGTGGGTGATGATAGCACAGCCACTGGCAGTATGGTAGTGGTGGAAGTTGGTGGATCCAACCATTTTGTTGAGGTTCCTCCTCAGAGCATCGGCGGTAATAATAAAAATGGTGGATGACAACGGGTCGCCTTGCCTGACCCCGCGGCTCGATTTGAAAAACCCGTCGGCCTGACCGTTGATGACCGTCGAAAACCAGGAGTTGTTGATTGATCTCCACACAATGTTGGTCCAAGTTTTAGAGAATCCGAAAGCTCTGAAGACCCAGATCATGAATTGCCAATCCAGTCTGTCATAAGCCTTCTCTATATCTAATTTGATAGCAATATTGCTTCCTCTTGCTAGAAACTTCATACAGGTGATCAGCTCCCGGGCGAGCATAATATTATCTTGGATGTTCCTGCCCCGAATGAAGCCGCTCTGCTCCTCAAAAATGATCTTAGGATGGAGGCTAGACATGCGGGTAGCGACTATCTTGGAGATGATCTTGTTGGTGAAGTTACAAAGGCTGATGGGATGAAAATCGCGAAATGTCTTCGGGTTACCTTTCTTCGGAATGAGGATAAGGTTGGCGCTCGAGATGGCTCTAGGATACCTCGTACCTTGAAAGAAGGCACTGACCACAGCGTGGATGTCAGCCTTGATGATGTCCCAGCAGGATCTAAAGAAAGTTTCTGAAAACCCGTCCGGACCGGGGGCGCGGTGCTCGTCTAGGTCCCAGATGCCTTCTTTCACTTCTATCTCGTTCGGGGGGGACTCAAGCCGGGTGTTGTCATCGTCGTTAATGAGGTGGGGAATCTCCTCAAGGAAAGCCTGGTCCTTGATGACCATTTCCTTGGTGAACAGGTTGGAATAGTATTCTGTCGCCGCTGCTTGGATGCACTTATGGTCTTTGATTATGGACCCATTGGTGTCCGCTATTTGGTGAAGAGTGAGATTCTTGTCACGACCCGCACCTACTGTGATGGTACGAATACGTAATGACGCCCAGCCTACGCCGCAGTGTCGGCGGTAGAACGCTGTCCTAGGTTACTATCTAATCAACAACTCACGCAATTATATAATGTACTTGTCAAATCTCAACTCCGAACGGAGGACAAGTATAGATATAATGAATCTCAATCACAGTCTAAGAACGATATGATAGCACAGAAGATTAAAACTAAGACTAATAACAGAAATAAAACCAACAACTAATAATATAATCTCAAACAATCTCAACTACAATCTCAACTACAATTCTCAACTTATATACAACTCCAGTTCTAAAACAAGAAAGCTAAAACAGGACAACTAGCTAAACTCCCGATCACTCCTGAGTGTCGGGACCATAGGTAGCTAAGCCATCTCCTGATCCATAATATGTAGGGCACGTGTCCTCAGGGCAATCATCTGTAAAATTATCAACAGGTCCAGTCAGGACAGGAACGAGTACAACTTATCAAGAAATCCCAAGTAAATGACAGAGAAATATAAAGCAGTTATAAACAGTTTTATTGATGAATATGTCAGTTTATATTTAGGTTGTGGTATAGAGAAGCAGTAAGATACAAGAAAAGTAAAGTAACTAAAACAAGAGAAGAATGATGGCAATGAAGACTGTAAAAAAAATCTAGCTGAACTAAGGTAACATAATAAGTCCAGATAGTAAATGTAAACAAGTACAAAACCCAAGTAAATCCAGACAACATGAATCTGATACCAGGTGGTTCCAGTACAAGATGAGTCCGGTATAAGGTGAGTCTAGTTGGTGATCAAAGGTTCCAGGGTGAGGCCAGCCTATACTCTAACAGTGTGTTTTAAAATATCGGGATCGACATGTGAACGGCTATAGGTAATACGGCATACCGCACACTCGGCCAAGTGTGGGATGGCTATCATTCCAGTATAATTCCAAGGGAGTGGTTCCAGTATTTGGGTATGTTCACATGCCTATTCCAATATTTTTCCGTCCAGCAAGTACAAGTGAATCCATAATAAGACACAAAAATAGGTATAAGTCCAGCCAGTACACGAATGGTTCCAGTAAATAATTCCAGGCTGGTTCCAGTAGGTGGTTCCAGAATAGAGGCCAGACTTAAATAAGTGAGTGTCGCATAAAATGGATCCAGTAATATCAAATCGTGTTTGTAATACAGAATCAAATATAACTAGCTACAACTGAAGTATAGTAAACGACAAGTAAATGGAAGAACTATCAGAGAATGTACTCGCCTGCTACTCTGAAAAGAGTAGTGTAATATCAGATGCCTGTACCAGAGTCACAATGTCTGAAACAGAGTAATATGGGTTATAATATGTTTAAAACAAGGTAAATGATGTTTATGATGCAATCTACATGATTTCTAGGCCAATCTAGGTCAAAGTCAAACTTGGTCAACTCTACAGTCAAACTAAGTCAAATCAAGTCATATTAGGTCACAAGAAGTTAAACTAAGTCATACGAGGTCAAACAAGGTTAAACAAGTCTAATCTAGATTAAAGTTAACTCTTGGTCAAATATTCTAGCCAAACTAGTCAAGTTATCTAGGGTTTAGTCAATAATGGTCATACTAGTCAATATGGTCAAACTAGGTCAAAGTCTAGACTATCTAAGATTTTGGTTAATCATAGACTAGTCAATAAGGTAATTAGATCAAGGGCCAACTCTATAAGGCTAACTCAAACCAATCATATGCTATCATGTCTTAGTATACCAAGGATTCTATACCACAAAGCTAAGGCATAACCAATTTTCCATACAAGTATATCACACATAATATATATAAATACCAATCTTGAATCTATAGTTAAGCTAAGCCCATACTCTAACTCAAATCATTAAACAACTCCTAAGCATCCCCCTTAACCCCATACATATCTTAATCTACTTAGGACTATCCACATAACCTATATGGTCAAACCTAAACCAATTAGTCAATAGTCTATGGTTTAGTCAACTTAGTCCAACTAGCCCCCCTTTAAGTCAATCTAAGCCCCTTTCTAGGTCAATTAGGTCATGGTTGACCTATAGTTGACTTTGGTCAACCATGGTCAACAATGGTCAACCATCTAGTCAAACTAGGTCAACTTGACCTAATGGTCAATTCTAACTTGCTACTAACCATAGGCTAGTAATCCTAGGGCACTAAGACATATATACAATACATATATACATAGGCCATAGGCTAAGACATCAAGTCTATATCATATATATATACATATCTAATTTATATATACCCAACTATATAACCCATTATATGTAATACATATATATAATATATCCATATACATGTAACTAATATATAGCCAATATATATATACCAGTATATAACCTATCTATGTATATAATACCTATATATATATTCAACCTACAATTATATATGATACACTATATATATATTGAGAGAGAGAGTGTGGGGTGAAGGGGTGTCATGTGTGTACAAGAGTGAGTGAGAGTGTGAGGGTGTGTGTGTACAAGAGTAGTGAGAGTGTGTGTACACAGCAGGGGGGTTGAATTCAGAAAAAACTGAGAAAGGGGACTTCACAACACACACACATATGTGCATATACACATAGACCTATACATACCTATATACATACATTTTCATACACATACACATACCCACACACTCGTATACATATACACACACATATACTATGTATATACACACAAACATACATACATATATACATAAAAATTGGTTTGAAATTCATTTAAAATACTGAAAAATGCCAAAAAACTGTTCATTACTGAACAGGGGGGTAAACCCAAAACCGACACTAAAACCTAGCTAAGACCCAAAAATAGTGGTTGGTAATCGTGCCCCCATATGTGTACGTGTCATAGGTGTCCATAGGTGTCCACCACGATACGACACAACGTGTCCAAGTGTCAAAAATCAGAATCTGGTAAGTTTCAGACACTGTGCAGTGACATAGCGTCGTGCACGGGTTCACGCGCGTGTAGGACACGACACAAGTATCCTAGAGTCTCATGGTCACGTGTCCAGGTTCGCCTAGGGTCAGGCTACACACCTAGGACCCTGACATGAGCTCACGTGTCGCCGTGTCCACGTGCGAAGCGCGTATCAGTGCACGTTTTCACACGTGCACAACACAGGCACGGGTCGGTGCGATCGAGTTTTCTCTCGATCCACTCGACCAATTCGCCTAAAATTTTGTGTGCAGTATGTCAGACACTAGGCGCACGTGTCCACAAAAAATTAGGCCATGGGAGGCCGTGTCGTGTCCTGTGTTGCCCCCGAGCAGCAGGGCACTGTGTTCGTGCGTACGGCAGTGTGTTCGTGTCCCCGTGTGGATACGACACGACTCTAAATTCAGAAAAAAAAACACAGAAATCAATAAGCCAACCCTAGATCTAGGATTCTATTCAAATACATTTGCAAAATTTGCAAATCGTATCGGTTCGGGCATTTTGTCGAACACCTAGCCTATAGGTTCGATACGTGTCCGATACGGACACGAAACCTAAAGCAAATGACACGAAATTTCTACAGTAGCTAGGGGACACCTATTCCTAAACCATCATGCAAATAAATCACAATAATAATGTAATTTAAAGGGTTTTACCTATAGGTGCAAATTGCATGGAAAAGCTCCAAATGGGGGGTGTTCTTCTTGATGGCCAAATGCTCCAAATTGATCCCAAACTGAAATAGCTCTCCTCCAACAGTCCATAAACTTAAATTAGAACCCAATGCAAAAGACTAGGATGAAAAAGGAGATCAAATAAATAAAATGAGAATTTTTGGAAGGGGGAAGAATACCTTTCTTTTCTCCAAGTGTTGGAATGAAAATAAAAGAGGCAAGAACTCAAGGAGGAGATTATTTATAGGGAGGGGAGCCCTAGTGGCTGGTCATGAGCTCAAAAATTAGGGTTAGGGTTCACTAAATGGCCCATGGGCTTAAGTCATGATCAAACAATCATTTAGCCATAAATCATTTCACTTAAACCATAAGCCATGACTTAATTCACTAAACCAAATCCCCTCATTCTAAAATTAGTTTCTAATGACTAAAAGTAGGTTAACTTAAGTTAGACTAGGGTCACCATGGCTAGGGTTAGCTTCTAGGCTAGTTCACTAGGTCTCAACAAGTCATGGTCAACTAGAATTCACCAATTCAATAAATCACCAAATAATTCAAATAAGTCAAAATGACCAAATTACCTCTAGACTAAAAATGATAATTAATCATCCTAATGACATGGTTAGGCTCTAGGTCATGCAGTCTCTAGGGTTTCACTAACAGCACATCAAAATCACAAGTCATGACTTAAGGCAGTTTTTAAATAGTTTAAAAATTATTAAAAATCACTAAAAATCATAATATGAATCAAATATCAATAATTAATAATTATAATTACAAAATTTCAAAATTACCCTCATCTGGAAAACTGGGTGTTACAATCCTGCATGCGACCGTTGATGCAAGCATGGAAGTAGCTCGAGTTTTTGTCCCCTCACTGTCCCATTTGAGTCTAGCTTTCTGCTTCCAGAAGTCGGTCTCCACTTTCAGGCGGAGTTTGATGATAGCCTTGGTGAGGTTGAAAGCGGATCTAGCCTCTGGGGATCTGTTATTCAAGAACCTGATTTCTGTACGGTTGACGTCATCTTCAGCCTCTCTGATAGCCTGAAAAATGTCACCGTACGCTTGCTTGCTCCAAGCCGCAAGGGCTTTACTCGTGGCTTTGAGCTTGTTAGCCACCCTCGTAAGCGGTTCCACATTGTTCGTACTATTTCAGGCCTGGGATACGATGTTCAGGAACTGGGGGTGGTGGCTCCATAGATCCAAGAAGCGAAAACCTTTTTTGCTGGTGCTCATGTTACCGGTAGTGATCACTAATAGGGGACGTGGCCGGACTCGGTAGCATTGAGGTGGGAGAGCTTGGATGTGATCCCCATGCCATGCCATTGAGCGTTGGTTAGGGCTCTGTCAAGACGGGAGTATTGGCGCCGATCGTCGTCCTGTATGTTGCACCAGGTAAAGGCGTTGCCTGTGAATAGAAGGGAAGAGAGAAGGGCATTGAAGATGAAGTTGTTGAAGTCTTGTATGGCCAGAAGAGGGGAGGAGGGGGCGACCGCCAGACTTCTCATCACTGCTGGTGATCGCGTTAAAGTCCCTGATGCACAGCCAAGGGAAGTTGGTATGCTGGAGGTGGATGTTCAGGATATTATTCCAAAGCTGTTTGCGTTTGGTGAGATCACAGCTGCCATGAATTATGGATAGGATGGCACGCATGGGTAATAATGGGTGTTCCATCCAGCAGGATAGGGCTTGATGGGAGTCATCAATGACTCCGATTTTGACGTCCTTCGAACCGAGGATCCAAATGTTGTGTCTGCCGGCAATGGTCGTTAGGAAACCGAACAGCAGCTGCATAGATTTAAGTCTCTTAAAGGAGATTTTGGGTTCAAGGATAATCAGAACGTCAATCTTTTGAGTTTTGGTGAGACTGGTGATTCTCCTCTGAGTAGATTTGTTCGCCAGACCACGGACATTCCAGGAGAGGATGTTCAGCATTATCAGTAGAGGTGGGGTTGGTGGTTGGCTCGCTTAGCTGCGGCCCTAGTTCTGTTTGTCGGGGAGTCTCCAATTTTTTTGAGGTGTGGTTTCTTGGTTGTGGTGGGGGCCTCTCCCGTCTTGGGGGTGAGTGATTTGAGGGTGGACCCTTCAGGGAGGATTTAGGTGGAAACGTCGTTAGAACAGGTCGGAAGGCCGGCCGAGTCCTCTCACGGGTCCTCAGGAGGGATAGAAATAGAATCCTCTAGGGCGGCACACTGATATCCTTCCGTTAGAAGGTTATAGCCCGCAGCAAGGACTTGTAACCCTCTCTGAACTTGCTCGGGCCCTAGAATAGTGAGAGCTTCAATCACCTCGATCTTGGGGTTAGGGTGGGCCTGATTCCCTGGGAGTTCTGCCGTGGCATGGAGGTCCACATCAACGGTAACTATCTGGCATTCACTGCTGACAGGTAAAGCCGGCGGGTGGCCATCCTTGGAAAAGGCAGTGGCCAACTCATCGAGGGGGAGGTCAGCTGATATTGATCCCAGGGTGTCGAACTGGTTGGATAGGATCAGAGTAGTTGGGAGGAGGGTATGGCCGATCTGGCTGAGGGTGGGGGCTCCGGGCTGACCGATACAGGATCTGGACTTGAGTCGCTATCGTCGAATTGGAATCAAGTATGGGAGTTCGGAAGTCGGAGCAGAAGGGACCGGGTGGGTAGGGGGATTGCTGTCTGATGTTGGGGGTACTGGCTTTGCTGGTTTCCTTTTGAGCTCAGGGTGGAGACGGTAGCAGTGCTTTGATAGGTGGTTGCGCAGATGGCAGTGGGAGCAGAAGATGATGTGGTTATCATATATGATTTGCTGGGTGTGGGATCAGTCGCCCAGCTCGATGATGATGTGGTTGGGGGGTTCGATGGATAGGTCGAGCTCCACACAGATCATAGCATAGTGTGCTTTGGTTAGGTTGCTGGTTTTTGTGGCCATGGCGACGTAGGTGCCAAAGGAGTTAACAATCCGTTTGAGGGCTGCGGGAATGAAACATATGAGAGGGAGATTGGGGAGGGTCATCCAAGCGGCCACCATTACTGAGTCTTCTTTGGTGCTGAAGTTCGTAGACCATTTGACGATCTTCATCTAGTAAAAGTCTACCCTGCAGGTCCCTTTGGACTACACCGTCCGATTGTCCGATTCGAAGGAAAGGTAGAGCAGGATGTGTTTGGGGTCGAGGGGTGCCACACGGTAAGCAGCTGATAACCGCCAGCTTGCGATAGTCTCCTGGACCCAGAAGAGTTTGGGACATCCCGAGGAGAACTTGAGGATGAAGGAGAAGGGGAAGGAAGAGGCCATAGAGTGGAGCTCCTGTGCGAAAAAGAGGACGGTGGGCATGGAAGAAGGAGACGAATACTCAACTTCGGGAAGGTTGACGTTGGGGATCAGGAGGTTGTGCTGAACTACTCTGTCCGGCCGGAGCTTGTCGGCGTAGGAGGGGGCTGGAAGATCCGACGAAGGCTTGGAAGCAAGAGGCACGACAGAGGGAGCCTGCAATACGGAGGTAGGTAGGAGAGGGATGGAGACCGTCCTGCGGTCCCTCTCACAACGCGGTAGGAGGGCGAGGAGATCGGTAAAGGGGAGGTGCCTATCGATGTTGATATAGAGTTGGAGGTAGCTGACGCCGCTGTTGGGGGTGGGGTAGTCCCAACCCTACCCAAGGGATTAGCCGAGGAGGGGGAAGAACTGCTGCGAGAGCCTGGGGGGGTCGAGCAATGCGGTCTCAAGGGGGAGGGCCCTGGAAGAGGGACCACTGGTGGGGCTATAAGCGCCACTTGGATGATGACCGTGGCTTTTCGCAATGAAAGGATGGGTTTCGGGGGGTGGAACGGTGGCGAAGCCGAATGTGCCAGACGAGGGAGGGGCGTATGCGCCCACTGAAGAACTAATGGGTACGATGACTCCGACCGAAAGATGAGCGCCAGCAGGCTCCCGAATGGATGGGGCGGCCTCAGGAGCTCGAATAGCGGGGGAGTCCGAGCTAGCGATCATGGCGTACGCCATGGAATAGCCAAGATCTCCCGAGGGGGCTGGCTGGGGGGGCACCGAGACTGCAGGAGGCTGGGGGTGGCATGCGCCCACAAGATGGGGGGCGGCAAGTGCTGCTGAGTCGTATGTGCCTACAGGAGAAAGTGGCCGTAGGAGGACGTGAGCACCTACAGGAGGAGGTGGCGATTGGGGGACATATGCACCCGCGGGGAGAAAGGAGCCCGCGTGCGGCAAGTACTGGTATACGCCAAAGGGGTGGTGGGCGACAAATGCTGCTGGGTAGTATATATATATATATATATATATATATATATATATATATATATATATATATATATATATATATATATATATATAAATATATATATATATATATATTCAGTGTTAAATCCAGAAACACTATAATCCTTGGGCTGATATTATGTTTTTTGGAATCATCTCGAGGTCACCTTTTAGAATATATAATTTATTTTCTGATATTATGTTTTTAAATTTTTGGCAATTTATTTGAGTGTCGGTGGTCCAAAACTCGACACATGGCACAATTTTTGAGATTTCGGCAGATCATGAACTCTGGTTCGTGATCCGTTTGAAGTTTTGGAAAGCTGACATGACGATCTTTGACATATAATTTTTCCAGAAATTCAAAATTTGTTTAGTATTTTATTTATTACGTTGAACTCAGATTTGACCGATAATTCACTGATTTGATCGTGGTTAGCCATAACGACGATAACTTTTGACCAAATCGTGATTTTGCGGCACGGTCGATTCTGTTGCTCTCGTGGTAATGAAATCTACCAAGATGTACTTTCAAATCGAGTTCATAACATTTGACTAGTTAGTTAACGGTATGCCTCGATTTGCGTGCTATTATTTCCAAAATTGGAACCGTGACTTTCTATGGCCAAAATTCCATATTTAAATTATATTTCACATTATTATTAGATTAAATTAGACTTTTAAGTGATTTATTCTATAATTAAATAGTATTAGATAGGTTAACCCATTATCCATTTTTCTATGATTTTAGCATTATAATCTTAGAATTGACTAAAGATTTTCATGCACGGTTCGTGGTACGATGGTGTGATTTGGGTTGATAGCTTCTAGGTCGGTGTTCCTCTCATCCTCGACTTGTAAAAAATGGTTTGTTTAGGAGTTCAGGAAAGTACAATATTGTATTATATTTTTAGTACATTATAATGCTTTCTTTATTGTGTCATTCTTTGATATTCCGTTGAGACACGATGGTGACACGGTAGGTTTATTTTATCATTGACCGTATTATTGTTTAGTGAGTCGGGAGGGGAGATACTCGATAGGTATGTGAAAAAATCCCAATAATGTTAATGTGGATAGCTAAGTCATACACTTCATGTATGGGTTAGCCGTACCTTAAAAATGTGGATAGCCATCTATGATGTACCGTATTTGCCCAGCCACTCATGTATCGAAAGGAATTTCACACACACTGTTGTTTCTATTGTTCACGCTTGTAGTTCAGTTCTTCATCTGCATGTTTTTTTCTATTGGCTTACTTGTTCATGGATACTGGTTCTCATATATAGTTCATATCTTGTTAGTTCTTTACTTATTCTTTATCGTTACTATTTTTCATTATTCTAGATTATTTTATGCTAACTACATTAAATATAATATGGTTGTATTTTGCTCCTATCCTGACTGGATCATTGACAATATAGGAGAGGATGATGACTATCTCTACACTTCTTATTGTGGACCAACAGAGAGTGGTGTCGATGATGTTGGTACCGAGTCTCAGGAGCCATGATCAATCTCTAGAGGGATCTAGATTTACCTTTTATTATAATTTAGTTTCACATTCATAGTTGGACCGAATTTGTCTCCGGATGTACCATATTATTATTTTAGATTTAGTCTCTCTGTTATTGGATTTGGATATTATTATTTAATTATCTATCATATTCTTATTTTCTTTATTTGTGTTGTGGTTGAGTATAATTTGTATTTTGATCACTTGTATATGTGGAGGAATTTATTGTGTCTTACTAGACAGCGTTCTAGCACCGATACCGTAGCGTAGGTTGGGCTTGGCTACGTACTCATACTCGGTTATCCGGGAGCGGGTCGTGACAATACAAAACTATTTAGTATCTTGTAGGCATGAGG
Organism: Iris pallida; assembly: GCA_029216955.1. NCBI lineage: Eukaryota > Viridiplantae > Streptophyta > Magnoliopsida > Asparagales > Iridaceae > Iris > Iris pallida. Next base: position 13,313,855 of record JANAVB010013999.1, on the reverse strand, counting down.
AAGTTATTCTTTTCTAGTATCATGTTCTAAATTGGATTTGGTTTTCTACATATTTGTTGAAAAAGAATTTCTTCCCATGACTAACCCAACTTTGCTAGCTCCATAAACTCCTTTCTTTGCAAACAAAAACAAGAAGGTTGATTTTAAGGACCAACGTATGATTCTTAAGGATTTGAGAAACATGTAATGTGACACTTAGTATCACCCTCGAGAACAAAATTCTAGAGTTAGGAGATCACTAGATACTCCACTTTGAAAGTATGTTGAAAGTGAAATTAAAACAAGTAAAAATGCGAAATACTAGCAGTCTAATATGCAAATGGAGTTGTAATATAATTAACAGTATCATAATTTGACTATATGATACCTTGTAGCCTATAGACTCAAGGAAGGCGCCTTTGCTTGGCGGGCACAACTCGAACACATCCGCGTGAGTCGACAAAGCTCCTGCACGAAGTTGGCCCAAGATCCTACGATAAAGATTTCTACCTTTGAATTATCAGCAAAGTCTCTATCATCGATATCAGAATTGTACACAAGGTGCACGACCTATAGTTGACTACACTAAAAATTCTTGAGACTCTCATCCCGCAATAACATGTATGAGATGGATCTCTAATAGGCGATCGTTATCTTAGTGGCATGTAACCCCTCTTTTCGAATTTTTAAAATTTTTATTTATTATTATTTTAATTATTATGTTTAAAGGTCATTTTTCGTCGGGACTTTGTGAAGGATATGTTACGATTAATGCTTTTTTTTATTTATCAAAAACTAGTTTTTAATTAAATATTTTGAGAGGTGCTAATTTATTTTAATAAAAATATTTTATTAGATAATATTATTAGATTTATGAAAGATGTTTGTTATTATTTTGGAATTTTATTAAAATTGGTTTAAAAAATGTATTTGAAAATCATAAGTATTTTTTGGAAACAATAAAAAAAATTATCGAAGTATTTTTAAATTAAGTTTTGGATTCATAAAAATTTATTTTAATTTTTTTGATAATATCGAATATGTACTCTAAATATTTTTATGGTAATCATTTACATGATTGCTATTAGATTGATTTTAATTCAATGTTTAGTTGATTTAAACGAAAGGGAAGGATTATCCAATCGAACCCCTAATCCTTATCGAACTAGGAGAGCAACCCTATATAAGGAGAGCTCCTTCTACCGTTTTCTTCAATCCCAATAATTTATCAAACGACAGCAAATTGTATATCGTGTATGTGTCCTTGTCCACCCATTTTCTTCCACCACTTTTCTTTTACATTTACATCTTTTCGCTCCTATGTCCGACACACCGGACACGTCCTCCATTCGGTTCCTGTGTTGCACAGGACACAATTGCAAACATCAAAACCTTAACCCTAAAACTAACTTTCCTGTCGCCTTCTCCATGGCCGACCTAACTTCGGCCAAAACCGTGCCGAAGCTCAAATACCACCACCTACTTCCCTCCGTGCTGCGTCTGCTCCTCCTCTTGAGCCCTCGCCAGTCGGAGCCAAGCCACCATCCGCCTGACCTTGCCCTATCACCAACATCCCTGCTACTCCCACCAATTCTGACAACACCATCACCGCCACGACCACATTCGTCGCTCACCACCACCACAAGCCCCGTCATCACCCGAGACCACCACCACCGCCTGAACCACCATGGCCAGCCTCTCCTATCGACTTCCTCCTCCGGCCAGCATCCCAAACTCCATCAATGTGCCTCACCTATTGCTAGCCTTCCCGCTCCAGTAAGCCTCTAACTCCTCAAACACCACAGATCCACATCACCGCCGTGGCCCCGCGCCTTACTTTGCGAACGACGTCGACGATCGACGAAATCTACATATCGCATGACCGACCGTGACCGGACCGCCCCGCGTCGGTGCGTTGACCCTGACGAGTACATCGCCTCCGTCGCTCCATGGTCCGCTGGCACCGTACGAGGAGAGCTCCCCTCTTCCCTCTCTCTCGATCTCTTTAAACCTCTCTCTCGAGAACCCCCTTTCCCTTTCTGTTCTCTGTTCCCTCTTCCCATCTCAATCTCTCTCAGTCTCTCCCACTCTCCATTAAATTCCTTATCTCTCCCTCTTTCCAATGACACACACTCTCTCCCTATTATTTTACTCCAAAGCTCTCTCTATCCCTTTTCCTCTATCGTAAAATCCAAAGAGCAGCATTATGTTGCTTCATCATTACAACTGTTGTAACTCATCATGGTGAATCATGGTGACTCTTCATTTTGTAACTCATGACTCTTCATTTTGTAACTCCTAAGTGACCTTTCATTATGTAACTCCCAACCTCTCTCTTCCTATATAAAGAGAGGTTAGGATAGCTTGTAGATAGATTGATACACGTTAAGATATATTGATATACCATTTGAGATGTTGAGCTAATTTGCCTCACAACACGTTATCAGCACTTTGCTCGTACAACGCCGGAGATCCGACGTACCGCTCGCCTTGCCGTCCGCCGACCGTTGCCCCGCGTGCACCCCGTCTCTCGTCGTCGATCCCGCGTATCCGCGTGGGTCCTATCCGATTCCACGGTTTCCGTACAACGACGGTAACCCTTAATTTCTTCTTAAGAATATTTTCTAAGAAATATTTGCTAGTAAACTGATTCAGCAAGAATATTTTTCTAAGAAATATTTGGTAGTGAAAAGATAGGTAAAAAAAATTTTTGAAAAATTTTTGATAGCAGAAATATATTGTTCCTGTTGTTACAATATTACTATTGTTTTGGATATCAAGAAAATGATATATTTTCTCTCTTCCAATTGATTTACATTTATTAGTATGATCAAAACCTTTTTCATCTAGGTATTACATGAATTTACTTCTATGTTTAAACCTTTTGCTTTACCTTTCAGCTGAAAAAAAAAATTATTACTCTTGATGGCTGAGGAACATATAAAGTATTACCATACAATTAGGGGGTATTCATGTCCTGAGTTCCTTTTATGAATTTGGAATTCCTTCTCTCTTACATTATGGCATTTCCTGGGTTTTTCGTGATAGTTGGCTTGAATTTGGAGTTTTTGTTTGTGTTTTATAATAACCTTGAACAAGTTTTGTTTTTCGTTATCAGGTTAATATCTTTATAATGTACATATTGATAAAATGTGCAAGATATGTATAAAAATGATATTGTAGTATAGAATATTACCAAACTTTTGAAGAATCCAAATGCTGTTGTGCTACTTTAAATTTTCCGATTTTTGTTTCTGGGAAGAGTTAAAAGTAGTACTCTAGTTATTTTATTATTAGTAAAAAAACATATTTGTTAGTTAATTTCTGAGGAAATAAATTTTTGATAGCAAATTTTCATGTTGAAAAAGAAATTTTAGATGCTAACATTTTTTTGGTAATGATGGATTTGTAGCGCCCCGGCGAGCACCTCAGTGCCATCTGTGCCCTGCCGAGCACCTCAGTAGCATTTTTTTCTTTATGTTACTCAGTGAATTATTGTAACAGATGGGTAGTAAAAATTATATTTTTTCTCACTATTTTTTTGGCGTCGCTTCATTAGACGTCGGAAAAATAGTTGACATTTTTTTGGTGCCGCTTGCTTAGGCACCAATTCTTTTGTGTGTTGTTGCCTACTTATATTGTACGTTTTTTAGCGTAATGGCGTGAAAATTGAAAAATTGTCTTGGCAACATAAACAAATTCTGGCACCGCCAAATTTGGGCCTCCCAAAAATAACCTTTTTGGTTAATAATTTTTCAAAGGCAACGCTCATTTTGAGCACGCACTAAATTGTCACCTATTTTGCACAGTTCGCAAATAGCATGAATTTCTTGAAAAATCTTATTTATTCTTACATTTGACAAAAATTTTACGAAGTCTCTCCGAATAGGCTCACCTATTTGGGTATGATGTTAGAAAGAACTTGGGGCTTGGTTTTTAAGTGGTCCCCGGTAACCCTCCTCCCTCATTTTCCCGCTTGGTCATATTCACGTAGAGCTACTGAAAGGGGTTGACCGAATATTATTTTTTTGCTCAAATTGTATTTATAATTATGCATTTTTGCAAGAAACTTACTGACCTCTCTATATCGGCCCGTCGATCGATATAAGATATTTTTTAAACAAAAATCGTTTTTTCAAAACCGTTGTTTTTTATTTACGATTGTTTCTTGTTGCTTATACAAACCAAATCCATATAAACCTGTCGTTTTATATGTTGACTGATCAAGATTTTTTCTCCTGTTGTAGAAAAATGTCGATCAAGATTGATTTTCCCATCCTTGAAGCCTCTGGCAAGAACTACTTGGACTGGACGTAAGACATCCAGAACCATCTAGATGCGCAGGGCCTCTTGGACGTCATCTATAACGAGGAAGAGCGTGAAGTGGAAGTCACTCGCTCAATGAACGCCAAAGCGATGATTCTATTCCGCAGACATTTATCTGACGCCATGAAGTCGGAGTTCATTGAAATCTCCTCGCCGAAGACGCTATGGGACTCTCTGAAAGAGCGCTTGGACCACCAGAAGACCATATGGCTACCTGAAGTACGCCATGACTGGTTGAACCTGCGCTTCCAAGACTTCAAGAGTGTAACTGATTACAACAATGAAGTCTGCAGGATTCGATCACTTCTCCAATACTGCGGTGAGATATTAACCGACAGTGATCTATTGGAGAAAACATACACCACATTTCCTTCCACTGACAACTTGCTCCAAAAGCAATACCGTCAGTCTAAGTTCACCAAGTTTCCTGAGCTCATCACCCAGCTTTTACTATACGAGAAGAACAGTCTCATTTTAATGAGAAACAACAATTCTCGTCCTGCTGGAACAAAGACAATTCCAATGCCTGATGCAAACGCTCTCCGTAGACCAAATCCACGGTGGAAACGAGACAAGGGCCAGTCGTCCCAGCCAAGGAACAGAGGCGAGTTTAAGTCTCGTCACCTAAAGCGAGGTTCTAACAAGAACCAAGGACCTTTGACTCCTAGGCAGTCTCATGGTAAGAACCAACGGGCCAGTCGTCCCAAAGCGAGAGTGGAAGGCCAAGCGCCTACTCTCTGCTACAAATGTGGTGTTTATGGTCATATGCAACGGACTTGCAGGGCGACCCCCTAAGAAGTTTATAACTATCACAAGGGGCGCCGGGCCGAAGCAAATCTGGTCAACGAGTGCAAAAATCTAAATCTTGAGACCTCCGATTTTGTAGCAGAAATGGAAGAATGAATCTCCATTATCTCTCTATATTTGATTTAAGTCATGAAACTTTTGGTGGTTTGTATTTTCTGTTTTCTCGATAAATTAAAGTTCTATTTCGAGCACTTTCCTCAAACGTGTGACAAACTTTAATTTTCTTTACATATAGGCATGGACCACGGGGTAGTAGATTGTCTGGTTGATAGTGGAACGACTCACACTATCTTGAGAGATAAATCATACTTTATCTCCTATACGCCTAAAGTAACCTCAGTGACAACCATTTCGGGACCCTCAACCGTTGTTCAAGGTTTTGGCAAAGCCCCTTTTTTGTTGTCCAATGGTACTCCCGTTGAAGTATCAGAGGCCTTATATTCTCCAAGGTCCAGTCGTACCTTACTGAGTTTTAAGGATATTCGAAAAAACGAATTTTATGTTGAAACTGCTCGAGAACATGGCTTCGAGTATCTTTTTATTACCTCCACTCAGTACGGCCAAAAGCGTATCTTGGAGAAGTTGAAATGTCTTTCAAGTGGTTTGTATCTCACTACGATACAACACATCGAGAGTAATCTCATCATTCGCCGAGCGCCAGTTGATGAGAGGACTTTTATGCTATGGCATGATCGGCTGGGTCATCCGGGTTAAAATACTATGCTTCGCACTATGAATGCATCACATGGGCATCCTCTTGGAGGAAAAAATTTTGTTATAAATCTGAAAAGCCTATGCCAAGCTTGCTCGATTGGAAAGACGAATCTCAAGCCACTCTATGTGAAACCTACGAGTGGTTTTCCAATTCTTTGAGAGAATTCATGGAGATATTTGTGGACCAATCCAACCAACATGCGGACCATTTAAATACTTCATGGTTTTGGTTGATGCATCGACTAGATGGTCACACGTAGTGTTGTTGTCAACCCGAAACGCAGCGTTTCCTAAACTCCTCGCCCAGATCATTAAGTTAAGGGCTCACCATCCGGATTATCTGATAAAGTCTATTAGACTTGATAATGCTGCGGAGTTTACATCGAAGACTTTCGATGATTATTGTATGACTTTGGAAATAAATCTTGAACACCCTGTTGCGTATGTTCATACCCAAAATGGCCTAGCGGAAGCTTTTATAAAGCGACTGCAAGTGATAGCGCGGACCTTGGTTATGCGCACCAAACTTCCACTATCTGCATGGGGCTATGCAATTTTGTACGCTGTAAATTTGGTCCATCTGAGGCCCATGGCCACCCAACCACTTTCTGCGTACAGCTGGTTGCCTGACATCTCACATTTACGCGTGTTTGGGTGCCTAGTCAATGTTCCAATTGAGCCGATAAGGCATTCAAAATTTGGACCTCAGAAGCGACGGGGAATATATGTCGGTTATAACTCCCCGTCCATCATTCGCTATTTAGAGCCCTTGACAGGCGATCTCTTTACCGTGAGACACGCGGATTATGACTTTGATGAGGCAATCTTCCCATCGTTAGGGGGAGAAATGCACGCTAACGTTGATGAGGAACGACGTGAATTAGCATGGCATGTGCCCGCTTTTGCTCATCATGATCCCCCCTCTGCACATAGTGATAAGGAAGTACAGAGGATTCTAGGTCTGCAAGATATTGCAAATCAAATGCCAGACGCATTTAGTGACCTAGCAAAAGTCATGAGATCAATTATACCTGCTGTAAATGTGCCTGCAAGGATAGACGTCCCTGAGAGCGCTATGTTCCTGTGAAACATGTTGCTCCGGTCGAACCCGTCGAGAAAAGAACGCTGCCATCGGCCGTCCAGTCCTCCACTATTCCCTAGAAAAAGGGAAGACCGGTTGGTTCCAAAGATGTTCTGCCCCAGAAGCGGAGAAATCTTGTTAAAAGCGTTTTGCCACATGAGATCATTAAGGATCACGACGATGTATTAGAAGAGCGCGTTCCAGATGAAACGCCTATTCCTAATCATGCCGATAACCTCGAAATATCCGTTGAGTATGCTAGCTTAGACGATATTTTGAAGCGAAATGAAACTGTCATCGATGATGTGTTCATATACTCAGTGGCCACTGATATTATGAACAATGATGACATGGAACCTCGTAGTATTGCCGAGTGTCAACGACGAACGGACTGGTCACAATAGAAATAAGCAATCCTGGCTGAACTAGACTCCTTAGCGAAAAGAAGCGTGTTTGGACCTGTTGCTCCAACACCACCCAATGTTAAACCAGTTGGTCACAAATGGGTTTTCCTAAGGAAGCGTAATAAAAGAAATGAGATTGTGCGATACAAGGCTCACCTTGTGGCGCAAGGCTTCTCACAACGCCCTGGAATTGATTACGAGGAGACGTATTTTCCCGTAATGGACGTCATAACGTTCCGCTACTTAATCAGTTTAGTAGTTTCCGAAAAACTGAATATGCAGCTCATGGATGTGGTCACAGCCTATCTCTACGGGGATCTAGACACAGAGATATACATGAAAGTCCCTGAAGGACTAAAGATGCCTGAATCAAGTAGTTCTCGACCACGGAACGCGTTCTCGATTAGACTGAGGCGTTCGCTATATGGATTGAAAAAATCCGGGCGAATGTGGTATAACCGCCTAAGCGAATAGTTGATCGGTTTGGGATACGTTAATAACGAACTTTGCCCATGCGTGTTCATAAAGAAATCTACTTCAGGATACGCAATCATCGTGGTCTATGTAGATGACATGAATCTCATAGGAACCGAAAAAGACTTGTCAAAAACTGCTGATATCCTGAAGAGGGAATTCGAGATGAAGGATCTTGGGAAGACACGGTTTTGCCTCCACTTGCAGATCGAGCACCATAAAGATGGAAATCTTGTCCATCAAGCGAACTACACCCAAAAGGTGTTGAGACGCTTTAGTCATTTTGACGTTAAGCCGTCCGCTACTCCCATGATCGTCCGCTCTCTAGACATTACTAAGGACCCATTCCGTCCAAAGGAGGACGACGAAGAGATATTGAGTCCTGAGTTCTCTTCTTTGGGTGTAATAGGCGCTTTATTGTACTTGGCCCAATGTACTAGACCGGACATCTCGTTTGCTGTGAATTGTCTAGCTCGACACAGCACCGCGCCAACACGCCGCCATTGGAATGGCATAAAAGACATTTTTTGCTACCTTAAGGGTACTACGGACTTGGGCTTGTTCTATCCCTACGCGGTTTTGAGTGAGTCCAACGCTCTTGGCACTCGAAGCAACGCGACCCTTGTTGGCTACGCCGATGCGGGATACTTATCTGATCCGCACAAGGGGCGTTCCCAATCTGGTTATGTCTTTACCATTGGGAACACGGCGATTTCTTGGAGGTCTCGCAAACAGACCTTAGTGGCTACTTCAACGAACCACTCTGAGCTACTCGCGCTCTATGAGGCGACTAGAGAGTGTGTATGGCTTCGAGCTGTCATTGGCCATATTCAAAGTACATGTGATCTTCCATATGACCCAGATGAACCTGTTGTCATCTATGAGGACAATACCGCTGTTATTGATCAAGCGAAACTTGGTTACATCAAAGGGGATGCTACCAAGCACATATCGCCCAAGTTGTTCTTTACACATGAACAACAAGCGCTTCAGAAGATTGAAGTGCAACACATTGGATCGGAGAATAACCGTGCAGACTTGTTCACCAAGTTACTGGCAAAACACTCCTTCCAGAAACATGTCAGAGCGATTGGACTTAGGAAACTTTCAGAGCTAGCCTAAGTGAAACATGTTTCCTGCACCCTGTTGTGTGCATGTGAGGGGGAGCGCCCCAACGAGCGCCTCCAAATGCCCTGTTGTGCGTATATCCCGCGCCCTGTCGAGTGTGAGTGAAAAGGGAAGCATCCTGATGTATGCTTGTGTACTCTTTTTCCCTTCGACCAAAGTTTTTCCTACTGGGTTTTCTTTGGCAAGGTTTTTAACGAGACACATTTCAAATCTCTTATTCACTAAGGACTATTGTGATCAGGGGGAGTATCCAGTGTATACTTCTAAACCAACGTGTACCCTTTTGTCCTTCGATCAGCGGTTTTTTCCCACTGGGTTTTCCCTGACAAGGTTTTGACGAGGCACCTTTGCAATGGTTAGTTTACCCCCATCACACTGACCTGTGTGTACTCTTTTGTCCTTCGACCAAAGTTTTTTTTCCACTGGGTTTTCTTTGGCAAGGTTTTAACGAGGCACAAGTAGATGGTCATTTTTGAATCTGCAAGCTACAGACAGACAAAGAAGCTCAGAGGTGTTTACAAGCAGAGTTTGTGAAGAGCCAAGGGGGAGTGTTGTAACTCATCATGGTGAATCATGGTGACTCTTCATTTTGTAACTCCTAAGTGACCTTTCATTATGTAACTCCCAACCTCTCTCTTCCTATATAAAGAGAGGTTGGGATAGCTTATAGATAGATTGATACACATTGAGATATATTGATATACCATTTGAGATGTTGAGCTATTTGCCTCACAACAACAACCATTTAATATCATTATTATGTTTCTTTACAAAATCGAGAAAGACATAAAGTGTGGTATTAGTATATATTATAGTGTATATATGTATTGGTATTAGTATAGATACTTATTATGTATTATATTATTGGTACAGTATTATATTTATATACACTATTTTACTATTATTATTATTATATGTTATAATTAATACTAGTATGGGTATTGCAATTAGTTGTTAGGTATTTTTATTTTAAAAAAAATTTAGATATTAAATAATTTTCTAAAAATATCTTGTAACAAAATTGTGTGTTTGGAGCTTTAAAATGGGCTCCAATATATTTATTTTCATGTATATTTTGATAACTAAAATGATTTAATATTTTCATAAATAATTTGGGGTTTAAAGGTATTTTACAAAGCATATATTAAATAAGTATATCTATTATCCTTTATCAAGGTTTTATTTAAATGGGCTTTATTGCTTGGGCTTTTATTTGATTTCAAAAATTACTAATAAGGATTTATATTCAATAGTTTTATAAAATAAATATTTTCTTAAAAGGGTTAATACCTATTATGTTATAAATATTTTTTAAGTATATACATACTTTTTTAATTAAATAATTACCTTTTCTCTAAGTTAGAAAATCTTTCTTAGATTGTTAGATTATCCTTGATTGTAGCTAATCGTATTCCTATTTCTTTTGCCAACTTTGGGACTTTTTCACATCGACCTTAGCCAATCTGACTATCCTGGACTCAATGGCATTATTCGTTTCACTGGCTAAGGACCCCAGGCGAGTACAGTTTTTGTTTGTTTCTAATATTGTTAATTACTATATTTGCATGATTAGTGATGCATATTTGATTCTTGACACGATCGTTACACGGATTAGTGGCATATAGATTTAGTCATGATATCATATTTATTTGTTCACCGCATGTGTGACTCATTGTCGTAACTTCATCCATGTGTAGTAGTCAGACGAAAAAGTACTAAGTAGATATGTGATCAGCCCCGTAGACCGTGCTTTGTTTTATATTTCATTACAATGTAGGATTTGTAGACCGTGAGGTGTAGTAGACCAGCCCGACCATATATTGAAAGGCGTACTTCAAATTACGTAGATGGTTATGTTTCCTTGTTCCATGCATTACTTCTTTTTATAATTCGCGATAACTATTTCTCTTACCTTTCATGCCATGTTTTATAGTTAGTTATTTCATAATTTATGTCATTTTTATCCAATGTTTTTATAGTCGTTATCATATATTTGTAACTGCATGCATAGATTGTACTCGTTCCATTCCTGACTGGAAACTATTTTTCAGATAGTCACCTGCCACTCTATGCACTTGGGTTCTTGGGGGAGCTACGCATTTATTTCGAAGGCCAATCCTAGAGACGAGTTAGATAGATGTATCGTTAGTCGTTTTCTTCTTTTGTGAGACATTATAAATGTAAAACTTGTGAATAATGTAAATGATTTAGTTATTATGAATGGGCAAATAAAAAGATAAATTATGAGCAAAAATTATGGATTTTGATTTTGTGAGATTTAGACAGCTTACTATGTCAATACTGCGATGTAGGCTGGACTTGTCCATGCACTCGCACTTCAAAAAGCGGGTGCGGGTCATGACATATTTTTTTGTGGCCCATGCAGGTCAGTTTTCACAAATTGTGTGAACTCGGGGTAGTACCATATTAGTTGTACTGCTGCGAGCCTGCGATTAGTAATTACTCATTCACAATTAGGTTGATTTGATTTTAGGAAAATGACTAGGCCTAGGACTAGGTACCCCGTGTAGGAACGAAATGTAAAGTGATATACTCTAGAGGGGGTGAATAGACAGCATAATATTAGCTATTAAAAAATGATAGTAGCCAGATCACAAAAATATATCACAGATATGAAAATGTAAAAGTAAAGAGCAAAGAGCAAAGGCAAACACGACGATGTATACTGGTCTCCCTCTTGTGAGGACTAATTCAGTCGAGAGAACTCTAGCTCCCGGTTGAAATCCACTATGGAAAACCGTTAGTTTTTATATAAAGTCCTTACAACTTCTATAGACGTGAGCTTTAATCCGAAGCACTTGACCAACTTCAATTGTGAAGTGTCTTACTTCTTGTCAAGCCACTTGATTGCAATCACTCTGAAACTCCTAGACCATATTGTACTGGAAAATCGACTACAAGATTGTAACTGGCTTGGGATTTGAAAATGAAAGCTTAAAAGGCTTTGGAACAACGTAGTAAGCTTAAAGAGAAGACAAGAGAGAGTGAATTGGTGTTTTGAAATGGTAGAAATTCTTCTCTATTTATAAATTTTCCAAAAGGAGAATTCGGGCAGAATTTGGACAGAATTCGGACAGAATTCTTTGAGAGAATCTCGACGGATAGCCGTTGCATCCATAACTGCGGGAAGACTGAGTTTAAAAAGCAACGTACACTAGCCGAACTCAGGCCAAATTTGGGGCAAATTTGCCCAGAGTTCTGCTGGTACAGAAAGGGAGAATTTAGGGTTTTGCGTCTCAGTGGGCTTTGGGCTTTTGAATGTTTAAGCAGTTAGAAATTTGGTTTTTGGTGTTGGGCTAGTTTTTAAAAACAAATGGGTATTTTTGAAAATATTTTTGGATAGTTATTTGCCATGTTCGATTCGGTATACATTGTATTTCCTAAACTCAATAAAGTATGAAAATACATTGAATAGATGAAAGTACAGACTTAATGACAAACATGGTTCCAGTCTTGAATGGTAGCAATAGCAGCTCTAGCAAATAGTCCAAGTAGACCTTATATCGAGACAGGCTTAGATCAATTATTAAAATCAGGTTCGACCATGACCAATGGGCCAACAATCTCCTCCATTTTGATAATTGGCAATCCATCTTGGTCTTAATTTGAAAAAGAATATCAAAATGTTGTTTGTTGGTTTGGTACTGTCTCCTCTTGGTAAAAGTTAACATGAAAAAGATGTTAGATCCTTTTCTCCCCCATTGTCACTTAGCAAAATAATTGTAAAGAGATAAGCTCCCCCGCAATTTATGCATAAGAGACGAACGTTGAAGAAACGTAGAGATAGTATATAAGAAATAAACAAATTTAATAGGCAGTTTATAGGATTTGAAACAGTAACAAAAAGATAGTGCTAAGCATAAAATGCATAAGTACATACCAAAAAGAAACAATACTCACTGAAATAGAAATGCATAAAATTAGTAAAAGAGTTTGAAAAACATCAACTCAGCATAGCAAACATAAAAGTGCAAAAAGAAATACTGATACTATCTTGGAATGTCGGAGCATTTCCAAGAATACATAACATAAAGTAGAGTCAAATCAAATTACATCTTGACAGAGGCAGTAACGTCTAGATCAGATCCTCATTATCGTCAGTACGATCAACAGTACCACCATGTCCAGAAGGACCAGCTCCAGAAGCCAGCTCCATAAGATGTATGTGGAGTAGCACCAGAACCATGATACTAATCATATGCGTTACCGGACTCGAAAAAATGATGAACCACCTCGTCGTCGTAGCGGTATCCAGAAACAGTAGGATCTCATGGAAAAGAACTGGCATGCTAACTAGTCTGGGCAAAATACAGATCCGTAAAGGAGTTTGCAAGAGCCTGAAATCGACTAGCATCACAGAACTCGCGTTCCCTCAATGTGTCAGTAACAAACGATCGCAAGGAGTTGTGCTCATCCAGCTGAGCACGTCGTATATCATCTAAGTGTTGATGAAGACCCTCTAAAGACATATAATAAGTCTGAGGTGGAGGAGGTGTTGTAGTAGAAGGAGTAGGCGGGACAGATGCACTGCTACGGGAGAGCTGAAGATACTTGGGCTCAGAGTCACGAGTACAAGAAGATAAGTCGATCTCAAAGTGCTGGAAGATGATAGAAAGGATCATCGCGTAGAAGAGATTGCTCTTCATCTCGCGGCACCTGGCCATCATTTGGATAATAGTCTTAGGGACAGAAAATGGAATCCCGATGAATGTTATATAGAGTAGTCATCTCAAGACTAATGACATCATATTTTGAAGTGGATTTTAGAAGTATAATGGAATAAACAATACGATGCAACTCATAAAAGAACAAATTCAAGTATATGGCTTTGGACTTGGCAGAACGGACGGGTTCAGGAGCACAGAGTTGTGTCTTGAAATTGCTTAAAGATGTATCATTTGAAAATTCAAAGTTAGTAATGTAACGTTCCAGAACCAGAATACTAGATAGCGGGGGCGTACATATCCAGCTACGTATATTGAAGTGCAACCCACCTTGCTATACGGTCACGGCTGTCTAGATACATGAGGGTTTAACTACAATCCATCCATCTCCTATGGCCATGAACAAGCCTATTGTCTCAATCTCAAGCAAGCAATAACAGTTTATAAGATGTCAGAGCACCAAATATATAATAGCAAGGTGTCCCATACATTACATACTTGGATGTAATGAAGCTAGTCGTACAAAATATCAAGACTAGCAAGAGTTTCAGTCATACATGATCAATCCTAGGATTTGTCAATCATGTTACAACCAGTAGGCAGACAGTAAATAAAGGTGCAATACAAGCTAACACGTGCTTGCCGGCTAAACGCCTCAAAAGAATATTTTACAATAAAGTGGGAGAGCCAAAAATAAACCCACTCGTTGTCAGGGTTACGCCTGGTGGTCACCATCTGGCTGGAAGATAGGTAGATCCTCTGGAGCTGCTCCGATATCTGGCCATACAAAACCAACTGGGTCTGACCCCAGAAAGAGCAAGTACCACAAAGGAGGCTTCACTCAGGAACTAAAACCAGCATGTCATAAATGAATATTAGAGATAATCATGAAGATACTGATATGTGAAACCCGAAATTTTAGAATTATTAATTATTGGATTTCTTTTATCTATAGCGTAATCTTAGCCTTATTATTATTATTATTATTAGTCGGCTAGGAAAATTCTATTTTAAAAAAATGATTATTGGATCATTGTTTGTACCCTGTCCCGATCCCGTGCCCAAGGATCCGACCCCGAACTCGAAACCGACTTCTGTTTCTCGAACCCAATTTTGTTTCTAGTCCCGAATCCATCCTTAAATCTTTTAATTAAATTATGGCCTTAGATATATATGTAAACCTATATTTTTGGTTAAGAAAGGAAAAAAAATAAATAAAATACTGTTTCCACTCGACCAGGACTTGTTCCCATGTTGGACCCAAGCCCCCTTATTTCTCCTCAACACCCTCTCCTCCACAACTTCTATTCTCTTTCCTCTCGTTCTTCTAATATAACCCTCCAACACCAGCTTCCACGTTCACCATTACCTTCACTTCACACAACTCCCCTCCACTTTCCCCAAACCCCCACTTTTCCATCTCCTCTCCAGAGCTTCCGTGCCCTAACCGCCGTGCCCGACCGCGACCACCCGCGCCCAACACCCGGTCAGCTCCGGCAAACTTATGCCCTGCCGTCTGCGCCCATCCCGTCTGCCAGATCCGGCCGCGCCCAGCCGTCCTCGACCCCAGCGGCCTCCACCCGCCTTCCGGAAGTCCGTCTGCCAGATCCGGCCGCGCCCAGCCGTCCTCGACCCCAGCGGCCTCCACCCGCCTTCCGGCGCCCGCCTCCGACCCGAGCGCCGCTGCGCACTGTTTCCTGTGGCCACCAGTCGACCAGATCCCTTCCGCGGTCGCCATCCCCGGCGACCCCCGAGGCTGCCCCTGCATCGTCCGCCCCGCACGTTTTTCGTGCGTTGGATCCCAGCCCCCGGCGACTACGTGCCCGCCCGGCCAGCGCCTTTCCGACGTGTCCCGAGCTGTCGGTCGACCCTGAGCCCTGTCGGATCTGCCCCAGTGCTGCCCCGAGTTCCGCAGCATATTTCTCTGCCGCCAGAGCTGCTGTCCGCGCCTTCTGTGTGCTGTTCTGAGCCGTTTCTCGCTGTCCGCGGATTTTATTCTTCTAATATTTGCATCTGAGAGCTCTAGCCGAGCAATTGAGGTATAACTTCGTGTCCCCGTGTCCTTTCTGTAGATAGTCTGTGATGACGCGGTCCCGATCCTGTTTCGGGAATCGGTATTTTTATTGTTGCTTTTGGGTGATACGTAGATTATCGGTTACGTCGGGGCATATTTTTTTATGTTTGAATATATTGTGCTGTGGTTGGCTTTTGGGTTGGATATTCATTTTTGGGTTGGTGATCCCTGGTTTGGGATATTTATTTGTGTTACGATTGGCATCATCCCAGGATTGCGTTGTCCTAATTACAGAGGGATGCTACCCAAATTTTTAGGAAATATTTTAAAAAGGGATTTCTTTATAAAATTAGCAATTTGAATAAAACCTATTTTTCCAAAGAAAACCGGTCTTTGTAAAATAATTTATAGATTGGATTTTGTTGGTTTTTGGATTTTATGGATTTCGTATCACCAGTTAGGCGACGACCATATCGGTCGAATGAGCCTCGGCGAAACGCAAATGATACAGGGTCACCTGTACGTTGAGGCGTAAGCCGCAACATGATATTGCACGACCAAGTCTGAGACTCTTTAATTTTTAATTTAATTATAATTTATTTTAGAACTGGTACTGCTTTTAGTATTTATGGTGCAGGGCCTCGACCTACTGTTTGGACCGTTCGCGGCACTCAGAGCTCGCCTTAGGATTAGTTAATTTATGTTAATAATTTGTAAAGGGCATAAGTCCAGTTTTTCTTTTATTTCTCTGTGACCATGTTTTGTGTAGCGTAGTTTTTATTATTTTTCTGGAATGTTGATTTCGCCATTAAACGCGTAGAATATAAAATGAATATATATTTTATAAAGAAAATTAATAAGTTTTCTCACAATAAATAATCTGGTAAATTAGCAATTCACATTTTTCCTCATTTAAAGAAAAGTCTAGTTTATATATATATATATATATATATATATATATTTAAAATATAAAGTTTTGCCAAATTAACCTGTAATTGCTATTTTTTCCAATTAATCAGTAACCGACTTATTCAATTAAAATGATAACAAACGTAGATTGCGACGTTAGACAATTTTCGGTAGATTAATTAATAACTTAAAACCTGACTAGGGTCTGCTTCTAGAGATTGTAACTAGCACACCTAGAATGGTTTCATTATGGTTCTAAGTCAAGGTTCTCAACTGTAGGATCTCGGAGACGTACTTGACTTCCTCCTCGGTACCGACATTCTCGATCCAGTCAATCAACAGAGGCAAATTACGGTTATGTTTTCTTGCGTTTTATTTAGTAATTATCAAGTTGTATGTTTAAACCACATTGCTACACGGAACCCTCTCCTAGGGTTCAAATATTGATTAATATTGATTATGGGGATATTTGGGGAGTAGTGTAACGTTTATGACCATTACCCCTCATATTGCATAATTGTGCGAGCTTACCCCTCTTACACACGGAGATAAGCCGTATCACGTCGCTAGGATGCTATTGTACAACCCAAGCCGGTCATAGATATTTACACATTCAAATCACATTATTTTAAATTATTAAATTGCTGGAAAATATTGTTTCAACTGTTTAGCCTGCCCTTTTCCATTATTATTTGAAATGTGAGATACATATTCGTACTTGCTCCCTCCTGACTGAATACCAACATTTTTAGGTGACAATGAGGATGCTGAGCTATTGTACAATAGCTACTATGACCCGGTATTGTATCCTGTGGTGTTGCCGGAGTCCCCCTTGGAGGACGCAGAACCTGAGGCCGATGAGCCGACCGCCTAGCTAGTTGTTTTCCAGTTTTATTGTTTTGGAGTTTGTTAATTTGAATTTAGTACTTTATTTCAGTTCTTTCATTTCCAGTTGTACTTTTCAATTGTTGAATAAAAAGTTTTTAAAATTTTCGTATATTCAAGTTGTGACAAATGTATAGATGTTGTTGTGAATACCTGCATATAGAACAGCTTACTGCCACCGTCTCACAACGGTGCAGGCTGGGCATGATCCGGCTCGACCCAATAATTTGGGATCGGGTCGTGACATATTTTTAGTGGTGGCCCATACAGGTCCAAAACAATAACTTAGGTAAACATATCTAGAAGCAATTCGAACACTAGAACATTGATTTGTCACAACATAGGTCTGAATTATATATATATAAATATTTTTCTTTGATTATAGACTGGTAGGATACCTTACTTATGTATTGCATCCTAAACCTTCCAGAGTATGGCCAAAGAAAAGACCACCCGCTTCGGCCTTGCTGAAGATGAGGTGTCATCTACCAATCACACCCCACCTCCTCAAGCACGCCGGGACCCTCCTCCCTTGCAGCTGACTGGCCGTCCCCATGCTGCACCAGCACCTCGCCCCGTTTACGCTATTATATCGCAAACGACAGAACCTGTACTTCCCCAAACTGAACCGCAGTCCCCTGCGGTAGTGCCCGTACCAGCTGCCCCACCAGTACCGGTAGACCCCACCGAGCTCGTAGGTCTTCTACGAGGAGTACTGGAGGCCCAGAGAGCCCAAGCAGAAGCCCATCACGAACAGACCGCGATCATGAGAGAAGGCATGGAGAATGCTCACAACGTGGCTATGGCTGCCCTCGAGAGAGGAGGAACAGCTCAATCGGAACCAAGACCTGCTAAGGTAAACATAAATCTAAGAGTTAATTTATGTATCATTAAGCCATTCAATTTGATAGGAGTCATTATTATGTGAAGGTCGACACTATCGAGAACTTTAAGAAGCAGGACCCTCGACCCTTCAAGGGAATCGAGGGAATCATCTATGCCGACGAATGGCTCGACAGCATGGAGCGTCTCCTTAGCGTCGCTCGACTACCCGACGACCTACATGTCGAAGCAGTAGGACTCCAGCTGTGAGATATAGCAAGCACCTGGTATCGGAATGAACCCCGACTCTAGGACAAGCAGCTTGATTGGGACACCTTCAAGAGGTTGTTTCGCAGGAAGTTCTTCCCAACATCAGAGTTGCAGGAGATGGAAAGACAGTTCCAAGATCTGAAGCAAGGGAACATGAATGTTGGAGAGTATACGACAGAGTTCGGCCGACTTAGCCGCTTTGCCAAGAACTTGGTTGCTGATCCCGCGGATCGTGCTGAGAGATTCAGGTATGGACTAAAGGAAGAAATTTGCACCCCTGTGATCGCAGGCGGCGCCAAGACGTACGAGAAGATTCTGATACGAGCCCAAGATGTGGAAAAGAGCCAACCTTTTCGTTCAAAGAGGGAGTATCCTGGAACTAGCAACTTCCAGGGTAACCAGAAGAGGCCCAACCACAACAACAACAGGCCTTCTCACCACCAACAGCAGCACCATCAGGCAAGGACCAGTGACAGAGCGCCTCAGAAGCAGATCCCTGTCTGCAACTTCTGTAAGAGGCTAGGACATTTGACGAACATCTGCAGAAAGAAACTGGGACACTGCCTAGTTTGTGGGTCTACCACCCCCCAAGTGAGGGACTGCCCCACAGCATTCAACTGGACCGGAGTAACTTAGCAAAGAGATCCTCTACCCACTCAGCAACAACGGTTCGGGCAACATCAGCAGAAGACCGGGCGAGCTTTTGCCCTAGCAGCAGACGTGCAAGAACCAGAGCAGGAACCTACCGCTGATGTCATCACAGGTTTCATTTATGTGTTTTCACATCCTGCTCTAGCATTATTTGATTCGGGTGCATCATACAGTTTCATATCATCAAAGTTTATTTCTGCACACCACCTAGATACGGGATTTAGCAAGATAATAAGTAGAGTTATGACCGGTGGTGTACCCATTCCCATCACCGAGACTTGTAAATGTTCTATAACTATCTCAGGCCACAAATTCTTAACACCCTTACTTGTGATGCCCTTGCCCAACTATGATATAGTCCTAGGGATAGACTAGTTAAGTGAGCAGCATGCGCTGATAGATTGTCACAGAGGATGTGTAATCTTTAGCCCACTAGGAGAACCGGAGTTTGAAATCTCTCGAGCTCCGAAAGACATGAAGAGTGTTACCTATTCCTCTATCACCGAAGAACCCGGGCCTCCTCACCCTATCATAGCAGAATTCATGGACGTCTTTCTAAATAGTCTTCCAGGATTGCCACCAGATCGAGGTGTAGAATTCACCATCGACCTAGTTCCCGGCTCTTCCCCTATTTTTCGGGGATGCTACAGAGTCAACCCTAAGGAGGCAAAGGAGATGAAGGACCAGATTGAAGAACTGAAGGCCCAGGGATTTATCAAAGACGGAGCTACACCCTGGGGAGCACCAGTTTTGTTCGTGCCCAAGAAGGATGGAACCGTGCGGATGTGCATTGATTACCGGGCGCTGAACAACATCACCATCAAGAACAAGTACCCTCTGCCACGGATCTATGACCTGTTTGATCAACTGAGTGGAGCTAAGGTGTTTTCGAAGATAGATCTCAGGTCTGGCTACCATCAAATCAAGGTCAGGAAGGAGGATATTCTAAAGACGGCATTCAACACCAAATATGGGCAATATGAATTTTTGGTCATACCGTTTGGACTGAAGAATGCCCCTGCAGTATTCATGATCCTTATGAACATGGTCTTCCATGAATACCTGGATCAGTTTGTTGTTGTCTTCATCGATGACATTCTGATCTACTCGAAGACTGAAGAAGAGCATGAAGAGCACTTGAGGAAAGTTCTGGGAATACTAAGGAAGGAGAAGCTTTATGGTAAGCTATCTAAATGTGAATTCTTCTTAGACAAAGTGGATTTTCTAGGCCATGTTGTCATAGAAGAAGGAATTTCGGTGGATCCAATGAAGATAGCTGCTATTGAGAAGTGGACTGCACAAAGTTCAGTTGTAGAAATCAGAAGTTTCTTAGGCTTAGCTGGCTACTACCGGAAGTTTGTAAAGGATTTCTCCAGGATTGCTGAGCCAATGACGAAGCTCACTAGGAAGAACGAAGAATTTGTTTGGTCGAAAGCTTGCCAGTCAGCATTTGAGGAACTAAAGAAGAGGCTTACAACGGTGCCGATACTTGCGCTACCCTCTGGTACCGGCGGTTTCTCAATTTACAGTGATGCTTCCGGTAAGGGATTGGACTGTGTTCTTCAACAACACGGGAAAGTAATTACTTACGCATTTAGGCAATTACGGACTCATGAGAAGAACTATCCTACGCATGATATGGAGCTTACAGTGGTTATATTTGTATTGAAGCTGTGGAAGCACTACCTTTATGGAGAGAGAGTGGAAATATTTACCGACCACAAAAATCTTAAATATGTTTTCGCTCAGAAGGAGCTGAACATGCGACAGAGACGATGGCTGGAGCTGATGAAGGATTTTGACATCAACCTTCAGTATCATCCGGGTAAGGCTAATGTTGTTGCAGATGTACTTAGTCGATACCCGATGGCAATGTTCTTAACTAAGGGGCGTCATTTGCTGGAGGACATGAAAAAGCTTGGACTGGAGATTTTACTGCCCGAAGAAGAGATGAAGAAACTGAAAAGAGAAGCCATTGTACCAGGAGCTGATTCATCAATGATGCAGTTGCAAGTGCGTTCAAGTCTAATGGACAGAATTAAGGAGGCACAATTTCAAGACGAGACGCTTTGCAAACTCAGAGATCAAGTGCTGGCAGGAACACTTGAAGGATTCTCAATCGCCAGCGACAGAGCACTGAAGCATGGTACGAGACTTTACGTACCAACTGGCGAACTGAAGAACGAGCTGATGCAAGAAGCACACCAGTCGCAGTATTCTATACATCCAGGAGCTAACAAAATGTATCGGAATATGCGTACTATAGGGTGGTGGTACGGAATGAAGAAGGACATATCCAGGTATGTAGCTAGATGTTTAATTTGTCAACAAGTGAAAGCTAGTAGACAGAGACCAGCAGGACTGTTACAGCCGCTAGACATCCCGGAGTGGAAATGGGAGCACATAACGATGGACTTTATGTCAGGACTGCCTCAATCCCGAGGAGGAAAGAATGCCATTTGGGTTATCGTGGACCGACTGTCAAAGTCAGTCCACTTTATTCCTTTCAAGGTGGGCCTATCCACCGAGAAGTTGGCGGCACTGTACATGCGGCATATCTACCGGATTCATGGAGTTCCGGTAAGTATCGTATCTGACAGGGATACCAGGTTTACCTCTCACTTCTAGAAGAGCTTGCACGACAGTTTAGAAACGCAACTGAAGTTTAGCACCGCCTACCATCCCCAGACTAACATACAATCGGAGAGAACAATCCAGACGCTAGAGGACATGCTGAGATCTTGCATCTTAGAATTTGGAGGGTCTTGGGAAGACCATTTGCACTTGGTAGAGTTCTCCTACAACAACAGCTACCAAGCTAGCATCGGTATGACTCCGTTCGAGGTACTTTATGGACGTCGTTGCCGCACCCCACTTGCTTGGGACGACGTAGGAGAAAGGGTATTGCTTGGACCTGAGATGGTGACCGATGCAGCAGAAAAGGTAAAGATGATTAGGGAAAAGCTCAAGATTGCCCAGGACAGACAGAAGCATTGGGCAGATAGCAGCCGACGGCCGTTGGAGTTTGAAGAAGGTGACAGTGTGTTCGTGAAGATCTCCCCTACCAGAGGAACCATCCGTTTCGGCAGAGCAGAAAAGCTAAGCCCCAGGTATATTGGTCCTTTTGAAGTACTGAACAGGATTGTAGAAGTAGCTTATCGAGTGGCTCTACCCCCAAGTCTCGAAGGCGTCCACAACGACTTCTATGTTTCGCAGCTGAGACGCTACATCCAGGACCCGAGCCACATCTTTGACCATTCGGAGCTGGAAATTGGACCCAGCCTTACAGTGCCAGAGAAGTCAGTGGCAATATTGGACAGAGAAGAAAAGAGAACCAGAAATTCTGTGACGCCGATAGTCAGAGTTATGTGGCGGCACAACTCCCCAGGCGAGTCTACCTGGGAGAGAGAAGATAAGATGCGGGAGCAGTATCCGTATCTGTTTGAGACTTGAGGTAACCCCTAACCCTGCCTTTAATTTCGAGGACGAAATTCTCTAAGGAGGGAAGGTTGTGAAACCCAAAATTTTGGAATTATTAATTGTTGTATTTCTTTTATCTGTAGCGTAATCTTAGCCTTATTATTATTATTTATTATTATTATTATTATTATTATTATTATTATTATTATTATTATTAGTCAGTTAGGAAAATTCTATTTTAAAAAAAATGATCATTGGATCTTTATTTGTACCCTGTCCCGGTCCCGTGCCCAGGGATCCGACCCCGAACTCGAAACCGACTTCTGTTTCCCGAACCCAATTTTGTTTCCAGTCCCGAATCCGTCCTTAAATCTTTTAATTAAATTATGGCCTTAGATATATATGTAAACCTATATTTTTGGTTAAGAAAGGAAAAAATAAATAAATAAAACCCTGTTTCCACTCGGCCAGGACTTGTTCCCACGTTGGACTTGTTCCCACGTTGGACCCAAGCCCCCTTATTTCTCCTCAACACCCTCTCCTCCACAACTTCTATTCTCTTTCCTCTTGTTCTTCTAATATAACCCCCCAACAGCAGCTTCCACGTTCACCATCACCTTCACTTCACACAACTCTCCTCCACTTTCTCCAAACCCCCACTTCCCCATCTCCTCTCTAGAGCTCCCGTGCCCTAACCGCCGTGTCCGACCGCGACCACCCGCGCCCAACACCCGGCCAGCTCCGGCCAACCCGCGCCCTGCCGTCCGCGCCCATCCCGCCGGCCAAATCCGGTCGTGCCCAGCCGTCCTTGACCCCAGCGGCCTCCGCCCGCCTTCCGGCGTCCACCTCCGACCCGAGCGCCACTGCGGGCTGTTCCCTGTGGCCACCCGCCGGCCAGATCCCTTCCGCGACTGCCATCTCCGACGACCCCCGAGGCCGCCCCTGCCTCGTCCGCTCCGCGTATTTTCCGTGCGCTAGATCCCAGCCCCCGGCGACCACGTGCCCGTCCGGCCAGCGCTGTCCCGTCGTGCCCGCCCGGCCAGCACCTTCTCGGCGTGTCCCAAGTTGTCGGTCGACCCGGAGCCCTGTCGGCTCTGCCCCAGTGCTGTCCCGAGTTCTGTAGCGTATTTTCCTACCGCCAGAGCTGCTGTCCGTCCCTTCTGTGCGCTGTTCCGAGCCGTTTCCCGCTGTCCGCAGATTTCATTTTTCTAATATTTTTATTTGAGAGCTCTAGTCGAGCAATCGAGGTATAACTTCGTGTCCCCGTGTCTTTCCCGAAGATAGTCTGTGATGACGCGGTCCCGATCCCGTTTCGGGAATCGGTATTTTTATTGTTGCTTTTGGGTGATACGTAGTTATCGGTTACGTCGCGGCATATTTTCTATGTTTAGATATATTGTGCTGTGGTTGGCTTTTGGGTTGGATATTCATTTTTGGGTTGGTGATCCCTGGTTTGGGATATTTATTTGTGTTACGATTGGCATCATCCCAGGATTGCGTTGTTCCAATTACAGAGGAGATGCTGCCCAAATTTTCAGGAAATATTTTAAAAAGGGATTTATTTATAAAATTAGCAATTTGAATAAAAACCTATTTTTCCAAAGAAAACTGGTCTTTGCAAAATGATTTATAGATTGAATTTTGATGGTTTTTAGATTTTATGGATTTCGTATCACCAGTTAGGCGACGACCATATCGGTCGAATGAGCCTCGGCGAAACGTAAACGATACAGGGTCACCTGTACGTTGAGGCGTAAGCCGCAACATGAGATTGCATGACTAAGTCTGAGACTCTTTGATTTTTAATTTAATTATAATTTATTTTAGAACTGGTACTGTTTTTAGTATTTATGGTGCAGGGCCTCGGCCAACTGTTTGGACCGTTCGCGGCACTCAGAGCTCGCCTTAGGATTAATTAATTTATGTAAATAATTTGTAAAGGGCATAAGCCCAGTTTTTCCTTTATTTCTCTGTGACTATGTATTATGTAGCGTAGTTTTTATTATTTTTCTGGAATGTTGATTTTGCCGTTAAACGCGTAAAATATAAAATGGATATATATTTTATAAAGAAAATTAATAAGTTTTCTCACAATAAATAATCTGGTAAATTAGCAATTCACATTTTTCCTCATTTAAAGAAAAGTCTAGTTTTTTATATATATATATTTTTAAAATATAAAGTTTTGCCAAATTAACCGGTAATTGCTATTTTTCCAATTAATCAGTAATCGACTTATTCAATAAAAATGATAACGAACGTAGATTGCGACGTTAGACAATTTTCAGTAGATTAATTAATAACTTAAAACCTGACTAGGGTCTGCTTCTAGAGATTGTAACTAGCACACCTAGAATGGTTTCATTATGGTTCTAAGTCAAGGTTCTCAATTGTAGGATCTTGGAGACGTACTTGACTTCCTCCTCGGCACCGACATTCCCGATCCAGTCAATCAACAGAGGCAAGTTACGGTTATGTTTTCTTGCATTTTATTTAGTAATTGTCAAGTTGCATGTTTAAACCACATTGCTACACGGAACACTCTCCTAGGGTTTAAATATTGATTGATATTGATTGTAGGGATATTGGGAGAATAGTGTAACGTTTATGACCATTACCCCTCATATTGCATAATTGTGCGAGCTTATCCCTCTTACACACGGGGATAAGCCGTATCGCGTCTCTAGGATGCTATTGTACAACCCAAGCCGATCATAGATGTTTACACATTCAAATCACATTGTTTTAAATTGTTAAATTGCTGGAAAATATTCTTTCAACTGTTTAGCTTGTACTTTTCTATTATTATTTGAAATGTGAGATACATATTCGTACGTGCTCCCTCCTGACTGGAGACCAACATTTTTAGGTGACATTGAGGATGCTGAGCTATTGTAGAATAGCTACTATGACCCGGTATTGTATCCTGTGGTGTTGTCGGAGTCCCCCTTGGAGGATGCAGAACCTGAGGCCGATGAGCCGACCGCCTAGCTAGTTGTTTTCCAGTTTTCTAGTTTTATTGTTTTGGTGTTTGTTAATTTGAATTTAGTACTTTATTTCAATTCTTTCATTTCAAGTTGTACTTTTCAATTGTTGAATAAAAAGTTTTTAAAATTTCTATATATTCAAGTTGTGAGAAATGTATAGATGTTGTTGTGAATACCTGCATATAGAACAGCTTACTGCCGTCGTCTCATAACGGTGCATGCTGGGCACGATCCGGTTTGACCCAATAATTTGGGATCGGGTCGTGACATGATAATAACAGGGGCAACAATAATAAATTGAACACGAGAAAATAATTCAAGTAGCCAGGTCGCAACCCTTAAACCAAATAAGGACCAGGGTTGCAACCCTTCACCTGAACAAAAACCCTCTCAAATACTGCTGGTAAGGTAAAACATGATGAGCTTGACATAGGGTGAAATAAGACAATAAACGAAACGAGGATAAAGAACTGCTTCGGAAGCCAGGTTACAACCCTTAAACCAAACAAGGACCGGGGTTGTAACCCTTCGCCTGAACAGAACCTTGCCCCTGATCTTTATTGTTAAGGCAAGCATAAGTAATCATGTCATGTTACAATCTTGTAAAACATGACAAGCAGGACATGGAGCACAATAGGACAATAAACGAGGAGAAGAAACAGAACTGCTCCGGGAGCTAGGTTACAACCCTTAAACCAAACAAGGACCTGGGTTGTAACCCTTCGCCTGAACAGAACTGGTCCCCTGATCATTATTATCAAGGTAAACATAATTAATCAGGGCGATATATGGTAAGATAACCATGGGACTATTCAGATAGCCAAATTACAATCCTTAAACCAAACAAGGACCGGGGTTGTAACTCTTCATCAGAACAGAATTTGGTATCTCATCATTTATCGATAAGTAAGGCACAGGAAATCAGGTCATATTACAATCTTGTACAGGATCAGGATAGGACTAAGCTAGACTAAACTTCATTCAACCAATCACGGCCAAGCAATGAGTATGGCTTGATACTTTAACTAATTAGGATTATCACAGGCCTAGTTACTAGCAAGATGCAATGAGATTATTCCAACAGCCACAAGCCCTGCAGACCATCCAGGTTATCCAGGTCGAATATCCATCCATGGTAGGGGCAACACTTGTCAGTGTGCTGGAAATGTGCCCTACTCATCGGCAGGCTACAAGTCAACTTGAGCGCCCAGATAACGGGATTGCCTGTAGTAGGAAAATCTCTTCATGACTACTGAATTATTCTAGTTATTAGCCTTAGTAAATCTTCAGTAGGTACCCCTGACGGTAGTATTCAGGGGTCCCTGTCCTAGAGGTGATGCAAGACAATATAGATTTATTTGTATAAACACAATCGTCCACGGTGTCCAAACCATTTATTATAGTCATGTCGTACAAGCCGTCGTAACCACTTTCAATAATTACCAACTAGTGTACTTGTCATATCTGGTCATGTCATGTCACATCAAGTGCTTGGCATGCCATGCCATTATTAGCCCGATCATATCAATCAATCCGTGATTTGCCAAGTCATGGAGAGTGCAATAACATAAAGTCCATCGGGTATGCAAGGGGCTCATGGCTCTACGCGAGTGAGCCTTTACGCTAGGCCAAGGGCCTTAAGCGTAAAGCTGCTCTACGCGAACACGAGCAAGGGTAAACGTGGGTGATGTTTTACGCTAGTCGGGCTTTACGCAAGCAAGATTATACGCTCGTAAGATTTTACGCGCATAGAATTCTATGTATGCGAACTCCCGAGCGAAACTCTACGCGAGTGAAATTTTACGCGATGAAAATACTCGGGCAAAACTTTATGCACACGATAGTTGCTCAAGCCAGGGTTTTACGCGAGCGGGAGAGCCCCGAGCGTAAAATTCGTAGGAACTCATCATAAAATGGAGTACGCTGGCACGCTATTGCGTGTACGTAAAAGGCTGAGATAACACGCTGACACGTAAAACGTGGGCGTAAAGGGCTAATCATTACGCTAACACGTTAGAACGTGTGCGTAAGGGCTGAAACACTACGCTGGCACGTAAACGTGGGCGTAAAACTTCATCTTCTCTCCAGGCCCAATATAATTATGCATAAAAGCTCAGGAACTCGAGGAACTCCATCTCGGCCAGGACCTGGTGAAAATCCGGCCATCCCAAAACCAAACTTGCGAAAAATCAGAATACCTACTACAAGAAACTTTTAGTTTTCGAAAACAATCCATTTTAGTAGATAAAAACCAAGAAGATCAAAATGCTAGTTTAGATCTACATAGAATGAGCCATGGAATTTGAAAATGCTAAGTACTAAAGTGGCTTAAAATCTTTTGGAGAAGAAAATGGAACAATAATATTTGGGTTCCTTCATGAAGCAAGTTGCACTTGCCTAAATCTCTCTCTGGTAGGTGAGGGGAGTAATGGTGAGGAAGAAGAAGGAATGAAGAAGAAGAGTTAATAAAAGTAAATAAAGAGAGAGAAAAGTGGGCGGCTAAATAAAGAAAGAGTGGGTAGGTAGGGGGTTGGTCCACATGAAGAATCAAGCCAAGCCGAACCAGCAAGCTGAACCGAACCAATCAATCATGTAATGAGACATGCAATATACGTACACGTATACCAAAATACGTAATACGAACCACGGTCATTACAAGTGACGACAAGCAGAGCACCTTCATTTGGAATGTTTAGGACTTTTGCTAAGTCGTCATCATTGAATTGAATATATGCCTGCGACAAGGCTCTTAATAGAATAAGAATTCTAGGTTAAGGTGAAGTTGTAGTAAAATAGCCGAATAACATTTATGGTAATGTGAAAAGAGTGTGTGACAAAGTTCTGCAATCCCAAAGTCTCAAAATAGGGTTTGTGAGACAGAATGATCGTCCACCTAATCGGTACGTCGGGACATATGTTACGAATTGAAAAATTTGTATACCAGAACAAAGATTGTTCAAGGGTTTCGAAGAAAAACTCATTGAACGGCCCTTCGTCCGATTGGATGGGAGAAAAGAGAGATCCTTAGAGACAATCCGAAGACGAGGATTCCTCACTAGCCGTCTTCTTTCTCTTGAAGGGATTGTGGATCCTAGGCATGATTTCTAATAAAAATATGAAATTTCTAAGAAATTGAAACGAGGAGATGGAGGAGATTATACCTTTTGGAAATCAAGTATGTGGAAGAGGAGGAGATTCTATGCACGAATCCAAAATTTGGAGAAAAAACTCGAAAGGAATAGGAAGGAATCGAAGTTGGAAGAACTAGGGTTTGGGGTGGTGTTCGTGCGGCTGTTGTTCTCTTTTGAAGAGGAAGATGATGAATAGAAACATGGGCCATTCAGTTATGTGTATATAATGCCTGACACCAGACGGGTTCGGGCCAAATTCGCCCCGAGTTTGCATAGAACTCTTCCGAGGTACAAAAGAAAGT
Source organism: Iris pallida (assembly GCA_029216955.1). Classification (NCBI taxonomy): domain Eukaryota; kingdom Viridiplantae; phylum Streptophyta; class Magnoliopsida; order Asparagales; family Iridaceae; genus Iris; species Iris pallida. Next base: position 13,284,866 of record JANAVB010013999.1, on the reverse strand, counting down.
AAATATCACTTTTATATTCATCATTCTTTTTAATTATTTAATTCAAAGTTTAGTAATTTTAAATTTTAATTAATATATTTAACATTATTTTACGAATTAAGTTTCGTTATACAATGATTGTCTCAGATTAGCTGTAGGAGTACTGTCCCAGCTAACAGAGGTTCACAGGGGAATGCTTAAGTACCGTTTCGCTTTAGCCGCAGCCATGGTGATAGACAGACCAATTGTAGGCTTGTCTCAAAAATAGTTTTTATATATTGAAAAATAATTAATAAAATAAAATTAATTAATATTATTGACATCTAAAATTCCTAATTCTCGACGTAAATAATTGAATCGATCTTCCGCTAAAGGCTTTGTAAAGATGTCAGCCAATTGTTTCTCTGCGTCTATGTATTCTAAATTGATCTCTCCATTTGCTTGATGGTCTCTAAGAAAATAATGTCGAATCTAAATATGCTTAGTGCGAGAGTGACATACATGATTCTTAGTCAAGTTGATAGTACTAGTGTTGTCACAGTAAATGGGTATGTATGCGTAGTGTAAACCAAAGTATTCTAAGGTTTGCTTTATCCACAAAATTTGTGCACAACAACGTCCTGCGACGATATACTCAGCCTCAGTAGTCGATAATGCGACCAAATTTTGCTTCTTGCTATACCAAGAGACTAGGGCTTTAGCTAGAAAATAACACGTACCGCTAGTACTTTTTCTATCCACTTTGCATCCAGCAAAATCGGCATCCGAATAACTAGTTAAGTCAAATAACATGATTTTGGGATACCATAAGCCGACAGAAGAAGTGCCTTTAAGGAATCGGAAGATACGCTTGACTGCACACAAGTATAATTCCTTCGGGTTAGCTGAAATCTAGCACACAAGCAAACACTAAACATTATATCAGGACGACCAACAGTTAAATAAAGTAAACTACCAATCATACCTCGATGCTTACGTTTGTCGACGGGTTTGCCTTATTCATCTACATCGAGCTTGGTAGAAGTTGCCATTGGAGTGCTAAGGGATTTGGTGGATTCCAGATTGAACTTATTTAGCAAATCTTTTTTGTACTTGGCTTGATTGATGAACGTCCCGTTGTTGGTTTGTTTGATTTGTAGTCCAAGGAACAATTTAAGTTCTCCCATCATGCTCATCTCAAACTCATTCTGCATGCACTTGGAGAATTTTTGACAGAGATATTCATCAGTAGATCAAAAGATAATATCATCCACATAAATTTGAATTAAAAGTAAATTACCATTTAAAGCCTTTGTAAAAAGTGTAGGGTCAACCTTGCCTTTTGAAAAACCATTATCAAGTAGAAAATAGCGTAAACGATCGTACCAAGCTCGAGGAGCTTCTTTCAAACCGTATAAGTCTTTCTTCAACTTAAATACACGATCAGGGTCTTTGAAATCGATAAAACATGGAGGTTGAGCTACATAAACTTCTTCTTTTTATAAAACCGATAAGAAATGCACTATTTACGTCCAATTGAAAAAGTTTGAAATTGTGAAAACATGCAAATGCACATAACATGCGAATGGATTCTAATCTCGCAACTGGGGCATAGGCCTCATCGTAGTCGATACCTTCCTCTTGGTTGTATCCTTGAGCTACTAGTCGAGCCTTGTTACGAGTAACTAAACCATTCTCATTTAATTTATTTCAGGGAAAACTATACTTTTGGTCACTGAATGTTTGTCTAACCAAAGTTTTAGTCACTCAAAGATATTTTCCAAAAATTTAGTCACTGAATGTTTGGTCTTCCAAAAAAATGGTCACTCTGTTAAATTATTGTTTGTTTTATTAACGATTTTTATTGACATGACATGTTATGTGCCATGTCAGTCGTTAAGTATGACGTGGCATATCCACGTGGACTATCTTTGGGTTTTATTTTGCAAAGGTATTAAGTTATGTGCCATGTTTCAATATTTATCACATAGTATTTCTTTTTTTAAAACTTAATACCCAAATGAATTTTTTGAAAAATAAAACCCAAAAATAGCCCACGTGAATGTGCTACGTCATACTTAATGACTAACATAGCACATAACATGCCATATCAACAAAAATTATTAATAAAATAAACAACAATTTAACAGAGTGACCATTTTTTTGGACGACCAAAAATTTAGTAAGGAAAATATTTTTGAGTGACTAAAACTTTAGTCAGGCAAACATTCAGTGACCAAAAGTATAGTTTTTCCATTTATTTCAGAATACCCAGCGGGTGCCAATGACCGGACAATAAATGGGCTTGGGAACAAGTTTTGAAACTTAATTCCGTTCAAATTGGTTCAATTCCTCTTGCATAGCATCTATCTAGTAATTATCACTACATGCTTCATCAATAGATTTGGGTTCTAGCTGTGAAATAAATATAACACAAGAAGCTATATCTCTGATAGAGGAATGAGTACTTAAACCCTTGGTGATCTCATCTTTTACTAAGTCCTTGGGATGGTCAGCAATAAACTTCATTCTTTTTGGCAGACTCTCAAGGTAGCTAGTTCTGGTTTCTGGTTCTGTAGGCACCTTGCTTAGTGTACTGATGTCTTCATCATCATTGTCGATCGTCTGTTGATTTAGTTCGTCGAAGGTGACATTTATTAATTCTTCGATGATCATAGTCCTTTTGTTAAAGACTCGGTTCCCTTTGCTTTTGGTAGCCTAACCAAAGTGGTTCTAGTAATCACACTTATGTGGTACAATTGCTTGGAAGATAATCTTTGTAGCTTTGTAATCACCAACATATTCCATGGTTTTATTTGATATGAGAAGCAAAACCTGCATTAAGAGGCGAAGACTTTGGTATCTAAAACATGGATCCACATTTGTTAGCTTTGGGAACCCATTTGTACAAGTTTATATCAACAAGTTTTCTAGTCTGACATTGACTAGAAATATGTCCTTTCATACCGCAATAATAATAAAAAGTATTAACATTAGTGCTCTTTGCAGCAATATAAGACCATGTAGTGGTGTGATATGATGTTCGTGGATATTTGTAATAGAAAGCATGATGATGTGTAGCATTTGCTTTGCGTGCTTTCTTTGATCGTGTCCTATCTTGTGTGTGATGTGTCATAAGACAGAACTTTGATTGGGTAGTAGGTATTACCTATTTTCCCAATCTAATCTCTAACTTTTTAGAGATAGCACATGCCTCATCATATATAGCAGTAAGAGAATCAATACTACATGAAGCAATAGAATACTTCTTCTTTTCTGGTTCTAATTCCTCCTTAAGTTTAGCATTTTCTTGAGTACTTTTCTCAATGCATTAAAATGCCTCATGCAATCTGAACTCAAGTGTGAAAATCTCAATAGAGTTATCAGAAGTATAAGTGTTTATAGCATCATTCAATAAGCAAGTAAGCTTTTCATTCTCACGCTTATAGGATAGAATATCCTTTCTAGCTTGTTTATACTTATCTAATAGTGTCTTGTGTTCTTCCAATAGATCACTGAAAGCATCAGATAACTCATAATAAGAAAATTCACTCTCTTCATAAAAAAATTACTTTGTACCTTGTTAGATAACGTCATTGCACATATATTTGCAATTAGACGAGATCTCTCTTCTTCTTCGAAATCGTTTGCTTCTCTTTTATACCATATGCTCGTGGTAGCGTACTTATGAGACGATGATCTTCCTTTGTTTGATCGTTCGTAGCAACTTTCCTCTTTAGTAGTAGTAGGGCAATATTCCATGATGTGGCCTGAACTTCTGCAATTGTGGCATACAATATCTTCTTCATATAAGGGATTGTGTTGTACCATAAATCCTGAGTTTTACGCAAAGGACAGAACAGCCACTTTTACACTGGACAAAGCTGTCAAGTCTCGCATTTATGGCAAACTCTGACATGGAGATATTAATGATGGCATATATCACAGAATTCAAAGGGATTTGTTTTTACACAGAGACCAATATTGTCGTTCAGTATGTGGATTGAGCTACTTTACGCTCACGCTATGGCTTCTTTTACGCATGAAGACTATACGAGCTTTTATGCTCAACAGTTGACGTGTTTAAAAGAATGTTTTTCAAAACAAAGGATATTTTAAAAGTATTTTGAAAATATTTTGGAATAGCCTATTTGCCAGTACGACTCGGTGTACAACGTATTCCTAGACTCAATAAAATAAAAAATACATTGCTCAAAGGAAATACAGACTCGAACAGGCAAACATAGCTTCGGTCTTGAACTGTGTAGATATCTATTCTTGATCATGTCCAAGATTCCAAGATATCCTGACTAGCTTCGTATATCCAGACAAAGTTTGATCAATTATTAAAATCAGTTTGACCATATGACCAATGGGCCAACAATCTCCTCCATTTTGATAATTGACAAACTATGAATGATATAACATTTAAGCTTGAAATAAAATCAAAAATTGTTCATGTCCTGTATTTTCTCAAAAGAATGTTAGATCTTTATTTTTTGGCATCCGATCAGGTACCTACTGAACCTGCAGTTGATACATAAGATGACTTCACCTTTGAGCAATTAGGAGATGCCTTCAGTGAACTGATGACTGATTACAGGAAACTGCATAGCAAGTATCAGACCTCTAAGAAGGTACTCAAAGAGTACAAAGGTGAAATAGGTAGACTTACCGACCTACTAGCTGAGGTTAGAAATAATGTTAGTGAGTTAGAGGTATTAATTGTTGGCCTATTGGTCATATGGTCAACCTGATTTTAATAATTGATCAAACTCTGTCTCGATATATGAAGCTAGTCAGGATGTATCAGACTCTTGGACATGAACAAGAACAGATATCTACACAGTTCAAGACCGAAGCTATGTTTGCCTGTTCGAGTCTGTATTTCCTTTGAGCAATGTATTTTTCATTTTATTGGGTCTAGGAATACGTTGTACACCGAGTCGTACTGGAAAATAGGCTATTCCAAAATGTTTTCAAAATACTTTTAAAAATATCCTTTGTTTTAAAAAACATTCTTTTAAACAAAGGCTTCAAAAAGGTTTTCAAAAAGGTTTTCAAAAATCTCCAAAAACTGTTTTTAAAAACCTAACCTAACCCTGACAGAACTCGGCCAGAGTTCGGCCAGAGTTCGGTTGGTGGCCGTTTGATTTTTGAATTCTCTGAAACTTGGTCCTCCTGCAGTTACGGATTTGACCGAGATTTCCTCATCGAGTTCTGTCCGAATTCTGCCCGAATTCTGCCAGAATTCTGTCTTTGGAATTCCTATAAATAGAGAAGGATTTCGATCATTTCAACTCACTCATTCACTTTTAATCTTCTCTCTATCTAAAGCTTTCAGTCTTCCAAAGAGTTTTTCTCGAGCTTTAAATTTCAGATCCCAAGCCAATTACAATCCTCTAGTCGATTTGCCAGTACGGTACGGTCTAGAAGTTTCTGAGAGATTGTAATCAGAAGGCTTGATTGAAGAATACCTCTTCACGTTTGAAGTTGGATGAGTTCTTCGTATCAAATCTCGCGTTATAGAAGTTGCAAGGCCTTCGTAAGAAAACTAGCGGTTTTGCCAATAGTGGATTCAACTGGTAGCAAGAGTTCTACCGACTGGATTAGTCCACAACAGAGGAAAACCAGTATACATCGCTGTCTTTGCGTTTGCATTCTTATCTCTGCCTTTACTTTACTTAGTTGTGATTATTATTCTGTGATCTTGCTGCTAACATTTTTTAATTAGCAATATTCCGCTGCCTACTCTATTCACCCCCCCTAGAGTATTGTGCTTTACGATTTCGTTTCTACAATTGGTATCAGAGCAGGTTCTCCATCTAGAGATATTATATTCTGATCCCAATTGTTCCTACAATTGGTATCAGAGCAGGTGTTACAGGTAAAGCAAGGTAACATTACAATTATTTATTCATTTAATTAATTGTTATATAGATCACAGCACAACACATGGCAACCGTGAAATTCACAAGTGAAGGCCAGGCCACAAACAGACCTCCACTGTTTGATTGTACGAACTATACCTCTTGGAAAACACGGATGAGTTTCTTCTTGAAATCTCTTGACTTTGATTTATGGTCTATTGTTATTGATGGCTATCTAACTCGCACATATTGCGAATCCCTGAGCGACGCATCAGATTAAGAAATGCCTCTGCATCTCCTGCTCCCTCATACGCAGTTGAAGGACCGCCATCGATGCGACTGAAGACTGCTGGAGTCAGTCCAAAGCACTCTAAAAGATTGTATGCTCGCTCAAAATCAAGCCTGGAGCTCGAAGCCTCTTTGTTGGTAATCTCGTTCTTGGGCGCCATGTCACTATGAGGATGAATGACAAGAGTGAAGAATTTTTTATTATTTATACAATTAAATCAACTCTTCATATTCGTCGTTGGAAACTGCTCATTATTGATGCAAACTCGGGGAAGCGAAGAGGCATTCGAAAGTTTCAAGAAAGAAATTCATTGTGACGGTTAAGTGTTGACCGACACTATTGAAAATTACGCCGACTGTTGGATATCCCCGCTTTTACGCGGATGACTGTTGCGTATCTCGAATTTTACGCTGACTGGTCAAAACTCAATTTTTACGCTTCTGTTCAAAATGTTCCAAATTTTGGAGATATTTGAAAACTTTGAAGGGGGTCTTGTAGGAGCGTAAAAAGTGCTTCAATCGTAAAGCACAATACTCTAGAGGGGGGGGGGTGAATAGAGTAGGCAGCGGAACATTGCTAATTAAAAAATGTTAGCAGCAAGATCACAGAATAATAATCACAACTAAGTAAAGTAAAGGCAGAGATTAGAATGCAAACGTAAAGACAGCGATGTATACTGGTTTTCCTCTGTTGAGGACTAATCCAGTCGGCAGAACTCTTGCTACCAGTTGAATCCACTATTGGCAAAACCGCAAGTTTTCTTACGAAGTCCTTGCAACTTCTACAATGCGAGCTTTGATACGAAGAACTCGTCCAACATCAATTGTGAAGAAGTATTCTTCAATCAAGCCTTCTGATTACAATCTCTCAGAAACTTCTAGACCGCACCGCACTGGCAAATCGACTAGAGGATTGTAATTGGCTTGGGATCTGAAATTTAAAGCTCAAGAAAACTCTTTGGAAGACTGAAAGCTTTAGATAGAGAGAAGATTGAAAGTGAATGAGTGAGTTGAAATGATTGAAATCCTTCTCTGTTTATAGGAATTCCAAAGACAGAATTCTGGCAGAATTCGGGCAGAATTCGGATAGAACTCTTTGAGAAAATCTCGGTCAAATCCGCAACTGCAGGAGGACCAAGTTCAGAAGAATTCAAAAATCAAACGGCCACCAACCGAACTCTGGCCGAACTCTGGCCGAGTTCTGTCAGGGTTAGGTCATGTTTTAAAAACATAGTTTTTGATGATTTTTGAAAACCTTTTTGAAAACCTTTTTAAAGCTTTTGTTTAAAAGAATGTTTTTCAAAACAAAGGATATTTTAAAAGTATTTTGAAAACATTTTGGAATAGCCTATTTGCCAGTACGACTCAGTGTACAACGTATTCTTAGAATCAATAAAATAAAAAATACATTGCTCAAAGGAAATACAGACTCGAACAGGCAAACATAGCTTCGATCTTGAACTGTGTAGAGTTCTTGTTCATGTCCAAGAGTCCGATACATCCTGACTAGCTTCATATATCGAGACAGAGTTTGATCAATTATTAAAATCAGGTTGACCATATGACCAATGGGCCAACAATCTCCCCCATTTTGATAATTGACAAACTATGAATGATATAACATTTAAGCTTGAAATAAAATCAAAAAAATAGTTCATGTCCTACATTTTCTCAAAAGAATGTTAGATCTTTATTTTTCTCCCCCGTTGTCACTTAGCAAAATAATTGCAAAAGAGGAAAAACTCCCCCGCAATCAATGCATAAATAACAAACAGTGAAGAAACACAAGAAAATAAACATGATAAATGATCGAAATAATAAAGAATTTGAATAACATCACAGGCATGTATTTGTACTCAGGCAGTTTATATCACAGACAGTTTATAGTTGAGAAGCAAATAAAGAAATGCTAAGTAAATAAACTGATATGAATCATAAAGTACGAATCTCATAAAGATCAAGATAAAGATGTTCAGATGACATCAAATAAAACAAATCCAGTACAAGTCCTCAAAATAAATACTGATAATAAAGTCTGAAAAATAGAAAAACTTGGAATGTCGAAGCATTTCCAAGTATACAGGAGATAATGTCTAAGTCTCATATCAACTAACATATCACAAATCCTCATCATCATCAGTATGATGACCAGCATGTCCAGAAGGACCAGCTGCAGAGGTACCCGCGCCAGAAGGGTGAGGAGGAGCGCCAGTGTAAAACATACCGACATAGTCTCGAGGAGGAGCACGGTCAGAACGGTACCAATCATATGCGTTACCGGGCTGGAAGTAGGCATGAACAGCCTCATCCTCACAGCGGTAACCAGAGAAAGCTGGATCTCTAGGGATGGAACCGGTTGAATGTCCAGTCTGGGCTAAACGAAGATCAGCTAATAAATTTACAATCGCCTGATAACGGGTGACGTCGCGGAACTCACGTTCGCGAGCCATGTCCGTCATAGAGACGTGTAAATCTGAAAGGAGCTGGTGTATGCCCTCAAATGTCATAGCATACTGCTGAGGAGGTGGAGGAGGTGGAGCAGTAGCAGGAGCAGATGCAGTCATACTGCGACGAGATAACTTGAGAACCTTGGGCTCAGGGTCTTGAGCACAAGTAGATAAGTCAATATCGAAACGCTGGAAGATGCGTGGGAGAATCATCGCATAAGAGAGATTTCTATCTCTTGTACGACAACGTCCCATCATCTGAATAATGGTCTTAGGGGCAGAAAATGGAATTCCCTTAAGAATGTGATACATAGCAGATAATTCCAGAGACATGACATCATCCTTCGAAGTAGATTTCGGAAGGAGAGTGGAGTAAATGATACGGTGCAATTCATAATTAAACAAGTTCAAGTTGTTTGCCTTGAACTTTCCAGAGCGAACTCTATCAGGTGCACAAAGTTCAGCTTTGAAACTGGTAAGTGTCGTGCCTTCGGGGAAATCAAACTCAGTGATGTCAACAAGCGGTTCACCTTCGTTGGGAATACCAAGGATCTCCGCTAAGAGAACATCATTGAAATTGATATCTAATCCTCCAACACGTGTGCTTACATCAAAATTGTTTAATATGATATTGCAGTAAAATAGTCTAATGGCATTAGTTGCTACGGGAAAACAGAGTTTAACAAAATGCTGTAACCCTAATGCCTCAAAGAAATGGCGATGATCAGGAAATACAGTCCACTTGATGGGTGCTTCCGTGCATATGGATCTCATAGAAAAATCTCCATACCACAGTAAGGCTTGGTCTAGGGTTTGAAAGTAAAACCCGTCGAACACGCCGTCGCTAGATTGGACTGGCGAAAATAGAGAATTAGTGGGTGGATCCGAAGATGAACCTTCCTCACTTGGGTTGGTTGTCTTCTTCCTCTTAAAGGTGTTGAATCCCTTGGGTGCCATTTGTGCAAATAAAAAGAAATAGCACGAAATTGAACGGAGAGGAAACAATGAGTTATACCTCCCGAGATCGGAGTATGTTGTAGAGAATGAAGAACTCCGCACGAATCCAAAGTTTGGATTGATTTCACCACTTGGATTGGAAGAAAATGGGTGTTGAAGAACTAGGGTTTGGGGTTCTCCTCGCGCGGCTGCTTGCTGCTGTGATGTAGTTTGGAAGCAATGAGGAAGAAAGGCTCTCGGGTTCTAGTTATAACCTGACACCCTCAACCGAACTCGGGCCGAATTCGGTCCGAAGTCTGGCCGAAGTCGCCTGGGTTGGTTTGAAATACTTTCTTTTTCATTGGCTCATTTCAAATATTTAATTCAAAGATTAGTAATTTTGACATTAAAATAATATAATTAATGTTATTTTATAAATTAAATTTCTTTACACAGCGACTGTTTTAGATTAGCTGTAGGAGTATTGTCCCAGCTGGCGGAGGTTCACCGGGGAATTCTTAAGTACCGCTTCGCTTCAACCGTAGTTGTGGTGACAGACAGACTCTTTATTGGCTTGTCTCTAACACTGTTTTTGTATATTGAAATAAAATCATAAAATAAAATCAATTAATATTATTGACATCCAAAATTCCTAATTCTCGACGTAAATAATTGAAACGATCTTCTGGTAGAGGTTTTGTGAAAATGTCAGCTAATTGATTCTCAGTATCTATGTATACAAGGTCAATATCTCCATTTTGATGATGATCTCTAAGAAAATGATGTCTAATCTCGATATGTTTAGTACGAGAATGACATACAGGATTCTTAGTCAAATTAATAGTGCTCGTGTTATCACAGAAAATGGGAATGTGTGTATAAAATAAATCATAGTCTTCCAAGGTTTGTTTCATCCACAAAATCTGAGCGCAACAACGTCCTGCGGCGATATACTCAGCCTCTGTTGTTGATAGGGCTACAGAATTTTACTTTTTACTAAACCATGAGACTAAAGATTTGCCTAAGAAATGACATGTGCTACTGGTACTTTTTCTATCAATTTTGCATCCGGCAAAATCTGTATCCGAATAACCAATAAGGTCAAAGGACTTAGTTTTGGGATACCACAAGCCAACAGAAGAAGTGCCCTTAAGGTATCGAAAGATACGCTTAACTGCACACAGATGTGATTACTTTGGATTTGCTTGAAAACGTGCACACAGGCAAACACTAAACATTATATCTGGACGACTAGCAGCTAAATAAAGTAAACTATCGATCATACCTCGATACTTACGTGTGTCGACTGGCTTGCCTTGTTCATTAATATCAAGCTTTATTGAAGTTGCCATCGGAGTGCCAATAGGTTTGACATTGTCCAGATCGAATTTCTTTAGCAAATCTTTTGTATACTTGGCTTGATTTATGAACGTCCCATTGTCATTTTGTTTGATTTGCAGTCCGAGAAAGAATTTCAGCTCTCCCATCTTGCTCATCTCAAACTCATTCTGCATACACTTAGAAAATTCTTGACACAGAGATTCATCAGTAGATCCAAATATGATATCATCTACATAGACTTGTATTAAAAGAAGCTTACCATTAAAGGACTTAATAAAAAGTGTAGTGTCAACCGTGCCTTTTGAAAAACCGTTGTCAAGTAGAAAAGAGCTTAGACGATCATACCAAGCACGAGGGGCTTGTTTCAAACCGTATAAAGCTTTCTTCAACTTGAAAACATGATCAGGATTTTTAAAATCTGTGAAACCTGGAGGTTGTGCTACAAAAACTTCTTCTTTTATAAAACCATTTAAAAATGCACTCTTGACATCCATTTGAAATAATTTGAAATTATGAAAACGTGCAAATGCACATAACATGCGAATGGATTCTAATCTCGCAACTGGGGCATAAGTCTCATCGTAGTCGATACCTTCTTCCTGATTGTATCCTTGAGCTACGAGTCGAGCCTTATTACGAGTCACTAAACCATTCTCATTAAGTTTATTTCGGAATACCCAACGGGTACCAATGACCGGACGGTCAATAGGCTTGGGAACAAGTTCCCAAACTTGATTCCGTTCAAATTGGTTTAATTTCTCTTGCATAGCATCTATCCAAAAACTATCACTACATGCTTCATCAATAGTTTTAGGTTCTAGCTATGAAATAAATACAACACTAGAAACAATATCTCTACTGGATGTACGAGTACTTACACCTTTGGTAATATCACCAATTACCAAATCCTTTGGATGATCAGCCGTAAATTTTAATCTTTTCGACAGAATCTGAAGGTAGCTGGTTCCTGGATCTTCTCTAGGAGGATCAGCTAGTGCCGAGCTTGGTTGAGAATCAGCTGTTGTTGAGCTTGGTACAGTTGGATCTTCGTCATTGTCATCGATAGTCATTTGATTCAGTTCATCAAAAGTGACGTTGATTGACTCTTCGATGATCATGGTTCGTTTGTTGAAGACTCTGTATCCTTTTCTCTTGGCCGCATAACCTAAAAATATACCTTCATCGTCCTTTTCGTCAAACTTTCCCAAATTGTCTTTTGTATTAAGAATAAAACATTTACGACCAAATATTCTAAAATATGAAATAGCCTTTCTGACTTTCAGCCTTTCCTGATTACCTGATTATTTTCCTGCTTTCCCGCTTCGCTAAAGTATTTTAGAACTATAATGCCACTAATCCAATGCCGCTAATCCAATAGTTTAGATATCCATGCACAGAGAAGCTGCTAGTCTTTTCCTCCCGGCACGGTCGCCTTCTTACAGGGCACGAACGGGAGCCTTTCTTTCCTAAGCTTGAATGTGGCGAGGAAGGAACTTCATAACCAACCGCTACAGACTGAAGTCAAAAGAACTTGAAACGAAGGAGCCTACAGTTTCCCCTCTGGATGGGGAAATCCTTCAAAGCAAGAACATGAAAGCAGAAAGAGCCATCCCTAGAGTTCCCACTTCTTATTAACGTGGCGAGGAAAGGCCTTAGCGGACCACCCTTAGCTAAGAGCGAAGTCGGAAGCACAGAACCTAATGCCATTACTAGAAGGGGACTTTTGGGTCTCCTTCCGACCACAAAGTTGCTTTGACTACTGAACCATGCCTGTCTGTTGGAGCGAATTGGATGATCGGGCCGAGGCGCTTGCTACGCCCTCTTCCCCTCGCTCTCCTTTCCCTAAGATTCACCTTGAGTCATCAAAGCCAACACTAATTCAGAAGGGCTCGGCTGGCCCGGTCGCCCTACGCTACTGGTGCTTCCAAAGGCGAAGCTCTCGTCTTTGGCGACCAGCAAACGGCTTCAAGACCTTTTGTTTTGAAGCAGGGGCGGACACTCTTTTTTTCTCTAAAGGCGAGTGTTAGTGAGGCGACCGTTTAGGGAGCTAATGGCGGAAGGATTCCATCGCCTGCTCCCGCTTAGATAGAACAGGAGCCCTGCCAGAACTAGAACAGGCCTTGTTGATATAGGTCACTTATTATACAAGACAGACCTTAACTGCCGCAAATCCAGTCTTATACGCCCTGTCCTATAGATTTGTAATACTCTCTTCGGTCGCCTGCTTTTGGTCGTCCATAGGAAAGAAGAGAGGGGTCAGCGAGCAGGTGTTCCCCATCTTTACCAAAGGCAAATAGCCCCCATGTTATTCAGCGTGGGGAGAGTCCACTAGAGATCAGAAATTTTTGAAGAAAAAACAAGATGTTTCTTTTGTCCCTTCCAGGCGATTGGAAAATAAAGAAATGGTTGATATATTCAAGATAATTACGTATTTACAAAATACCGTCTCAATTCATCATATTTCATCAGATCCGGGATGTGATATGGTTCCGAAGGATGAACCGGATATGGACAGTTCCAATAAGATTTCATTCTTGAACAAAAATCCATTTTTTGATTTATTTCATCTATTCCATGACCGGAACAGGGGGGGATACACGTTACACCACGATTTTGAATCAGAAGAGAGATTTCAAGAAATGGCAGATCTATTCACTCTATCAATAACCGAGCCGGATCTGGTGTATCATAGGGGATTTGTCTTTTCTATTGATTCCTACGGGTTGGATCAAAAAAATTTCTTGAATGAGGTATTCAACTCCAGAGATGAATCGAAAAAGAAATCTTTATTGGTTCTACCTCCTCTTTTTTATGAAGAGAATGAATCTTTTTATCGAAGGATCAGAAAAAAATCGGTCCGGATCTACTGCGGGAATGATTTGGAAGATCCAAAGCTAAAAACAGCGGTATTTGCTAGCAACAACATAATGGTAAGTGATGGCGAGTGTGGTTATGTTATAATAACCACAGAGGAGTTGGGCTGAGCCTTGCCCTGGCCCATACATAGTGGATGTTGTATAGGCTGAGTAAGCACATCCATCTACAGGAACCAGAGGGTCGTCTTCCAACTTTGACATGTTGGATGGTTCCGATCGGTCAGTGACAAGATCCGGACCTTCTCTAGAGGAATTGGTTGAAGCGAGCGCTTGCTTGAAGTTGATCGAAAGGGCTTAACAGCGCCTACGATCAGGGCTACCGACTCGGGGAAGGAATAAGGGGGGCTCATTTCGTAACGTATTTTTTCATAAAGAAAGAGATTTCATCACCTTGGACGAATTGTATTACTTTCTTCTATAATCTAACCAATGTAGGTCTTGTGCTAGTATGACAGGCCCATGTTCTACTCTTGCTAATTTGGGAGATGGTTTTCCATTTATCAAACCATAACTCAAATGGAGTCTTCTTCGATTTGGGTCGAATTAGAACTCTATTGAGAACAAAATAAGCTGTATTGACAGCTTCAGCCCAAAAATATTTGGATAGACTAAACTGGATTAAAATTACTCTGGCCATTTCGGATAGAGTTCTGTTCTTACGTTCCATAACTCCATTTTGTTGTGGATTCCTAGGGTAGGAGAACTCGTGTACAAAACCGTGTGTGTCACAAAAATGCTCAAACTCTGCATTCTCGAATTCGCCACCATGATCGCTTCTTATACGAGTGATCATGTAACCTTTTTCATTCTGAACTTTCTTGCAAAAGGCGACAAATTTGGATAATGCATTATTCTTGCGTGTCAAAAAGTATATCCACGTGTATCTAGAGAAATCATCTACAATTACAAAAGCATAAAGTTTACCTCCGAGGCTAGCAACTCTGCTAGGACCAAATAAGTCCATATGAAGCAATTGTAGAGGACTAGTAGTACATACTGCGTTTACTGACTTGAATGTGGATCTGGTAGCTTTGTTCTTTTCATATTGGCTGCATACCGAATCCTTCTTGAATGTAATATCCGGTAAACCGCGTACTAGCTTCTTTGTGGATAATCTTGATATTGTATCCATATTTGCGTGACCGAGTCTCATGTGCCACAGATGACTCTCATCACTTTTAGCCATTAAGCATCTACCTGAAATGTTAGTTTCTTCCAACAAATAGAAAATATATATGTTGTCTTCCCTGATACCTTCAAATATAGTACTACCAGTTGAGCTATCAACTATAATACATTTGTCTTTGCCAAAGTTGATGCCATAACCATGATCAGCCAAATGACTTATGCTGAGTAGATTATGTTTCAACTTGATAACCAGACAGACATCTTTAATAACAGGATAGGGAGACTTACCAACATCACCGATACCAATAATATACCCTTTCAAGTTATTACCGAAGGAGACATAGCCTTCCTTCTTTTTCTTCGACAGTGTTGCAAATAGTGTAGCATCACCGGTCATATGCCGTGAACAACCGCTGTCGAGGATCCATTTGCTTCTAGCATGTGAAAGGTGTTCCACCTACAAAACAGTTTACAGATGAAACTTTTGGTACCCATTTCTTGTAGGGTCCTGAAATGTTAGCCTTTGGTATCCAAGCATAAATATTTAAATTAACAAGCTTTCTAATTCTACATGCAGATGAAATATGACCAATGAGGCCACAATAATAACATTTTGCATGTCGAGTGTTGAAAGCTGAGTGGTGTGCATGGTTGGTAGGTTTAGGTTTTCTAGTATAGAAGAAAGCATGCCTATAATCCTGTTTGGGCTTAACCTTTTGGGGTAAAGGTTTAGGTCTGACAGTGTTTGGCTTGGGAATGTTCTAATTTTTCGGTAAGTGACACGTGTTAGGGAAGGAAGCAGCAGTTTCAGGCTGTTTTCCTAACCTAATTTCCAATCTTTTGGAAGTGTCATACAACTTAGTATAATCAGAAGTGAGTATTTTCATTCTGATTTGTGCACTTTGAAGACTTTTCTTCTCTTTAGAAAGTTCTTCCTTGAGTTGGTCAATAACTTTGTCTTTCTCTTCAGATGACTTGGTAGTCTCGTGTAATAAGAGCTTTATTGAAGAAAGCTCACCAGACTCACTAACATTATTTCTAACCTCAGCTTGTAGGTCGGTAAGTCTACCTATTTCACCTTTGTACTCTTTGAGTACCTTCTTAGAGGTCTGATACTTGCTACGCAGTTTCCTGTAATCAGTTATCAGTTCACTGAAGGCATCTCCTAATTGCTCAAAGGTGAAGTCATCATATGTATCAACTACAGGTTCAGTAGGTACCTGATCGGATGCCATAAAGCATATGTTTGCAGCGTCTTCTGATTGTTCGTCTTCTGAGTCGCTGGCTTCACTTTCATGCCATATGCTGGTATTGGTATATCTCCGAGATGTTGATCTCTTCAGGTTTCCTTTTTCATACCTTTTGCTCTTCTTGCTTGATGATGAGTTTGTAGGACAATCTTTCTTCATGTGTCCCTTCTTCTTGCAGCCATAGCAGACAACATCATCTTGATACCAGTTGTTGCTGTTGTTTTCTTTGACTCTCTTCTCATGTCTCATGAATCTCTTGAATTTCCTTGCTAGGAGTGCTTGATCTTCAGCATCAGATTCACTGCTGTCTGAGTCACCTTCAGCAGCTTTTCTATGCTGAGCCTTGAAAGCGATCGTCTTTTCCTTTGGTGTAGGCTCTTCAAAATCTTGTAGCTCCAGTTCATGAGTGAGTAGCTTACCCATGAGTACTTCGAGGGACATAGTTGTGAGGTCGTTTCCTTCAATGATTGCAGTAGCCTTTGGAATCCAGTTCTTGGTAAGTGCTCGCAGGAGTTTGCGAATCTTTTTATGGTTACTGTACTCTTTGCCTAGGGAGGACAAAGGATTTACAATATCCAAGAATCTTTCAAACATCTGAGTAACTGTTTTGTTGGGCTTCATCTTGAACACCTCATACTCTTGAGTAAGTCTGCTGACTTTAGATTCTTTGACTTGAGTCGTGCCTTCATGTGTGACTTCAAGTAGCTTCCATACTTCATTAGCCGTTGTGCAGATAGACACCCTGTTAAATTCAGTTCTGTCTAAAGCACAAAATAGAGCGTTAATAGCACGTGCGTCAAGACTGGCCTTTTTCTTTTCCTCATCTGTATATCTGCTATGGGGTTTTTCAACTAAAACTCCATCAACATTTATACGAGGTGGCTTTTGATAGCCATCAATAACAATAGACCATAAATCAAAGTCAAGAGATTTCAAGAAGAAACTCATCCGTGTTTTCCAATAGGTATAGTTCATACCATCAAACAGTGGAGGTCTGTTTATGGCCTGGCCTTCACTTATGAATTTCACAGTTGCCATGTGTTGTGATCTATATAATAATTAATTAAATGAATAAATAATTGCAATGTTACCTTGCTTTACCTGTAACACCCGCTCTGATACCAATTGTAGGAACGAAATCGTAAAGCACAACACTCTAGAGGGGGGTGAATAGAGTAGGCAGCAGAATATTGCTAATTAAAAAATGTTAGCAGCAAGATCACAGAATAATAATCACAACTAAGTAAAGTAAAGGCAGAGATAAGATTGCAAACGCAAAGACAGCGATGTATACTGGTTTTCCTCTGTTGAGGACTAATCCAGTCGGTAGAACTCTTGCTACCAGTTGAATCCACTATTGGCAAAACCGTAAGTTTTCTTACGAAGTCCTTGCAACTTCTACAACGCGAGCTTTGATACGAAAAACTCGTCCAACTTCAATTGTGAAGAAGTATTCTTCAATCAAGCCTTCTGATTACAATCTCTCAGAAACTTCTAGACCGCACCGCACTGGCAAATCGACTAGAGGATTGTAATTGGCTTGGGATCTGAAATTTAAAGCTCAAGAAAACTCTTTGGAAGACTGAAAGCTTTAGATAGAGAGAAGATTGAAAGTGAATGAGTGAGTTGAAATGATCGAAATCCTTCTCTATTTATAGGAATTCCAAAGACAGAATTCTGGCAGAATTCGGGCAGAATTCGGACAGAACTCTTTGAGAAAATCTCGGTCAAATCCGCAACTGCAGGAGGACCAAGTTCAGAAGAATTCAAAAATCAAACGGCCACCAACCGAACTCTGGCCGAACTCTGGCCAAGTTCTGTCAGGGTTAGGTCATGTTTTAAAAACATAGTTTTTGATGATTTTTGAAAACCTTTTTGAAAACCTTTTTAAAGCTTTTGTTTAAAAGAATGTTTTTCAAAACAAAGGATATTTTAAAAGTATTTTGAAAACATTTTAGAATAGCCTATTTGCCAGTACGACTCGGTATACAACGTATTCCTAGACTCAATAAAATAAAAAATATATTGCTCAAAGGAAATACAGACTCGAACAGAGAAACATAGCTTCGGTCTTGAACTGTGTAGATAGCTGTTCTTGTTCATGTCCAAGAGTCTGATATATCCTGACTAGCTTCATATATCAAGACAGAGTTTGATCAATTATTAAAATCAGGTTGACCATATGACCAATGGGCCAACAATCATGTACACATTATGAAGACTATTCTTCTTTTTGGAGTTGCTAGCTTTGCTTTCATACCTGCACTCATAGGTAGCTTCAAGAATTTTCCAAATTTTGTGAGATGTTAGGCAAGTAGTAATAAGATTGAATACATTTATGTCTACTACACAATAAAAAAGCATGCATTGCTTTTGCATCAAGGCTAGCTAAATTTTTCTCTTCCACCGTGTAACTATAATAGGGCTTATTAATAATAGTGGAAGTGAGAATAGAGGTGATTGTAGGCTTTTTGTAGCCATTGATAATAATTGACCAGAGGTCAATGTATGGTAACTTCAAATAAAAGATTATTCGTGTTTTCCAGAATGTGTAGTTGTTACAATCAAACAGTGGAGGTCTATTTGTGGCTTGGCCTTCACTTGTGAATTTCACAGTTGCCATATGTGATATAGTGATCTATGTAACAGTAGTTATATATTGAGAAAATAATAACGATGTTACCTCGCTTTACCTGTATAACCTGCTCTAATACCAATTGTAGGAATAAAAAGTAAAACGATATACTCTAGAAGGAGAGTGAATAGAGTAGGCAGCAAAATATTAGCTATTAAAAATATTAACAGTCAGATTACAAAAGTATATCACAGATATGAAAATGTAAAAGTAAAGAGCAGAGAGAAAACACAAATACGGCGATGTTTACTGGTCTCCCTCTTGTGAGGACTAATCCAGTCGAGAGAACTCTAGCTCTCGATTGAAATCTACTATAGAAAACCGTAAGTTTTTATGCGAAGTCCTTGCAACTTCTACATACGCGAGCTTTGATCCGAAGCACTCGACCAACTTCAATTGTGAAGTGTCTTACTTTTTGTCAAGCCTCTTGATTACAATCACTCTGAAACTTCTAGACCGTACCGTACTGGAAAATCGACTAGAGCATTGTAACTGGCATGGTATTTGAAAATGAAAGCTTAGAAGGCTTTGGAAGAACGTAGTAAGCTTAGAGAGAAGAAAAGAGAAAGTGAACTGCATTTTGAAATGGTAGAAATTCTTCTCTATTTATAGGCTTTCCGAAGGAAGAATTCGGGCAGAATTCGAACAGAATTCAGACATAATTTTTTAAGAGAATCTCGGCAGATAGCCGTTGCATCCGTAACTACGGGAAGCCTGAGTTTCAAAAATAACGTACACTAGCCGAACTCGGGCCGAATTTGGGACGAATTTGCCTAGAGTTTTGCTGGTGCAGAAAGGGTAAATTTAGGGTTTTGTGACTCAGTGGACTTTGGGCTTTTGAATGTTTAAGCAGTTAGAAATTAGGTTTTTGGTGTTGGGCTAGTTTTAAAAGACAAATGGGTATTTTTGAAAATATTTTTGGATCGCCTATTTGCCAGTACGACTCGGTGTATATTATATTTTCTAAACTCAATAAAGTATGAAAATACATTGCATAGATGATAGTACATACTCAATGACAAACATGGCTCCAGTCTTGAATGGTAGCAGTAGTAGTTCTAGCAGATCGTCCAAGTAGCCCTTATATCAAGACATGGTTAGATCAATTAATAAAACTAGGTTCGACCATAACCAATGGGCCAACGCCTTGTGGGTAACCCATAGATTTATTTCAAATTGATTGCTTGGGTAGTTAAGGTTGTTAAGATAGTGATATCGTTGAATTTTGAGATACCCCATTTGATGAATTTGAAATACCTTATGTGATAATGTTGCATTTTGATAGAGTGACTCTAATCAAAGGTGGGTAGAGTCTTCGATTGATGAAATTAGTCTTAAGGTTTTTTTTGGTGTCTTTGAAGTTTAAATTTCTATATGTTTTGATGAACTTATTGATAAGGACGAATTTTAAATTTTCAAAGGAAATGATTTCAATTTAATTAAAGATCATGGAAATCTTTGAAGATTTTTAAATTTAAGATTTGAGAAGATTGTGACAGAGTAGATTTAAGTTTAAATTTTGAAGCATTTAAATTTTGAAGATTTTAAATTTTGGATTTTGATTTTTTTGAATTTGAATTTTTGAAAGTTATGTAAAGGTGGTTTAAATTTAATGTATTTCGATGAATTTAAAATCTTGAGAAGTTTAAATTTTAAGGAATATTAGATAAGTTAGTGCTGACCATTTGCTAGATCACAATCTTGAAGATTATGATAGGGGTTGAATTATGGATTAAAATGTAATGATGGAAAGTTTGAAGAATATGAGTTATGGATTTAAATATTAGTATTACAATTTTTTTTGAGGTTAGAATTATGTATGATAAGTATTGAGTAGTAATTTAAATTTTTATGATCAAGAAATTTTTGAAATTTTCTTGATGATACAAATTTTTAGAATTGGTGGTTGATTAGTTAGACGTCATATGGGTAATATTCCCCCAGACCATATTTGTTGACATATTTATGTATTATTTTTCTTTCCACCATCCTTGATCCATTCTTATTAAGAAATTTGGTTATCTTTTCATTTCATTAAGAGAATTTTTATTACCTTTTTATTTTATTTCGAGGATTTTTACTATCTTTTCTTTTCACATCATAAATCGTTCCTTCTGATCATTTGACAAATCGAGCATAACTGTCCTAGACATCCCTTAATTTTAAGGATGATTTTGAATAAGGAATTGATTTTTGATGATTACTAGCAAGCAGGTTCAGTGATTATGAATGACGGTAAAAGTTCTAAATTAGTGCAGAAGGAGATTTTGAAACGAATGACCTTGTGTTGTCATTTATAGTGAACCAAACACAATGTCGAGGATAATAGATTGGGATATTGATAATGGAAAACCATGACTAAATTATTGCATAGTCATTGATATGCTAAAGGTTTAAATATTGTAGGGCTATTTGGATTGAAAATCATAAATCATATCCTAGATACTGATATGAAATTGGTAAAAGAAAAATATGACTGAGAATGAAAATAAAGGTCAAGAGATTAATTATTCGGTCATTAAGGTTACTTTAGTGGAGTTTGATTTAAAAATATCGATATACAAATTGGTTCTTCAACTCAAATAATTTTGGAAGACGAGAATTGATAAGTATTGTGTTCATTTGAGGTTTGAATTTTAAATAGTTGATATCTATCTATGATAAGATTGAAAGTTTGCTTAGAGGATATTTTGATAAAACAAATAGGATTTCTTGAAATATGAATGAGGAATAAATGTTGACCTAGTTGAAGTATAAACATTATGAAAATTTTAATTAGTTTGAGTTTGTATTTTGATAAGTATGTGTGAAAAAAGGTGGGTAGAAGCTCAAAGAATTGTGGTACTTGCAAATGAAGACAATTTTCGATGTTGTCGTTAAGGATTAAATTTTAGAAGATTATGCTGGTGGATTTAAACTTAAATTTGAGTTGCCTTGGAAGATTTAAAATCTTATGAAATTTACGTTTGGAGGTTGAATACAAATATGGATTACGAGTCGAACTTGAAAGACGATAACCGTGATTTTGAGTCATAATCTTAAAGATTATAATAAGTTTTGAGTTTTGAGTTAAAGGTTAATGAAAGAAATGGAGGAAAGTTTTAAAATATTCTTGAGGTTAAATTTTATGAAGTTGAAGAAATTTTAAATATTGATTGAGAAGGTAAGGACAAAGCGTTGAGGAAATAAGTTACTAAGTCATTATGGGATTTCTAGACTATACTCGTTGGTCTTTGCTAGCTATCTAAATTATGTCCCTTATCTTCTGTGAGAACATTCTAGAATTTAGGGACATGACCTAACTTCTAATATCAAGCCATATCTATTAATTTTTTTTTATTTCCACCCTACTTGACCAACGTTCTTATTAAAGAAAATTTTTCCTTCTTTGTTTCACCTATTTGATCAATATTCTCTTATTATAAACATTGACTATCTTTTTCACCGATCAACCAATTTCGTCTATCCTAGTAGTCCTTAAATTTCGAGGACAAATTTTTTCTAAGGTGGGTAGATTTGTAACCTCTCTTTCCGGATTTTCAATTTTTTTATTTTTTATTATTTTAATTATTGTTTAAAGGTAATTTTTTGTTGGGACATTGTGAAGGATATGTTATGATTACTTCTTTGATCAAAAACTAGTTTTAAATTAAATATTTTGAGAGGTGCTAATTTATTTTAATAAAAATATTTTACTAAATAATATTATTGGATTTATGAAAGACGTTAGTTATTATTTTGGATTTTTATTGAAATTGGTTATGGACTTGAAAATCATAAGTATTTTTTGGAAACAATAAAAATATTTTATCGAAGTATTTTTAAATTAAGTTTTGGATTTATAAAAATATATTTTCAATTGTTTTATAATATCGAATATATTCTTTAAATATTTTTACGATAATCATTTACATGATTGCTATTAGATTGATTTTATATTAAATGTTTATTTGATTTCAACGAAGTGGAAGGATTATCCAATCGAACCCCTAATCCTTATCGAGATAGGAGAGCAACCCCTATATAAGGAGAGCTCCTTCTACTGTTTTCTTTAATCCCAACAATTCATCAAACCACATCAAATTGTGTATCGTGTCTGTGTCCGTGTCCACCCATTTCCTTACACCACTTTTCTTTTACATTTACATCTATCTGCTCATGTGTCCGATACACCGGACACGTCCTCGATTCGGTTTCGGTGTCGCCCGTGACACAATTGTAAACATCAAAACCCTAACCCTAAAACTAACTTTCCTGCCGCCTTCTCCATGGCCGACCCGACTCCGGCCAAAACCCTATCGGAGCTCAAACACCACCACCTACTTTCCTCTTTGTCACTTCTGCTCCTCCTCCTGAGCCCTCGCTGGCCGAAGCCAAGCCACCATCTGCCTGACCCTGCCCTATCACCGACTTCCGTTGCTACCCCCACCAATCCCGACAACACCATCACCGCCACGACCACTTCCGCCGCTCTCTACCACCACTAGCCCCGTCATCACCCGAGACCACCACCACCGCCTGAACCACCATGGCCAGCCTCTCCTCTCGACTTCCTCCTCCGGCTAGCCTACCAAACTCCACTGCCGCGGCTCACCTACTGCTAGCCTACCCGTCCTCCAGCAGGCCTCCAACTCCACGAACACCCCAGATCCACATCACCGTCGCAGCCCCGCGCCTCCTCTTCGCGAACGACGCTGACGATCGACGGCGTCTGCACGCCGCACGATCGACCGCAAATGGACCGCCCGCGTCGGCACATCGACCACGACGAGTACAGCGCCTTTACCGTGTCGTGGTCCGCTGGCACCGTATGAGGAGAGCTCCCCTCTTTCCTCTCTTTCAATCTCCTTAGACCTCTCTCTCGAGAACCTCCTTTCCCTTTCTGTTCTCTCTCCCTCTTTCCATCTCAATCTCTCTCTCTCTCTCTCCCACTCTCCATTAAATTCTTATCTCACCCTCTTTCCAATGATACACACTCTCTCTCCATTATTTTGCTCCAAAGCTCTCTCTCTCTCCCTTTCTATCTCTCGTAAAATCCGAAGAGCATCATTATGTTGCTTCATCATTAAAAACATTTAATATCATTACTATATTTTTTTTACAAAATCGAGATAGACTTAAAGTGTGGTATTAGTATATATTATAGTTTATGACCATTAAGCACCTCAAGAGGGGGGTAAATAGAGTGTGTGTGAGTGCAACAGAATTAAAAATTTAACAGTTATAATCTATGGTAAGAATAAAGAGACAGTAATATAAATACAGTAAGAGATAGAATATCAAACTTAGTGAATACCGCGATATATACTAGTTTTTCTCTGAGAGGACTAATTCAGTCGTGAGTACTCTGGCCCGCTATTAATCTACTATTCACAAGTTAAATGAGAGCTTGTCGTCTCTTTAGTGACAAGTGCACGGGACTTCACAATACTGTGCTTGGTGACGAGCACACAACCGACTCCGAAAACTGCAATATTTTCTGAACTTGTAACCTCTTTACAACTATGCAGACCAAAGACTCTAAATCGAACATGATGTTACTGCTTTGGCTAAGAGATGTATAGGTAGAATGTGAAAGCTTTAGATCACTGAAAAATACTTTGAAGAATATATAGAGAGAAGAGTGAATGAGTGTTTAGAATTGAAAAATCCTTCTCTATTTACAGGTGTTTTCCCTGGCCGAACTCGGGCAGAGTTCGGATGCTAAGATCTCGCAAATGAACGTTGTATGCAGATTTGGAGGTAACTGAAATTCAAATTTGAGTTGACCGAACTCGGTCAGAACTCGGACCGAACTCGGCCAGAGTTCTGTCATTTCAGAACTCAATTTAAAAAGGCCAAATTGCATAGAAATTTTGAACTTTTTGGATATGTAGGGTTTTTGAAAAATAGGTAGGCTTTTTGAAAGGTTGACTGGAGTTAACCTAAGCCAGTAATAACCGATAAATTTTACATTTCATTTCCTAGACTCAATAAAGAATAAAATACAAAATAAATGTAAAACTTGACTCGATATTGATTTCGGTACAAATTGGATTATGACTTGTAAGTTTGTTGTAGATGCAGTCCGTTCTTTTGATATTGATTTCACTGACCTGAAACATTAGTAGCAGTTCGTATATTTTGCGTATCGACTTAAGTCGTCGTTGCAGGAGCTCAAAAATAATTAGACGCTACTTATAAGATGGCACCATGATTCATAATGGTGCTGTTCACTAGGTTGCGTGAGGGTTAGGTGGCACTAGGGTCAGGTGGCACATACACCATATGGCAAAGCCTCCCCAATAAACTGTAACAGTTGCAATAATGACTGGCGAGTTGCAATAATGACTAACAGCTCGTCAGTCAAAGGAAATCTCTTCGAATCCTGGGAAGCACGGCGCCCGAGAAGACTGTGTCAGCTTTGTAATGAATGCTGACGACGAGCTCGCGCCAGCTATCAAGTGACGTGAGGTAATTAATGATGACAGAACTGACAGACTAATTAGGAGGCGCCAGTTATCAAATTGCGCCTAGCACCACCTATTAAACTGGTGCCACCTAATCAATTTTTATCCAGAAGTCAGATAACGTGGCAAGCATGCCACTAATCTCGAAGAACGTGTCCACTACACTGCACACGACCACGCGTATCTCTTCCATAGAATGCCACGTGTCCTTAGCAGTTCAAGTAACTGTTTGCACAACTGGATGAATGGCGCGCAAAACGTAGTGCACGCTACCCAGAATAACTACTTGACAGTTATTTCAGAACTCTATAAATAGAGTTTTAAATCAGTTCTAAAGCAACACTAATGATCATAATCTCCTGACAAAGTGCTGCTGCATTCTGCAGAGGCTCGTGTCTTCGATATCACATCGTCCAAGGGATAAAGTGACCGTCTTCTGATCAGATTCCTACAGTTGTAATTCCCCAAAAATTAATTATACTTTTTGTACTTTTTTTAGTTTGTAGATCAAACTTTTGTTTTTGTAATAAAAATGGCAAATCTGCTAGGGACGACTTTCTCCTCTGATGAGAAGGTGACAACTCAATGTGATACCGCATCGATCGACAAGACACATAAGACCTTAGTCGTCCAAGTCGACCAAATAGCCTATGAAGCTATGATCGGTGCTGGGCGTGCCAAGCGCACCTCTATTGCTGCCAAGAACAAGGTATACGTCATTTGGACTCTGAAGTCCTTCAAAGCAACAATCATAGCTTCAGCGCAGACTGCGCCCACTGCTGTCCTGGCACAGAACAAGGGAAAACGCCCTTTGGCTACTCCCTCTTCCTCTCTAGTTCTGAGCTTGGGAGAGGACTTATTTATTTTTGATCCTGTACAGAACAAAGGAAAGTATCCTTTGGCCCTTCCTCATGCGTCTGTACAGACACCGCCCACTGCTGCCATGGCACAAAACAAGGAGAAATGCCCTTTGGTTAATCCCTCTTCGTATCCAGAATCCAGCCCCTCAGAGTCCTCATGACCAAGCCAGGGGCATTAAACTCACGATTAGCTACATGGGCAATCCTTCTGACTCCCTATGATATGGTGTTCACTCTACAGAAGGTAGTCAAAGGCCAAGCGCTGGCAGATTTCCTGACAGCACAACGTTTGTCAGAGACGTCGAAACTCTACGACGATATCCCCAATGATGTTCTAGAGTCCAATGTTGTCTTAGACAACTCGGTTTGTCACATGTTCTTCGGTGGTGCTTCAAAAACAGGACCAAAGGGCGATATCATCACAGGAGTTGGGATCGTCCTTATCACCCACGATAGCCTAGTCATCAATCGCACGTATTCTCTCATGGAGTCGTGCACCAACAATGTTGTAGAGTATAATGCTCTCATCATTGGGCTCCAACTCGCTAAACAGCTGGGGATTGACTATATCGAGGCCTATGGAGACTCGAAATTAATCTTCGGCCAGGTTCGAGGGCAGTATGAGGTTCGACATGAAGACCTGATCCTCTACCACCAGGCAGCGATCGACATCATCTCCATATTCACAGGGTTCTTTATACCACCAGGTAGTGATCGACATCAACGCCTAAAGAACTTAGAGGCCGACACACTAGCCAGCCTCGCCGCTTCTCTGGCTGCCCCGTTGATCCCAAAATGCCATTACAGTGATGGGACGAGAGCTAGTTTGTCTGAAGAATGCTCTATGTATATGTCAAAGCTACTCAGTACAAGTAGACACTGACGTAGACGTTCGAAACTTGTGATTCCCATTTATAGACAATGCAGTCTACGGAATCCTGCCTAAGGACCCAAAGGAAGCGGCCTCCGTCAGGAGTCGCTCACTCCGATTCTTCTATGACACTACCACCAAAATTGTGTACCATCGTTCATACGAAAGACTCCTCCTGCGATGTTTGTCCCAGACAGAAGCGCAAGTGGCACTCCGGGAGGCGCATGATGGAACCTACGGAGCCCATCAGACCGACGCTAAGCTACAAGACCGGTTGTGCCAAATGGGCTATTATTGGCCCACCATGATGGCAGACGTCGTAGATTACACAAAGAAATATCGGGCATATTAGTTTTATGCTGACTTCATCTACCGACCTTCGGAATATCTACACCCCACGGTGGCCGCTTGGCCATTTAAGGCATAGGGAATGGAAATTGTCGGGCCGATCAGCCCGTCCTCCTCCAAAGGACACCGGTTTATCCTCGCCATCACTGACTATTTCTCCAAATGGGCAGAAGCGGTACCACAGGTAGAAGTGAACCTCCAACGTGATCAGCTTGATCAAGTACCACATCATTTACCGCTTCGGAGTTCCTAGAAGAATTGTCCACGACAATGGCCCCCAATTCGTGAGCTACACATTCTAACGATTCTGCGATAAGAATCGAATACAGAATGTGGCATCAACGGCTTACAATCCTACTCCTAATAGACTAGCTGAGGCATTCAACAAAACCATCATCAAACTACTCAAGAAAGTCGTCTCTTCTAACAAACGCAATTGGAATGAGAGGTTGGGCGATGTCTATGGGCTTACCGTACGACCGTTCGGGCACCCACGGGTAGCACACATTCTCCCTTGTCTATGGGAGTGAAGCAGTGCTCTCCCTGGAGATCTAAATACCGTCCTTACGGGTAGCTATCACCAACCAGGTGACTGACGAAGGCAATCAGTGCCGACGGCTACAAGAGTTAGAGGCGTTGGACGAAAAATGCCTACTAGCGCAGCAAAGGATCGATCTTACCAAGCTCGTATTTTTGGGACCTTTAACAAAAAGTTTCGGGAAAGAACGTTCCAAGTGGGCGACCTCGTCTTAGCAGTTCGAAGACTGATGGTGATGACTCACAAAACGACAGGGAAGTTCGAACCCAAGTGGTAGGGACCGTTCGTCATAGAGATGGTGTATTCCAACGGTACTTACCAACTTGCCAAATCTAATGGTGACTTACTCATGATGCCAATCAAGGGCAAGTTCCAGAAGAAATTCTATATATGAAGACAAACAATACTAGAGGAAGCCCTCACGCTCCCGTAGGTGCTCACAGAGCCGTGCCACATCAACAAAAGAAGACAAGATGCTTCGTTCACCCTCAAAATGACGTAGGTTCGAAAAAAGGTCATAATAAATGTTCGCAAGAAACGAGGGGTCATGATCAAAACTTAAGGAAGCAACGGCTTGAGGTATTTAATGCTGAAGCCCAAGCATGACGTCAGCTTGGCAGCAGACGTAATGAGAATTTTGCCTACAAAGAAACACGTGTCATGCTTCTTTTCAAAGTATCCCGAGCTTGACTCAAGTTCTGGGCACTTTGAAGGGGGTCTTGTAGAAGCATAAAAAAGTGCAGGGTAACACAAGGCATAGGTGGGTACTCTCGCTACTCACCCATCTTCACAAAGGTGCCGATGACGAACGACGCAGGTTGGTGCTCTCACTACCAACCCAGCTTCACAGAAGTACAGGCGGTCAAGCACGCCAACAGAAAAGACAAACTCACAAAAAATAGATAAAAAGTTCAAGAAAAGTTCTTTTTATTAAATCATGGCTACAAGAGTCTATTACAGATTTGTCATGATTACATAAAAAAGACTTCCTAATTACAAGGATCTGTTACAAAGTATTTGTGATTACATATGCTGAACTAAAAAATCCTACTGATCTACGCTGGGGTTCATCTTTACAGTATAATCGTCATGAGATGAGGGACTGTGGATAGAAAATGTGAATACAGTCGCCATCAAAGCCTGCCACCACAGCACCCCCCAGACGCGTAGCTCTTTCTGAAGCAGCTATTGGCCCGAGCGAGAATTCAGTCCACTGCATGACATGAGGCCCTTTTTCAAAAGCGCATCAGCTTCTGAGGCTCTTCCAGCCTAACAAAAGCACGCAGCCACCAATGAGCAGGGCATAGCACAACCTGCGATGCTTCATATCGGCAACCAGATCGAACTCGATCGTCAAGACCTCCAAGATGTCGCTCAGGTTCGAACTTCCTATGAGAAGCATTCCAGCACATCCCGAAGCTCATCAGCAGTTCTTCTATGAAGGCACAGCTCCTTTGAACGAAGGGATCCTCAACCAAAATCCGACTTAGGCAAGGCCAACGGCCGCTCGAAGCTATGTCTGGATCCAGCATAGTATTGAAGGATAATGTCACGCCCCAGAACCAGAATACTGGAGAGCGGGGGCAGACATAGTCAGCTACGTATATTGAAATGGAAACCACCTTGATATACGGTCACGGCTGTCTAGATATGTGAGAGTTTTCTACAAACCAACAGTCTCTTATGGTCATGAACAAGCCTAGTGTCGCAATCACCACAAGTAAGTAAAGTCGCAAGTTGTATGATCATTAAATATACAATAATAAGGCGTCCCAAATATTACATATTCAGCTGATCATGAAGCTAGTCGTTAAAAAATGTTAGGACTAGCAAGAGTTTAGTCATACATGATCAACCCTAAGATTTGTCAATCATGTTTACAGCCCGTAGGCAGACAGTAAGTAAAAGTGCTCCGAGCTAACAGGTGCTCGTCGGCTAAACGCCTCAAAAGAATAATTTTTACAATAGAGTGAGCGAAACAAAATAGAAAACCCACTCTTGGCCCGGATTCCGTCTAGTGTTCACCATTGGGCTGGAAGCTTGTTAGATCCTCGGGAGCTGCTCCAAAATCTGGCCACATAAAACCAGCTGGGTCAACCCCAGAAAGACCAAGTGCCACAAGGGAGCCACGAAATAAGAACAAAAGCCAGTAATCAGCACAGAAAATCTAATATTAAAACTAAAATTACGAAAACATGTCAGGATGATATACGACGAGATAACCATGGAACTATTCCGATAGCCAGGTTACAACCCGTAAACCAAACAAGGACCGGGGTTGTAACCCTTCATCTGAACAGAGCTTGGTTTCCCACCATTTATCGGCAAGATAATAATGTAAGAAATCAAGACAGGAAGCAATCTTGTACTGAATCAAGACAGGGCTAAACTGGTTATACATCATTCAATCAATCACGGCCAAGCAGATCCTACGGCTTACTATTTTAACTAACTAGGGTTATCACATGCCTAATTACTAACAAGATGCAGTAAGATTGTTCCACAGCCACAAGCCCTGCAGACCATCCAAGTTACCCAGGACGAAAGATTAGGGTTGAATTCAGGTGGGTACATCGCCCGGGGGACAAATGTACCCTTAGGTGACTTAGAGGGTGCAACACGCGACGGTGTGCTGGAAATGTGCCCTACTCGACGGCAGGCTACAGATTCCAAGAGCGCCCAGGTAACGGGATTGCCTGTAGCTGTGTCATCTCTTCATGACTACTGTGTTATTCTAGTTATTAACCTTAATCCATTTTAGTACGTACTCCTGACCGTGGTACTCAAGAGTCCCATCCTAGACATGATGCAAGACAAGACAAGTGGATTTAACAGGCAAGCAAGAAGAACTACCCACGGTGTCAAGGCAGGTCAAGTTAAATTATCAAGATAATTCATGTCAGGGTACTTGTCAGGAGTGCGCCACGATGGGCCACTATCATGTCAGGTTGGTCATGTCAGGAGTGCACCACTACGGGTCACTGTCGTGTTATGCTAGTTCCTTGTCATACCATGCCATGTACAATAGTCATTCCAAACATATTAAGTAAAATCAAGTTTATGACAAAAGGCGTAAGGATATAAAATGGGCGTAAAATATCTAATAAAATATCAAAATACGGGCCAGGGGGATGCGTACGCATAAAAGCACGCACGCAGGGGGAATGCATACGCAATAAAACACGCACGCAGGAGGGCAGCGTACGTGAAAGTCACGCACGCAGGAGAACTGCATTCGTGAAAAGTCACGCACGCTCAAGGGGCACAGTGTACGTGAAAGTCACGCACACTCGAGAAGCAGCGTACGTGAAAAGTCACGCACACTCGGGGAGCAGCGTTCATGAAAGTCACGCACGCTCCAGGAAGCAGCTGCGTGAAAAGTCATGCACGCTCCAGGAAGCAGCTGCGTGAAAAGTCACGCACGCTCCAGGAAGCAGCTGCGTGAAAAGTCACGCACATTCGAGGAGCAGTGTGCGTGAAAAGTCATGCACGCTCAAGGAGCAGTGTGCGTGAAAAGTCACGCACGCTCAAGGAGTCATGCCTCCAACAGGAAGCGTACCCAAGTCTGCGTACGCGGTGCTAAAGAGCGTGCGTAGCTCAGTGTGCGTGAGCTAAATAGCTCTGCACACTGCTCACTGTCTTCTCCAAACAGCAAGAACACATGGGTGAACCCAAAACTTCAAAAGTTCAGAACTTGGCCATCCGAACTCCAAATCCGGATTTCCAAAGTTCCAACTTGGGTGAAATTAAACTCTCCTCCTCATTGAAACATCAGAACCCATAAAATTCCAACCGAAATAGATCAAAACATGCAAAAATCTGAAAATAGGAATAACTAGATCTAGAACAATGGAGGCTCAAAATCACAAAATGCCAAGAACTAATGTTGATCACCATGTCCTAGTCTAGCAAATGGACAAAAAAAATATGGTTCTCATGTGGTGGCAAGATGCACTTGCCTAGGGGTTGGGGAGTGGTGTAGAGGAAGAAGAAGAAGAAGAAATTAATGGTGGTTATGAAGAGAGAGAAGAGGTTGGTGGGGTTATAAAGAGGGTGTTGTGGTGTTCTTGAGGGTGGAGCTTAGGGCTATGGTGTTCCAACACATAAACCAAACCAAACCGATTCCAAACCAATAAAACCGAGCCAAGCCAAAACCAAAAATACGAGAAATACCAGAATTCTGCAAGCTGAGAAAAATAAAAATACATGCCAAAATCCAGATACGAGTATAAATACGAAATACGGGAAATACAGGAAATGAGGGTGACAGACAAAAAAGGAAGACATGACTCTTCGGAAGAAACTTCCCCTTTATATAGGGCGGAAGTGGTCCAAGACAAAGGCCATAGGGCCGTCGGTCAAAATTCCTACATTAGTGGGATGAACCTAGGACTCAACACGATGAACCTCATTAAATAGGTTCATTCGACTAAGTCTTAGACCATTAAAATACCCCTTGAAATTCCCCAAGTAATGGCAGCAATTAAGAGGGAGTCGTTCCTTAAAGAGCTGTCATTAATTGCTCTTAAAGAAGACTTCATAGCCAGCTTCTTCAAACCAGAAGTGCAGCTACAATCATGTGCCAGCAGGAGGCACAGACTGGTGATGATTGTAGGAACAAAATCGTAAAGCAGAATACTCTAGAGGGGGGGTGAATAGAGTAGGCAGTGGAATATTGCTAATTAAAAACTTTGTTAGCAGTTAGGTCACAAAAATAATAATAATCACAAAGTAATAACTCATGTAAAGATAAGAGTTCAGAAGGCAAACGCGAACACAGAGATTTATACTGGTTTTCCTCTTGTGAGGACTAGTCCAGTCGGAAGAACTCTAGCTTCCAGTTGAATCCACTATTGGAAAATCTCGTAAGTTTTCATACGAAGTCCTTGCAACTTCTACAGACGCGAGCTTTGATACGAAGAACTCGACCAACTTCAATTTTTAAGAGTCTTTCTTCAATCAAGCCTGTGATTACAATTTCTTTAAAATCTTCTAGACCGTATCGTACCGGCAAATTGACTAGAGAATTGTAACTGGCTTGGAATTTGAAAATGGAAGCTTTTTACAAAATCTTTGAAAGAAACGTAAGCTTTAGAAGAGAAGAGATGAAAGTGAATTCGTGATTTGAAATGATCAAAATTCCTCTCTATTTATAGTTTTTCCAAAGACAGAATTCGGGCAGCATTTGGACAGAATTCTATGTAACAAACTGCAACTGAAGGGAGACCAAGTTCAAAAACCAACGTTCATATAACGTTCACCTTGGCCGAACTCTGGCCGAGTTCTGTCAGGGTTGGTCAGGGTTATTTTATGAAAAATATTTTGGGCTTTTTGAAATCCTTCAGAAGCTTTTGTAAATAATAGATGTTTTTCAAAACAAGGTCAATTTTGAAAAATGATAGGTCAATTTTGAAAAACAATTTTGGATAGACTATTTGCTAGTACGACTTGGTGTATAATGTATTCCTAGACTCAATAAAAATAAAAATTATATTGCATTAGAAAATATAGTCTCGAGTGGCAAATATAGCTTCGGTCTTGAGCAGTGTCCAAAACGTCTTAAGTAAACATCTGAATTGTTCCGTATATCGAGACAGAGTTTGATCAATTATTAAAATCAGGTTTGACCATGACCAATGGGCCAACAATCTCCCCCATTTGGATAATTGACAAACCTTGACCGATATAACATCTTTGGTCTTTATCAAATCAAAATTGTCCCGATATATATAATGACAAAATTATTCCTATAAATTTTGCATAACCTGTATCCTGTATTCATGAAGATGTTAGATCTTATTTCTCCCCCGTTGTCACTTAGCAAAATAATTGCAAAAGAGAAAGCTCCCCCGCAATATATGCATAAGTAACAATCAGTAAAGAAACACAAAAATATGGATATATAAAAAATATTTATCACATGTATGGTAAAATGTCACAGACAGGAAAAAAATGATAAGCAGATAATATTTCACAGGTAGTGTAAATGGAAGCATAAATAAAATATAATTCTATAAGAAAAGCTGAACTGAATAAAATGCTAAACTGAAGCATAGAACATGTACATCAAACAAAAAGTCATAAATCATAACCACATAACTAATAAGAGTACTGATACTATCTTGGAATGTCGGAGCATTTTCAAGTAAACAAAAGACAAAATCATCAGTCTCAAAAGTATGAGAAATCAAAAATCATCTCCATCTTCATCGTCATCATCTGCAGTGCCAGTATGTCTACCATGTCCGGATGGACTAGCTCCAGATGTGCCAGCTCTAGAGGTGTGTGGAGTAGCACCAGAAGTATGATACCAATCGTAAGCATTCCCTGGCTAGAACAGAAAGTGGACCGCCTCATCATCAATACGGTAATCAGATATTGAAGGGTCTCTAGAAAAAGAGCTAGCAGAGTGTCCCGTCTGAGCAAATTTGAGATCGGCAAATGAGTTGGCAATAGCCTGGAACCGAGTCACGTCACAGAACTCATGTTCCCTGGAAGTGTCAACAAAGAAAGTCTGCAGATCTGAGAGGTGCTGGTGAATACCCTCAAAAGTTATAGGGTAAGACTGAGGAGGAACAGGAGCAGTAGGAGCAGGTGCAGGCGGTAGAGGACAGTGGCAATGCTATGACGAGAAAGCTTGAGAAACTTGGGCTCATGGTCCAGAGCACAAGTGGATAAGTCAATGTCAAAACGCTGAAAGATACGTAGGATAAGCATCGCATAAGAGAGATTGCGCTCTCTTCCACAACATCTACCCATCATCTGAATGATAGTCTTAGGGAAAGAAAAAGGAATCCCTTTAAGAATATGATATAGGACAGAGAGTTCTAGTGCAGTGACATTATCTTTTGAAGTGGATTTGGGAAGAAGAGTGGAATAGATGATGCGATGTAACTCGTAGTTAAACAAGTTCAAGTTATTGGCCTTGAACTTTCCAGGACGAGCACGTACGGGCGCACAAAGCTCATTCTTGAAACTAACATGAGTCGTGCCCTCAGGAAAATCGAAGTCGGTGATGTCATCGAGCGGGGCACCTTCGTTTGTAATACCGAGAATTTTTGCTAGCAACACATCATCGAACTCGATATCTATCCCGCCAACACGAGTTCTTACGGTAAGAGTATCTAACACGAAGTTACAATAGAACAATCTATGGGCATT
This sequence comes from Iris pallida, assembly GCA_029216955.1. Lineage (NCBI taxonomy): Eukaryota > Viridiplantae > Streptophyta > Magnoliopsida > Asparagales > Iridaceae > Iris > Iris pallida. Next base: position 13,249,910 of record JANAVB010013999.1, on the reverse strand, counting down.
AGTAGCTATAGGGAATTGTAGGATAGCAAGATGGTGTAACCCTAATACCTCAAAGAAGGGACGGTGATCAGGAAATATAGTCCATTTAATCGGAGCACCAGTACATATAGTACGCATAGCAAAATCGGCATACCAAAGCATTGCTTGGTCATGAGTTTTGAAGTAAAACTCATCTGATACGTCGTCACCCGATTAGACCGGAGAAAAGAGGGAATCCATGTTCGGATCAGAAGACGATGCCTCTTCACTGGCATGGGTCTTCTTCCTCTTGAAAGGATTGAATCCCTTAAGCATTCTTTCCCAAAACTAAGAAACCCTAAAAATTTGAAAGTGGAGGAGAGAAGGAGTTATACCTTCCTAGAATTAAGTATATTGTAGAGGACGCGATTCTCCGCACGAATCCAAGTTTTGGATAGAAATCTCCACGTAGATTGGAAGAAAAGGAGTGGAGAATAGCTAGGGTTTGGGGTGTTCTTCGGCTGCTGCTGCTGTGAGGATGAAATAGTTTTAAAGTGATAAAAAGGAGAAGGCCTCGAGTTCTGGTTTAAAATGCATACAGCACCAACAGAACTCTGGCCGAATTTGGATCGACCTCGGGCCGAATTTGCCTAGGGTTCTCCTGGGTTTTAAAAAATTTTGTGGGCCATATCCTTTTCATCAACTCTTTTCAAGTATTTAATTCAAAGTTTAGTAATTTTAAATTTTAAATAATATAATTAATATTATTTTATAAATTAATTTTCTTTACTCAGTATCTGTTTCAGATTAGCTGTAGGAGTACTGTCCCAGCTAACGGAGGTTCACCTGGGAATACTTAAGTACCGCTTCGCTTCGACCGTAGTCGTGGTGACAGACAAACTCTTTTTAGGCTTGTCTCGAAAACAGTTATTGAGTATTGAATAAATTAAGTAATAAAACAAAATTAATTAATATTATTGACATCTAAAATTCCTAATTCTTGACGTAAATAATTAAAACAATCTTCCGCTAGAGGTTTTATGAATATGTCAGCTAATTGATTCTGCGTGTCTATGTATATAAGGTCTATATCTCCATTTTGTTGATGATCTCTAAGAAAATGATGTCACATCTCGATATGCTTATTACGAGAGTGACATACTGGATTCTTAGTCAAATTTATAGAACTAGTGTTGTCACAGAAAATGGGTATGTGTGTATAATACAATCCAAAGTCTTCTAAAGTTTGCTTCATCCATAAAATTTGTGCACAACAACGTCCTACGGCGATATACTCAGCCTCGGTTGTTGATAATGCGATAGAATTTTACTTTTTGCTAAACCAAGAGACTAGGGCTTTTCCTAGGAAATGACATGTACCGCTGGTACTTTTTCTATCTACTTTGCATCCGGTAAAATCAGCATTAGAATAACCAGTTAGGTCAAATGACGTAGTTTTAGGATACCATAAGCCGACAGAAGAAGTGCCTTTAAGGTATCGAAAGATACGCTTAACTGCGCACAGATGTGATTCCTTAGGATTGGCTTGAAAATATGCACACAAGCAAATACTAAACATAATGTCTGGTCGACTAGCAGTTAAGTACAGTAAGCTACCGACCATACCTCGATACTTACGTATGTCGATGGGTTTGCCTTGTGCATCAATATCAAGCTTGGTTGAAGTCGCCATTGGAGTGCTAAGTGGTTTGACTGCTTCCAGGTCAAACTTCTTTAATAGATCGTTTGTGTACTTTGCTTGATTTATGAACGTCCTACTGTTTGTTTGTTTGAATTGCAGTCCGAGAAAGAACTTCAACTCTCCCATCATGCTCTTCTTAAACTCATTCTGCATACACTTTGAAATTTTTTGACAAAGAGGTTCATCAGTAGATCCAAAAATAATATCATCTACATAGATTTGAATCAAAAGAAGATTATTATTCAAAGATTTTATAAACAGTGTAGTGTCAACCTTTCCCTTTGAAAAACCGTTGTCAAGTAGAAAAGAGCTTAAACGATCGTACCAAACACGAGGGGCTTGTTTCAAACAGTATAAGGCTTTCCTTAACTTGAAAACATAATCAGGATTTTTGAAATCAGTAAAACCTGGAGGTTGAGCTACATAAACTTCTTCTTTTATAAAACCATTCAAAAATGCGCTTTTAACATCCATTTGAAATAACTTGAAATTATGAAAACATGCAAATGCATATAACATGCGAATGGATTCTAATCTCGCAACTGGAGCATAAGTCTCATCATAGTCGATACCTTCTTCTTGATTGTATCCTTGAGCTACGAGTCAAGCCTTATTACGAGTCACTAAACCATTCTCGTTCAATTTATTTCGGAATACCCAACGGGTGCCAATGACCGGATGATCAATGCTTGGGAACAAGTTTCCAAACTTGATTCCATTCGAATTGGTTTAATTCATCTTGCATAGCATCTAACCAAAAATTATCACTACATACTTCTTCAATATTTTTGGGTTCAAACTGTGAAACAAAAGTAACACAAGAAGCTATATCTTTATTAGAGGAATGAGTACTTACACCCTTGGTAATCTCACCAATTACGAAGTCCTTTGGATGATCTGCCAAGAATCTCATCTCTTTTGGCGTATCCTCAGGATTGCTGGTTCTGGCTTGAAGGTTCTGCATCTTTGTGTGAAGGTTTTGCAGTAGCTATACTTGGTGTAATCACGTCTTCATTATCGTCATCGACTGAATGTTGATTTAGTTCATCAAACTTGACATTAATTGATTCTTCGATGATCATGATTCTCTTGTTAAAGACTCTGTACCCTTTGCTCTTTGTCGCATAACCTAAAAAATATAACTTCATTGGCCTTTTCATCAAATTTACTCAGATTGTCTTTAGTATTAAGAATAAAGCATTTACAACCAAATATCTTAAAATATGAAACAGTGAGTGTTCTATCAAACCATAACTCATAGGGAGTCTTCTTCGATATAGGTCGAATTAGAACCCTATTGAGAATATAGCACGCTGTATTGACAGCTTCAGCCCAAAACTATCTAGGTATACTAAACTGGTTCAACATTACTCTAGCTATTTTAGATAGAGTCATGTTCTTACGTTCCACAACTCCATTTTATTGTGGAGTCCTAGGGAAGGAAAACTTATACAAATAATCGTGTGTATCACAGAATTGCTTGAACTCTGCATTCTCAAATTTGCTGCCATGATCACTATGAATGCGAGTAATCATAAAACCTTTTTCATTCTGTACTTTTTGTAAAAGGTGATGAATTCTGACAAAGCATCGTTCTTGCGTGCAAGAAAATATACCCATGTGTATCTAGAGAAATCATCTACAATGATAAATGCATATAACTTACCACCTTGACTAGCAATTCTACTGGGTCCAAATAAGTCCATATGCAATAATTGTAAGGGTCTAGAGGTACTTACGACGTTTTTTATTTTTAAGACGGATCGGGAAGCTTTGTTCTTTTCACATTCGCTACATACCGTATCCTTCTTGAAAGATATGTCCGGTAAGCCGCGTACCAACTTCTTTGTGGATAGTTTTGAAATTGTGTCCATATTTGTATGACCGAGTCTCATATGCCATAGTTGACTCTCAATGCTTTTGGCCATCAAGCATCTACCTGCTTTGTTAGCATCTTCTAACAGATAGAAAACACATATATTGTCTTCCTTGATACCTTCAAATATAGTACTGCCAGTTGAGCTATCGACTATAGTACATTTGTCTTTGACGAAGTTAATGCCATAACTGTGGTCAGCTAAATAGCTTATGCTGAGCAGATTATGTTTTAACTCGGTAACTAAACAGACATCTTTAATCGTAGGATAGGGAGCCTTACCAATGTCACCGATATCGATTATGTACCCTCTTAAATTATTACCGAAGGAGACGTATCCTTCTTTATTCTTCTTCGACAGTGTTGCGAATAATGATGTATCACCGATCATGTGCCGTGAGCAACCGCTGTCGAGGATCCATTTGCTTCTAGCATGTGAAGGGCGTTCCACCTACAAAACGGTTTGCAGATGAAACTCTTGGTACCCATTTCTTGTAGGGTCCTGACAGGTTAGTTTTTGGAATCCATACATAAATATTTAAATCTACTAACTTTTTGATTCTACATGTAGAGGATATATGACCAATGAGGCCACAATAATGATATTTTGCATGTTAAGTGTTGAAAGTTGTGTGAGGTACATGATTGGTAGGTTTTGGTTTTCTAGTATAGAAAAATGCATGCCTATTAGTCTTCTTGGGCATAGGTTTGGTGTGGCTTGGTCTGACAGTGTTTGGTTTGGGTGTGTTCCGATGACTCGGTAATTGACACGTGTTAGAATAGGAAGTAGCAACTTCAGGCCGTTTTTCTAAACTAATTTTCAACTTTTTGGAGGTGTCATATAATCTAGTATAATCAGATGTAAGTGTTTCCGTTCTGACTTGTGCACACTGGAGATTCTTTCTCTCCTTAGATAGGTCTTCGTTTAGCTGGATGATAGTTTGGTATTTTTCTTCGGATAACTTGGTAGTATCGTGTAACAACAGCTTAATAGAAGAAAGCTCACCAGACTCAATAGAAGAATTATTATTTCTAACCTCAGCTAGTTAGTTGGTAAGTCTTCCTGTCTCACCTTTGTACTCTTTGAGTACCTTCTTAGAGGTTTCATATTTACTACGTATTTTTCTGTAGTCATTTAACAGGTCATTGAAGGCCTCTCCTAATTGCTCAAAGGTGAAATCATCATAAAGATCAAACAGAGGATTTATGATTACCTAATCACAAGCCATCAAGCATACATTTGCAGCGTCATCTGATTGTTCATCTTCTGAATCACTGGCTTCGCTTTCATGCCATATGCTTGTATTGGCATACTTCCTTGATGTAGATCTCTTCAGGTAGCCTCTGTCATATTTGCTGTTTTTTTGTTCATGATGATGTTGTTGGACAATCTTTCTTCATATGTCCTTTCTTCTTACATCCGTAGCAAATAGGATCTTCCTCATTGTTGTTGTTGTTGCTGTCTTTTGTTCTTCTGTTGAATCTCATGAACTTCTTGAATTTTCTTACCAGAAGAGCTTGATCTTCAAAGTCAGAGTCGCTATCGTCAGAATCATCTTCGACGGTTCTTCTATGTTAAGCCTTCAAAGCGATCGACTTCTCTGACTTCTCCTTTGGTGTAGCATCTTCAAGGTCTTGAAGTTCTAACTCGTGAGTGAGTAGCTTACCCATGAGTGTTTCCAGAGACATTGTTGAGAGGTCGTTTCCTTCAATGATTGTTGTAGCCTTTGGAATCCTGTTCTTTGTGAGTGCTCGTAGAAGTTTGCGAATCTTTTCATGGTTACTGTATTCCTTGCCTAATGAAGATAAAGGATTTACAATATCCAAGAATCTCGTAAACATCTGAGTGACGGATTCATTTGGCTTCATTTTGAACGCCTCGTACTCTTGAGTAAGTCTGCTGTTCTTTGACTCCTTGACTTGTGTTGTTCCTTCGTGGGTTACTTTGAGAAGTTTCCACACTTCATTTGATGTTGTGCAAGTCTACACCCAGTTAAACTCAGTTCTGTCTAAAGCACAAAATAATGCGTTAATAGCACGTGCGTCAAGACTGGCCTTTTTTTTCATCCTCAGAATATTTATCATGGGATTTTTCAACTAAAACTCCCTCAACAGTAATACGAGAAGGCTTTTTGTAGCCTTCAATAACTATAGACCATAAGTCAAAATCAAGAGATTTTAAGAAAAAACTCATCCGTATTTTCCATTAAGTGTAGTTTGTGCCGTCAAACAGTGGATGTCTGTTTGTGGCTTGTCCTTCACTTGTGAATTTCACAGTTGCCATGTGTAATGCTGTGATCCATAAAATAATCACAAATAAATAACTGCAGTTTTACCTTGCTTTACCTGTATAACCCACTCTGATACCAATTGTAGGAATAAAATCGTAAAGCAGAATACTCTAGAGGGGAGGTGAATAAAGTAGGCAGCGAAATATTGCTAATTAAAAACTTTGTTAGCAGTTAGATCATAGAAATAATAATAATCACAAAGTAATAACTGCAATGATAAGAGTTCAGAAGGCAAACGCAAACACAGAGATTTATATTGGTTTTCCTCTTGTGAGGACTAGTCCAGTCGGAAGAACTCTAGCTTCCAGTTGAATCCACTATTGGAAAATCTTGCAAGTTTTCATACGAAGTCCTTACAACTTCTACAGACGCGAGCTTTTATATGAAGAACTCGACCAACTTCAGTTTTGAAGAGTCTTTCTTCAATCAAGCCTCTGATTACAATTTCTCTGAAATCTTCTAGACCGCACCGTACCGACAAATTGACTAGAGAATTGTAACTGGCTTAGGATTTGAAAATAGAAGCTTTTTGAAAACTCTTTGGAAGAAACGTAAGCTTTAGAAGGGAAGAGATGAAAGTGAATTGGTGATTGGAAATGATCAAAATTCCTCTCTATTTATAATTTTTCCAAAGACAGAATTCGGGCAGAATTCGGACAGAATTCTATGTAACAAACCGCAACTGAAGGTAGACTAAGTTCAAAAATTAACGTTCATATAACGTTCACCTTGGCCGAACTCTAGCCGAGTTCTGTCAGGGTTGGTTAGGGTTAATTTATGAAAAATATTTTGGACTTTTTGAAATCCTTCAGAAACTTTTGTAAATAATAGATGTTTTTCAAAACAAGGTCAATTTTGAAAAACGATAGGTCAATTTTGAAAAATGATTTTGGATAGCCTATTTGCCAGTACGACTTGGTGTACAATGTATTCCTAGACTCAATAAAAATAAAAATTACACTGCATAAGGAAATACAGTCTCGAGTGGCAAATTTAGCTCCGGTCTTGAGCAGTGTCCAAAACGTCTTGAGTAAACATCTGAATTGTTCCGTATATCGAGACAGAGTTTGATTAATTATTAAAATCAAGTTTGACCATGACCAATAGGCCAACAATGACTTCACATCATCCCAGCTTCAGCAGCACAAACCTCTACTTTAAGCCAAAAGCTCAATCTCCTTCATCAAAGACTTAGGAAACACCATTGCATCCAACACAAGTCCGCTTACCGCTCCAAAAGCTTAATAACCTCGTTAGCCTGAAGCACAGCCTACTCGTCGCCATAAAGTGCTGTGACCCTACTACTCAAAACATGGCCTACTCGTCGCTCAAACGCACAGAGGTTCCGTCGTCTTCGAAACATAGTCCACTCATCGCCTGAACGCGCAGAGGCTCTATTTTCTCCAGGAGAACAGTCTAGTCTTCGCACCAGAAGTGTAGCAGTACTAAGACCTCACTAGTGGCACATGTTGTATGGTCCCACCCAATTGGTTTGTTTAAAGTGTCACTCTCAAAGATAGGACAGAGGTTGATCATATTGATAAGTTCGAATATTTTATCAATTAGTTTAAAACTCAGATAGGGACGAAGTTTGCTATTTTGATAAAGGTCGTATCAAGATGGTTTGTTTAAACCGATCGCCTCCTGAAGATCAAACAGAATCTTACTCTGAGATAAAATCCAAGATCTACTCGACTTCATCTAAACAGAGGATTCCCAGCAATAGACATGCGCCACGTGTCTCCTCCTTCCGTTATTTTGATAACCACCCAAGATCTCGTTAGAGGAGAATCTCGACGTCCACCACGTGTTAGCTCAGCAGAAGCCCGCATCGTGCAATGATAGAAGATTCCTTCATATCTCAAATTCGAGTGCACATAGCAAATGAGCCCCTTTTTTCCTATAAATAGAAGGAGTTTTCCCTTTAACAAGAGAGAAGGAGGACACACACAGAGAGAAAAGAAGCAGAAGGCAAAAGGCAGAGCTTCGAAGTCTTCAACTCTGGCATCCTCTTGATCGGTAACCCTAGAGTTCCATCAAAGGTACCAGAAAGCCAAAGCAAGTCCAACTCGTTGTCAAATCGTCAACGGAGTAAAGGAGCCGCTGCAGTGGTCGATCTCCACCGTCACATTTTTCCAGAATTTTTGTACTTAGATTTTCTCGTATGGGAATCGATTGCACCTTTTTTCAAGTTCAATAAACAAAAAGTTCGTATAACCTTTTGTGATATCGAACAATAGGTTCTTCAAGTCTTCGAAGGATGAAATGCAGTTGTCCGAAAGGATGCAAAACCATTCATAGGCCATCCCCTGCAGGGCTCCTACGAATATGTTGGTAAGGAGCACGTCATCCTTTGGTAGATGTCCCATTACTGAGGTGAAGTACCTCAAGTATCGACGGGAAGACTCCTTCGTATCGAACTGCGTGAGTGTCTACAGATTATATTTGTGAGAATAGATCACATTATCCCATTCGGCGAGATATGGCTGCCGAATCCCCATCTTTTAGAGTGTTGCCCACTTTTATTTGGCGTCATAGCGAGCGTATAACTCTTTGATGGCCTCCTGTATTTTATTCAACATTGTAGGCCTGGTTGTCGATGAAGTAGATGATGCTGGCACTGGTTGGCTCACGATGGAAAGCACATTGGACCCACCGTTAGCCACTGGATCTAGAGCTGGAGTGGAGACAATGGGGGTCAATCTCTCTTTGATCTCCCGGACGACAGAAGCTAATAACTTTATAGTAATATTTAACGTGTTTATGCTCCCCTCGAGAACCTCTATACATTTCTGCAGACTAGAGCATTTGCTATTTTTTGTATTGTTGTCACCTTCGGCTATAAACATGGACACCATGTACGGATGGGTAGAAGGGACAATGGATCTTTCGCTCTCAGGTTCAGAGGACTGTATCCCATCGTCTTGAGGTAAACTGGTTGGTTGCAATCATTTTTCAAGTTATTGTAATTGCTACCCCCAGGTTTTTGGCTACCTGCGCTTACAGAGGTATCTGTGTCATGTAGCCCCTCATTTGATTGGAAAGCGAGATTGTCATGAATGGTGGACGGTTGGCTACCCCCAGCTAATGTTGCATCTGCAGCATCATCTTCTTGCTCTAAGAATCCAGATTTTGTATGTGTGCCTTAGAAAATACCCGAACTGGGCACTGTAGTCTTGCTACCCCTAGGCCAGTTTTCTGGCTTGTTAGCCGGAATGGAAGGGTTCTTGGGAAGCTTCTTGAGAGACGGAGAATCCTGTGTCGTGTTGCATGAAGCAATACAGATTTCTTTCTCCTTTTCGCTAGATGCCACCGGTTGCAGTATTTGAAAGACGGACTACCTCTTTGGTGGCGACACGGCTGTTTGGCAACAGCAGCAGTTGATGGTGATCTAGGTATAGTTGTGCCTTGGTTTAGACATTTCCTACGCCGTAGATCCCTCCCTCGCTTTATGCTTGCAGGGAGTTATTGGAGTCTCCAACCCTATACTCATTTTGTACGTGCAAGGAAGCTGCACAAGAGTGGGATATGGAGATAGCTTTCCTATTTTGAGTTCATGTGCATGAATACGCTCAGGTCCTGGTCGGAGAGTTGCTGATGAGGTAGACTCCTTCCATGCTTACAGAAATACTGTTCGCACAAGTCTAACTCGATGATAGGTACCCCCTCGCTTGAATCACATGCATGAGAGCTCAAGTGACAGTAGGGTTTTACCGGTCGAGGCATGGAAGCACTCAGACCAGTTTTGTACAGCTTTCCAATGGCTGCGCGCGTAACTGTCAATGCGGACCTTTGGCCTACTGTCGACATAGCACTTTGATCGCGTGAAGCGGGTGCTGCCTTGGATTTTTTTCCTACTATCCCAAGAAGGTGCATAGTATTCAAAGTCCAACAGAGTGGTTGGCATAGCACTTTGGCCATGTAAGGCACGTGCTGCCTTGGATCTCTTTACGTTACCCCTAGAAGGTGCATAATATTCAGAATTCAACATAGCCTTACCCGATGGGTAGGCGATTCTGTCAAAGACAGAAGTCCTCGACGGTACAATTTTTTTCCTCCATAGGTGGGTCATTGTACGCTTCTTCTGGCGTTGTGTCTTCGTCAGGCCCACCGTTGGGAAGCCGTACTCCTCGATGTGTTTGTCTGAAGTGGGAACTGAGCGAGGCGGCATGTCAACAGTAGCCGAAATCTTATTCGGGGCTTCGTCGATCAGGGGATTCTGGAGCGCAGTCTCCTCCGTCGTGCTGCTTGTCGCAGCCGCCTTCGGCACCCAGGTGTGTCGACTCTTCTTCGGTTTTACGAACCGCTTCGAAGGACTCGACTTCTCCTCAGAAGGGAGATCTTCAAACGCTTGTTGGTCGAATGTACGAACAACATCTTCTGAGAAGATCCCAGCAAGTTGTTGTCAGATTACGTCACCACCTTCTCGTTGGAGGAGAAAGAAGTCCCCAGCAGAGTCGCCATCTTGTTTTTCATTACAAAAGGTTATGCGAACTTTTTGTATATTAAACGTAAAAAGAGTACAATCGATTCCTAAACAGAACATCAAAGTAAAAAATTTCTGGGAAAGTGTGACGGTGAAGATCGAGCAGTGCAGTGGCTCCTGTACTCCGTTGACGATCTGACGACGAGTTCCACTTGATTGGCTTTCTGGTGCTGGTGATTGAAACTCTAGGGTTTCCTACCAAGAGGGTACTGAATTTAAAGATTTCGAAGCCTCTTTATCGAAGGAAAACTCCTTCTATTTATAGGGAAGCACATATACGATGTGTATAAGGATTGTGTAGGAACGCTGTACGTAGAGATATGAAAGAATCTCGAAGTAGCACGGTGGAGGCTGCTGCTGAGCTGACACATGACAGACGCTAGAATTCTTTTTTATCAAGATCTTTGGAAGAGTTATCAACAAATGAATAAACGACATGTGGTGTGTGTTTATTGTTGATCAGATGAACCTAAGTAGATTATGTTCCTATCTCTGAGGTTGGATTTTGTCTTATCTTAGGGGGCCATAGGTTTAAACAAATCGATTGGATATGGCCCTCGTTTATGAGAACAAAGTATATCCTTATCTGTGGTTTAAACAAACCGATAGAATAGGGCCCTTATCAACAGAATCGAACTCTGTTATATCTTAAGAGCTGTGGTTTAAACAAACCAATTCAGATACTATCTGAAAAGATACCCATGGAACCGTACCACCTGCGCTTCTGGGGAAGCTTCTATGTCACTGTGCTTCTGGGCTACGAGTAGACTGTACTGCACTTTTAAAGCGATGAGGTGACTATGCTTTGAGCGATGGAGTCACTGCGCTTTTAGGGCAACAAGTGGACTTGTGCTTCAGGAGATGAAATCACTGTGCTTTAGGGCGACGAGTAGACTTGTGGTTTGGACAACAGAGTCACTATGCTTGAGAGCGAACAATAGACGTGTTTCAAAGATGACGGAGTCACTGTGCTTCTAGGCTATGAGTAGACTTGGTCTTGACATGAAAGGAGCCTCTGCGCTTTTGGGCGACGAGTAGACTCAGTTTTGAAGATAAAAGAGCCACTGCACTTTTGGACGACGAGTACACTTGGTCTTGAAATCAAAGGAGCTACTGCGCTTGTGGGTGATGAGTAGACTTAGTTTTGAAGCCATTGCACTTTTGGGTTGACGCCAGGGCTCTGTGGGCTGGCTGCGCTTCTGAGACGAAGAGAGGGTGCAGTCAGTTGTTTGCGCTTCAGGGACGAATGAGCTAGTTATGTTGAAGTCTTTTAAGAGCAATTAATAACTGCTCTTTTGGTGGACGAGTCGGTCATCCTCTTCTTTAATTACCTCCGTCATTTAGGGGAATTCCAAGAAGTTAGTGGCATAGGATTCAGTCGAAATGAACTTATTAAATGAGGTTCATTATGCTGAGTTTTAGGTTCATCCATTAATTCGGGGGCATTTGACCGCCGGCCACGTAGCATGTGGATTGGACCACACTCACCCTATACAAAGGGAAGCTTTTATGAAGGGTTGTGCCTTCTGTCTCTTAACATTCCCACCGTCATGCTTGATCTCGACTTAGCTTCGAACGGCCATTGGCCTTGCACAAGTCGACTGTTGGTTGTGGATTCCTTCGTTCAAAGAAGCTACATCTTTGTAGAAGAATAGCTACTGGGTTCTGAGATGTACTTGAATGTTCAACGTGAGGAGTTCAAACCTGAACAACATCTTGGAGGTCTTCGAGATCCAAGCTTTCTGATTTGGATTTATTGCCAATCCGAAGAGCCACAGGTTGTGCTCTGCCCTGCCCAATGGCGGTGGCACAGCCTGTGCTGTGGACTGAGTTCTTGCTTCAGGAAGTGGCTGCGCGTCTGTGAAGATTAACCCCCTTGTATGGCGCCTGTGAAGATTAACCCTCTTGTAGATCTCTAGGTGCTTTAGTTCTTTTCATGATGAATCTGTAATAGATCCTTGTAGGCATGATTTAAATAAAGAAGCTTTTTTTATGTAATCATGATGAATCTGTAATAGATCCATGTAGGCATGATTTAATAGAGAACTCTTTATGAACTGTGGTTTTTGATCTTCTGTCTACGCTTTTGGGTACCTGCGCTTTTGTGATGCTTTGTGTAGTGAGAACACTACCTGCGCTTTTTGATGTCTGTGCTTTTTCATGCTTCTACACGCATCCTTTGACTCTGAGCGTGTCATGCGCGTAGGTTCCCTATGTGCATGTACTGAAGACGCAACGTAAGTTTTTTCCATGTGCAAATTTGTGCAGGAATTTTCCATGCACGAATTTGTGCAGGAATTTCCCATGCGCAGATTTGTGCAGGAAATTCCCATGCGCAAATTTGTGCAGAAATTTTTTATGTGCAAATTTGTGCAGGAATTTCCCATGCGCAAATTTGTGCATGAAATTCCCATGCGTCAGATTTGCCCATAATTGTCCGGGCGTAAATTTGTACAAAAAATTTCCATGCGCCGGGTTTGTCGAGAATTTTCCATGCACTGGATTTGTCCAGAATAGTCCATGCGCAAATTTGTGCAGGAAATTCCCATGCACAAATTTGTGCGAAAATTTCTCATGCGTAAATTTGTGCAGGAATTTTCCATGCGCAGATTTGTGCAGAAAATTCCCATGCGCAGATTTGTACAGGAATTCCCATGCGCGAATTTTTGCAGGAATTTCCCATGCATGAATTTGTGCAGGAAATTTCCATGTGCCAAGTTTGTCCAGAATTGTCCATGCGCCAGATTTGCCCAGAATTGCCCATGCACGGATTTGTACTGTTTTTGCCTGTTTAAGCTGTTTGTAGCTAAAATCTTGTAAAACTCAAAACATAAAAGTTTTAGATCTTCGTCTTGGCTTCGAAAATCTTTCCGTCTTACTTTAACTAGATTTATATGTGATTGATAGTTTCAATCACTCATGGATGTTCTTGATATTTCTTGTATATTTTTCTATACTTGGCCTAAATTGCGACGACCCAACTTGATGAACTTGAAATTAAACTTGAACATGATAACATGATCTCATCTTGATAATCTTAATAGTGGCCCGTCGAGGCGCACTCCTGACAAGTGTTCTTGATATGACAAGTAAACCTGACATGACATGTATAACCTTGATTGCTGTTGTGGCAGCTATTTTTTGTCTTGCTAGTGTAACTCTTGTCTTGACTCTGTGGTTAATTTTCTGATTGGGATTGTACAAGCTACCTGTCTTATCTTACATCATATCTAGGACGTGGATTCCTGGTTACCACGGTCAGGGATTCATAATGAATCTGACTAGGTTGAACGACTAGATTGATCAAGTAGGTCATATAGGAAGATTTTTCAGTTACAGGCGATCTCATTATCCTGGCCACACCTATGTACTTGTAGCCTGCCGTCGAGTAGGGCGCATTTCCAGCACACTGTCATGTGTTGCACTTCTTGTATCCTACGTACTCAGGTACTCCAAAAATCTTGATAACTCGTGTAACTTGATAACACTCATAACTTTTGCTTTGATATCCTGGATAGTCTGCAGGGCTTGTGACTGCGTGAATATCTCAACTGCATCTTTTTAGTAACTAGGCCTGTGATAACCCTAGTTTGCTAATGATAGCAAACCATAGGACTTGATTGGCCGTGCCTGAATGATTATCTCATGATTAACATGAGAATTATATTCTACCTCTTGTTCTTCCTAATGCAAGCAAGTATGTTCATTTAACTCTTGTCATTATGTTATTATAATTATGTTCTTGTATCAATTTTTCCTTTACTTTATATATTGGTTTTAGTTCATAAGTGGAGCCTTCACTGTGGTACTTGCTCTTTATAGGGTCTGACCCAGCTGGTTTTGTATAGGCAGATTTCGGAGTGATACCCGAGGATCTAACTACTTTTCAGCAATATAGTGAACACCAGGTGTAACCGTGGCAACGTGTGGGTTTGCTTATTTTGCTCTTCCACTCTACTGTAAATTATTCTTTTGAGGCATTTAGCCTCCGAGTATGTGTTAGCTCGTGTTGCAACTTAATTTTATTCTGTCCAAGGGTTGTAACAAGATTGACAAATGTAACGTCCCAGTCCCAAAATACGTAGGACCAGGCATACGAATACATGCCAGCAGCACTTCACCAATGGGCCAAGCTATACAACAAGCCTATTAACGAAATACTTAAGCTGTAAATCATGATAACACCAAGAAATATAACACGGTCCACAGGTATATACATCTAATCACATCCACAGAGTCCAAAAAAAGGTCAAGAATAAATAAAGAAATGTCTCAAATTTCCAACAATAAAAGTAATAAAGTCTGTGCGGGTAAAACATCTCGAAACCATAGAGATAGAAACAAAGTACAAATCAACTACAAGTCTGATGAAAAGAAAATGGAATAATGTAGTAAAACTAAATATGATGGTAACATGATCACGAGAAATCCGCTGGCACTATCTCGTCCTCCTATGCCGGTACACCTCCGGTCTCAGCTCCCGAACCGTAAACCTCCGGTTAGTCTTCAGCTTCGTCTAAGCCTGGGAAATAGCCAGGTCCTCAGAGGACTAGCAAGGTACATAATATACATGCCAATGTGCAGAAATGGAAATATGAACTAAGGCAATCTACTGTATCCGTCTATGTGCTATGCAAGTGAAATACTTTTCTAGAATACCAGACCCCTTCCACTAAGGCTCACTAGCACCTCAGCAGGGTATTATCCCCAGTACCTGTGTCATGGCACCAAGGACAATCAATTCTCGACAGTGATAATCCCTTACTCTGCTATAGAGATAAAGGTCACTAAATAATGGGCCACACGACAATAGGTCTGATATTGTAGTCAAGTTCTCCCCAATCCCCATGTCTAGAATTTAGCAATGTCAAGTCTGTGCAGTCATCTCGAAAGTAAAAGCAATACTGATAAAAAATTTGGAATGCTAACACGAGGTCAATACCACGAATAGTCATGTAAATTTTGCATCATGAATGTGTCAGTATCCTGTGGTCAATTGTGTCAATTGACACATCAATATGTACGTAATGCCTAATGTCAATACTTGATGTCACTATCATGACATCGGCACCCATCTATAAACGGACACTAAGTATCAACGTCCTACGTCATACAATGCTAATAAAAAAGAACAAAAAAATAGAAAAGAATAATCTGTAACGAAGGCAAGGCACGCTTGCCTGTAACTGCTGTCTGCGGGTAGGCCTGACCAACTCCGGTTTCCTTATCGATCCTTCCAAGCTCACCTATAATAATACATTATATTTAATATTCTATATCAACATATCATGTATCAATTATATCAGTATCTACGCCTCCTAGTTGCCGTAACGTTGTTACGACATTGCATCTATTATATAAGTACATAAGGTACCAAATTCCCTCGTAAATACTTTACAATTATAATAAAATAATATATTTAAATTCTAGAATTTATATATAAATACTTATATATTTCTATAATCATATTTTCAATAGGGGAACCCTTTCACAAGAGGTCTTATGTCAATGCCACATTTGACTTCCTCAATTCGACACATTAATTTAGTCCCGAAACAACGATTAAAATAAAATTAATAAATTCTATAAAAATCCCAAAAATTAGTTAAAATAGTACTTATCATGTTAAACCTTGCACAACATAAAGTTTAATATGAATTCATGGAGTTTTGACAGTTTTGGACACAAGGAAAACAGAATTTTTCGGAGTTCGATGACACGACAAATGTCATGAATTTTTAAAAATAGCAAACGACTATACTTCAAGATTGGAAAGTACTTATTGTTGTCCCAACATAATGACTTCTATTCCAAGCTCCTAAAGATCCTCTAATAACTATGACTGAGCTGTCAGAAAATATGTAGTAGGCTTCCTACTTAAAGCGGCCGCTACTACGTTCGCTTTGCCAGGATGGTACTGCAAATCTATGTCATAGTTTGTCATGACCTCCAACCACCGCCTTTGTCTCATATTCAAGTCCTTTTACGTGAAGACATACTTCAAGATCTTATGATCCGTAAATCTCTCCACACGCTCTCCGTACAAATAATGCCTCCATAGCTTCAATGCAAAGATCATCGTTGCTAACTCCAGATCATGAGTAGGATAATTCTTCTCATGTACCCTCAACTGCCTCAATGTGTAGGCTATGATCTTTCTGTGTTGCATCAAAACACATCCAAGTCCACTACCCGACGCATCACTATAAACCACGAATCCTCCCGATCCAGAAGGAAGCGTCAAAATAGGTGCTGAGGTCAATCTCTTCTTCAAATCCTTAAAGACCTTCTGACAGTCTTCTTTCCACTAGACTCATGATTCTTACGTGTCAACCGTGTCATCGGCTTTGCAACCCGTAAGAAATTATCTAAGAACCTGCGGTAATACCCGACAAGTCCGAGAAAACTCCTAACCTCTGCAACAGATGTCAGTGTCGGCCATGACTCTACAGTAGCAAACTTCTTCGGATCAACTGAAAGTCCTTCTCTCCAGATAAAGTATCCATGGAAAGGAACTCTATCAAGGCAAAATTTATACTTACTAAACTTAGCATACTATCTCTCCATCCTTAATACTCCCAACACAACTCTAAGATGCTTCTCGAAAATAAGTTAGGGAAAAAAGGATTAAAGTGTTTACTGCAAAAGAATTTTAATACCACTAGTCATACCATTCTATCATAGGTATAGTATTATAACCTATTCAATGATACTCGTCAGTTCACTCGTAGCAATTTCTCCTAATAGGCTCTACGCATCCGATACCCAGACACTCATACTCGACTCATATGCTTACTAAGATCCATATCTAAGAAACTTATCCGTTTCTAGCTACCCAACATCACAATCACACCAATAATCTAGCTTAATTTTATTCTATAATATAACTATAAGGTTTGTGTATTTTATTTATTTAATAAATAGAAGGTCACGGAAGCCTAAGGCTAGGTCAAACAAACCTATATACCAATTTCAAACAACGGTAGGGTCAAGCAAAGCAGGAGGGTTTGTCGAACTATTTCCAAGAACGACGTGAGGCCAAACAAGATGCATAGGATGTAGTCTAGGTAAGACTCGAGAACCATATATCTCCGTGATTATGTCACATGAAGTTACTGTCACGCCAGTGTGCATCTGGCTACAAATAACTTTCTTGTTCCATAATACGACGGATGGCTGCAGTGCACATCTGCTATGCCAGGTAATACAGGTTCTTGAGCTTATCTTGGCCAAATCCATAAAAGATTTTTGAATTGACTTTGTACGAAAATACATGGCAAGCGATCAACATGCGTAGGTTATAGGTCAAGTAGAATTCGAGAAACATATATAGCCATGATAACGTTATTTGAAGTCCTGCCTCACCAGTATTTCTCTGGCTGCAAAAACTTTGATTCCGTAATACAAGATTAAATATAATTTCTCAATCCTTTCCTTGGACAAATCCATAAGACACTTTCCAACAACTTAGTACAAAAAGAACGGGAAGAATTACTCAAGAAGTCAACATGGAAGAGTTTAGTCAAATCTCGAGTACGGAAGAACACAAAAGCAATCATGTTGAAAAAGAAGATAACATAGAAACATTCATGCTGAAGAGTCTAAAAGAAGTCTATAATCTGTCTTGTGGATGTATCCTCAAGTCCTATTCCTCAATTGGTTGCAGGCTCGTAGCAGTATGACTATCCTAGGTATCACCACGACTTCACAAAATTTATGAAGACTCCACCTGTACTTATGGCTTCTACTGTCTGTGCCCTTAATGATGTGATAGTAAGGGGAAGATACGCCCACTATGAAGATTCGTCTTACTAGCACTAATAAAAAAGAATTACGTTAGAACATAATCAAACTGGATGTAAATCGAAAAGTCAAGTGGAATTTTGAAACGAAGTCAAGGAAGGTATCAAGCATGTGGATGTGATCCTATGGGTTTTTTCTATTCTAATTGCCGGCTCACGTCGGTACAGTAACATAACTGAAGTGATTTAACGTGGACCTGCATTGGCCACCACAAAAATATGTAATGTCCCAGTCCCAAAATACGAAGGACCAGGCATACGAATACATGACAACATCACTTCACCAATGGACCAAACTACACAACAAGCCCATTAGGAAAATACTTAAGCTGTAAATCATGATAACACCAAGAAATATAATACAGTCCACAGGTATATACATCTAATCACATCCACGGAGTCCACAAAGAGATCAAGAATAAATAAGGAAATGTCTCACATATCCCACAATAAAAGTAATGAAGTTTGTGCGGGTAAAACATCTTGAAACCACAAAAATAGAATCAAAGTACAAATCAACTACAAGTCTGATGAAAAGTAAATGGAATAATGTAGGAAAACTAAATATAAAGGTAACATGATCACGAGAAATTCTCTGGAACTATCTCGTCCTCCTATGCCGGTACGCCTCCGGTCTCAGCTCTCGAACCGTAAACCTCCGGATAGTCTTCAGCTTCGTCTAAACTTGGGAAATAGCCAGTTCCTCAGAGGACTATCAAGGTGCATAATATACATGCCAATGTACAAAAATGGAAATATGAACTAAGGCAATCTACTGTATCCGTCTATGTGCTATGCAAGTGAGATACTTTTCTAGAATACTAGACCGCTTCCACTAAGGCTCACTAGCACCTAAGCAGGGTATTGTCCCCAGTACCTGTGTCGTGGCACCAAGGACAATCAATTCTTGATAGTGATAATCCTTTACTCTGCTACAGAGATAAAGGTCACTAAACAACGGGCCACACGACAATAGGTCTGGTATTGTAGTCAAGTTCTCCCCAATCCCCATGTCCAGAATCTAGCAATATCAAGTCTGTACAGTCATCTCAAAAGTAAAAGCAATAATGATAAAGAAATCTGGAATGCTAACACGAGGTCAATACCACGAATAGTCATGTAAACCTTGCATCATGAATGTGTCGGTGTCCTGTGGTCAATTGTGTCAATGGATACATCAGTATGTACGTAATACCTAATGTCAATACTCGATGTCACTATCATGACATTGGCACCCGTCTATAAACGGACACTAAATATCAACGTCCTATGTCATGCAATGCTAATAAAAAAGAATAAAAAATAGAAAAGAATAATCTGTAACGAAGGCAAGGCACGCTTGCCTGTAACTGTTGTCTGCGGGTAGGCCTGACCAACTCCGGTGTCCTTATCGATCCTTCCAAGCTCACCTACGATAATATATTATATTTAATATTCTACATCAACATATCATGTATCGATTATATGAGTCTCTATGCCTCCTAGTTGCCGTAACGTTGTTACGATATTGCATCTATTATATAAGTACATAACGTACCAAATTCTCTCGTGAATACTTTACAATTATAATAAAATAATATATTTAAATTCTAGAATTTATCTATAAATACTTATATATTGCTATAATTATATTTTCAATAGGGGAACCCTTTCACAAGAGGTCTTATGTCAATGCCACATATGACTTCCTCAATTCGACACATTAATTTAGTCCCGAAACAACGATTAAAATAAAATTAATAAATTCTATCAAAATCCCAAATATTAGTTAAAATAGTACTTATAATTTTAAACCTTGCACAACATAAAGTTTAATATGAATTCATGGAGTTTTGACACTTTTCGACACAAGGAAAACAGAATTTTTCGGAGTTCGGTGACACAACAAATGTCATGAATTTTTAAAAATAGCAAATGGATGAAAAACCTAACTTTCGGATATGCGTCGAAAAGGTAATGATGTTTAAATTCTGATTAAAATATAAAAAGGATAGAAACTGAACTTAGATATGCAAAAAGTGGCTCACAATAGAATTTGTTAGTTCTGGATACCTTGTCGTAGAATCAATGCCACGAGCAAACCGCTTGGAACTAGGAGATCCAGCGATCAGAGTTGGAGTAGACATACAAATGTAACTCTCAGATTTGGTTTGAGGAGAAACGGATGAGAAAAATTTGATGAAACTTCATCTACAAGTCGACTAACCTGCTGTAACGTTTCAGACTTCAATTCGACGAAGTTTCGGCCCAAGTAGCGCATCGTGCACCTCTCTAACGGCCACAAGGTTGCTCCTACAATTTCTAGGGTGGAGGGGGATGTTGAGAGGGACGTCCAAGTGGTGGTGGTTGGCGCAGAAATCGACGAAAAATTATATTTTGTGAAGAAAGGGGGGTCGGCTAAGGTTTCGGGTTTGGAGTGGTGGCCGCTAGGTTTGGGGGGATTTGTGGAGTAGTGGATGGTTATAAGAGAGGAGGATGGTTAGGGTTTGATAGGTATATATATATACATATTTAGTGCATGGGCTTTCGTTTGATCTAATTTGGATAGGATTTGGTTCTCCAAATCATACTACTATTAATAGTTTTTCTATTTTGGTTAGATGTTTGACCAAGCCAAATATATAAGGGAATATTGCACATGGCTGTAATTAAACCTCTAAAATTCTCTTAAATATATGTATACTTGGTTTTGGTACTCCTAGTTAGGCTCTAACTAGTAGGGTTGACTAGGTTAGGGTCCGAGTAGCATTACTAGTCAAATTGGACCCGAAAAATCAATTTAATGAGTCTCATGTGCCATTTGCAAATAAGTAGCACATGAGAACTCGATTGGATGGTACACCCTAGGCATGTGCATTGTAGACTCAAAATGGATCAAAATAATATATTGGGTCATACGGTTTCGATCTATGTCAAGTCCAAAAATCAAATTGGAGGTTGGCTTAAAATTACGTCAATGCTCAAATTAGTCTAAGTTGGCTCAAAGTTGCGCGAAGCCAAAAGAATGTTGAAAAGCAAAATTGGATGGGACATGATATATCAAACTCAAGGCGAACGAGTCTAGAATTCAAATATGGAACTGGATTTGAGAAAACAATATTTGTTGTGCTTCCAAAATCAAAGCTACAGTAAACTACTAACATAGTCATATTGACTTTAATAAATTAAAATATCTATATAAAATAATTAAAAATAAGATCCAAAAATGAGGGGGCTTACAACCTAACCACCTTAGAAAATTTCGTCCTCGAAATTAAAAATAACACAATTATAAAAAAAAACTTATCATAAGAATAATTAAGCTAAGACTTACCGGCATCAACGAATAAGTGGGGATAACGCTCACGCATAGAATCTTCCCGCTACCAAGTTGATTCTCCCGGAGAATGGTGCCTCCATGCAACATGAACCAGTCTAATCGTCTGCCCTCTGAGCGTCTTCTCACTCGTATCCAAGATTCCTACCGGCTGCTCCTCGAATGGTAAACTGGGTCCCACCGTGATCTCAGAGTTATCGACCAAATGACTGGGATTAGTCACATACCTCCTCAGCTGTGAGACATGGAATACATCATGCACTCCCTCTAGTGATGGGGGTAATGCAAGACGATATGCCACCTCTCCTATACGGTCAATAATATCAAACGGTCCAATATACCTTGGACTCAACTTCCCTCTTCTTTCGAATCTAATGGTGCCCCGTGTCGGTGAAATCCTCAAAAATATATGCTCTCCCTCCTTGAATTCCAGTGGCTGACGATGCGTATCGGCCCAATACTTCTGTCGGTCTTGAGCTGCCTGAAGATGACTCTGAATCCAGTTCACTTTCTCGACTGTCTGCGTCACAAGATCTGGTCTAAGTATCTGTTGCTCTCACCTCTGTCCTCTCACGACGTCTTCAAAATCTTGCAACTGTAGGTAACATTGCCTTGATTCTATCCACAAGTGACGACTATACTTTTAGATTGATAAGTACTCATTGTTGTTCAAGCATAATGACTTCTATTCCAAGCTCTTGAAGATCCTCTAATAACTATGGCTGAGCTGTCAAGAAATATGCAGTAGGCTTCCTACTTAAAGCGGCCGCTACTATGTTCTCCTTGCCAGGATGGTACTGCAAATCTATGTCATAGTCTGTCATGAGCTCCAACCACTGCCTTTGTCTCATATTCAACTCCTTTTGCGTAAAGACATACTTCAAGCTCTTATGATCCGTAAATCTCTCCACATGCTCTCCGTACAAATAATGCCTCCATAGCTTCAATGCACAGATCACCGCTGCTAACTCCAGATCATGCATAGGATAATTCTTCTCATATACCCTCAACTGCCTCGATGCATAGGCTATGATCTTTCTGTGTTGTATCAAAACACATCCAAGTCCACTACCCGACGTATCACTATAAACCACGAATCCTCCCGATCCAGAAGGAAGCGTCAAAATCGGTGCTGTGGTCAATCTATTCTTCAAATCCTTAAAAACCTTCTGACAGTCTTCTTTCCACTAGACTCATGATTCTTACTTGTCAACCGTGTCATCGGCTTTACAATCCGTAAGAAATTATCTACGAACCTGCGATAATACCCGACAAGTCCGAGAAAACTCCTAACCTCTGCAACAGATGCTAGTGTCGGCCAAGACTCTACAGTAGCTAACTTCTCCGGATCAACTGAAAGTCCTTCTCTCGAGATAATGTATCCAGGGAAAGGACTCTATCAAGGCAAAATTCACACTTACTAAACTTAACAAACAATATCTCCTTCTTTAATACTCCCAACACAACTCTAAGATGCTTCTCGAAAATAAGCTAGGAAAAAAAGGATTAAAGTGTTTACTGCAAAAGAATTTTAATACCACTAGTCGTACCATTATATCGTAGGTATAGTATTATAACCAATTCAATGATACTCGTCAGTTCACTCGTAGCAATTTCTCCTAATAGGCTCTACGCATTCGATATCCAGACACTCATACTTGACTCATAATCTTACTAAGATCCATCTCTAAGAAACTTATCCGTTTCTAGCTACCCAACATCACAATCATACCAATAATCTAGCTTAATTTTATTCTATAATATAACTATAAGGTTTGTGTATTTTATTTATTTAATAAATAGAAGGTAACGGAAGCCTAAGGCTGGGTCAAACAAACCTATTTACCAATTTCAAACAACGGTAGGGTCAAGCAAAGCAGGAGGGTTTGTCGAACTTTTTCCAAGAACGTCGTGAGGCCAAAGGAGATGCATAGGACGTAGTCTAGGTAAGACTCGAGAACCATATATCTCCGTGATTATGTCACGTGAAGTTACTATCACACCAGTGTGCATATGGCTGCAAATAACTTTCTTGTTCCACAATACGACGGATGGCTACAGTGCACATCTACTATGCCAGGTAATACAGGTTCTTGAGCTTATCTTGGCTAAATCCATAAAAGATTTTTGAATTGACTTTTTACAAAAATACAGGGTAAGAGATCAATACGCATAGGTTATAGGTCAAGTAGAATTCGAGAAACATATGTAGCGACGATACCGTTATCTGAAGTCCTGCCTCGCCAGTATTTCTCTGGCTGCAAAAACTTTGATTCCGTAATATAAGGTTAAATATAATTTCTCAATCTTTTCCTTGGACCAATCCAAGACACTTTCCAACAACTTAGCACAAAAAGAACAGGAAGAATTACTCACAAAGTCAACATGGAAGGGTTCAATCAAATCTCGAGTAGCTAAGAACACAAAAGCAATCATGTTGAAAAAGAAGATAACATAGAAACATTCATGTTGAAGAGTCTAAGAGAAGTCTATAATCTTACTTGCGGATGTATCCTCAAGTCCTATTCCTCAATTGGTTGCAAGCTCGTAGCAGTATGACTATCCTAGGTATCACCACGACTTCGCAAAATTCACGAAGACTCCACCTGCACTTATGGCTTCTACTGTCTGTGCCTTTACTGATGTGATAGTAAGGGGAAGATACGCCCACTATGAAGATTCATCTTACTAGCACTAATAAATAAGAATTACGTTAGAACATAATCAAACTGGATACAAATTGAAAAGTTAAGTAGAATTTCGAAACGAAGTCAAGGAAGGTATCATGCATGTGGATGTGATCCTATGGGTCTTTCCTATTCTAATTGTAGGCTCACGTCGGTACAGTAACGTAACCGAAGTGATTTAACGTGGACCTGCATGGGCTACCACAAAAATATGTAACGCTCCAGTTCCAAAATACGTAGGACCAGGCATACGAATACATGCCAACAGCACTTCACCAATGGGCCAAGCTACACAACAAGCCCATTAGCGAAATACTTAAGCTGTAAATCAAGATAACACCAAGAAATACAATACAGTCCACAGGTATATACATCTAATCACATCTACAGAGTCCATAAAGAGATCAAGAATAAATAAGAAAATGTCTCAAATATCCAACAATAAAAGTAATAAAGTTTGTGCGGGTAAAACATCTCGAAACCACAGAGATAGAAACAAAGTACAAATCAACTACAAGTCTGATAAAAAATAAATAGAATAATGTAGGAAAACTAAATATAAAGGTAACAATGATCACGAGAAATCCTCTGGCACTATCTTGTCCTCCTATGCCGGTATGCCTCCGGTCTCAGCTCCCGAACCGTAAACCTCCGGATAATCTTCAGCTTCGTCTAAGCCTGGAAAATAGCCAGGTCCTCAGAGGACTAGCAAGGTGCATAATATACATACCAATGTACAGAAATGGAAATATGAACTAAGGCAATCTATTGTATCCATCTATGTGCTATGCAAGTGAGATACTTTTCTAGAATACCATACCCCTTCCACTAAGGATCACTAGCACCTCAGTAGGGTATTGTCCCCAGTACCTATGTCATGGTACCAAGGATAATCAATTCTCGACAGTGATAATCCCTTACTCTGCTACAGAGATAAAGGTAACTAAACAATGGGCCATATGACAATAGGTCTGATATTGTAGTCAAGTTCTCTCCAATCCTCGTGTCTAGAATCTAGCATTGTCAAGTCTGTACAATCATCTCGAAAGTAAAAGCAATACTGATAAAGAAAACTAGAACGGTAAAATGAGGTCAATACCACGAATAGTCATGTAAACCTTGCATCATGAATGTGTCGGTGTCCTGTGGTCAATTGTGTCAATGGACACATCAGTATATACGTAATACCTAATGTTAATGCTCGATGTCACTATCATGACATCGACACCCGTCTATAAACGGACACTAAGTATCAACATCCTAGGTCATGCAATGCTAATCAAAAAGAACAAAACAAACAGAAAATAATAATCTGTAACGAAGGCTAGGCACACTTGCCTGTAACTGCTGTCTGCTGGTAGGCCTGACTAACGCCGGTGTCCTTATCGATCCTTCCAGGCTCACCTATAATAATACATTATATTTAATATTCTATATCAACATATCATGTATCGAATATATGAGTATCTACGCCTCCTAGTTGCCATAACGTTGTTACGATATTGCATCTATTATATAAGTACATAAGGTACCAAATTCTCTCATAAATACTTTACAATTATAATTAAATAATATATTTAAATTCTGAAATTTATCTATAAATAGTTATATATTTCAATAATTATATTTTCAATAGGAGAACCCTTTCACAAGAGGTCTTATGTCAATGCCACATATGACTTCCTCAATTCGACACATTAATTTAGTCCCGAAGCAATGATTAAAATAAAATTAATAAATTCTGTAAAAATCCCATAAATTAGATAAAATAGTACTTATCATGTTAAACCTTGCATAACATAAAGTTTAATATGAATTCATGGAGTTTTGACACTTTTGGGCACAAGAAAAATTGAATTTTTTGGAGTTCGATGACATGACAAATGTCATAAATTTTTAAAAATAGCAAACGGATGCGAAACCTAACTTTCAGATATCCGGTGGAAAGGTATCGATGTCTAGATTCTGAATTAAAATATAAAAAGGTTAGAAACTGAACATAGATAGGCAAAAAGTGGCCTGCAACAGAATTCATTAGTTATGGATACCCTGTCGTAGAATCAACGCCATGGGAAAATTGCTTGGAACTAGGAGATCTGGCGAACAGAGATTAGAGTAGACATACAAAGGTAACTCTCAGATTTGTTTTGAGGAGAAACAGTTGAGAAAAAGTGGATGAAACATCATCTACATGAAGTCGACTAACCTGCTGTGATGTTTCAGACTTTGATTCGACGGAGTTTCGGCCCAAGTAGCACGTCGTGCACCTCTCTAACGGCTGCAAGGTTGCTCCTACAGTTGCTAAGGTGGAAGGGGATGTTGAGTGGGACGTCTAAGTGGTGGTGGTTGGTGCAGAAATCGAGAAAAAATTATATTATGTGAAAAAATGGGGGTCGGCTAGGGTTTTCGGTTTGGAGTGGTGGCCGCTAGGTTTGGGGGGATTTGTGGAGTAGTGGACGGTTATGAGAGAGGAGGATGGATAGAGTTTGATAGGTATATATATATATATATATATATATATATATATATATATATATATATATATATATATATATATATATATAGTACATGGGCTTTGTTTGATCTAATTTGGATAGGATTTGGTTCTCTAAATCATACTATTATTAATAGGTTTCCTATTTTGGTTAGATGTTTGACCAAGCCAAATATATAAGGGAATATTACATATGGCTGCAGATAAACCTCTAAAATTCCCTTAAATATATGTATACTTGGTTTTGGTACTCCTAGTTAGGATCTAACTAGTAGGGTTGACTAGGTTAGGGTCCGAGTAGCATTACTAGTCAAATTGGACACGAAAAATTAATTTAATGAGTCTCATGTGCCATTTGCAAATAAGTAGCACATGAGAACTCGATTTGATGGTACACCCTAGGCATGTGAATTTTAGACTTAAAATAGATCAAAATAATATATTGGATCATACGGTTTCGATCTATGTCAAGTCCAAAAATCAAATTGGAAGTTGGCTTAAAATTACGTCAATTGCTCAAATTGGTCTAAGTTGGCCCAAAGTTGCGCGGAGCCAAAAGAATGTTGAAAATCAAAATTGGATGGGACATGATATATTAAACTCAAGGTAAACGAGTCTAGAATTCAAATATGGAACTGGATTTGAGAAAATAATATTTGTTGTGCTTCCAAAATCAAAGCTACAGTAAACTACTAACATAGTCATTATTGACTTTAATAAATTAAAATATCTACATAAAATAATTAAAAATAAGATCCAAAAATGAGGGGGCTTACAACAAATCCTAGGGTTGATCATGTATGACTTAACTCTTGCTAGTCTTCGTATTTTGTATGACTAGCTTCATGATCATCTGAATATGTAATGTTTGGGACACCTTACGTTGTATATCTGATGATCTAACATCTTGTAACAATTATTTGCTTGCTTGAGATTGAGACACTAGTCTTGTTCTTGACCATAAGGGACTGATAGATTATGGATTAACGCGCAAGCATCTAGACAGTCGTGAACGTATTGCGAAGTGTGTTACACTCCAATGTACATAGCTGGCTATGTCTGTCCCCCACTCTCCAGTTTTCTGGTTTTGGGGCATGACAATGAGTTTTTATAAGGATGACTTGCAAGTTCAAATGTGGCAAACTTGAAAACTGGAACATTTTCGAAGAGCCTTCTTTACGACTCGAACAACCAAACTCTAGATTAAAACAGAATGGTAGTTGGCTTGGCTAGGAGTCATTAAAAGGCAAGATATGAAAGTGAATAGCTCTGGAGTACTTTTAAATAGAGAGAGAAGAGAGGAATGATTGAATGATTTGGAATGGAAAGTTCTCCTCTATTTATAGCATTTTTTGGACAGAACTCGGACAGATATTGGGTCCATAAATTTCGTAATTCAAAAAGTGGTTACAGATATTTAGAAAGACTAAAATGTTCTGGAAACAAACTAGCAAAACTCGGGCACAGTTCGGGCCAAACTCTGGTAGAGTTCTCATAGAGTTCTTATATGAATATATGTTCAAATAATGTATGGGCTTTTGTATTGCTATTGGATATGGGTTTGATATAGGGTTGGATATAGGATTGGGTATACAGGTAGGGTTTTGAATATGTAGTTTCAAAAATCTAGTTGCCAATAAGACGACGAGTAGTAGTTTTTGTACGAATAAGACGACAAGTAGTAGTTTGTTGGAAGTAGATGTTCTATTCTTGTACCTGTAATATATTATTTGTATATCGACCAAAGTTTATGTTGATTATCAAAATCAGGCATGACTATGACCAATAGGCCGGCAATTACATCCTACAAATATTGATACAATGCTGATTTTAGAGTGACATATTTTATTTGAAAGTGACTGTGGCGTCTAGTATGCATGTCCTATATACGATTTTGGAGTGTATGTTCTATGATTTTTTAGTATCATGTTCTATACTGTAGGCATGAGAAAGTTACAAAGAAGATGACTACACAAAATTCTGTTTTCTAGTATGATATTCTAAATTGAACATGTATCCTGTTATATTTGAGTGTTTTATAATTGAGTGTTCTAATAGAACACTTAAATAGAACATAATACATGTTATATGATTTTGGAGTATCCTTTTCTTTGATTAGACACTCAATTGAACATGTATCATGTTCTATTTGAGTGTTCTAATTTTATGCATCTTCATGTTCTAGGATACACTCAAATAGAACATGAATATGACTATACATGTGGCGTCTGCTTGTTGATTAGAAATTTAGGGAATTGTCTTTTATTTTATTTGATTATAATTTATTTTATGATCATTAAGGGTCATGCCCAAGATTATAGGGGAGATATGACCATGTTAAGGTCATATGGCCTCTAAATAGCTTATATATAGGTTACTTAGCTATTTTATATTTTTCAATAATTTTGGGTATTTTTAGTTATTTAACATATGAAGGTTTATTAATTTTAAGGACTTTTAAAATTTACTATAAGGTCATCTGGGGTTATTTGGGAATAAGTATTTTTATTCGGGCTCTAGATGGTTAGAAATATTTTCTAGATTTTCTAGATTTTTTTTTAGAATTTTTAGGTATTTATTTGGATTTAAAATGATTTCTAAATTAATTTAGAATATTAATTACACAGTCTGTGCCATAATCAGCTGGGCCCACACGTCAGCCACTTGGGCCAAGCGGGCGGGCCCAGCTGTCAGCTGTACAACAGCTGACTCATCAGTTTCTTAATATGGAAAGTGGCTTAGCCGACTTTTCCAAGTCGCGAGGCCATTTGACCCTCCATGCTTTGAGCAGGATCACTAGGATTGTGACACGTGGCGTAGCTGCCGCTCAACCGCCTCTCTTAGCCGACTTTATATATATATATATATATATATATATATATATATATATATATATATATATATATATATATATATATATATATTCAACGTTAAATCCAGAAACCCTATATCCTTTTGCTGATTTTTGAGTTCTTGATCCTTCGAGACTTTCGACTTCACGGAGCGATTGCAGACAGCCCCGATGTCATTTTCATGTGCTGTAATTTTTATTTGAATCGTCTCGAGGTCAGATTTTAGAATATATATAATTTATTTTTTGATATTTTGTTTCTAATTTTTTGAGAATTTATTTGAGTGTCGGTTGTCCAAAACTTGATACATTGTACGATTTTCGAGATTGGAGATCTCGAACTCCGATTTGCAATCCGATTGAAGTTTTTGGCAAACTGACACGACGATCTATAAATATAACTTTTCTAGAAATTCAGAAATTTGTTTAATATTTTATTTGCTACGTTGAACCCAGATTTGACCGATAATTCACCAATTTGGTCTAAGTTAGCCATAACAACGATAACTTTTGACCAAATCGTAATTTTGTGGCACGGTCGACTCTGGTGAACTCGTGGTACTGAAATCTACTAACATTTGACTAGTTAATCAATGGTATGCCTCGATTTGCATTCCATGGTTTGCAAAATTGGAACCGTGACTTTCTATAGCCAAAATTCTTTATTTGAATTATATTTCAGATTATTATTAGGTTAAATTAGACTTTTAAGTAGTTTATTATATAATTAAGTAATATTAGATAGGTTAATCTGTTAGCCATTATTCCATGAATTTAGCATTAAAAATCTTAGAATTGACTTGTGGTTTTCGTGCACAGTTTGTGGTACGATGGTGCGATATGGGCTAATAGCTTCTAGGTCGGCGTCCTCTCATCCTCGACTTGTGAAAATAGTTTATTCAGGAGTTCAGACAAGTATAATATTGCATTATATATTTAGTACATTATAATGCTTTCTTTATTGCGTCCTTGTTGGATATTCCGTTGAGACACGATGGTGAAATGGTAGGTTTATTGTATCATTGACCGTATTGTTGTTTAGTGAGTCGGGAGGGAAAATACTTGGTAGGTATGTGAACAAACCCCAATGAATGTTAATGTGGATAGCTAAGTCATATATTTCACGATTGGGTTAGCCGTACCTTAAAAAAGTGGATAGCCATCTATGATGTACCGTATTAGCCCAGCCGCTCACGTATCAAAAGGTATTTAACACACACTGTTGTTTCTATTATTCATGTTCATAGTTCAGTTCTTCATCTATATGTTTTTTTCTATTGGCTTACTTGTTCATGGTTATTGTTTCTCATATGTAGTTCACATCCTGCTAGTTCTTTACATGTTCCTGACCGTTACTATTTCCCATTGTTCTAGCTTATTTTGTGCTAACTACATTAAATGCAATATGGTTGTATTTTGCTCATTTCCTGACTGGATCGTTGACAATATAGGAGAGGATGACAACTATTGCTACACTTCTTATTATGGACCATCACAGAGTGGTGTCGACGATGTTTGTATTGAGTCTCAGGAGCCATGATCGATCTCTGGAGGTATCTAGATTTACCTTTTATTGTGTTTAGTTTTACTTTCATAGTTGACCAGATTTGTCTTCGGATGGACCATATTATTATTCTGGATTTTGTCTCTCTATTATTGGATTTGAATCTTATTATTTCATTATCTATCATACTCTTATTTCCTTGATTTTTATTATGGCTGAGTATGATGTGTATCTGTAATCACTTGCATATGTAGAGGAGTTTATTGTGTGTTACTAGACAGCATTCTACCGCCGATACCGCGACGTAGGCTGGGCTTGGCTACATACTCGTACTCGGTTATTCGGGAGCAAGTTGTGACAAGTTTTTATGGTAGCCTATACAAGTCAATTTTTGTAAAAGATTACAAACTCGTGGTAGTACTTAAGTAAGTCATACCACTGCGAGCCTGCGAATAGAGTTGAAGTTTAGATATGATAATTTTAGGAGAGGTTCATATCGTATACAAATAGGAATAGACACTTAAGGATCTCCTCCACATGCCTTGATACGTTATTGATCTCCATACCTGACTTCAACTATTCCTTGATTTTTATCCTGCTTGAATCTTTCCACCGTTTAATAATTTTCTTTTACTTCAGTACTTAATGGATTCTTAGGACAGGCACACCACTCCCGTGGACATCCCACCAGCTGCAGGCATAACAACTACAAATGGGACTCCACCATTATATGGAGGCCAGTTTACTTATCAGGGCGACCAGTCGCATTCGCACACCTCGAGGTTCCGTAGAGATGATATTCCACCACCCTCACAGTTTCTTCTGCAGACTCCATCTATACTACCTACCCTGGACAATGTCCAGCTTCTTGGAATCTTCTAGCAATTCTTGATTCCCGGACTGAATATGCTATTATTTTTTGTGATAGTTTGATAGAGGCTCTTCAGACTAAAGACGCTCCCCGACCTCGCCCAGGAACTTCTAAGGACTTCATGAACCTTAGTCCCTTGGAATTCTATGGGACAGAAGGAATTCTCTGTGCTGATGAGTGGATAGAGAACGTGGAGCAGCTTCTTCGGATAGCTCGAGTTCCTGAAGATTTGAAGATAGAGTCAGCTAGCATACAGCTATTCGACATTGCCCGGATATGGTATCGAGATTAGCCCCGACTTTCTGCTCCTGATGTGACTTGGACAGAGTTCAAGGAGCTATTTAAGAAGGAAGTTCTACCCTGACGTAGCTCGAAAGGCTTTAGAGAGTTAGTTTGGGATACTGGAGCAAGGAAACCTTATCATCGATGAGTATACTGCAGAGTTTAGTCGCCTCAGCCATTTTGTAGAGTGCATGTTCTATACCCCTGAGTCGAGCTCAAAGATTCAAGAAAGGATTATCTCGCGAGATTTGCTAAGCTGTCGTTACCAGTCGAGCCACTGCCTATGAGGAGATCTTGAAGGTAGCACAAGGAGTTGAAAGAGAATTAGAGCCCAGACCCAAGAGAGATCGAGATGTGTACGAAGGAGGTAGCAGCCAATCGGGACCAGCAAAACGTCCCAATATTCTCGGGAGGACTTCACCGCAGTAGTATCATCAGTAGCCTAGTCCCTAGCAGTAGCAGTTCCGCCCTTCTAGTAAAGTTCAGCACCACAGCAGCAGAATCAGACTCGGACGACTATTATATGCTCATTCTGTCAGAGGCCAGGACATCATTTTGATATATGCCACAAAATATTAGGACAATGCTTATCGTGTGGATCGGCTACGCACCGGGTGAGAGATTTCCCCACGGTACCTCCCCTTCGAGACTCAGCACCTATGCAGGAAGGACCATGAGGACCGCAGGACAAGGGCAAGCATTTGTACTTGTGACTCGACCTCAAAGTATAGGTAAATTAAATAGGTTCCCTTAAAAGCCTTCCATCGTTATAGTAAGCATGCATGTTTACTTAATTAGTAGTATGCTTGATTAGTTCTCTTGGATTCCTTAATCCTTTCCATGATCTAGACAAGGAATTACTTTATATTACCTGTAGAGGTTATGTATTTATAATATGCTATGTCGATTTTTAAGGACAAAAATATTTTTAAGGGGGGATAGTATGTGGCATTTGCTTCTATAGAAGCATGAAAAATCTAAGCTAAAGATATCCCTTCGCCAAAGCGCAGAAGTTGCAGAAGACTGAGGCTCAGTGCTAAAAAGATAAAACAGAAGATATGGAAAGAAGTCCCTTCATTGTAATGTCTACCAAAGTCTAGTACAGACACATCAAGACCACACATAAGGGACTAATTATGTTCTTCTACAAAGGATCTAGTACATATTCAACAAAAGCCTAGAAGGATCTGCAAGGGATGCAATCTTCATCGAAGTACAGCCATCTTTCTTTTCAATACACACGTTGGAGGATTGATCTCCACCGAAGCATGTTCTGATATTCTAGTGGGCGCAGCCTATCAGAAGTATATCAGTAACTCAGTACTTTAAAAAAACTAGAGTCTTCAAGCCAGAGACGCAGCCACTTGCCTATGCCAACCTCAAGAACGATATGGTGGTAGGGCCCTCCTCCCCTTCTTTTATTCCCGAAGCCAGTGTCTTCACTCCAGAGGTGCAACTATCTGCCTGCGCCAATCTCAGACGCGCAAGGGTGTCATACCTTTCCTTTCGAAGCCAATGTCTCCACTGTTCAGAGGTGCAGCTACTTACCTGCATCCGTATGAGGCGCTAGATGGTAATATGCTCACACCATCTCCATTCCCACGG
Source organism: Iris pallida (assembly GCA_029216955.1). Classification (NCBI taxonomy): domain Eukaryota; kingdom Viridiplantae; phylum Streptophyta; class Magnoliopsida; order Asparagales; family Iridaceae; genus Iris; species Iris pallida. The sequence continues at coordinate 13,216,185 of JANAVB010013999.1, read as the reverse complement.
CGCAGTGATCTACTCCGGATCAGAAACTTAAGTCACTTCTCTACAAGAGACTTGGGAACTCCCATCGCAACCAATACAAGTCAACCTGTCGCTCCAAAAGCACAGTAACCTCGCCAACCTGAAGCACAAGCCTACTTGTCGCCTATAGCACAGTAACTCTAGTAGCCTGAAGCACAGCTTCGTAAGTTGCTCTATACACACAGAAGTCTCATCGTCATTCGAAGCCAAGTCCACTCGTTGCCTGAAAGCACAGAGGTTCCGTCATCTCCAGAAATACGGTCTACTCGTCGCCACAGAAGCACAGTAGCACTTAGTCCCCACCAGAGGCGCAGGAAGCATGGGTCCACGCCAATTGGTTTGTTTAAACCGCCTCTTGCAGAGAAGATTGGGATTAAATCATGATTGATATCATATCAGATTGATTTAAATCTTAGACAAGGATCAATTAGACTCCAAATCTAAAATGAAATCTCATGATTTACTTGGCTGTATCCGAGCAAGCAAATCGGCACACGCTACGTGTCACCTCCTTCGGTTATGTTTATAACCACCAGAGATCTCGTTTAAGGGGAATCTCGATGTCCGCCATGTGTCATCGCCGCAGAAGCCAGCACCGTACCATGATGGCAGATTCTTTCCTATCTCAGGAACCCTAATGCACATCGCATATGTGCTCGGTTCTCTATAAATAGAAGGAGTTCTTCTTCTACCAAAGGACCAAAATCGACAGAGGGAACATCGACAATCGATAATCTTCAAAGGAGCAGCGATCTCCATCCACGAAGAGTCGACCTCCCTTATCCACTTATCAACCAAAGAACCAACCAACCAACCATCTTCAAGGGATATTCTCATCCAGACAGCCACTTGATCGGTGACCCCAGAGTCCCATTAAAGGCGCCAAAGAGCCATAGCAAGGTTAATTTGTCGTCAGATTATCAATGGAATAAAGGAGCCGCTGCAGTGCTCGATCTCCACCATCACACTTTTCCAGAAACCTCTTCTCCATGTACTTAGAATATTATGTTTAGGACTTCCTTCTTTGTACACAGATGCCTTATACGTTCAATAAAGCAAAAAGTTCGTTCAACCTTTTGTTACGTCGAACAAAATGGTGACTCTGGTGGAGACTACCTTCTCCTCCAACGAGAAGGCGATGACGCAATCTGATGACAACTTGCTGGAAGTTTTTCAAAACATGCTGGTCGTATGCTTCGACCAGCAGGCTTTTAAAGATCTCCTATTTGATGAAAAGTCGAAGACTTCAAAGCGGTTCGTACAACCGAAGAAGACTCGACGTGTCTGGAGGCCTAAGGCGGCTACAGCCAGCAGTACGACGGCGAAAACTGTATCTCAGGACTCCCTCAACGTCAAAGCCACAGAGAAGATCCCGGCTGCTACATCCTTATCCCCTCGCCCGATTCCTATCCCAGAAAAGCATGGCGAAGAAGATGGTGGTTCCATGGTAGATCTGACAAGGAACGACACCGAAGGAAGCATGCACCGGTCCAACCCCTCACGACGGGAGTATTATCGGCAAGTAAATCTGTCTTCGACAGAATCGCTTTCCCTTCAGGTAAACCTTCGACAGACACTGAATACTACTCACCCGCTGGGGGTAGTAGACAGAGATCCTAAGTGGCTCGCGCTTCGTACAACAAGCGTGCGGCACCAGCGGCAGACCAGAGGCCTGTGTTGACAGTAACACGCGCAGCCGACGAAAAGCTATACAAGACTGGCTCTCGCGCTCCGATGCCTCAACCAGTTGAATCTCCCTTCCACTGGGGTACTCCTCTGCGGAAGCCAACACAGGGGGTACGTCCTATGGAGAGGGAGTCACGCGAGCGACGTTCCCGCAGGAGCGAAAGGAGGCTTCCTCGCCAGACCCGCTCTGACCGTGCTTATATGCAGCTTTTCTGTATGTACAATAGGAGTGCTACGACAGAAGAGCCAACCCTCTCCCAAGCGGAAGAAGAATCTGCGATGCAAGACGTGCCTAAATCAAAGCACCCTAGCACCCAGATTACCAACAACTGCCATTGTCAGTAGACGGCTGTGCCATCGCCAAGCAGGTGCTCCATCTTCCAGAGACTCTACTCCACGTCGACTCCACGCCATAGGCCTAACAGGGGGTCGATGAGACATAGAGAAAACGAGCCCCGTATCGTCATATGTTATGCGGTGCACGGTTCCAGAGCTTTCAAAAAGCCTTCCAGAATCCTCCCATATTGGTTGCTAAATCGAAGAGGAAGTCGGAGAACAACAAAACTAAGGTACCCGATGCAGGTGTGTTCCAGGGCACTCGTTCCAAATCTGTATTGGGTGCCTTGTCAAAAACTGGGGGTAGCGAGCCTCCTACCATGCACAACAACTCTGTGTTCCAATCTGACGAGGCGCAAGTTGACACGGATGTCTCAATTGGTGCAGCCAATCACCAGACCGGAGGTAGCAACCATTTTGAGTCCAAAGAAGATTACGATCTTACGGTATATCCTTAGGACAGCGAGACTCAAGCGTCTGAGCCAAAAGTGAAGGATCCACAGCTCCCTCGAGTCACCCTCACACTCGGTCTATCTTCATGGCCGACAGCAATGAGGAAGACAACAACGAAGCTCTCAGGCGTATCGAAGTCCTCGAGACGAAGTTGGATACGCTGACGGACACCATGAAGACCCTGTCTTCGGTCATAATCGACCTCCAGAGTAGCATGGCCCCCACTACCTCTACACCTGTGTCTGATCCGCTAACCAATGACAAATCCAGCAGGCTGCCTACTGCAAATCAGGCAGGACAATCCTCGTCGACTCTATCGGCTATAGGCTCCGCAATGCTGGTCGAGATACAGCACGCCATCAAGGAGCTGTATGCTCGTCATGATGCCAAGGAGAAGCAAGCAACGCTCTGGAAGATAGGGATCTGGAAGCCGTACCCTACCGAGTGGGACAACGTCGTCTATCCTTCCAAGTACAATCCGTAGACGCTTACACCTTATGAAGGAAAGGGGTCTCCCCAACAATACTTGAGGTACTTTGCCTTAGTAACGGGGCACCTGCCAAAGGAAGACGTCCTCCTGTCCAACATATTCATAGGAGCCCTGCAGGGGGTAGCCTATGAGTGGTTCTGCAGTCTCCCGGATGACTGCATCTCGTCCTTTGAAGACCTGAAGACTCGGTTCGTGGATCGATTGTACGAAGGAGGCATGGATATGACCATGTCGACCCTCATGGAAATTATCCAGATGGAGAAAGAGACTGTCCGTGCATACATCGAGCGCTTCCGCCAGGCAGCCCTCAGATTACCACCCGGCATGTCCGGGCCCATGCTTATGGACTCATGCCGCAAGAACATGGTGCCCACTATAAAATTATAGCACAGTGCTCCCTGTACGGAGTGGACGCCTTTTATTACAGAAGCGGATGCCGCACAAAGGAAAGCCCAGGACGCACAGCTCCTGGGGCTACACTTTCCTACACCCAAAGATAAGGGGAGACGCTCGTACAGCAACAACCCTAAAGACGGAAAAGACAAGCAAGCCTTGACCGTCAATATCTCCAAAGGTTCAGCAGCTGCAGACCCCAAGTCTGCAAAAGCACAGAGGCCAAGGGAGACTTACTCCTTTAATGACGAGGATACGCTAGAGCTCTTTGAGAAGCTTACGAAGAGTGGCAAACTATCCATCCCGCCACCCTGGCTTCCCGCTGAAGTGGGAAAGGTAGACCATCCCAAGTAATTCTATTATCACCAGTACGTCCATCACTCAACAGAGGATTGCTATATATTGAAGGGGCAAATTCAGCGCCTCATTAACGCCAATTTCATATCGTTAGATTACGAAGAAAAGACCGTCACATCCAACATGGTTACTCTCCAGTTCGGAGTTTTCCAGCTACAGAGGCACAAGATGGCATCATCCCTACTCCAAAGGCGACGATGGAAGTAGTCAACCTTCCACCAGCATGGGACAATGCTCAAGGGCTCATCCCGTTCTCTACGCCTCGAGACGGAGTCATGAGGGTCCATCCGGACTAGGCTCCCAACAAAATGAACCAGTAATGATCATGAATCCCTCAGAAAACAGTTCATGACCTCACTTCTGAAATGTTATCCTAAGATGTATCTACCATGTACTATCTACCTCTGAGTAGTCACCTTCTCCAAAATAGTTGTAAGTTGTCATAATCCTTAGAAAACATTTTACGTCCGTATTAACTCTGAAGTGTTATTCTATATCTTGTCTAACGTATCCATATTACCTCTAAGTAGTCACCCCGTTATGATAACCCCAAAGTTGTCATGACATCCTAGAAAAGATTTTACGTCCATATTACCTCTGAAGTGTTATTCTATATCGTGTCTATTATGTCCATATTACCTCTGAGTAGTCACCCCATTACGATAACCCCAAAGTTGTCATAACTCCCTAAAAAAAATAGTCACATCCATATTACCTCTGAACTATTATTCTAGGGAGAAGGATGCTTGCCATGTCGATATAACCTCTGAGCAATGCACCCTTTTCCTGACAATTTTCCATAATTGTCATCTATAGAACCCTTCATGTCCATATTACCTATGAGTCGTTCTATACCCCAGGAGAGTCTCTCCTTACCATGTCCATATTACCTCTGAGTAAGGAAAGTGTCTCTATAAAAACTCTCGTGTTTGCCATGTCCATATAACCTCTGCTTAAACACCCCGTCCCTAATAAAGCTATCCCCTCTGAGGGAATTCTCATCTCTGTATAGGATTCACAACCATGAAGATAGACATAATAGAGAAGGGAAAACAAAAACTTCAGATACAAAGAAGGCAATGTTTTCCACTACAAAAAAAACATATGGTCATTCACAAGTTGAAGGACAAAAAAGAGCAGGAAATCAAAACTGAGAAGACTGGTCTTGAAGGTCTTCGAGCCGGCTCATCAGATGAGCCCTCCGCTGTGTGATCCATGCGTGGGCCCTCCTGTCGGCCTCCTGGCGTCTGGCAGTCCCGTCTTCGACAGGGGTCCAAGCCTGACGCGCAGAGCCAATTCATCCTGACGGACGCTGATATCCGCCCTCTCTTGAGTCAGAGCCTCCGAACGTTGGTGAAGGACCTCTCCCAGGTCATCTGATTCCTTTAGGTCACCCTCGGCAAGGACCAGAGCATCCTTCAGCTTCAGAATCTATTCCCGGAGGTCTCTGCAGTGCTCCTCCGTGGTTGCGCGACGGCGGACTCGAGCCCTTTCGGCGTCAGCCAGTTCGGCAATCTTTGATTCGACCTCCACAAGTCGATCAAAAAGAGCCTGGCGTATCTACTCTTGGCGGAACTCCTCAGAAATCGTCCTCTCCAGTTCTGCTGTAGCTAAGACCGACAGGGTGCGATCGAGACTGTGGAGTTCCAGGGCAACGATTTTAAGTCAGCCAACAATCCTTTTACAATCATGACCTGAGCCTCATATTCTGGATAATTGCACAAGAGCTGCAACTAACCTTCCACTAGGTCCGGGATCCATCCGGCCAATGGCTGACCGTACAAGACGTCCTCTATACCACGAGTCAAAGTGTTGCGGATGGCCTCCAGCATAAGTTGGGCACAATATTCTTTATCAGCCAGACTCATTAAAGTCACTGGAGACGCTGCAAGCCAAGGACCAGGAGCGGAAGTAAGAGCTAAACTCTGTCCTTGTAGTAGAGCGGACATAAAAGGAGCCATCGATGAGACGCTCGATGGTTTGGGGGGTATAGCCATCTCTACAACTACCGTGACCGTCGAGACTGGCCTTGCAGCAATTCCTTGGGCCCTGGCTTCTATGGCCGTATCGTCGGTCGTTTGCCCGACAGTTAGAGCATCGGCTCCAGCACGGGCCCACATGAGGGTAGGAGGAAGAATACCTTCCGGATCAGAACGAGCGGCGATGGTGTCCCCCTTATCGGCCCCCATGTTTCAAGGTGCATCAGGCACAGGCTCTTCAGAAAATCCCCGCTCTGACCAAGAAGGCCCCGCCTGCTTCAAACTTTAGGGGTTCCAATGCACCGGTTGACAGCCACGAACACAACAATCAGTAGCTTCAACGCGGGAAAGAGTGAGCCCTTGGACAAAATTTTCCTGAAATGTCAGATCGGCGACCTTCATACTGAAGTGACTTTCTACATCATTGATGCAGACATAAATTACAACATGCTGTTGGGGTGACCATGGATCTATGAGTACATGATTGTCCCTTCCACCCTACATCAGTGTATGAAATATGTGGCCACCGATGGGACTATCAAAACGGAGTTCGCTGATATCGACCTGTTCCGAGGACTTGATGTCACGATCCGCACCCACGGTGAGGGTACGAGTACGTAACAGCGTCCAGCCTACGCCGCAGTGTCGACGGTAGAACGATGTTCTAGGTCATGAACTATAACTAACATAATATGAATACTCTCCAATAGCAGGCCAATCACAGATACAACTCAATCACAATCTAGAGGTAGAATAAAGTACGATAGAATAGATAAGAAAATCCTCAACTGATGTACAACAAAGGTGAAGTAAATACAAGCCTCAACATCTCTATAATAATACAACTCTGAATCAAGACAACAACTAATCATGAAAAGAAAGAACAGACTAAGCTATCTATACTAAGCATGGGTATCATCCTCAGCAGCTGCCTGAACCTCCCCTGGGGTCCAGGTTGCGAGTGTCATCTAGGCAAGCTCCATAGTAAGGGGTGTAGGGTTCCTCATCATCCTCTGTAAAAATTTTAACAGGTCCAGTCAGGACGGGAGCGAGCACAATACATCTCACGCAGATCATAACAGGTTAGAAAATATAAACATACAAGAGAGTACGGTACAAGAAACTAAAAGAAAGTACACGATGTAAATAGAGAGAGAACTGTAATGGAAATATCTACTATAAGTAGAGAGCTACCAGTGACTAGTTATTTAGAGTACAAAGTCGACATGTGAACGGCTAGAATTGCACATGAATATACTAAAGAGGCGCACATGGTTATACTACTTTGGAATTGTTCACATGACTATTTATACTCCTCCATACCCCAATCAATACACAAGGATCCAGACAAGTTATGTTACGTGCATGATTTTCACATGAAAGCCCATAGATGGGTATACATGAAGTATACATGAGGGCTCAAAAACTGAGTGCACATGAATTCCGCATGAAGGCCCATGAAAGGTACACATGAAGTATAGGTTATACAAGAAATACACGAAAAACATGACCGAACATGATAGCACATGAGAGTACACGAGCGAGCATGAACGAGCATAAAGCACATGAGAAACATGAACAACATGAGAGCAAGGAATACATGATGTACATAAAATACACGACATGATGTATCCGATGCTCCCGAAGGGGATAACATCTCAATGTTGGGATCCATATAGTACCAATCCGTGATAATATTATGACAGCATCAAATAAGGTAAACTAGAGCAGGAATATAATTCTAAGCAAATTATAAAATGATCAGAGAATGTACTCGCCTGGTATCTGAATATCTGAAGTAATGTACTGTCCAAGATGAGGTATCTGACTCCTATTTAGAGCAACACAAGTCAAGACATATACAGTGGATGATAGATGAAATGTACAATGCATCTGCATGCTGTCTAGGTCAAACAACACTATAGTCAACTCTTGGTCAACTCTAGTCAACCACACTAGTCAAACTAGGTCAACTAGGTCAACCTAACCCAGACAAGTCTTACTAGGCCTAACCAAGACTATCCTAGCAAGCACACACCATTCAAGTAATACAGGTTTACATAACCCAACTCATGTGCATATTCCACATACACAAGACTATACAAAGGATACCATAGGCTACACTACACAGGCCATGAGCCAAATTCATATATTAGGCAACACATTTACCAAGTACCATATATATACATACCAATTTCTATATGTCTATATATATACTATTTATATAGGCAAAAGCAATATTTATATTATATTACATATATCACATTGGTATATATATTATATATACATATGTACACATATAGAAGATAGGGGGGAAATCATGCTTGTGTGTGTGTATGTGGCATGGGTGAGTGAACATGAAAATGGGAAGATAGTATGGATGTGATATATATAGCATTATACATTGCAAGCAACCAACTCTAATATAACATAAGCTCTATACTCAACTCAAATTAAAACTAACATACATGGGGAATATATATTACACACATAGAGATATAGAGGGGATCATAGAGTGTACAAAGCATGAGTTGCAATTAGAGGGTAAAGTCTCTATGGTACAATTGTGTGTGTCTACATATGTGTGTAGAGGGTGCCATAGTGTAGGGTGTGTGGGGATACTAACATGTGTGTAAACGTTGTATATAGATGTGAATGTAAAACTCAGATTTTTTAATGTAACCAAGTTTCAGTTTCAGGTTTGGATAGTGTGTAATGAATCACCATGTTCTCAGGTTTGAGTGAAAAGGAAATCTCAGTATTCATGTGAACATCATTCTCAGGTTTTCAGTAAGGAAAAAGAAAATCTCAGTTTTACGAAAAGGGGATCTCAGGTTTTTTTAATGCAAAATGTGTGTGTGGGTGTAGATAGAGGCTTATAGGTTCTCAGATATTCAGTATTTAGGTGGTGTGTGTTTACATTAACAATGTAATGTGTCTTGTATGTATGGTATTGTGTCAATGTGTGTGTCAATATTGTGTGTGTGGGTGCGAGGGTACATGTGAGGGTGTGTGTGTAGAATCTGGAAAACAGTGAACAAAACTCATGTTTTAGTATTCAGGGAAAATGAGAACTAAATGACAGTTCACATTAGTTAACAGTTTAATTCGATACCCCAAACACCAATCAAAATCCCATCCTCAAATGCAAATCCTAAACCACATTTAAGTAATGTAACTACACATGTATCTGAACTAAACATTAACATCAAAATCAGTTTTAAAAAAGGGAAAATTAAAATCAAAAATTAAATCCTGAAACATGCATCAGTCAACAGTGTTACAAATCAGTTCAATCACCAAATTGAAAACCATTTCCTTTCGACAACAACCTAATCTAACATGTCACCTACCTAGCAGCAACTAGCACATGTGTATGAATCAAATATGGCAATTAAACATCAATTAAAATCAGTTTAACAGGGAATGAATTTCAGGATTAGAAAACAGTGTAAGAAATTTTTAGGAAGTATCAGCCTACACCTATAACAGTCCATCCAACATTCGAAAATCCATTTCTTGTGTTAACATCAACACCATTACATGAATCCACCTTAACTGTAAAAAAATACATGTATTGGTGAATTAATCTAGTGATTAAACATCAATAAAAAATAGTTTAGAAACACATTATGTTCAAAATTTGAAAATAGGAATTGCATGTATCAGTCGATTAGGGAAAACTGGAATTCGAACATCAAAACCATGTCAAAACTAGGAACTAAAGGTTGGTAAACCATAACACACACGTGCACATGTCAATCCAAGCATTCGTGTCCAACCAAGTGGATACAGTCGTGTCCAAACCACTCAAACATCACACGACACTCTGGACAGTGCGCAGCGTCATGCACGCGTGTCCAGCATGCGACACAGGCCACGTGGTGACACATGGTCGTGCATACACGTGCGCCAGGGGTAGGGCTACCACTCTGATAGCCTGCACCGTGTCCTAGACATGTGTCATAGCATGTCCGACCGCGTATCAGTGGCGAATCCTGCGTGCGTACAGCAGGCCGCGCGGCCAGTGCGGGGAGGATTGCTCCTCATACGCACCACCATACAATCCCATCTTTTGGGAGGGTGATGTCAGTCTATGCCCCATCATCCTCGCCAAAAATGGCGTGCCTACGTGCCCTACACAGTGATGAATTGCCCCCGTGATGCAGGACACAGTTTACAGTGCACGGACAGCGTGTTCGTGTTCCCGTGTGGACACGATAGGAAGCTAAAATCAGGAAGTAAAGACAGAAATCAATAAGCAAACCCTAGATCTAGGATCCTATTCAAAATCATTAGCAAAACAGCAAATTCGAAATGGTTTAGACATTTCATCAAACACCTAGCACACACAAGTGATATGTGTCTGATACGGACATGAAACGAATACAAAACTTCACAAAACTCACACCACAGCTAGGGAACTCATAAGGATAGCCTAATATGCAAAGAAATCAGAATTAAAATATAATTTAAGGGGTTTTACCTATAGGTGCAAATAGCATGAAAAAGCTTCAATGGGGGGTGTTCTTCTTGATAGCCCATTGCTCCAAATTGATCCCAAACTGAAATGGCTCTCCACCAACAGTCCATAAACATCAATTAGAACCCAATGCAAAAGACTAGGGTTAAAAAGGAGTTGAAATAAATTTAATAGGATTTTAGGAGAATGGGATTTACCTTTCCTTCAAAATCTAGGTCAAGAACAAAAGAGACAAGAACAACATTAGGAGAATACTTACAGGCAAGGGGAAACCCTAAGTGGCTGCCATGGGTAGGTTTGTTTGGGTTTTGGGCTTAAGTCATAGGCCTATGGCTTAATTACAAGTCATGAAATTAATTCTAAGTCATAGGTCATGCACCAAATCACTATTATTCCTATTCAAACCCTGATTTCTAAATGACTAATCTAGATTGACTTAACTTAGACTAGGGTCTCACCATGCTAACCTAGTCACCATGGTTAGGGTCAAAATCTAGGTTAGTCTACAAAGTCTCAACTTAGTCAAAGTCAAAATCAACAACCGTCAATCCAATAAATAAATCAATAATTCTAATAAGTCAAAATGACCATATTACCCCTAGGCTAAAAATGATAAATAGATATTTTAATCACATGGTTAGGCTCTAGGGTAGACAGTCTCTAGGGTTTCACTAGATGCACATCAAAAATCACAAGTCATAATTTTTAAATAGTCTTAAAAATGATTAAAAATCACCAAAAAAATCATATTATTATTTAATATCATAATTTAATAATTAAAATCATAAAATTTCAAAATTATACCCATTTAGAAAACTGGGTGTTACACTTGAAGCCTACTATACGGATGCCGATCTATACAAGTCAGTCCCCTGGGATAACGACAGCAATGATGCTGACGACTAGGCAGAGGCAGCTTCAGAAAGTGCAGCAATGGCCGAAGAACCCTTAAAGGCTCGATTGAAAGGGAGGCCCCCCAAGGTGTCAGTGCCTATTATTGTTAAGCTTCGGGGCAAAGCTCCACCTTCGCCTCCAGTGATGATGGAAGATGGTCAGGAGCCTATACGAATGAAGTTACCCTAGAGGTCCCCATAGCCGACCATGAAGGCGCAGGAGCATCCGACCACCATTCCCTTGATGGTCAAGCTGAAGAGAAGGCGTCCTCCTTCTCCTCTGACGGCAACTCTAGTCCTCACTGACGAAGAGCTAAAAGATTATATATGCGCCGATACAGAGGCCCACTCTTTCGATGATGTAATCCATCGGGACAAGATATCCCACTTCAGCAATAGAAAGTTGTCATCGAACTACTCTGCCGCATGCTGGAACACCAAGTATTTCCTGGATAACTCTCTATGTAAACTACAGACGTAAGTGACAACTGCCAACCATGTGAGCCGAGTTGTCCTTGCCTGAGGTGCCTACTTCATAGTTCCAGCCAGAAAAAAAGAAGAGGAACCCATCATACTGGTCGATTGGAGCATCTGCAGTGAATAACTCATGAAGACCTAGATCTTGACAGCGACAAAATATAGATCTACCGTGATACGACACAGGCCAAAAACCCTCTCCAGAAGATGGGCCAGGACTTGAATAGCAATAAGGGGCTCAATTATGGCAAGGGCCGGTGTCTTCCCATACGGATTCACACCCCAAAGGAAAATGCTAAAAACTACTACCAGTGCACTCGTCGAGGGCTAGGGTATGTTACACCTACGACCACCTCAGAAGAAGAAGTCATGAGGCACTCACACTCTTCTGACTCCTCAACTTTGGACTCCGATACCAGCATAGGTCAAGTCCTTAAGAAGATGTTGTCTGCTAACATGATCACCAATCAGTTAACCGTCGAAGACAATCAGCACAGGCGGTTACAAGAGCTAGAAGCGTTAGATGAAAATCGCTTGCTTACACAGTAAAGGATTAAGCTTTACCAAGCTCGTATCTCTGGGTCCTTCAACAAAAAGGTCCACAAAAGATCCTACCAGGTGGGCGACCTCGTCTTGGTAGTACGGAAATCGGTGGTGATGACCCACAAGGCGGTTAGGAAGTTCGAGCCCAAGTTGGAATGACCATTCGTCATAGAAACGGTGTACTCCAACGGTGCTTATCGGCTAGCTAAGCCTAATAGGGACTTGCTAATAATGTCCACCAACGACAAGTTCCTAAAGAAGTATTACGTCTGAAGACAAAACCAGCATAGGCACCCACATCCACTAAAAAGGGTGCCTATGAGTTCTGGTAAGGGAATCTCTCGCTCTCCCTCCTATATATTCTCTCAAGTAGATGAAGCACTTCACGTCCATATTACCTCTGGACTGCTCCTCTACACCTGGAAGACGCGACTACCATGTCCACATTACCTCTGAGTAGTCATTCTTCTCGCATCAGTTCTATGATTATCCTGGCGATTTAGAAAATGGTTCACGTCCATATTACCTCTGGATTATTGTTCTATACCCCGGCCAAGATCAAGCCTACCACGTCCATATTATCTCTGGTCAGGCAAATCCATTATGAAGATTTCCTCTTTATTTTGGAGGCAAAAGTAAAGGGAACAAGAAGGCTTCTACATATAAAAATATGTGGCTACAAAGACCTATTACAGACTCTTCGTAGTTACATACACAAAAAACAAAAACCAAAAAAGCTGAAATTGCGGTACAAGCTCTCAATAGTGCGGGCGAGGCGGTGACAAAGCTAATCACTTCCTGGTCAAAAGGAAGCCACCGCCCGAAGCTGCTACTGGCCGGAGCCGGGATGAAGATCAGCACAGGACTCCCTTATCTCCCCAGCTGGCCGACGAGAGCAACTACAGCAACATGCCTTACTATTCTTCGGTCAGAATGGCAAGCAATCCCAACCCAGGAAGAAGAGTTCCGAGACGCCATTGATGCCCACGACATCCAGAATGCACAACGTCTCGAGATCTAGTGGTAGTTCTACTACAGCTTCTTTGGATAAAAAGATTTGCCACAGACGGTCATCTTAAGCAAACTCTAGGGTCGTCAGGAGCTGAACATTGGGCAAGCAAGGCCATTGTTAAAGTAGCTGAGTCTTCTTTTGAAAGAGGACAGTCCTTTATGTAGGTTGTTCGCATGGTCCAAGCACGAGCCAGACATCAATCAGAAGGAAGCTTACAAGTTAAGCTAAAGCTTCACTCCATGACAGATAAAAGTACTGCGAGTGACTGAAGGAACGTGGCTCTGAACCTCCTATGCTAAAGAGATTTGTAATCCTTGCAAAGACGCAAGAGGTTCCAATATCAAGAAGCCATCAGGAGCCCATCCTCTGAAATAATAATTCAGGACCATTAATGCTAAGAGCTAGGCGTGACACCAGCCATCACCCAGCTCGTACAGTCCTGATGCGTGTTCATACTTCTGTTCAAAGTATCTCGAGCTTGACTCATGTTCGGGACTCTTTGAAGGGGGTCTTGTAGAAGCATAAAAAATCTCAGCTGAAGACATCCCTTCGCCAAAGCACAAAAGATACAGAAGACTGAGGCTCAGTGATAAAAAGATAAAACAGAAGATATGGAGAGAAGTCCCTTCATTGTCATGTCTACCAAAGTCTAATACAGACACATCAAGACCACACATAAGGGACTAATTATGTTCTTCTACAAAAGATTTAGTACAGATTCGACAGAAGCCTAGAAGGATCTACAAGGGATGCAATCTTCATCGAAGCTAGGCCTTCCTTCTTCTCGATACACACACTGGAGGATTGACCTCCACCGAAGCATATTTTGATATTCTAGTGCGTACAGCCTCTCAGAAGTATATCAGTAACTCAGCACTTTAAAGAAGCCAGAGGCGCATCCACTTGCCCATGCCAACCTCAGGAACAAGATGGTGGTTGAGCCCTCCCCCTATTCTTTTATTCCTGAAGTCAGTATCTTTACTCCAGAGGCACAGCTATCTGTCTGCGCCAATCTCAGACACGCCAAGGTGTCATACCCTTCCTTTCGAAGCCAACGCCTCCACTGTTTAGAGGCGCAGCTACTTATCTGCATCCGTATGAGACACAGGATGGTGATATGCTCACACCATCTCCATTCCCACGGCGCATTCATCTGCTCCGAATCAAAGCTTAAGTCACTTCTCTATAAGAGACTTGGAAACTCCCATCGCAACCAATGCAAGTCAACCTGTCGCTCCAAAAGCACAGTAACTTTGCCAACCTGAAGCACAAGCCTACTTGTCGCCTACAGCACAGTAACTCTGGTAGCTCGAAACACAGCTTCATAAGTTGCTCTATACGTACAGAAGTCCCGTCGTCATTCGAAGCCAAGTCCATTCGTTGTCTGAAAGAACAGAGGTTCTGTCGTCTCTAGAAGCACGGTCTACTCGTCGCCACAACAGCACTTAGTCCTCACCAGAGGCGCAGGAAGCATGGGTCCACCCTAATTGGTTTGTTTAAACCGCCTCTTACAGAGAAGATTGGGATTAAATCATGATTGATACCATATCAGATTGATTTAAATCTTAGACGAGGGTCAATTAGACTCCAAATCTAAGATGAAATCCCAAGATTTATTCGGCTGTATCCGAGCAAGCAAATCGGCACGTGCCACGTGTCACCTCCTTCGGTTATATTTATAACCACCAGAGATCTCATTTGAAGAGAATCTCGATGTCCGCCACATGTCAGCGCCGTAAAAGCCAGCACCGTACAATGACGACAGATTCTTTCATATCTCAAGAACCCTAATGCACATCGCATATGTGCTCGGTTCTCTATAAATAGAAGGAGTTCTTCTTCTACCAAAGGATGGAAATCGACAGAGGGAACATCGACAATCTTCAAAGGAGCAGCGATCTCCATCCACGAAGAGTTGACCACCCTCATCCACCTATCAACCAAAGAACCAATCAACCATCTTCAAAAGATCTTCTCATCCAGACAGCCTCTTGATCAGTGACCCCAGAGTCCCATCAAAGGCACCAGAGAGCCATAGCAAGGTTGATTTGTCGTCAGATCATCAACGGAGTAAAGGAGCCGCTGCAGTGCTTGATCTCCACCGTCATACTTTTCCAGAAACCGCTTCTCCATGTACTTAGAATATTCTGTTTAGGACTTCCTTCTTTGTACACAAATACCTTATACGTTCAATAAAGAAAAAGTTTATTCAACCTTTTGTTACGTCAAATAGCTTCTAGATTAGAAATTTAGAAAATTATTTTATTTTATTTTATTTATTTATGATTAATTTTATGATTATTAAGGGTCATGCCTAAGCTTATAGAGGCGTTATGACCATGTTAAGTTCATATGCCCTCTAAATATCTTATATATAGGTTATTTAGCTATTTTATATTTTTCTATAATTTTTGGGTGTTTTTTAGTTATTTAATATATAAAGGTTTATTAATTTTAAGGACTTTAAAGATTTACTATAAGATCATCTGGGGTTAATTTGGGACTAAATATTTTTCTATAATTTTTTAGAATTTTTAGGAATTTATTTGAATTTATTTGGCTTTAAAATGATTTCTAAATCAATTTAGAATCTTAATTACACAGTCAGCGCAATCGAGCCCACACATCAGCCACTTGGGCTGCGCGGGCAGGCCCAGCTGTCAGCTACACAGCAGCTGACTCATCTGTTTCTTAATATGGAAAGCGGCTTATCTGACTTTTCCAAGCCGCGAGGCCATCTGACCGTCCACGCTTTGAGCGGGATCGCTAGGTTGGCGACACGTGGCATAGCTGCAGCTCAACCGCCTCACTTAGCAGACTTCTTCTCTCTCTCTCTCTCTCTCTATATATATATACATATATATATATATATATATATATATATATATATAGTGTCAAATCCAGAATCCCTATAATACTTTGGCCGATTTTTGAGTTCTTGATCCTTCGAGACTTCCGACTTCACGGAAGGATTGCGGATAGCTCCGACGTCGTTTTTGTGCACTTTTTTTGGAATCATCTCGAGGTCACCTTTTAGAATATATAATTTATTTTTTGATATTATGTTTTTGAATTTCTGGCAATTTATTTGAGTGTCGGTTGTCCAAAACTCGACACGTGGCACAATTTTTGAGATTTCGTGAGATCACGAACTCTGATTCGCGATCTGTTTGAAGTTTTAGAAAGATGACATGACGATCTATGACATATAATTTTTCCATAAATTCAAAAAAATTAGTATTTTATTTATTACGTTGAACTCAGATTTGACCGATAATTCACCGATTTGATCGTGGTTAGCCATAACGTCGATAACTTTTGACCAAATCGTGATTTTGTGGCACGATCGATTCTGTTGTACTTGTGGTACTGAAATCTACCAAGTTGCACTTTCAAATCGTGTTCATAATGTTTGACTAGTTAGTTAACGATATGCCTCGATTTGCATGCTATTGTTTCCAAAATTGGAACCGTCACTTTCTATAGCCAAAATTCCATATTTTAATTATATTTTAGATTATTATTAGTTAAATTATACTTTTAAGTAATTTATTCTATAATTAAATAATATTAGATAGGTTAACTCATTAACCATTTTTCTATGATTTTAGCATTATAATTTTAGAATTGAATAATGATTTTCGTCCATGGTTCGTGGTACGATGGTGCGATATGGGTTGATAGCTTCTAGGTCGGTGTTCCTCACATCCTTGATTTATGAAAATAGTTTATTCAGGAGTTCAGGCAAGTACAATATTGCATTATGTTTTTAGTACATTATAATGCCTTCTTTATTGTGTCATTCTTTGATATTCCGTTGAGACACGATGGTGACACGGTAGGTTTATTTTATCATTGATCGTATTATTGTTTAGCGAGTCGGGAGGGAAGATACTCGACAGGAATATGAAAAAATCCCAATAATGTTAATGTGGATAGCTGAGTCATACACTTCACGTATGGGTTAGCCGTACCTTAAAAATGTAGATAGCCATCTATAATGTACCGTATTAGCCTAGCCATTCATGTATCGAATGGTATTTCAAACACACTGTTGTTTCCATTGTTCACGCTTATAGTTCAGTTCTTCATCTACATGTTCTTTTTTCTATTGGCTTACTTGTTCATGGTTACTATTTCTCATATATAGTTCATATCCTGCTAGTTCTTTACATGTTCTTTATCGTTACTGTTTTTCATTGTTCTAGCTTATTTTGTGCTAACTACATTAAATACAATATGGTTGTATTTTGCTCCTTTCCTGACTGAATCGTTTACAATATAGGAGAGGATGACGACTATCTCTACACTTCTTATTATGGACCAACAGAGTGGTGTCGATGATGTTGGTACCGAGTCTCAGAAGCCATGATCAATCTCTAGAGGGATCTAGATTTACCATTTATTATGCTTTAGTTTCCCATTCATAGATGGACCGAATTTGTCTCCGGATGGACCATATTATTATTCTAGATTTTGTCTCTCTATTATTGGATTTGGATATTATCATTTTATTATCTATCATACTCTTATTTCCTTGATTTGTGTTGTGGTCGAGTATAATTTGTATTTTGATCACTTGTATATGTGGAGGAATTTATTGTGTGTCACTAGACAGCGTTCTAGCGCCGATACCGTGGCATAGGTTGGGCTTGGCTACGTACTTATACTCGGTTATCCGGGAGCGGGTCGTGATAATAGAAAACTATATAGTATCTTGTAGGCATGAGGAAGTTATTCTTTTCTAGTATCATGTTCTAAATTGGATTTGGTTTTCTATATGTTTGTTGAAAAAGAATTTCTTCCCATGACTAGCCCAACTTTGCTAGCTCCATAAACTCCTTTTTTTTGCAGACAAAAACAAGAAGGTTGATTTTAAGGACCAACGTATGATTCTTAAGGATTTGAGAAACATGTAACGTGACACTTAGTATCACCCTCGAGAACAAAATTCTAGAGTTAGGAGATCAGTAGATAAAAGTATGTTGAAAGTGAAATTCAAACAAGTAAAAATGTGAAAGACTAGGAGTCTAATATGCAAATGGAGTTGTAATATAATTAAAAGTATCATAATTTGACTATATGATTACCTTGTAGCCTATAGACTCAAGGAAGGCGCCTTTGCTTGGTGGGCACAACTCGAACACATCCGTGCGAGTCGACAAAGCTCCTGCACGGAGTTGGCCTAAGATCCTATGACAAAGATTTCTACCTTTGAATTATCATCAAATTCTCTATCATCGATATCAGAATTGTACACAAGGTGCACGACCTATAGTTGACTACACTAAAGAATTCTTGAGACTCTCATCCCGCAATAACATGTATGAGATGTTGGAACATTTATTTTGATAACATTAAAAGCATCTTCGGGGTGTAGTTTTCTCTATATTTCAGCAAACAGATATTCACTAAATTCTTCCAAAGCCTGCTAAGAGATCATTTTATTCAAGCTGCTCTTCAAATGGAAGTCTGATGAAGTCTCCTAAAAATCAAGACTAAAGAAAATACCAACGTACACTCGAAGACAGCCCTCAAATGTTCCAAGATTTCGAGTTTGTACAAGATCTAGGATCCTCCATGTAACACCTAAGGTGGATGACAAAACGTAAGCCTTCCTTCTATCTTTTCACTCAAAAATCAATGTCTACAGAAACGGCATACCGACGGTATACCGCAGTATACCGACGGTATACCGCAGTATACCGATGGTATACCACAGTATACCGACGGTATACCATTTCTGAGCAAGAAATATGTTCTGTGACGAAACTCGGCATGCCGACGGTATACCACAATATACCGACGGTATACCTTTTCTGAGCAAAAAATATCTTCTGTGACGAAACTCGGCATACCGACGACAGACTATAGTATACCGATGGTATACCTTTTTGTGAGACAGAAATATATTCTGTGATGAAAGTTGGCGTACCGACGGTATACCGCAGCATACCGCCAGTATTCCGATCTCGACATTTTAATTTTTGAATGGATAAGATGCTAACATTAAATGCTTCCAACGGCTAGATTTATTACCGTTACTGTTCAAAACGGTATCCCGACGGAATGCCGGTCCATACCGACGGTATTCCGTCAGCACTAAGTTTTGGAGCATTAAATGCTTTGTTCTCTTGGTCCTCTATAAAAAGTGATTGTGTCTTCTCCTTCAAGACTAACCACTTGAGCCATAAATTTTCTCAACAACCAAGAGCTCTCACCATTACTACTCTACCCAAAGCTTTCATTTGTCATCCAACCCAAAAATGCTAGAGTATTAAAGAGTTGTAATTTTCGATCTTCAAGTGTTGTACAAGATCAAAAGCCTCCTTTCTCTTTGTGTTGAAGTTGACGAGCCTTCGTAAGAAAACTCGTGTGTAGAAGTTGGCGAGTTCTTCGGATTAAAGCTCATGTTGAAGTTGGCGAGTTCTTTGGATCCAAACTCGTATAGAAGTTGACGAGTCTTCGGATCCAAACTCGTGTGTGGATTTAAGCCGGAGAGAGTTTCGGGACTGGATTGCCTCTAGGGAGGAGACCAGGATACATTGAGTGTTTGATTTCTCTCTCTCTCTCTCTCTCTCTCTCTTTTACTCTCAGTAAAATTGCTTTAAATTGTCAGTAATTATTTTATTACCCTATTCACCCCCCCTCTAGGGTTCTTCAATTGGTATCAGAGTTTTGTTCTCTTGATTTGGACTCACATCCTGAGAGTGATCCATGGCCACTAACCCTAGTTACAACTCATTTCACAATGAGGGACACTCCATAAATAGGCCTCCTCTATTTGATGGAACCAACTATAACTATTAGAAAATTAGGATGAGTATTTATCTGAAGTCCATAGATTTTGATTTATGGGATTATGTGATAAATGGTCTCCCTACTTCTTCCGAAGTTATTGAGAAAATTGCTTCTGACACCCTTAGGGATAAACTCACCGAGAACATTAAGAAGCTTGCTAGTCGAGATGCTAAGGCTATGAACGCTCTCTACTGTGCTCTCGATAGCAATGAATTCAATAGAATATCCAATTATAAGACTTCAAATGATATTTGGAAATTGCTAGAAGTCACTCACGAGGGAACATCTCAAGTAAAGGAGTCAAAGATTAGCAGACTCACGCAAGAATATGAATCATTTAAAATAAAACAAGATGAGTCTATTACTTATATGTTCACTCGTTTTGGTGATATCATTAATCCTTTTTTTTCTCTTGGTAAGGAATACCCTACTCATGAAAAGATCAGAAAGATCCTCAGAGGACTAACCAAAGGATGGAATCCTAAAGCTACCGCTATCATTGAGGGAAACGATTTGACTACTATGAACCTTGAAACCCTCATGGGGAAGCTTATGACCCATGAACTTGACATGAAGGATCAAGAGGAATCTTCCATGAAAAAAAAAGAAGGAGAAGGCGAAAGAAAAGGAGAAGCCCCTGGCCCTCAAGGTTACGGAGTCCTACTCAAAGGATAGCTCCGACGATGATGATTCAGATGATGATGAAGAAATAGCTCTCACTGCCAAGCACTTCCGAAAGTTTCTCAAGTTCAACAAAATCAACCAATTTAGACGGAACAATGATGAAGAGCTTGCTTGCTACCAATGCAAGAGAACCGGACACATCAAGAGAGATTGTTCCATGACAAGAAATGACTCCAGCAAATACGAGAAGTCCAACAGAGGAGGCTCATCCTCCAGAAAATATGCCAACACCAGTATTTGGTGTGAAAGTAACACTAGCGATTCAGACAACGACAAAGATCAATACAAACATAATACAAATGTTTGCCTCATTGCAACCGATGAGGTACTCGATGACCTCTCTTTGAACACTCTCTCTTATGATGATTTGGAAAATGTCATTCTTGAATTACACGAGGAACACAAAGGTGTTAGAAATAAGTACAAGAAAAGAGGTTGAGGCATACAAACAAGAAATAGAAAGACTCTCTAACATCGTTATGGATGTAAAGGGAAAAACACCAGCCTCTGACACTGATGATGTAGAGTCCTTAAGACTTAAGCTAATAGAATCTGAAGACATCATTAAAAAAAGGTCGCTGAGATTCAATCCCTCAGAAATGCTTAAGAATTTGCTATGAACAAGACTCTTACTACTAATCAAAAAGAGTATGTAACTTCTATTAAGTATAATGATCTTCTTGAGCATGGTAAGAAACAAGTAAATAAGAACACGGTTTGCACAAGATACACCTACACACCTCACAACACAAATCACAATGATCATGCGTACGAGAACACTACACATAGATTCTTTTCTAATACCGTATACACAAGAAAGGGACCCTTTGTAAAGAAGAACACATCGTATCATGCTTTTCATTATCATCACCATAAAACTCATGTTAGAGCTCCTCACACTAGAGCGCCTCATGTTCATAATACTCACTCTCTTGTTAGAACTCCTCACACTAGAACATCGTATGTTCATGATACTCACTCTTTCTCCTCTAAATCTATAACACCTATGATGTGCAACTATTGTGGTCTTCTTAGACACACCTCTTATTATTGTCAAATGAGAAAACATGTTGATATGAATTTTTTTAAATGGGTTCCTAAGACTAACAATCAAGGACCCAAATGCTCTTGGGTACCAAAGTCTTCATCTTCAACTTTTGTTGTAGGTGAACCCTCCCTCACATGCTAGAAGCAAGTGGATCCTCGATAGCGGTTGCTCACGGCACATGACCGGTGATGCTTTACTTTTTGTAACGCTATCGATGAAGAAAGAAGGTCACGTTTCCTTCGGTAACAATCTCAAAGGCCACATCATAGGAAATGGTACTAACAATGACAGGTGTCTAGTAGCAAAGAATGATAAAAGTTGGCTATGGCACATGAGACTTGGACATGCCAATATGGATACCATCTCCCGACTTGCCACAAGGAAGCTTGTAAGAGGTCTTCCAAGTATTTCCTTCAAAAAGAACATGGTATGTGAAGAATGTGAGAAGAGTATGTTGACCAAATCTTCCTTCAAATCCATCAACTCAGTAAGCACTACTAGACCTCTTCAACTCATTCATATGGATTTATTTGGTCCTAGTAGAGTAGCTAGTCTTGGATGTAAACTTTATGCTTTCGTTTTGGTTGATAATTTTTTAAGATTTACTTGGATTATTTTTCTTGCAAATAAAAGTGATACTTTTCGTAAATTTGTTGCCTTTTGTAAACGTGTTCAAAATGAGAAAGGTATTACTATAAATAAAATTAGAAGTGATCATGGAGGAGAATTTGACAATGCCGATTTTAAAAGATTTTACGAAAAGAATGGTTTTGGTTATGATTTTGCTTGCCCTCGAACTCTACAACAAAATGGTGTTGTGGAAAGAAAGAATAGAACCCTTGGTGATATGGCCCGGGTTATGTTAAACCAATATAAGCTTCCCCAATATTTTTGGGCGGAAGCCGTTAACATGGCATATCATGTTATAAATAGGGTCTTAATTAGACCTATTTCTAAAAATACTCCATATGAGCTTTTTTTGACAAAATTCCCTCTATTGAGTATTTTAAAGTTTTTTGATGTAAATGTTTTATTTTGAATACCAAAGATAACCTAGGAAAATTTGAAGAAAAAGCCTATGAAGGTATTTTCCTTGGTTACTCAATATATAGTAAAGGATTTCGTGTTTTTAACAAAAGAAGTCTTGTTGTCGAAGAGTCAATTAATGTCTCTTTTGATGAACTTAACTCTTTTATATCCTCCTCATCTGATGATGTTGATGACATCTCTTGTGGTTTGGAAAACTCTTCTATTGGAGACTCTCGTCCCTCTTCATCAAACAATGGAGTAGTGACCCCTCCAATCGAAGATTCTCCACTATTAGAGATTCCTCACGAGGACCGCCCAAAAGAATGGAGATTTATCCCACATCATCCCAAGGAGCTTATCATTGGTGATCCTCCTTCACGTGTTAGCACTAGATCCTCCACTCGTGATCTATGTGCAAATGTGGATTTTTTTTCTCAAATAGAGGCTAAAAATATTAATGATACTTTTAATGATGAATTTTGGATGATAGCAATACAAGAAGAGCTAAATCAATTTGAACGAAACAAGGTTTGGGAACTTGTCCCTAAACCTCACAACCACCCTATTATTGGAACAAAGTAGGTATTTCGCAATAAACTTAATGAAGATGGGTTCGTAACTCGTAACAAGGCTCGATTGGTTGCTCAAGGCTATAACCAAGAGGAAGGCATTAACTACGATGAAACCTATGCTCCGGTTGCTCGTCTTGAGTCTATACGCATGCTATGTGTCTTTGCTTGCTTTATTGACTTCAAACTCTTTCAAATGGACGTTAAAAGTGCTTTCTTGAATGGTATTATTAAAGAGGAGGTTTATGTTAAGCAACCTCCTGGCTTTGAAGATTTCCAATTTCCTCATCATGTTTTCAAATTACACAAAGCCCTCTATGGCCTCAAACAAGCTCCTCGTGTTTGGTATGAGCGCCTTAGTTCCTTTCTTCTTTGTCATAACTTTTCTAAGGGTAAAGTTGACACTACAACTTTTATTAAATCTCTTAACGGCACTCTTCTGTTAGTCCAAATTTATATTGATGATATTATCTTTGGTTCCACTAACAATACACTATGTGTAGAATTTGCTAAAGTTATGCAGGACGAATTTGAAATGAGCATGAAGGGAGAACTATCCTTCTTCTTGGGTCTGCAAATCAAGCAAGGTCCTAAAGGAACCTTCATCAATCAAGCTAAATATACAAAGAATCTTCTCAAACGTTTCGAACTTGACTCTTCCAAATCAATAAGAACTCCTATGGCAACAACAACAAAACTTGATAATGATGAAGATGGCATCTCAGTCGACATTCGTAAGTATCGAGGTATGATCGGTAGCTTACTCTATTTAACTACTAGCCATCCCGATATTATGTTTAGTGTATGTCTTTGTGCACGATACCAAGCTAATCCAAAAGAATCTCACTTATGTGCCGTTAAGCGCATTTTTCAGTATCTCAAAGACACCATCAACATGGGTCTTTCGTATCCGAAATCCTCATCCTTTGAGCTTATCGGCTACTCGGATGCGGATTTTGTCGGATGCAAAATTGACCGAAAAAGCACTAGCGGCACATGTCAATTCCTTGGAAAATCTTTGGTATCTTGGTTTAGCAAGAAACAAAACTATGTTGCTCTTTCCACCACTGAGGCCGAATATATAGCGGCTGGTTGTTGTTGTACACAAATTCTATGGATGTCACAAACACTTGTAGATTATGGTATTTCTTCCATTTGCACTTCCATTAAATGTGATAACACTAGCTCCATCAATCTCATAAAAAATCCAATTTGTCACTCACGTACGAAGCACATTAAGATTAGACACCATTTTTTTCATGACCATCAACAAAAGGGGGATATTCATCTTGATTTTATTGACACTACTTATCAATTAGCTGACATCTTCACTAAGCCCCTCCCGGAAGATCGTTTTGCTTTTCTTTGCCAAGAGTTAGGCATTATCAATCTTGAGTTCTAGTTCATTACTCGAGCGGCATACCGACGGCACACGACGGTATACCAACGGCCTACCGATTTTTCTTCAGAATTATGTTCTATGAACAAAATCGGCATACCGTCGGGATCCACCAATATCTCGCCGATATGTCGTCTGCGGCGGACTGAAACAGATTAGCTTACTTATTTCTAAGAGGGGCCCCACCATATCCTTCTTCCCTCCTATCTCTCTCTCTTTTCAAATCATTCTCATAACCTCCTATCACATCATATCCCCTCTTCATTTAATTCTCTCACATCTTTTCAACTCCTCCCTTCTTTAAAAATATCACTTCTCATTTTTTATTTGCCTTTTCAAAACCCACCATTAACTCCTTATTCATCCCTCTTTTCAAAACCCCCTATTTATTATCCATACATTCACGACTTCTCTCCTCTCTTTAAAAAAAACCCTTCTTTCTCCTCCTCTTCTTCTTCCTCCACAACAATTTTTTTCCTCTCCACTTCACTTTTATACATGGCCCACGCCAAACGCCCCCGCTCTTCCTCTTCCGCTTCCAACCCTTTCACACCAGTGCTCCTTCCTAACGGTGGTTACGATCCGAAGATCTTCAAATCCCATCTTTCTTCCGATGCCTGGTTCCACTACTTTGCCGACCATGCCGTATACAAAGGGATGGCAATCAACTGGAACCTCTTCTCTGATCATCTATCTCTCTTTGAGACCGCTGGCCTCTCCACTCTTCTCCGTCGCCAAGTTCCTATCTATCCGGCGGCGGTCAGACTCTTCTACTGCAATCTTGTGCTGGACTTGGCAAACAATGCTCTTGAGACTCTAGTCAATAACCGTCACTTTCGTCTCACTGCCCGCGACATTATATAGATTCTCGAGATTCTAATCGCGGGGATGCACTCCCGACTTTGGTCGGTCTATATCCTACCGTTGAAGTATCCTTCGACGAGTTATGTGCCATCATTTGTAAGGGACCTAACCCTCCAGCCATTTCTTCCTCTCTAAGCAGCTGGAACCCTTCTACTATGAGCTGTATCGCATCATTTGCCACACACTGTACCCTAAGTCTGGCAACTACGATGCCATCACCAACGATGCTCTGGTCTGCATGTACTACTTGTACTCAAAGAAAACTTTGTCCTTTGCTAAAACTCTGCTGAATGCCTTCTCATCCATCCACTCATCGGGAAGGCAAGCCCTCAACTACGGCATGTTCATCACTCTCATTCTTGAGGCTAAGGGAGTCGACCTCTCTCTTTGCCAGTCGAACGGTGTTCCTCCCTTCCTGGCCTTATCCCGCTCTGCAACTGGTGCTTCAACCTCTCGTGCTTCAGCCTCTCAGGTGCCACAACCTACTCCTCCTACTGCAGCACCATATGATCCTCCTTTCTCTGCCCGATTCATGCCTCTGACCCAGCAACACTTTGATATGCGCATGGCTCAGGCGGAGGAGCAGATGAGGACCAATACCCGTGGCCTTGGCAATCTGATTCAGAGCCGCTTTCATGACCAAGCCTACTTCATTCAGCGGACTCTTTAAGATTGTAATACATTTCTAGATCTCGATCTTCAGGATCCCCACTTTCAAGGATCTCGATTCTCTGACCCCAATGCCTATAGTTTCATGTATCCCGATGGTGTTGATCCTTTTGGTGCCTTTCACGGGACTCCTGGTGATGGTGGTGATGATCTAGCAGATCAGTAGGTTCTGGCCTCCTTCTGTGTTTGGTCCAATAATTTGTGGTGTCTGTTCCCAGTTTGTCTTTTGAAGTCCTTCGGGGACTAGTGTCATTGTTTGTTTTGTTTGGTTTGTATAGTTGTCTTGTGTGATCCTTCGAGGATCTTATATTGGTTGTTTTTCCTCCTGATAGGGAGTATTATGTTGGTTTGCGCTCTACTTGCATGTACTCTTCAACTCTGACATTCAATATATGCATGGTTTAGATATATCTTCCGCTCTCGTATATACCCTTTTTCTTTTTTTACCATCTTTGATTAAGTGACAAAGGGGGAGAAAACGTATTGAGGGGGAGTAGTCTACCTACGGGGGAGTCACTCCCCTAAAAGATGCTATCTTTTGATTTTTGTCAATTATCAAAATGGGAGAGATTGTTGGCACATTTATTTTGATAACATTAACAGCATCTTCGTGGTGTAGTTTTCTCTATATTTTAGCAAACAGATATTCACTAAATCCTTTCAAAGCCTGCTAAGAGATCCTTTTATTCAAGCTTCTCTTCAAATAGAAGTCTGATGAAGTCTCCTAAAAATCAAGACTGAAGAAAAGACAAATGTACACTCAAAGACTGCTCTCAAATGTTCCAAAATTTCGAGTCTGTACAAGGTCTAGGATCCTCCATGTAACACCTAAGGTAGATAACAAAACGTAAGCCTTCCTTCTGCCTTTTCACTCAAAAATCAATGTCTACAGAAACGGTATACCGACGGTATACTGCAGTATACCGACGGTATACTGTTTTTGAGCAAGGAATATGGTCTGTGACAAAATTCGGCACACCGACAGTATACCACAGTGTACCGACGGTATACCATTTCTGAGCAAGAAATATGTTCTGTGACGAAACTCGGCATGCCGACGGTATACTGCAGTATACCGACGGTATACCTTTTCTGAGCAAGAAATATGTTCTATGACAAAACTCGACATACCAACGGCAGACTACAGTATACCGACGGTATACCATTTTATGAGCCAGAAATATATTCTGTGACGAAAGTCGGCATACCAACGGTATACCGTAGCATACCACCGGTATTTCGATCTCGACATTTTGATTTTTGAATGGATAAGATGATAGCATTAAATGCTCCCAACGGCTGGATTTATTACCATTACTGTTCAGAATGGTATGCCGACGGAATGTCGGTCTATACCGATGGTATTCCGTCAGCACTAAGTTTTGGAGCATTAAATGCTTTGTTCTCTTGGTTCTCTATAAAAAGTGATTGTGTCTTCTCCTTCAAGACAAACCACTTGAGCCATAAATTTTCTCAACAACCAAGAGCCCTCACCATTACTACTCTACCCAAAGCTTTTATTTGTCATCCAACCCAAAAGTGCTAGGGTATTAAAGAGTTGTAATTTTCGATCTTCAAGTGTTGTAGAAGATCAAAAGACTCATTTCTCTTTGTGTTGAAGTTGACGAGCCTTCATAAGAAAACTCGTGGGCAGAAGTTGGCGAGTTCTTCGGATTAAAGCTCGTGTTGAAGTTGGCGAGTTCTTCGGATCCAAACTCGTGTAGAAGTTGACGAGTCTTCGGATCCAAATTCGTGTGTAACTATTTACTCAAATAGTGTATTTAAGCCGGAGAGAGTCCCGGGATTGGATTGCCTCTAGGGAGGAGACCAGGATACATCGAGTGTTTGATTTTCTCTCCCTCTTTTACTCTCAGTAAAATAGCTTTAAATTGTCAGTAATTATTTTATTACCCTATTCACCCCCCCCCCTCTAGGGTTCTTCATGAGATGGATCTCCAATAGGCGATCGTTATCTTAGTGGCCTGTAACCCCTCTTTCCAAATTTTCAAAAAAATTATTTATTATTATTTTAATTATTGTGTTTAAAGGTAATTTTTTGTCGGAACTTTGTGAAGGATATGTTATGATTAATGATTTTATCAACAACTAGTTTTAAATTAAATATTTTGAGAGGTGCTAATTTATTTTAATAAAAATATTTTATTAGGTAATATTATTGGATTTATGAAAGACGTTGGTTATTATTTTGGACTTTTATTGAAATTGGTTAAAAAATGGATTTGAAAATCATAAGTATTTTTGGAAACAATAAAACAAATTATCGAAGTATTTTAAAATTAAGTTTTTGATTTATAAAAATATATTTTAAATTGTTTGATAATATCTAATATATACTCTAAATATTTGTATGGTAATCATTTACATGATTGCTATTAGATTGATTTTAATTTAAATGTTTATTTTAATTAAACGAAAGGGAAGGATTATCCAATCGAACCCCTAATCCTTATCGAACTAGGAGAGCAACCCCTATATAAGGAAAGCTCCTTCTACCGTTTTCTTTATTCCTAATAATTTATCAAACGGCAGCAAATTGTATATCATGTCTGTGTCCGTGTCCACCCATTTTCTTCCACCACTTTTCTTTTACATTTACATCTTTTTGCTCTTGTGTCCGACACACCGGACACGTCCTCAATTCGGTTCCTGTGTTGCATAGGACACAATTGCAAACATCAAAACCCTAACCCTAAAACTAACTTTCATGTTGCCTTCTCCATGGCGACCCGACTCCGGCCAAAACCCTGTCGGAGCTCAAATACCACCACCTACTTCCCTCTGTGCCACGTCTGCTCCTCCTTTTGAGCCCTCGCTGGCCAGAGCCAAGCCACCATCCGCCCGACCTTGCGCTGTCACCAACCTCCCTTGCTACCCACACCAATTCTGACAACACCATCACCGCCACAACCACTTCTGCCTCCCACCACCACCACAAGCCCCGTCATCACCCGAGACCACTACCACCGCCTGAACCACCATGGCCAGCCTCTCCTCTCGACTTCCTCCTCCGGCCCGCATCCCAAACTCCATCAACGTGCCTCACCTATTGCTAGCCTTCCCGTTCCAGCAAGCCTCCAACTCCTCGAACACCATAGATCCACATCACCGTCGCGGCCCCGTGCCTTCTCTTCGCGAACGACGTCGACGATCGACGGCGTCTACATATCGCACGACCGACCGCGATCGGACCGCAACGCGCCGATGCGTCGACCCCGAGTACATCGCTTCCAACGTTCCATAGTCCGCTGGCGTTGTACGAGGAGAGCTCCCCTCTTCCCTCTCTCTCGATCTCCTTAGACCTCTCTCTCGAGAACCTCCTTTTCCTTTCTGTTCTCTGCTCCCTCTTTCCATCTCAATCTCTCTCTTTTCCACTCTCCATTAAATTCCTTATCTCTCCCTCTTTCTAATGACACACTCTCTCTCCCCCCATTATTTTGCTCCAAAGCTCTCTCTATCCCTTTTCCACTATCATAAAATCCAAAGAGCAGCATTATGTTGCTTCATCATTACAACCATTTAATATCATTATTATGTTTCTTTACAAAATCGAGGTAGACTTAAAGTGTGGTATTAGTATATATTATAGTATACATATGTATTGGTATTAGAATAGATACTTATTATGTATTGTATTATTGGTACAGTATTATATTTATATACACTATTTTACTATTATTATTATTTGTTATATTTAATAATAGTATGGGTATTGTCATTAGTTATTAGTATATTTATTTTAAAATAAATTTAGATATTAAATAATTTTCTAAAAATATCTTCTAACAAAAATATATGTTTTGAGCTTTAAAATGGGCTCTAATATATTTATTTTCATGTATATTTTGATAACTAAAATGATATAATATTTTCATAAATAATTTGGGCTTTAAAGGTATTTTACAAAGCATATATTAAATAAGTATATCTATTATCCTTTATCAAGGTTTTATTTAAATGGGCTTTATTGCTTGGACTTTTATTTGATTTCAAAAATTACTAATAAACATTTACATTCAATAGTTTTATCAAATAAATATTTTCTTAAAAGGGTTAATACCTATTATGTTATAAATATTTTCTAAGAATATACATACTTTTTTAATTAAATAATTACCTTTTCGCTAAGTTAGAAAATCTTCCTTAGATTATTAGATTATCCTTGATCGTAGCTAAACGTATTCCTATTTCTTTTGCCAACTTTGGGACTTTTTCACATCGACCTTAGCCAATCAGACTATCCTGGACTCAATGGCATTATCTATTTCACTGGCTAAGGACCCCAAGCGAGTACAGTTCTTGTTTGTTTCTAATATTGTTAATTACTATATTTGCATGATTAGTGATGCATATTTGATTCTTGACACGATCGTTACACGGATTAGTGGCATATGGATTTAGTCTTGATATCATATTTTATTTGTTTACCATATGTGTGACTCATTGTCGTGACTTCATCCATGTGTAGTAGTCGGGCAGAAAAATACTAAGTAGATATGCAATCAGCCCCGTAGATCGTGCTTTGTTTTATATTTCATTGCAATGTAGGCCTTGTAGACCGTGAGGTGTAGTGGACCAGCCCGATCACATATTGAAAGGCGTACTTCAAATTACGTAGATGGTTATGTTTTCTTGTTCTATGCTTTACTTCTTTTTATAATTCTTGATAACTGTTTCGCTTACCTTTCACGCCATGTTTTATAATTAGTTATTCCATCATTTATGTCATTTTTATTCACTGTTTTTATAGTCGTTATCATATATTTGGAACTACATGCTTGGATTGTACTTGTTCCATTCCTGACTGGAAACCATTTTTCAGATAGTCGCCTACCACTCTATGCACTTGGGTTCTTGGAAGAGTTGCACATATATTTCGAAGGCCAATCCTAGAGACGAGTTAGATAGACGTATCATTAGCCTTTTTTTTTTGTGAGACATTTTAAATGTAAAACTTGTGAATATTTAAATGAATTAGTTATTGTGAATGAGCAAATAAAAACATAAATTATGAGCAAATATTGTGGACTTTGATTTTGTGAGATCTAGACAACTTACTACGTCGATACTGCGATATAGGCTGGACTTGTCCATGCACTCGCATTTCAAAAAGCGGGTGCGGGTCGTGACAAGTTTTTTTTTTGCCCATGCAGGTCAATTTTTGCAAATTGTGTAAACTCGTGGTAGTACCATTTTAGTCGTACTACTGCGAGCCTACGATTAGGAATTACTCATTCATAATTAGATTGATTTAATTTTAGGAAAATGACTAGGCCTAGGACTAGGTACCCCGTGTAGGAACGAAATGTAAAGCGATATACTCTAGAGGGGGTGAATAGAGTAGGCAGCGTAATACTAGCTATTAAAAAAATGTTAGTAGCCAGATCACATAAATATATCATAGATATGAAAATGTAAAAGTAAAGAGAAGAGCAAACGCAAACACAACGTTGTATACTGGTCTCCCTCTTGTAAGGACTAATCCAGTTGAGAGAACTCTAGCTCCAGGCTGAAATCTACTATGAAAAACTGCAAGTTTTCATAGGAAGTCCTTACAACTTCTACAGATGCGAGCTTTGATCGGAAGCACTCGACCAACTTCAATTGTGAAGTGTCTTACTTCTTGTCAAGCCTCTTGATTACAATCACTCTGAAACTCCTAGACCGCAGGATTGTAACTGGCTTGGGATTTGAAAATGAAAGCTTAGAAGGCTTTGGAAGAACGTAGTAAGCTTAGAGAGAAAAGAAGAGAAAGTGAAATGGTGT
This sequence comes from Iris pallida, assembly GCA_029216955.1. Lineage (NCBI taxonomy): Eukaryota > Viridiplantae > Streptophyta > Magnoliopsida > Asparagales > Iridaceae > Iris > Iris pallida. Next base: position 13,184,218 of record JANAVB010013999.1, on the reverse strand, counting down.
TTTGAAATGATAGAAATTCTTTTCTATTTATAGAATTTCCAAAGGAAGAATTCGGGCAGAATTTGGACAGAATTCGGATAGAATTCTTTGAGAGAATCTCGGTGGATAGTCGTTGCATCCGTAACTACGGGAAGACTGAGTTTAAAAAGCAACGTATACTAGCCGAATTTGGGGCAAATTTGCCCAGAGTTATGTTGGTGCAGAAAGGGTGAATTGAGGGTTTTTTGTCTCAGTGGGCTTTGGGCTTTTAAATGTTTAAGCAGTTAGGAATTTGGTTTTTGGTGTTGGGCTAGTTTTCAAAAACAAATGGGTATTTTTGAAAATATTTTTGGATAGCCTATTTGCCAGTACGACTCGGTGTATATTTTAATTCCTGGACTCAATAAAGTATAAAAATACATTGAATAGATGAAAGTACAGACTCAATAACAAACATGGCTCCAGTCTTAAACGGTAGCAGTAGCAGTAGCAGTTCTAGCAGATCGTCAAGTAGCCCTTATATCAAGATAGGGTTAGATCAATTATTAAAATCAGGTTCGACCATAACTAATGGGCCAACAATCTCCCCCATTTTGATAATTGACAAACCTTGACCGATATAACATCTTGGTCTTAATTTGAAAAAGAATATCAAAATGCTGTTTGTTGGTTTGGTACTGTCTCCTCTTGGTAAAAGTTAACATGAAAAAGATGTTAGATCCTTTTCTCCCCCGTTGTCACTTAGCAAAATAATTGCAAAGAGATAAGCTCCCTCGCAATTTATGTATAAGAGACGAATATTGAAGAAACGCAAAGATAGTATATAAGAAATAAACAAATGTAACAGGCAGTTTATATGATTTGAAGCAGTAAAAAAAGATAGTGCTAAGCATAAAATGCATAAATATATACCAAAAAGAAATAATACTCACTGAAATAGAAATGCATAAAATTAGTAAAAGAGTTTGACAAACATCAACTTAGCATAGCAAACATAAAAGTGCATAAAAGAAATATTGATACTATCTTGGAATGTCAAAGCATTTCCAAGAATACATAACATAAAGCAAAGTCAAATCAAATAACATCTAGACAAAGGCAGTAATGTCTAGATCAGATCCTCGTCATCATCAGTACGGTCAGTAGTACCACCATGTCCAGAAGGACCAGCTCCAAGAGTCCCAGCTCCATGAGATATGTGTGGAGTAGCACCAGAACCATGATACCAGTCATATGCGTTATCAGGCTCGAAGAAATAATGAACCACCTCGTCGTCGTAGCGGTATCCAGAAACAATAGGATCTCGTGGAAGATAACTGGCATGCTAACTAGTCTGGGCAAAATGCAGATCTGCAAAGGAGTTTGCAAGAGCCTGAAATCGACTAGCATCGCAAAACTCACGTTCCCTCAATGTGTCAGTATCAAACGCTCGTAAGGAGTTGTGTTCATCAAGCTGAGTACGTCATATATCATCTAAGTGCTGATGAAGACCCTCAAAAGACATAGGATAAGTCTAAGGTGGAGGAGGTGGTGTAGTAGGAGGAGCAGGCGGGACAGATGCACTGCGACGAGAGAGCTGAAGATACTTGGGCTTAGAGTCACGAGAACAAGAAGATAAATCGAACTCAAAGTGCTGTAAGATGATAGGAAGGATCATTGTGTGGAGTAGAGGATAATTCCTAGATCTAGTCAGCTCAGAAGATGACAAAAAAATAGGACAGAGAGAGCGATTGATCTGAAATCGCTTGAAAATAGCTGCCAGATGCATGGGGTATAAAAGGTTATGCCCCACCCGCCTGCAACCGATCATCCAAGCCATAAAGGTCTTGGGAACAGAAAATAAAACACCAAAATGCATATGATACATCGTGGACATCTCAAAGAACATGATCTCATCAGAAGATCCCGTCTTGGGAAGCAAGGCAGAGAAAACAAAGCGATGTAAGTCATAAAAGTTTTGGTTTAGGTGTTTTGCAAATATCCTACCGCTGTGAGGGACAGGGTTAAGATGACACGTATAGACTTTGAGAGAGTCGAGGGTCATGTCTTCAGGAAACTGGACTTTGTGAATATCAACTAACGCCTTGCCAACATCAGGCATATGAAAATATTCACTAACGTCAGTTGAGTTAAACTCAATTTCATGTCCAGCAACACAAGAGTAGATACTAACGTCCGGTTTCACTTATATGTTGCAATAGAACATCCTAATGGCATTATCATAGATATTGTCAGCAGTAAAAAAAAGTCCCGAAGACTAAGTCTATCGAAAGTGTTTGCATATTCAGAGAAAATAGTAAAGTTGAAAACTCTTCCGGGACATATTTCCCGAAGAGAAAAAGAATCAAACCAAGAGTTTGAGAATTCCACAGTTGGAAAGAGTGAAGTGTCAAAGTCCTCTTCGTCGGAGGGACGAGCGGGACTAAAAGCGTTCACAAGTTCATACTCCGAGGTTGAAGATAAACCCGCTGTGGAGGAAACTTTCTTACTCTTATGGATTTGTTTAGGATCCATAGATAAAAGAAGAGGTAAAAATGATACCTCAAAGGAGTGGAGAAAGTATGGAGGAAGTCACCTTCCGAGCTTTGAAGATATAAGGAGAAAGAAGGAGGAGAGCTTCAAGTAGTAGAAGGCTACGGTTTTTGGAGGATTTTCGATGGGTAGATGAAGAAGAAAGGAGATGAAAAAGGAGTTTATAAAGAGCTAGGCCGGCTGCTGCTGTTCTGGAAAATTGAACAGCGCCGACCAAACTCGGCCCAAACTCGGTCCGAGTTCTGCCAGAGTTCGGCCACTTGTATTTCCAGTTCATTTATGCGTAATAAATGATAAATAAACTTAATAACTTTTAAACTTCTTTATTTAATAATTTTATTACTTTGGTTTAGCTGTAGGGGCCGGATCCCAGCTAGCAGTAGTCCGAAGACTAGTACACCGTGTCGCTTCAGACTATTTATGCATGTATGATAGAAGGATCCTTTCGGCTTGTACCCAAAATAACTTCAATTAATAAATGTCAAAGTTTTAAGTCATAAGAGTTTTTATTAATCATAATGCATCATGAATCCAAAAATTCAAGTATGCCTAGCTCACGACGAAGATAGTTAAAACAGTCTTCAGCTAGTAATTTTGTGAAAATATCTGCTAGTTGATGATCTGTGTCAATGAACTCTAAGCAAATATTCCCGTATTGTTGGTGATCACGTAGAAAGTAATGACGAATCTCTATATGCTTTGTGCGTGAGTGACAAACAAGGTTCTTAGTCAAGTTAATCGTGCTAGTGTTATCATAGAATATATGAATCTTGATGTAGTGAAGATTGTAGTCTTCTAGGGTCTACTTCATCCACAAAATTTGAGCACAACAGTATCCTTCGACGATATACTCAGCCTCAGTCATTGATAGCGCTATAAAATTTTGCTTCTTGCTAAACCAGGAGACTAAAGCTTTATCTAGGAAATGACACGTACCACTGGTACTTTACAGTCTACTTTGCATCCTGCAAAATCTGCATCAAAATAACCGATTAGGTCAAAAGATGTAGTTTTGGGATACCACAAGCAGACTGTAGAAGTTCCTTTAAGGTATCGGAAGATACGCTTAACGGCACATAGGTGTGATTCCTTAGGGTTAGCTTGATATCTTGCACAGATGCAAACGCTAAACATGATATCAGGGCGACTAGCAGTTAAATATAATAAACTACCAATCATACCTCAATACTTACGTTGGTCGACTGGTTTGCCACTCTCATCAATGTCAAGCCGGGTAGATGCAGCCATTGGAGTTCCGATAGGCTTTACGTTGTCGAAGTCATACTTCTTCAGTAAATCCTTCGTATACTTAGCTTGGTTGATAAATGTTTCCTGTGAGTGTTGTTTGATCTGAAGTCCTATGAAGTAGTTTACTTCTCCCATCATACTCATCTCAAACTCACTCTACATACACTTAGCAAACTCTTGACAAAGTTTTTCATTAGTAGAACCGAATATTATGTCATCTACATAAATTTGCACAAGAAGAATTTCATCATCTGAAGATTTAATAAATAAAGTAGTATTAAATCTTCCCTTTAAAAAACCATTTTCAAGTAGAAAGGCACTTAGGCGTTCATACCAAGCACGAGATGCTTATTTGAGTCTATAAAGTGCTTTTCTAAGTTTGAAGATATGATCGGGTTTTTAAAAATCTTCAAAACCAGGGGGTTGTTTCACAAAAACTTTTTCTTTCAAAAATCTATTTAAAAATGCACTTTTCACGTCCATTTGAAATAATTTGAAACTGTGAAAACATGCAAATGCATAAAATATACGGATAGCTTCTAGTCTAGCAACAGGAGTATATGTTTCGTCATAATCAATACCTTCTTCTTGATTATAACCGTGTGCCACTAAACATGCTTTGTAGCGTAGAACTTGTCCATCCTCACTTAGTTTATTTCAGAACACCCATTTGGTACCAATTATCTATTGACTAATAGGTTCAGGAACAAGTTCCCAAACTTGGTTTCTCTCAAATTGATTAAGTTCCTCTTGCATGGCATCAATCCAAAATTCATCATTAAAAGCATCTGCTAAAAGTCTTAGGTTCTACTTGCGATAAAAAAAACTACATTAGCTGCTATATCACTGTCTTTATTAGAAGAACATGTACTTACACCTTTTGGTACATCACCTATGATGAGCATCTCTGGATGATTTGGCAAGAATCTCCAAGATTTGAATCATTCTGTTAGATCTTTCATAGGACTTTCTCTGGTAGCAGTATCTTTGGATTTGGATTTAATCTGTGTATCTTCATCATCATTATCACTAGATCTGTGACTATTGAGCTCATCAAAAGTAAGATTAATGGATTCTTCAACAATCATAGATCTTTTATTAAAAATTCGATATCCCTTACTCTTAGCAGCATATCCGAGAAATATCCCTTCAATTATTTTAGAGTTGAACTTTTCCAAGTTGTCCTTGGTGTTCAGGATAAAACAACGACATCCAAAAACTTTAAAATAAAAAATATTTTGAATCCTTTCAAACCAAAGCTCATATGGTATTTTTTCGATATAGATCGAATTAACACCCTATTTAAAACATGACAGGCTGCACTAACAGCTTCTGCCCAAAAATATTTAGGAAGATTATGTTGATTTAGTAGTCATCTCACTTAGAGGACGATTCTTCCTCTCTACAGCACCATTTTGTTGGGGAGTTCTAGGACAAAAAAATTCGTGGTAATATCCACTATCATCACAAAAAATTTTAAAATCAGCATTTACGAATTCGTCACCATGATCACTTCGGATACTAGTAATCATGAAGCCTTTTTCATTTTGTACATTTTTACAAAATATCTGAAATTCAAAAATTATATCACTTTTGTTTGATAAAAAAATTAACCCATTTAAAATGAGACAAATCATCAATAATAACAAAGGTGTAGAGTTTACCGCCAAGACTAGTGACTCTACTAGAATCAAATAAATCCATATAAATTAACTGCAAGGGTCTAGAGGTACTTGCAGCGTTGATGGATTTAAAAGTAGACCTAGTTGCCTTGTTCTTTTCACAATTAGCACATACCATGTCTCTCTTGAATGTGACCTCAAGGAGTCCTTTTACCAACGTTTTAGTGCACAGTCGTAAGATAGTGTCCATATTGGCATGTCCTAGCCTCATGTGCCATAGCTAGCTTATATCTTGATTTGCTACTAGGCATCTTCCTGCATTGTTAGTATTCTCTAGAAAGAAAACATAAATGTTGTCTTCTCTAATCCCTTCATATACGGGTTACCAGATGACAATTCATATATAGTACATTTGTCTTTTACAAAGTTGATGGCATAACCATTATCTTCCAAATAACTTATGCTCAGTAGGTTATGTTTCAACTCCGTAACTAGACAAACGTCAATTATTACTGGGTAAGGAGACATACCAACAGTGCCATTTCCAATTATGTCACCTCTCAAGTTGTTTCTGAAGGAGACGTATCATTCTTTCTTCATCAATAGCGTAGCAAACAAAGATGCATCACCAGTCATGTGCCGCGAACATTCACTATTGACGATCAACTTGCTTCTAGCATGAGAGGGTTTAGGGTCCATCTACAATACGAGTAGATGAATCCTTTAGTACCCATTTCTTGAAGGGTCCATTTTGATTATTCTTAGGTCTCCAAACAAGTGTTTGATTGTCAACAAGCTTTCTTGCTAGACAATACTGTGATATGTGCCTGTGAGTACCACAGTACGTGTAAGTAAGTTTTGAGAAAATGTTCTTTATTTCTGTGTTGACTTGCAGTTGTGTCTTCTTTGAAAACCTATAAGTGAAAGCATGATTGTGATTAACGTGTTGCTTACGTGCTTTCTGTGGTTTAGTCCTCTTATTTGTATGCTTTAGGACTAACCTTCGGCTGTGTCACAGGGATGGCCTGCTTGCCTAACTTGATCTCTAACTTTTTAGAGAACGCACAAGACTCCTCATATTTAGTAGTCATAGCAGCGAGTCTTTGCTCTGTGACTATGTGCCTCTTCTTCTCTATGTCATAAAGCTCTAGTATCTTGACATAGTCTCTTTCTTTCTTTTCAATGGTGAGGATAGCCTCATGATAGTCTACCTTAAGCTTGGCTATCTCATCCGTGTTACCGGTAGTAGATGTCTCTCTAATATCTTCGAGAAGATTAGACAATCTTGCTACTTCGGTTGTGCATGCCTTAACCACTTTGCGAGATTGCTTATACTTGTCTAACACATTTCGGTGTTCTTCAAGTAGTTCGCTAAAAGCATTTTCTAACTCATCGAATGTAATGTCATCATATAGAGGGTTAGCTGTAACTCCACCTTTTCCTAAATAAAAGAATTAGACATTTCTCATCTATGATTATTTATATTATCTATTCCCTATCTATTATTTTTTTGGAATATTTATATAAATAGTCCTTATGTTAACTATTTATAGTTTGCATTATTATTTAAATATTTTACCTCTAACAGCCTATAGGAAGTCTGTTTAAGCCAATTCCTGTTAAAGCTAACTCTTGCTAAGACCACCCATTGAATTAACACACCCATATGCTTGAGCCTGTAAACTTTATTAAGGTCTAAATCCATTTGTTTAGATGCTAAGATACTTATTTAAGCTAGTGCAACCTTTTAACCAGCCATCAATTCGAAATATGGGCCAGGCCCACAACTCTTGCCAAGCCACACTTGTTGTTAATAACCAGCCCAAGGCTACTAAGCCATAGCCCAACCTATTGACTAAGCAAATGAAATTCTAGCCATTAAACCAAAGCCTAATCCTTGCTAATCCAAAACAGCCGTAGGCAGTCATGTGAAGCCATATGAAGACCCAACCATTCTTCTTTTGATTGAGCTTATAGCCCATCTTTTATAACCCAGCCCAAGCCGGGCCTCTCGCTAATGTGGACCATTACATTAACCTAGTAGCAGCTATATAAAACCCCTGAGAGCCTCTCTATTTCAAGGGACGAAATAGTAGCCGCCGCCACCATCTTCTTCACATCTCACGCTCGCAATAGTTGCTGCTACTACTTCCAACTCTCGTCGACCTCGTCAAGATCCACTCATTCTACCTCGCCTCCTCATGAGTCCCCCTCCTCCTACGTGAGGCTGTTCTAGAAGCTCACTACCGAGCGGTTCGAGGAAGACGACTTCTTCTCAGTCGAGCCCGGCGGCGGCGACCGACGGCATTGGCTCGTCCTCTCGGTGGACTCCCTGGCGAGGGAGTCTGACGTCTTCCTCGTCGAATATGCCGGGCAGTAGTACAAATGGTGCGTCGTGCATGGCCTTGCCGACGTGTCCCCTCCGAACGGCACCTACCGCGGTGATCGCAGCACCTGGGTCCCCGCCGACGTTTCCTCTCCGACGTCCGTATCCAAGGAGCCGAATAGCTCTTCCACCCACCTTGGTATTGACCTCCTCCTTCCTCTTATTCGTTTCTACAAAATCTTAGTTCAAATGTAGTGTTGTATGGGCAATTGCATGAACCGCGTGTATAATGAATGCATGAGTGCAACACTCAACCAAATTTCCTTAGTAAATGCTTGATATATTACCCTTGTTAACAACTATCTTAATTATAATGGGTCTCTATAAGAAAGAGTTGTTAGGGGTTGATTTGTAACACGAAAACTAGGAAATGGAGGATGAGAGAATATGGAAGCATTGTGTGAAAGCACCTGATAGTAGAGGATGTGTCTGTAGTAGTAATGCACTGCATAGATGAAGCATGCAGCCAACTATATTAATGTATTAGAGTAATGCTACGTAGCATGGCCTCTCATCTTTGATTGCCCATCCCGAATCATGCGTCAACGTGTCATGCTCCAATATGAGAGTGGGCAAGACAACTTGGTGCATGCATGATAGGATTCAAGGTGGGACGCAATGGTCACTATCCACGTTAATATAGGAAGAAGTTGTACACAACAACTTCTATGCATATCTTCAACTTTACTTTGACAAATTTGCTCGTAAGTCCCTCTAATACAATTTGAATGCTACCTAATTAGTTCAAGTATAAAGGATGTTTGTGTAAATAATGTAACTATATTATAGATAACTAACCAGTCCAGATTCTCATATTATAAATAATAATAATTTATGAATATTATATTATTATATACAATTAAACAATATATATTTACATTTGGAGTAATGTCTTATGAATTTACTTTAGGCTGTTGTGGAACTTGTCCATCACTTTGTGCACGTTCATCAAATCGAGATAAAACTTGCACCAACAGGACCGTATCATTTTTCTGGTCCTTGTAAGCCCCTGATTTTCAAATTTATTTTTAATTAGTGCTAATTAATTTTTAATGTTAATTATAGCCTTAAATAATTATTAGGAATTTTTAGGAATTTTTCTAGAATTTTTAAATGAATTTTAAATGAATTATATATATAAAAATACCATTTTGCAATTTCCTAAAATGTTTTAATTAAGTTTTGCAATTAATTAGATTGTTTAAATATCGGTTTGCAATTTCCAAATTGTTGTATGCAAATTTTATTTGCACATAAACTGTGCGGGGTGGGTTATGCAAATTCCTATTTGCAACTACCCACTGTTAGGACCTATCTGTAATTACCTAAAACTAGGAGGACCTAAGTGCTTATTTCCTACCCACCCCCCTGCCCGACGACCGACGGCTGACCGGCGACTGCCCCCGCCATTTCCGGCCAGCGCACAGCTCCCCGACCGACCTTAAACCCCTATTTAAACTCCCCTCCTCTCCCCAGACTCAACCCTAACCCTAATCGACCACCACGACCACCGCAAACTCCCCTTCTTCCCCACTCTTTCCCGTCGGAACCCTAACTCCGACGATCACCACCCCCACCCCTACAAAAACCCTCACAGCAAACCACCACCACCCCTACGTTCGCCTTGACGAGACGCGCCCAGCGCCACCGAAGCGCCGCGACGCCGACGCCTCCACCGCCGTCCAGCTCGTTCGAAACCCCCTCTCCAAATCGGACACGTGAGTAGCATGACTCAAACCGTGTCGTACGTGTCTTGAACCCACGTATGTGGTTCGCCAGGACACGGGGACCCTCGTCCCATACTCGGACTCGTAGATGGACGCTCGTACGTGTCGTGCATAGCACGGACACGCTGACTCTGTGTCCCAAACTGTCCGGACACAGGGTCGAGTTTTATTATTTTTTTTCATGTTAATTAATTCTAACCTAAATAAAATAAACCTAAAACCTATTCCTAACACAGCGGGCCGCTGGCCCACTGGCCAGCGCGCAGTGATCAAACACCCCCCCTTCTCCTGAGGGCAGGGTTCGAGCCCCCCTTTCTGTGTTTTCTTTTCTTTTCTGTTTTCTTTTTCTTTTCTTTTTCTTTTTGTTTTATATATATATTTTATATATATGTATATGTATATATATTAGTATATATATATATATATATATATATGTATATACTGTATTTTACAGTATTTTATATATATGTATATATATTTTATAGTTAGTAAATTCTATATATATATATGTATATATGTATACATTTTCATGTGTATATATATATTATTATATATACACTTTATTTTTTAAGTGTTTCCTTATATATATATATATATATGTACTTTTAAACATATGTATGGATATTTTTACTATACATAATTTTGCCTTATTAAAATATTAATATTTGTTTTGTACTTTTTACCAAATTATATTTTAGTATATTTAAATTACTGCAACCATTTGGTGTCCAAGCCTAGCATGGATATTTGGGCTCAAATGTGTTTTCACACATTCAAGACCTGTACAAGTCATATTGGACTTGATTCATGGCCTTGGGTCCTGTATTTGAACTTTGGTTCAAATTATGTACATGGACAAAATACGCAAATAATTAATTATTGTGTGCATTACTGTTTTTGATTTTCTAAAAATACTTAAAGTATTGCTAAAATTATGGAAAAATAGTTTTTAGATACTTTGTTAAGTTAGCTAATTTAGTATAATTTTTGTAGTATTTAATTTACTGTTTTGCCACTAGGTTGGCATATGAAATCAAAACTCATTTTCTGTATACTTAGGAAAACTGATTTTTATAAAATATTTGTACTGGATAATAAATTCCAGAAAAATTATAATAAATTTCTATGATTAATAAGGATCACTTTAGTGCTTTACTTTAAGAAAAACTAGGCTTTTTGCCTATCTCTAAAATTGTTAGAACACAATGATCTTTTGATTTATTTATTGATTAATTACGACTTGTAGCTTTTTGTGTTATTTGGAGTTTTAGTCGTATTGCACCCCATCCCTCACTAGTATAAAGACCTTAGAAAGTTAGTTAACATAGTGTGTCACCCCACATTGGTCTCCTATGCCAAGTCATCATTTTTGGCTAGGTGCCCAGTCACAAGTCGTGTCGCACCAGTTAGTGTTCTAGTATTTTAGCTTAGTGTAAAAGCTAAGTTATTGCATTTATTTCTACAGTGACGAGTTACTCGACAGCCATAGCACTGTTATCGCAGCTTGTTTTGTTTTGCTTTGCTAGAGGCAAGTACTTTCTACAAACTTTATATATTGTCACATAAATGAACTGTAAACCCCACCATGTTAAATGCTGATCCTTGGGGTAGCAAGTTAGATCTCTACATGTTGTACTTCCAGTTACTACCATGCTTAGAACAGTCTTAATGTATCTCTCACATGATTAGAATATGGGTTATGGGGAAACTGTTAGTAGTGTACGTGATTATGCCCCCTTCTCCCATACGTATGTACCGAGCAAGGTTGACATTTTATATGTATACCTTGTCGTATGCTTTATCTCAACGCAGATTTGTACGTATGTACATCTGTCGCCGTTTCACTTGTACGGAAGTACATTTCGTTATGTGCCTCTAGCACATTGTACATCTATTGACCGATCACGTACCTGCTACAGTTTTAAACATTATATATACATCTGTCTCTATGACATATGTGTCCTTGCCATGATAGACTATGTGATGCCATGCTTTTCAGTTATTTCTCACATGTTCATTCTTCTGTTCATTTCCATGTTTCATATGCTAGTTTGCTAGATTTAGTGCTTGCTCCCGTCCTGACAGGATAACGTTGTAGGTGTCCTTACTGAGGAGGAGTTACTCTGCGACTCATACTATGGGATTACCGTCGAGGACCCGGCTCTGCTTTACGAGGATGTTCCTGCGGGGAACCTCGCCTAGTTGTCTTTTTGTTTACTTAGACTTTTGAGAATAGATATGTATTAGACTACATCATTTTGTAACTGGACATGTATCCAGTTTTACATTTCAGTTCACTTGTACTTGGATATTTTACTATATACGACGACTTTTGTGTTTGGAGCATTTATGATTCTTCTTCACTTATAGAACTGTTAGTACATTTAGTCTTATCCTGTTGTCTTTAGAACAGCTTACTACGTTTTATCTCAACGTAGGCTGGACATGACTCGGCCTGGCCCAACAATTTGGGTAGCGGGTCGTGACATGTTTTTAGTGGTGGCCCACGCAGGTCCTGACTAAACTGTTTGGTTACGTTATTGTACCAAGCATGCCTGCAATTAGGAACTTAAGGTAATTAGACAACATTAGGAAAGACGCTTAGAACACTTAGAGGAATGCTAGGATTGCAACATAGGAAATACATCACATGTTTGCTATTATAATTAGATTTTCTTGTATATGATTACTCGCTTTAAATAAGTCCTTATAAGTCTTTTTATGTGTAATTTAGATGGTGCTTACTCGCTCGTCCCAGTATGTTACCCCCAAGAATGGGGCCCTCCATGTCCAGTCAGCTGACCAGTTGACTGATACACCTCCACCTACCACATTCCCCTACTCCACAGATCCACAGACCCAGATACCACCTTCCACATCCCAGTCCCAGCAGGACCCGATACTTCCACCACCCCCTATCACTATACCCACCCAGGCTTCCGTCACACTCGACGGGACCCAGCTGCTCACACTGATCCAGGGGTTCCTAACAACCCATCAGGAGCAGACTACCCTACTCCGCCAGAGCATGGAGCGTTCTGAGGGACGTCCCGTGGTCCCACCACATGTAGAGCTACGGCAGAGAGCGGGGACGGTCAAGGACTTCATGGGTCTGAATCCCAAGGAGTTCTCAGGGACTGAGGGCATAGTAGTAGCTGATGACTGGCTAGATTCTGTAGAGAGGAAGCTTCTGGGAGTTAGGATGCCGGATGACCTTCAGGTCGAGGCAGCAGGATTTCTGCTGATAGACTTAGCCGGAGTCTGGTTCAGGAATGAGCCGTTGTTCGCGAGAGGTAGAGCCACCTGGGACCAGTTCAAGACCCAGTTCAAGAAGAAATTCTTCTCGACCACTGCTAGAGTAGCCATGGGGCTACGATTCCAGAACATCCAGCAGGGGAACCGTTCTGTTGACGACTATGCGGGAGAGTTCAGTCGCTTGAGCCGTTTTGCTCCTAGTCTGGTTGCTGATCCAGAGGAGATGACCCGTAGGTTTTGCCATGGTCTAGTTCCAGACATTGGCATCCTTATAGTGGCAAACGGTACGACTGACTACTACCAGAGCCTAGAGTTGGCCCGGAGTATTGAGGAGCATCTTCTGTCATGCAAAAGGCCGGCTTCTGTACATCATGAGGGTCCGTCCAAGCGTCAGGCTTTCCAGCAGAGAGCGCCGACGCCACCCCAGCAGACTTACCGTCCCCCTACTCCACATCATCAGACCCCGCCAGTTAGAGCCCCGGGACCCCGGCAGCAGCAGCAGCAGCAGAGGGGAGCTATATGTTCTTTCTGCGGAAGACCAGGGCATGATCACACCATCTGCAGGAAGAGGTTGAAGCAGTGTTTAGCTTGTGGGTCTGCCACCCATCAGATTCGAGAGTGCCCAGTAGCGAAGACTAGAGGACCGCTCCCGACTCAGCAGCAGAGGTTCGGGCAGCATCTGCAGCAGCAGAAGGGACCTCAGGGGAGGGTTTATAGTCTAGCCATTGAGCCGGAGCCGGAGCAGGTTTCAGAGCCGGATTATTTAGCTGACGTCATCACAGGTCATGTTTATTTGCATACTTTTCTAGCTGTATGTTTGTTTGATTCTGGTGCATCTCATAGCTTCCTATCATTAGAGTTTATGCATAAACATCATCTAGTAGCTACACCTACTGCGGAGATTAGTAGAGTGATGACGGGAGGAGGACCAGTGCCTATTAGATCTATCTATAGGTGTTCTATTTTTATAGCCGGGAGAGAGTTCAGAGGGCGATTCTTTGTGATGCCGCTCCCCGGTTATGATATCATATTGGGGATGGACTGGCTTAGCTATGCCCATGCAACTATAGATTGCCATGAGGGTAGTATTGTGTTCAGTCCCCCAGGCACAGCACCATTCAGTGTCAGGAGGACAGGGCCGAAGATCAGCCTAGAGCCGAACTGTTGTGCTACAGTCGGGGACGCAGCACCGCCACACCCTATCATTAGGGAGTTTATGGATGTATTCCCAGAGGATCTTCCAGGACTTCCGCCAAATAAAGATGTGGAGTTCACTATAGATCTAGTGCCGGGTTCATCACCAGTATCCCGGGCTTGCTATAGAGTGAATCCCAAGGAGTCCATAGAGATGAAAGAGCAGATTGATGACCTGTTGAAAAAGGGTTTCATTCGATCCAGTGCTTCTCCATGGGGAGCGCCAGTGCTCTTTGTGCCTAAGAAGGATGGTACAGTCCGGTTGTGTATTGATTACCGGGCCTTGAATGCCATCACTATCAAGAACAAATATCCTCTGCCCAGGATAGATAATTTGTTCGACCAATTGAGCGGGGCGAAGGTGTTTTCCAGGATAGATTTGAGATCCGGGTACCACCAGGTGAAGGTTAGGCCAGCAGACATCCAGAAGACGGCATTCAACACGAAGTACGGGCAGTACGAGTTTCTGGTGATGCCATTTGGTCTCACAAATGCGCCAGCTGTCTTTATGAACTTGATGAATAAGACATTTCACCAGTATCTGGATAAGTTTGTCGTAGTGTTTATCGACGACATCCTGATATACTCGAAGACGTCGGAGGAGCATGCAGAGCACTTGCGGATAGTTTTGGGGATTCTAAGGCAGGAGAGATTGTTTGCCAAATTGCCGAAGTACGAGTTCTTTTTAGACCGAGTGGAGTTTCTCGGCCATGTAGTCACTGGAGATGGAATCTCGGTGGATCCCAGGAAGATTGCTGCAGTTGAGACGTGGAAGGCTTCGACGTCAGTTTTAGAGATCAGGAGCTTTCTGGGTTTAGCAGACTATTACAGAAAGTTCGTCCAGGACTTTGCTAGGATAGCTGAACCCATGACGAAGCTGACGCGGAAGGACGCAGAGTACATTTGGTCAGAGGACTGCCAGGCGGCATTTGAGGAGCTGAAGAGGAGGCTGACGACCGCTCCAGTTCTGACTTTACCTTCAGGTTCTGGAGGTGTCACCATATACAGCGATGCTTCTGGGAAGGGGCTAGGATGTGTTCTACAGCAGCATGGGAAAGTAATTGCTTATGCATCTAGGCAATTGCGGACTCATGAGAGGAATTATCCTACCCATGACCTAGAGTTAGCTGCGGTGATCTTTGCACTCAAGTTATGGAAACATTACTTATACGGAGAGCGTGTGGAAATCTTTACTGACCACAAAAGCTTGAAGTATGTGTTCACGCAGAAAGAGCTGAACATGAGGCAAAGACGATGGTTGGAGTTGATGAAGGACTTCGACTTCGATTTACAGTATCACCCCGGGAAGGCAAATGTGGTGGCGGATGCGCTGAGCAGGCATCCGATGGCATGGTACCTGATGATTGATCGGCATTTGTGGGAGGATCTGGAGAAGCTCGGTATTGAGCTAGTTCGGCCAGGATCAGTGATACAGATGATGGCGCTTGACATTCAGTCAGGTTTGATAGAGCAGATCCGGGAGGCACAGTCTACAGATGAGAGTCTTCGCAGACTTCGACCCCAGGCGTTAGCTGGATTGCTGGATGACTTTACTATAGCGGAGGATGGATCCCTGAGGCATGGCAGCCGATTGTGCGTGCCGAAGGGAGAGCTGGTAGAGGCAGTCTTGCAGGAGGCGCACCGATCGAGATATTCTATTCACCCTGGTGCTAATAAGATGTACCGTGACTTGGGGAACATCTTTGGTGGCACGGGATGAAGAGGGATGTATCACGTTTCATCTCGAGATGCCTAGTTTGCCAGCAGGTCAAGGCGGAGCGCCAGAGGCCAGCTGGTTTGTTGCAGCCGTTACCCATTCCCGAGTGGAAGTGGGAACATATTACGATGGACTTCGTTTCAGGGCTTCCTCGTTCCCAAGGAGGGAAGGATGCCATCTGGGTCATCGTAGACAGGCTGACGAAGTGTGCGCACTTCATACCCTTCAAGGTGGGGCTTTCCACCGAGAAGTTGGCAGAGCTATACATGCAGCAGATAGTTCGCCTACACGGAGTGCCGGTGAGCATCGTGTCAGACAGAGACAGTAGATTCACATCCCACTACTGGAGGAGCTTGCAGGAGGAGTTGGACAGTAGGCTCAAGTTCAGTACGGCGTACCACCCGCAGACAGATGGGCAGTCCGAGAGGACGATACAGACGCTGGAGGATATGCTGAGGACTTGCGTGCTGGACTTCGAAGGATCATGGAAGAGCCATCTGCACTTGGTAGAGTTTTCATACAACAACAGCTACCAGGCCAGTATTGGTATGTCTCCTTTCGAGGCGCTATATGGACGACGATGCCGGACACTGCTCTTTTGGGATGATGTCGGAGACAGAGTTATGCTCGGGCCAGAGATGATCACGGATGCAGCAGAGAAAGTCGGGATGATCAGAGACAGGCTCAGAGTAGCTCAGGACAGGCAGAAACACTGGGCTGATGCTAGTCGCAGGCCGATGGAGTTCGCAGACGGTGATATGGTGCTAGTAAAGATATCACCTACTCGAGGGACGATCCGGTTCGGACGAGGAGGGAAGCTGAGCCCCAGATACATCGGGCCGTTCGAGGTGCTTGGCAGGATCGGAGAGGTAGCTTACAGGGTTGCACTTCCACCCAACCTAGCAGGAGTTCACGACGTCTTTCACGTATCTCAGCTGAGGAGATATGTTCCAGACCCCAGTCATGTGCTAGATCATTCAGAGTTGGAGGTCGGACCGAGCCTTACAGTTTCTGAGCAGCCAGTGGAGATATTAGACCGGAGAGAGAAGAGGCTGAGGAACAAGGTTATACCCCTAGTGCGAGTAGCTTGGAGCCGTCACTCCCCAGGTGAATCTACTTGGGAGAGGGAGTCAGACATGAGGGAGAGATTCCCTTACTTGTTCGATCCAACCGCTGCGAGGGAACCACCCGTTCCTGCTTGATACCCTAGAGGTTAGTTTCGATCGCAGCCTTAGTCATTTTGATTGCAAATACTTACTATGTTAGAATATTGTCGGGTCTTCAATCCTTGTGAATTTCGAGGACGAAATTTTTCAAGGAGGGAAGACTTGTAAGCCCCTGATTTTCAAATTCATTTTTAATTAGTGCTAATTAATTTTTAATGTTAATTATAGCCTTAAATAATTATTAGGAATTTTTAGGAATTTTTCTAGAATTTTTAAATGATTTTTAAATGAATTTTATATATAAAAATACCATTTTGCAATTTCCTAAAATGTTTTAATTAAGTTTTGCAATTAATTAGATTGTTTAAATATCGGTTTGCAATTTCCAAATTGTTGTATGCAAATTTTATTTGCACATAAACTGTGCGGGGTGGGTTATGCAAATTCCTATTTGCAACTACCCACTGTTAGGACCTATCTGCAATTACCTAAAACTAGGAGGACCTAAGTGCTTATTTCCTACCCACCCCCCTGCCCGACGACCGACGGCTGACCGGTGACTGCCCCCGCCATTTCCGGCCAGCGCACAGCTCCCCGACCGACCTTAAACCCCTATTTAAACTCCCCTCCTCTCCCCAGACTCAACCCTAACCCTAATCGACCACCACGACCACCGCAAACTCCCCTTCTTCCCCACTCTTTCCCGTCGGAACCCTAACTCCGACGATCACCACCCCCACCCCTACACAAACCCTCACAGAAAACCACCACCACCCCTACGTTCGCCTTGACGAGACGCGCCCAGCGCCACCGAAGCGCCGCGACGCCGACGCCTCCACCGCCGTCCAGCTCGTTCGAAATCCCCTCTCCAAATCGGACACGTGAGTAGCATGACTCAAACCGTGTCGTACGTGTCTCGAACCCACGTATGTGGTTCGCCAGGACACGGGGACCCTCGTCCCATACTCGGACTCGTAGATGGACGCTCGTACGTGTCGTGCATAGCACGGACACGCTGACTCTGTGTCCCAAACTGTCCGGACACAGGGTCGAGTTTTATTATTTTTTTTCATGTTAATTAATTCTAACCTAAATAAAATAAACCTAAAATCTATTCCTAACACAGCGGGCCGCTGGCCCACTGGCTAGCGCAGTGATCAAACACCCCCCTTCTCCTGAGGACAGGGTTCGAGCCCCCCTTTCTGTGTTTCCTTTTCTTTTCTGTTTTCTTTTTCTTTTCTTTTTCTTTTTGTTTTATATATATATTTTATATATATGTATATGTATATATATTAGTATATATATATATATATATATATATATATATATATATATATATATATATATATATATATATATATATATATATATATATATATATATATGTATATACTATATTTTACAGTATTTTATATATATGTATATATATTTTATAGTTAGTAAATTCTATATATATATGTATATATGTATACATTTTCATGTGTATATATATATTATTATATATACACTTTATTTTTTAAGTGTTTCCTTATATATATATATATGTACTTTTAAACATATGTATGGATATTTTTACTATACATAATTTTGCCTTATTAAAATATTAATATTTGTTTTGTACTTTTTACCAAATTATATTTTAGTATATTTAAATTACTGCAACCATTTGGTGTCCAAGCCTAGCATGGGTATTTGGGCTCAAATGTGTTTTCACACATTCAAGACCTGTACAAGTCATATTGGACTTGATTCATGGCCTTGGGTCCTGTATTTGAACTTTGGTTCAAATTATGTACATGGACAAAATACGCAGATAATTAATTATTGTGTGCATTACAGTTTTTGATTTTCTAAAAATACTTAAAGTATTGCTAAAATTATGGAAAAATAGTTTTTAGATACTTTGTTAAGTTAGCTAATTTAGTATAATTTTTGTAGTATTTAATTTACTGTTTTGCCACTAGGTTGGCATATGAAATCAAAACTCATTTTCTGTATACTTAGGAAAACTGATTTTTATAAAATATTTGTACTGGATAACAAATTCCAGAAAAATTATAATAAATTTCTATGATTAATAAGGATCACTTTAGTGCTTTACTTTAAGAAAAACTAGGCTTTTTGCCTATCTCTAAAATTGTTAGAACACAATGATCTTTTGATTTATTTATTGATTAATTACGACTTGTAGCTTTTTGTGTTATTTGGAGTTTTAGTCGTATTGAACCCCATCCCTCACTAGTATAAAGACCCTAGAAAGTTAGTTAACATAGTGTGTCACCCCACATTGGTCTCCTATGCCAAGTCATCATTTTTGGCTAGGTGCCCAGTCACAAGTCGTGTCGCACCAGTTAGTGTTCTAGTATTTTAGCTTAGTGTAAAAGCTAAGTTATTGCATTTATTTCTACAGTGACGAGTTACTGGACAGCCATAGCACTGTTATCGCAGCTTGTTTTGTTTTGCTTTGCTAGAGGCAAGTACTTTCTACAAACTTTACATATTGTCACATAAATGAACTGTAAACCCCACCATGTTAAATGTTGATCCTTGGGGTAGCAAGTTAGATCTCTACATGTTGTACTTCCAGTTACTACCATGCTTCGAACAGTCTTAATGTATCTCTCACATGATTAGAATATGGGTTATGGGGAAACTGTTAGTAGTGTACGTGATTATGCCCCCTTCTCCCGTACGTATGTACCGAGCAAGGTTGACATTTTATATGTATACCTTGTCGTATGCTTTATCTCAACGCGGATTTGTACGTATGTACATCTGTCGCCGTTTCACTTGTACGGAAGTACATTTCATTATGTGCCCCCAGCACATTGTACATCTATTGACCGATCACGTACCTGCTACAGTTTTAAACAATACATATACATCTGTCTCTATGACATATGTGTCCTTGCCATGATAGACTATGTGATGCCATGCTTTCCAGTTATTTCTCACATGTTCATTCTCCTGTTCATTTCCATGTTTCATATGCTAGTTTGCTAGATTTAGTGCTTGCTCCCGTCCTGACAGGATAACATTATAGGTGTCCTTACTGAGGAGGAGTTACTCTGCGACTCATACTATGGGATTACCGTCGAGGACCCGGCTCTGCTTTACGAGGATGTTCCTGCGGGGAACCTCGCCTAGTTGTCTTTTTGTTTACTTGGACTTTTGAGAGTAGACATGTATTAGACTACATCATTTTGTAACTGGACATGTATCCAGTTTTACATTTCAGTTCACTTGTACTTGGATATTTTTCTATATACGACGACTTTTGTGTTTGGAGCATTTATGATTCTTCTTCACTTATAGAACTGTTAGTATATTTAGTCTTATCCTGTTGTCTTTAGAACAGCTTACTACGTTTTATCTCAACGTAGGCTGGACATGACTCGGCCTGGCCCAATAATTTGGGTAGCGGGTCGTGACAGTCCTGTATGCCAAGTTTGGTCCGATTCTGAGACAGTTGATCGGATCGCCGTTTCGCGGGCCCCACGGTCCGACTCAACGGGTGAGTTTGTGCACGGTCCGCCGGAATCCAACTTTGGACATACGGTTGGGTTCGTATCGAAAAACCGGATCTGTAGACATGTAGTTTGCCATTGACTCTGGCACGCTTTTCGGTGCAAAGCGGGTCCAACGGCGGACATCGTTTTTGCCCGAAATTACCGTTTTGCCCCTGTGTTCAGAATTGGACTTAAGGACAGGCAATCCTAGCTAATTTGACTATTCTGAGAATGTTGGTAATGTTTGTTTCATCTTTCGGAGACAGTTGTGATGACTTGGACTGTATGACTTACTAGTTGACGGTATTTTATTGGTTCTTCGTGCTGCCACCAGGCAAGTATACCTTGCCTCCCTCTACAGTTTATATTCATGCTTATAGTACACCTATTTTAGTATGTTATATTTAGTTATCTCAGTTGCTATAGATTTACGTGATACCATGTTACTAGTTTATTGTCTTGCTTGTATATCAGTATCACCTGACTGGATAGTGTAGTTACACCAGACTTGTCTATATTATGGTTCATGCTAGAATTGTTCTTACCTGTGTCATGACTAAGTTGTACCGTATCTTCACCTGTGTCTTGACTGAGTCGTGTCTGCAAGTATATGTGAGTGAACTGCTATTCCTTGTCTTTCCCACAACCTGCGAGTCCACACACGGGGCGAGGGTTGCCTTTGCACCTGCGAGTCCACAATCGGGGCGAGGGTGACTTGTCTTGAAACTGACCTGCGAGTCCACAATCGGGACGAGGGTTGGTTATCCATTGATCTACCGGCAGTTCATTTATGCATACTTGATCCCGTGTCCATGTTCATAGTTACCTGTCAGTAGCCACATGTCAGTTTCCTGTCTAGTTCCTGTTTATATTATTGCATGATTAAACTGTTAGATAGGCATGTTTTATGTATCTTGCTAGTCCTCTGAGGACCTGATGATCTCTTCAGGTTTAGCGACTACATGGAGTTAGTTAGCAGAGCAGGATGGTAGAGGATTGCGATATATGATACAGGTATTTTCTTGTGATATTCTTTATTATCTTTCGTGCTTTATATTCAGTACCATGTTACACTCTGCTTATTTGTAGACTCATATCATTCTTGGAGTCTAATCGAACAATATGCTAATGGGCTGCAGACCATGACCCATACTTGTTCATTCTTGTTTATTGTTCTTATTGTGGATTGAGATATGTTTAGATTAGACATGATATCCTTGACCTTGACAGCTTATACGTACTCGAGTCGGACTGGAGTCCGCTCGATACGTAGCTGGCTTGCTCACGAGCTCGCGTCCGAAAAGCGGGTGCGGGTCGTGACATTAGCTGATACCTTATCGAATGCCATAAGACAGACATTAGCAGTGCTGCAAGGTCTGTCCTCTTCCTCTGATTCACTAGCATCACTTTCGTACCAGATGCTTGTATTTTCATACTTTCAACCAGTTGTAGCTTTTCTGTTTGATCTTGATCTTTCATATGGACTTCTTTTCTTTGACAGTGGACAGTCCTTCTTCATATGCCCTGACTTCTTGCATCCAAAACATATTATTTCTTCTTTATTGCTTTCGTGGACGTCTTTCTTCCCTCGGTTTGATCTCTCAAACTTTAGAAATTTCCTGAAGTTCTTTACTAGCAAGGCTTGCTCATCACTACTAGATGATTCTTCGTCAGAATTTTTACATACAACTCTTTTAGCTTGCGCTTTGAAGGCGATAGATTTTTCTTTAGGAGTTGCTTCTTCAAATTCTTATAGGTCCAGCTCGTGGGTCATCAGCTTGCCCATGAGTGTCTCCAGAGTCATGGTGGTGAGATCGTTTCCTTCAATAATTATAGTAGCCTTCGGGTTCCAATTCTTGTTTAGAGCCCGTAGAACTTTTCTGATCTTCTCATAGTTACTGTAATCCTTACCAAGAGATTGCAAAGGATTTGTAATATCTAGAAAACGAGTAAACATCTGTATAATTGACTAACCAGATTTCATCTTAAAAGATTCGTATTCCTATGTTAGTCTGCTGATTTTGGATTCTTTTACTTGGAAAGTCCCCTCATGGGTTACCTCAAGAAGTCTCCAAATATCATGAGACTTAGTACGGGTAGAAACTCGATTAAACTCCTTTTTGTCTACAAGTTGACCTTCAATCACTACAGGTGTCGGTTTCTTATAACAGTAAACTACTATAGACCAAAGATCAAAGTCAAAAGACTTTAGAAAGTAAGTCATTCACGTTTTTCAATATGTGTAGTTTGTTCCATCAAATAGTGGGGGTCTATTTGTAGATTGCCCTTTACCGTTGAATATTGATTTCACGGCTACCATATACTCTCTAGGGTTGTTATATTAGTGTCACGACCCGCACCCACTGTGAGGGTACGAGTACGTAACAACGCCCAGCCTACGCCGCAGTGTCGGCAGTAGAACGCTGTCCTAGGTCAATCATCTAACAATATAAAGGTACATGTACATTATATACACTCCGAATGGAGGTGCCATAGCAATACAGTCTCAATCACATCTAAGGTAGAGTACGATAAAAAGATAGATAGATATGGAACGAAATGAATCCAAAAAGTACAATCAGATAGAGGTCTAAGTGTCTAAGATGACATCTCCATAAATATCAGATAAAACAACTCCCAGTACATATACAATAATGTATCAATGAGAAAGACAAGGTAAGAGTCTAAGCTAGCAGTCTAAATCACTGGTGGTAGATCCTCTACTGCAATTGGGTCCAAGTCACAAGTGTTGTCTAAGCTGCACCATAATGGATAGACACCAGAGCCTCATCATTCACTGTAAAATTTTTAACAGGTCCAGTCAGGACAGGAACGAGCACAATACATATCAACAAATCATAACAGAATAGAAAATATAATCATGCTAGAGAGTAAGATACATGAAAC
Source organism: Iris pallida (assembly GCA_029216955.1). Taxonomy (NCBI): domain Eukaryota; kingdom Viridiplantae; phylum Streptophyta; class Magnoliopsida; order Asparagales; family Iridaceae; genus Iris; species Iris pallida. Next base: position 13,160,976 of record JANAVB010013999.1, on the reverse strand, counting down.
TGAAGAATAGCATAATGTAAAAGAGAGAGAGACTGCAAGTAAATATCTACAGTATAATAGAGAACTAATCAGTGATTCTAGTGATTTAGAGTACAAGATGAAACATGTGAACAGCTGGAGGGTGATTCATGACTATACTAAAGAGGTGATTCGTGACTATTCTACTTTAGAATTATTCACATGCTCATTTATGCTCCTCCATCCCCAATTAATACACAAGGATCCAGTCAAGTTACGTTAAGATTCATGACTATACTACTGCCCATATAGGGTGATTCGTAAGTGATTCATGAAGATTCGTGAAGGCTCTGTGATTCATGAGAGTACAGGAATCACAAGCTGATTCATGAAGATTTATGAAAATAGAAGCATGAGATACAAGATGTAAGTGAAACAAACGAGACAAGAGTATCTGATGCTCCCGAAAGGGATAACATCTCATGAAGGGATCCATATAGTACTAATCTGTGATACCAACGTTTCAGCATCAAGTAAAATAATCTAAAGCAGGAAATATAATCCTAAACAGGGTATAAAATGATCAGAGAATGTACTCGCCTGGTATCCTGAATGTCTGAAGAGAATATACCGTTCAAGGAGTGGTGTCTGTCTCCTATAGAACAGTACAAGTCACAACAAGTCTAAAATTAGGAAATAGACTGCTACAATGCATCTACATGAAGTTTGGGGTCAATCTAGGCTAAAGTCAACCTGTGGTCAACTCTAGTCAACCCTAACAGTCAAACTATGTCAATTCTAGTCTAATTTAGTCAAACGAGGTTAAACTTGGTCAAACTAGTCTAGGTTGGTCAAACCTAGGCTTAACAAGCTAATTCTAAGTCAACTAGACCAAGGTCAACTCTTGGTCAACTTGGTCAACTCTAGAAGTCAACTAAGGCTAACCAAGACTATACAATTCTACAAACCAACACACATACCTACACACATAATATATACAACACTATATACATTATCTATATCATATCAATATGCATATTTACCGTATACATATATAGGCATATACATACACTACCTATATATACATAATATATAGTGAGATAGGAAGAGAGTGAATGAGTGTCAATTGTGGAAACTGTGACATATGTGTGTGTGAGATATTCTCATGTGTGTATGTGTGTGCTATGAGGATAGGGCAATGTGAGAGTGTAAATCATATGTGTGTGTATATGTTGAGGGGTGTGACGGAATAACATAATGTGTTTGCAAGGGTGTGTGAAAGGGGAAAATATGGGAACTCATGATGTGTAGAGTGTGTGTGTGTTGTGTGGTAAGCAATATGTAGAGGGAAAAAAAATAGAATATGTGGACTATAAACAGGTTTGTGTGTGTTGATTAGGATGTAGGCTGTGTGTATGCATAGCCATGAGAGTGAATGAGTGAACAGTGTGTGTTAAGGGAATGTGAGGAAAACCTGGAATTCAAATGTGTGTGTGTTAGAGTGTTCTTAGGTGGGGGTGTGAAGAGTGTACAGTTCAGTTTTTCCTGAACTGATAACAGGAAAACCAAACTCAATTCCCAAATCACAAACCCCATTGCAAAAACAAAATCAAAACTAACCTAACAATTAACTATTAGTTAACAATTATGTGGGTAACTAATCTAACAGTATAACATCACAAAACAAAGAGGAAAATGAAATCCAAATTTTAGAATTACAAAACCTACAGCCGTATCAGTGAGGTATCCTAGCTCAAGAGGAATTCGAAAATTCGAATTCAAAAACACATCAACATGCCAAACCAAGGGTTGGTAATTAATATCAAACATGTGAGGGTACTATAGAGTGCATTCGTGTCCAAGAATTGGACACGAATCGCGTCCAAACAGCACATGATCACAGACACGAGACAGTGCACGAACAATCATCGTGCACGCGTGCACGCGCATGTAATACGCGACACACGACACGACACATGCTCGTGTCCAGAGGTTCACCTAGGATAGCTTTAGGTCTGACACACCCTGCGCTGGGTCCACGAGTCTCACAGACATGACACAACACGCGTGTCAGTCGTGCATGTGCACGCGCACAGCAGCTCGCGCGCGACCAATGCGACCCCGATTTCTCCTCGGGTAATACACGAGATGCTCCCAAATTTTGGAAGCATGGTCGCAGACGTTGCCCCAAGGTTCACGCACAAAATCAGGACACGACGTGTCCTGTGTCCAGAGATATAGAGCCCGTGATGCAGGACACGGTCTACGGGCTCGTGCTGCGCGTCCACACGTAAAAACATGACACAAATGGACACGAAACATACTACTACCTTCACAAAAATTAATACACACATCAAGATCTACAAATCCATGCAATTACATTTTAAAAATATGAAAATTAATTCCTATGTGGTATTTCTACAAACACCTAGTATATCAATACGATACGTGTCCGATACGGACACGAAATAGACACGAATTGTGCCCAAATTTCGTGGGCAGTTAGGTAACCCCTAAACCTAAACTATTATGCAGGAAAATCAGGAAGAAACAAGGGTTTAGGTGGTTTACCTATTGAGTATCAAAACTTAAGAACAAGCTCCAAAGAGGGGATTCCAAATGGCAACTCCAAATCTCCAAATGGCACACAAACTGAGGTGATCCTCCAAAATCAAAATATAAAACATAAATTAGATCCTATTGCAAAAGACTAGGATTAAAAAGGAGCTAAAATGAATTAATTAGGATTTTTGAGCATAGGGGAAAATACCTTTCCACCAAAATTAGGGCAAACCTAAAAAGAGGCAAGAACACTCTTAAGAGACTACTTATAGGCAAGGGAAACCTAATAGTGGCTGCCATGGTTGGGTTAGGATTGGTCTTGGGCATAATTCATGGGCCTATGGCTTAAACACTAGGCTAAAAATTGATAAGTCATAAGTCATTGACTTAAGTCACTAGTCATGGACTAATTCCACCCAAACTAATCCTCCCTACTTTAAAACTAATTTCTAATTACTAAAGTAGGTTAACTAGAGTTAGACTAGGGTCACCAACGAGGGTTAGCTTCTAGGTTAGGCTCCAAAGTCAACACTAGTCAAGTCTAGATTAACCCTTAATTAAAATATACCAAAAATCATATAAATTCAAATAAATCTCAATAATTAATAATAAATCCAAATAATTCCCAAAAGTTTATAATGACCAAAATACCCCCATGCTCAAAAGTAAAAATAATTATCCTAATGCCATATCACTAGGCTTTAAATTGGTAAATCACAAGTCATGGTTTTAATAATTTTTAAAATAATAAAAAATCACCAAAAATTTATATCATGATTTAAATATCATTAATAAAAGATTAAAATTACAAAATTTCAAAATTACCCTCATTTAGAAAACTGGTGTTATAATTAGAATATAACCTGCTCTGATAGCAATTGTAGGACCATTGAGCACCTCTAGAGGGAGGTGAATAGTGTGTGTGTGAGTATAGCAAAAATAATCACCAATTAAAAATTTAACAGCTATAATCTATGGCAGAAACAAAGAGACAGTAATATAAATACAGTAAGAGATAGAATATCAAACTCAGTGAACACCGCAATATATACTGGTTTCCCTCTGAAAAGACTAATCCAGTCGCGAGTACTCTTGTCCGCTGTTAATCTACTATTCGCAAGCTAAATGAGAGCTTGTTATCTCTATACAACACCGTGCTTGATGACAAGTGTACGACCGACTTTACAACACCGTGCTTGTTGACGAGCGCACGACCAATTCCGAAAACTGAGATATTTTCTGAACTTGTAACCTCTTTACAACTCTACAGACCAAAGACTCTAAATCGAACACGATGCTACTGGCTTTGGCTAAGAGATGTATAGGTAGAATGTGAAAGCTTTAGATCACTGAAAAACACTTTGAAGAATAGATAGAAAGAAGAGTGAATGAGTGTTTAGAATTAAAAAATCCTTCTTTATTTATAGGTGTTTTTTCTGACCGAGCTCGGACAAAGTTCAGGCAGAGTTCGGATGCTAAGATCACGCAAACGAACATTGTATGCAGATTTGGAGGCAACTGAAATTAAATTTGAGTTGACCGAACTCGATCAGAACTCGGACCGAGCTCGGCCAGAGTTCTGTAAGTTCTGACGTTTCAGAACTCAATTTAAAAAGGCCAAATAACATAGGAATTTTGAGCTTTTTGGATATGTAGGGTTTTTAAAAAATAGGTAGGCTTTTTAAAAGGTGGACTGGAGTTAACCTAAACCAGTAATAACCGATCGATTTTACATTTCATATCCTAAACTCAATAAAGAATAAAATACAAAAAAAGGTAAAACTTGACTCGATATTGATTCTGGTACAAATCGCTTTTGGATGATGACTTGTAAGTTTGTTGTAGATGCAGTCCGTTCTTTTGATATTGATTTCACTGACCTAAAACATTAGTAGCAGTTCGTATATTTTGCGTATCGACTTAAATCGTCGTTGATTATCAAAATCAGGTGCGACCATTTAGGCAATGGGCCAACAATAGTGTATATATGTATTAGTATTAGTATAGATACTTATTATGTATTGTATTATTAGTACAGTATTATATGCATATACAATGTTTTCTTATTATTATTATTTGTTGTAATTAATACTAGTATGGGTATTGTCATTGGTTATTAAGTATATTTATTTTAAAATAAATTTAGATATTAAATTGTTTTGTAAAAATATCTTGTAACAAAAATATATGTTTTGAGCTTTGAAATGGGCTCTAATATATTTATTTTTATGTATATTTTGATAACTAAAATGATTAATATTTTCATATATTTTGGGCTTTAAAGGTATTTTACAAAGCATATATTAAATAAGTATATCTATTATCCTTTATCAATGTTTTATTTAAATGGGCTTTATTACTTGGGCTTTTATTTGATTTCAAAATTTACTAATAAAGATTTATATTCAATAGTTTTATAAAATAAATATTTTCTTAAAAAGGGTTAATACCTATTATGTTATAAATATTTTTTAAGTATACATATATATATATATTTATATATATTTTTTTTATATATTTATATATATATATATATATATATATATATATATATATATATATATATATATATTTATATATATTTCTAATTAAAAAAAATATATATATATATATATATATTTCTAATTAAATAATTATATTTTTTCTAAGTTAGAAAATCTTCCTTAGATTATTAGATTATCCTTGATCGTAGCTAATTGTATTCCTATTTCTTTTGCCAACTTTGGGACTCTTTCACATCGACCCTAGCCAATCAGACTATCCTGGACTCAATGGCAATATCCGTTTCACCAGCTAAGAACTCCTGGAGAGTACAATTTTTGTTTGTTTCCAATATTGTTAATTACTATATTTACATGATTAATGATGTATATTTGATTCTTGACACGATTGTTACACGGACTGGTGGCATATGGATTTAGTCATAATACCATATTTTATTTGTTTACCGCATTTGTGACTCATTGTCGTGACTTTATCCATGTGTAGTAGTCGGACAGAAAAGTACTAAGTAGATATGTGATCAATCCCGTGGACCGTGCTTTATTTTATATTTCATTGCAATGTAGACCTTGTAGGCCGTACGGTGTAGTGGACCAGCCCGATCACATATTGAAAGGCGCAGTTCAATTCACATAGATGATTATGTTTCCTTGTTTCATACTTTACTTCTCTTTATAGTTCATTATAACTGTTTCGCTTACCTTTCATGCCATGTTTTATAGTTAGTTATTTCATCATGTATGTCATTTTTATTCACTGTTTTATAGTGGTTATCATATATTTGAAACTTCATGCATAGATTGTACTCATTCTATTCCTGACTGTAAACCATTTTTTAGATAGTCGCCTACCACTCTATGCACTTGGGTTCTTGGAAGAGCTGTGCATATATTTCGAAGGCCAGTCCTAGAGACGAGTTAGATAGATGTATCGTTAGTCGTTTTCTTTTTTTTGTGAGAAATTGTAAATATAAAACTTGTGAATATTTTAAATGATTTAGTTATTATGAATGAGCAAATAAAAAGATTAATTATGAGCAAATATTGTGGACTTTGATTTTGTAAGATCTAGACAGCTTACTACGTCGATACTGTGACGTATGTTGGACTTGTCTACGCACTAGCATTCTGAAAAATGGGTACGGGTCGTGACACGGCCTAAGGCAAGACATCCATAATCAACTCTAGCTACAAAATATATACACACTCAGCGAAGCAACCACCTTAGCAGAAAAGGTAGAACAACAAATTAAGAAGTTCAAGACTCCACAAAACTACTTTGATGCTAACAACCGTGGACAACCAACAAAGGATGATTGGGTGCAATATCAAGCTGCTAGCTACCGGTAGCCCTATTTCCAGAAAGTTCCTGGTTTGTTTTTTGGCTGTTTTGACTTGGTTTGGTGTAGGGTTTGGGCCGGTTTGATCTGGGTATAGGTAGGTTGTTTTTAGTGGACTTGAGTACTCTAGTAGCCACGTGCGACTACGACTTACATAAGTCTTAGACTCAATAAAATGTATAATAAGTAAATTGAAAACAACCAAATGCATAACTTGCAGCATTCTTTGACATTCTTCAATAGCATTGACGTTCGTCTTGTACGACCTTCAGTTGCATCATATTACAACTTATCAATGAGGGTTTAGTTAAGTATCAAAATCGGTTTGACCCCGACCAAATGGGCCAACAAATAATGTGTTGCTGCCTATTATGCAATGGTGAATGTTCGTATCTCATATAGGTAGATTGTTGTTATTCATGCATGTTCGGTAAAAAGGATGGAAATAGTCGGTATGTTAGGCAATTTTTCTTACTTACAGTTAAGCTCATGGTCAAAAAATTGATCATGTATTATAATTTTTTTTCCTAATTTCAGAGTATTATCTAGTAAATATTATGATATTATCGTTACACTTAGTCAATCCTATTGTTAGAAAGTGATTGGCCATAATCCCATTGGTTACAATATGTTGGTTGAGATTATTCTCTCTATTGTAACTATAAATACTCCTACATGTGTATATTCATTCATTGAGAAATTATCAAACTACTCTTGTTATTATATGGTATCAGAGCCATGTCCCAACCCAATACCATCAACGTCGTCGGCCAGCTCCTCTTGGCCACCAGCTCGGCTTCTCCGATCAACTTTCAAATCCCGTCGGTCACCGTCAAGCCTGACCGCCACAATTTTTCTCTCTGGCGCAACACCGTTCTGGCCACTCTCCAGGCATTTGACTTGGAAGAATCGGTGTTGTCCCACAATCCTCCCCCTGAGTTCAAACCTCAGGATGCGGATGTCACCACTTCTCCAGTACTAAACCCGTACTTTGCTACATGGCATCATCGCGATCGGTTCGTCCTTCTCTGCCTCCAATCCACTCTGACTGAGCGTGCCCTAGAACTTGTTGTTCGTGCCACCTCTGCGCATGAGGCCTGGTCAACCCTTGATCGTACGTTCTAGGCTCAAACTCAAGCTCGTCGTATAACCCTCAATAATCAACTTCAATCGCTGATGAAAGGCTCATTATCCATCCAGGAATATGTCGAGCAGAAACGAAGTATTACTGACGGTCTCTCTAAAAATCTTTACCCCATTTCCAACAAAGATCTGGTCAATCACATTCTCAATGGCCTTGATAGCTCTTATGGCCCGTTCGTCACTGCCTTTATGATACAATCAGAGGACGTTCATGTGGACGAACTCGTTGGCCTCCTTCTTCAGGAAGAGGAGTGGATTACTCTTGAAACCAAGCGACAGGTGCAGCCTGTCATCTTACCCACGCTACCACCCTCCTCAGTCACAGCCCCATCGGCTTATGCTGCTTATAGCCGCACTCCTTCCTGCAACAACTGCTCCCCGTCTCACCGCGAAGACTCTCATGGCCATGTAAATCACCGACAATATGACAACAGTCACTCATCTGACACCCCTTCTGGCATATCTCGTCGTTACACACAGTGTCAGATCTGTGGAAAGATAGGGCACCCGGCTATTGCCTGCTTCAATCGCAACAATCATAATGATTATCATGCTCGACAATTCTCGTATCGTCCTTCTGAACGGTCAGCCAACTATGCATCTCCATCAGCTGTCGTTGACACTTCCTGGTACTTCGACACCGGTGCTACCGATCATGTCACTCCTGATCTGAACAAGCTAACCATCTCTAATGTGTATCGCGGTAATGACAAACTCTCCGTTGGTAGCGGTAACCAATTATCTATTTCGCATTATGGCTCTATTGGTTTGTCTGCTAAGTCTAATTTTGTCTGCCTCGAAGACATTCTTATTGTTCTTAAACTTACCAAAAGCCTCCTCAGTGTTTCCAAAATTACTCGTGATAACCCTACGTATATAGAATTTTACCTGACCATTATGTGCTTAAAACTCTGCAGGGCAAACCCCTCCTTCGGGGAGTCATTCATCACGGCCTCTATCGTCTCCAGCCACCATCATTGTCAGCCCGACCTCCGCCCATTGCACTGTTTGGCGCCCGCAAGACTCTACATGGTTGGCATTGCCGCTTAGATCATCCTCATGAACAAATTCTTCATCGTCTTGTTTCTCAATTTCGTCTTCCTATTAGTTCATATAAATTTTCTACTATTTGTGATGATTGTCAATTAGGAAAGAGTCGTTGTTTTCATCTCCCTAGTTCTCATATTAGTTCAAATAAACCTTTTGATCTTGTGCACTCGGATGTTTGGGTGCCTTCCCAAGTTTTATCTTTTAATGGAAATCGATATTTTGTGTTCTTCCTTGATGATGCCACTAAGTTTATTTGGATTGACTTCCTTACAAATCTCAAGTATTTAACATCTTTCATACCTTTAAGGCTATGGTTCAAACACAGTTCGGGTGTACCATCAAGTCCCTACAAACTGATTGGGGTGGTGAGTTTCATAATGTATCTACTTTTTTGTCTGCTCATGGTATCTCTCATTGTATATCCTGTCCTCACACGCAGAAACAAAATGGGGCTATAGACCGCAGAAATAGAGTCATTGTTGAAAAAGGTTTAAATCTTCTCGCTCAATCCTCCATACCTTTTCAATTCTGGGAACAAGCTTTCCATACTGACACTTTTCTTCATAACTGAACTATTACTGTTTTGCTCAACTATGAATCACCTTATCAATCACTATTCTCTAAGATACCAGATTATGCCTTTCTTAAAACTTTTGGGTGTCTCTGCTACCCTCTCTTGAGACCTCATAATAGACACAAACTAGATTTTCGATATCTTCTTTGTGTTTTTTAGGTTTCAGCTCCAAGCATAAAGGTTATCTATGTCTCCATGTTCCTTCTTCTCGTTTCTACGTTGCTCGTCATTTTGTGTTTAATAAGGATGTCTTTCCCTATGCTAACCATGTTGATTCAACTGTGGTGCATCCCACGACAGTGACCACCAAATACAACCCCGTGCCATCCTTTCATCTTGAACAAGTCATGCCTCCACCTTCACAAAATGTCCGACTCTCACCAGCTACTCATCCGCAGCCACCTCTAACCGAAGCAATGTCAACCCCTCCACTACCACCCTCCCCTAACCCTCCTCCTCCATCGTCTCCTTCCAATGAAGGTCCGCTACCAACACCTCCTCGACCTTACTCTAACGCCCCCTCATATTTTAGGGCCTCGGAAACCAACTCTCATACAATGACCACCAGGGCACAAACACACACCCTCAAACCCAAAACCTTCAATACAACCCATCACACTATCACCCCGGATCCTACATCCTCTCCCCTCAAAGAACCCACAACCTATCACCAAGTCAGCAAACACTCTTGTTGGCAACAGGCTATGTATGCCGAATATAGTACTTTAATTCGTAATAATACTTGGTCACTCATACCACAGCCCCGTGATACTAATCTAGTTGGTTGTAAGTAGGTTTACAGGATCAAAAGGAGAGCAGATGGCTTAATTAAGCGCTTGAAAGCTCGTCTTGTTGCAAAGGGGTTCCATCAGGAGGAAGGAGTTGATTATTTTGATACATTTAGTCCGGTTGTTAAGCCAACCACATTTTAACTTGTGCTTTCTCTAGCCCTTTCTAAGGGTTGGGTTGTTCGCCAACTTGATATCAACAATGCCTTCCTCAATAATGAGTTACAGGAAACTGTCTTTATGGAGCAACCAAAAGGGTTTATTGATTCTGCCTTTCCGCTTCATGTCTGCAAGCTTCACAAAGCTCTATAGGGCCTCAAGCAAGCGCCACATGCTTGGTTTAATAAGCTCAAGCATTTCCTTCTCTCTAATGGATTTCGAGCTTGTTATTCTGTGACTTCCTTATTTGTTCATCACACACCCACAATGATTATATATCTACTTGTCTATGTTGACGATATCATTGTTGTAATGCCCTGCTCCGTGCGGTGCATTACGATGAGTCGTTGACTCAAAGAGTTGTGTTGACCCGATGAAGTATCGATGCAAGTGTTAAGTTGGCCCGAGAGAAAGCATTGTGCCGGTTTGAAGATTCTAAGAAATCTAATCGTTACAATGCACAAGTCCAATTGGATCAAATATTGATTTGGTTGGTTTCGATGTGCAGGCTACGCTTTTACGTTGAATGATAAGAGGTCGGCATTTTGCCTTATTCACAAAAGTGTCCGCAAAACCAAAATATTGCCTTGCAATGAGCTAAGGTAAAGTCAAATGGACTTAGCCCATTCAGTAGAACCCAGACTTAGACTTTCAAAGGCGCGCTCGGAGTCTCCCTCGGCCGATGCGATCATCGCTAATATGGGTGGCTTCGATGAACCTGTCTTTGCATAGCCTGAACACATAATAATACGGACTGTATTGCTTGACTGCTAGGCGATAATCCCATGCATGCTAATAAAATGACTCAACACACCTAGCTAAGGGAAAAATCCCATCTTGTATGCTTGCGTAGGATATAAAAATGAACTTGAAAGTTCAATTGAACAGTCGCACCGCACTTCAAGCTCGTGCCAAGGCACGACTTGCATATCGAGTAGATTTACTTATGTACTTAATATGAATGAAACGCTTGTCACTTAGATCATACTACAACTTGAGAACAATGAATGGTTTACTGAATTGAGGCAGGAGGACTATCAATATAGTCGTTCTGAGCCGAGTAATAGAGACATCGAAAGACTTTAGGACCGTTGGGTCGCCAAGGCGGTTCCCGTACAAGGAACTACATAATGAATGAATGTATGTATGAACGAATGAATAAGTAAATAAATGAATGAACAAACAAATGAAAGGAACTAAAGCACTGTTAGGGTTATATACTAAAAGCATCACTTTTGTAGCAATCTTATTTCCTTAAATTTTGAATGAGAATCATATGGGCAAATGTATGCATATTGTATTTATTGCAAGTGTTAATGCAAATGTCTGATATTCTATATTGTAGATAATATGGTGTGTGGTGTCACACAAAAGATCATATTATCAGTTTCCTATGGAATATATAAATAGTTCACAACCTAGATGAACTTGGACAATCTATTGGAAAGGTTGTAGTGTAATCTGGTATTAGTCTATATTGACTATAGGTTTACACTAGTACACTTTGTGTGTATTGAACAGGACCACTTGAGGTTGTTCTTTTTGTATTGGCTACATAAGAGAACAAAGACCTTTGTTATTATGGATACTTGTGCTCTTAATTCGAATATAATAACAGATATGTATATGCAGTGTGCATTACTTTGACTCATGAAAGAGTGAGATTCATTATGGGTCAACAACCTCTATAAATTAGGTAATAACATTGTATGTATGATGGGCTGTTGATTATAAATGGAATCCATGTCCCGATACATCGGGTTGATGATGTCCGCTTAAGGAGCTTATAAGGATTGTCATGTAAACCCTATAGGTGGATTATATCTGATATGACAAATAAAGTTTAGCGGTACTACTTAAGGATAAAAGATGTCAAATCAATATAGTTGTCAATAACTTAATTTGATCGACGGACATTCGATATCTTAACATGGGGAGCCAAACGAGCATATAATAAAAGGAGCCCACAAACATAATTTGGGATTAGGGAGGTAGTGCAACAATATCTCATTAGTGGACCGAGCTATTGTTAATGGGCCTGGATTGTGTGTTCGGGCTGAACACAGGATATCCAGATCTGTTAGAAGGCCTAACCCTAATTTTTCCTTATGGTCCCTGCCGTAGCCTATATATATCCTCTATTCTCTGGCCGCCAAATTACTGATCAGAAATCTGAAGCTTTCTCTAAATTCGTGATTCACGTAAGAAGAAAAAGAGAGGGCTGCCAAGGAGAAGAAAATGTTGGAAGATCGTCGCCCACACGACGTCCAATTCGAGGAAGGAATATGCGCAGAAGATCTTGGGGTCGTCCGCTCGAGATTGCCAGGAACTACTTGTCTTTTTCCCGTCGCAGGTATAACTCGTGAACCCTAGTTTCCGCCTATAAAGGGTTAGAATACGTATTAAATCTGTTTAACTTTCTATCGATCAATACACACAGCAAAGTAATGGTCCTGGGAATCCCCAGTTCCATCAAGCACCATATACAGGACATAATATATCAGAACATCGCCATACATCTTTCAATCTTGTAAGCCCTATGGCACGCCTTTTATGTTTCGAGAGAGAGCTTGAGCGAATTATAATCTCGGCCTAGCGCCGCTTTGTGCAACTTGTATTCATTTACATTCTGCTGCAAATAGGGACGCTCTGTGTGACTCTATAGCCTAGCTTAAATCGGCCATGTATGGACTTGGCCTTGAACGAGCACAATCTAGGCTCGTGCGGCAACACGCCTTAGCAAGGACGAACGCTCTTCCGGGAGCGGGGCGTGACAGATTGGTATCAGAGCACGGCTTTACGTCCTTGGACTTTATTTTGATTCTCTCAGTTTTGAAAGCTCGATCGTGGATAAAAGAAGTGTACGCTCTCTCTCGATGTGCCTTGAGATGTTCCATACAATAAGTCTAATATTTTCAAAAGCTCGTACAAGTATTCGGTTGAACGGGATCGATATGCGAAGGCCTTTGTGCCGAACTTTGTCGACTTGAGTTGGAAGGAACACATGCTAAAAGTTAGCAAGTTGTATACGTGCCTGAATGAACTTACGCTGACAATAGCAAATGAGTGTTCGAGACCGAAATATAGTTCAAACGGGATGGCTATGCACACAGCCTTTTGGCCAAGTTGTGCCGAGTATCGCGCACCTAGACCTCCTTGTGCGAGCGAGTTTGCGAGCAAAATTGAATATCGCTCGGACGAGAGTAAGTTACACTTATAGTGTGTATCGATAGAGACGTCGGACCAGAAATTTAATATCGCTCGGACGAGAGTAAGTTACACTTATAGTGTATATCGATAGAGACGTCGGACCAATGCTTAGCATGTTGCTGAAGGAACGACTTGATTTTTTAGTGGTATATACCATACCACTTATGCGATCAGACATTGAAACGTTTGTGTGTCGAGAACGATAGGCTCGATTTCTGAGTGGTATATGCAATACCACTTAGCGATACCTATGTCAAGCAGTTTGGTGACTTGTGATAGATTGCATAGAGACGACTTTGTCGGTTACGATAAGTTTGTCCTCAGCGGATGGAATAGTACCGAGACTCGAGTTGGAGTGACTCGATAAAAGGTCGGTGCAAGTATGCTTCGATTGAGTTGAACAATCAGGTCGGATTCGCATCACAGGATGATGAGTCGAACGGGAATTCGTTGAGTGAAAACTGAACGATAGGCTAAGAATTGCAAAGGAATTTTGCATTGACAAAATAGTTAACTCAGGCAAATTTGAGTTGAGTTAGTACGAAAACTTGTTCGGAACAAGTCGGTTAGATGCGAAGAGTCGTGCGAATGGATTTGAGTTAGCATGAAAAGTCGATAGCATGACGACGAAGTGCGATTTGAGAATACGAAAATGAATATAAGGAATTGGAAATTGTGTTGCTCGATAAGGATAGTTAGCTAAGTACGACTAAACGGATCTTGATGCGTACAAGACTTGATTCGTATACGAGTTCGGATGATAACTGTGACTGCAACGAATTGGAGTTTATGAGAAAAAAGATGTTCAAGTTATGCACATCAACAATTGTATTGAGGCGTATCAAAGGTGATATGCAATAACTCGGAGATACTCTGATCGAATGAACAAAATTTTGTTGAGCATTGTTGTTGGGTGAATAAGATGCAAATTAAGTTGACGTCAGTTCAGATGAAAACGAAAGTGACTTGATCGTTTCGATGATAATCACAACGTTGACATTCTTGCCTTGTGCGAGCGCAACTCCAGCCTCGCACATGTGTCACGCCGAATTAGGACGATCATTCATCGTGAGCGCTGGTATGGTGATTCATACGGCAGGGATGATCGAACTTGCAAGGTGTGGCAAATTGTATTTAACTTGTGGTTTGATGCGAAGGTGAATTCGAGGATTGTTTCAAGGAGCATAGTGTGTATCGATTGACCGTGGGTAGATAGACTCGTACCTAAGGCGAACAAATATTGCTCGGTTAGCAATATTATTAACGGTAGTGCGTAAAGTGATTCGAGTAGTAACGGCGCATCAGTTGTGCGGATGGGCGATAAAGTCCCATAGGAATTGTCGAGAATTGATTTGGCTTCGAGATAGGATATAGCATGGTCCGTAGTAACTATCCCTTATTGATGATCTTTAATTATCGAGCGTAGCTTCGAAGCAACTGACCCTAGAAGACTTGACCGCCAAATCAAAAGTAAAATGTCAGAGACCATAGGATGACCCTAATGAAGTCGCATGAGGAATTGTGTCGAGGATAAGATGATAATGTAGTGCATGTTGAGGATAAGTCTAGGCGATTGAATGTGTGTTCGAGATTTGATGGAACAGTCGTGGGCTGGATTAATAGGGATAGACTTTGATGATTGATCGAACATGTGCTCGAATAGTTTGCTAGTCAACGAACGAATAGATGTTGATGAACGTACTTAGCATATCGATACAGATAGGAAATTCTGAGAATCGTGTTGTATACGAAAGCGAGAATGAGAGAACGACCCTAGAGATGGTGTCATAGAACTTGACTCACAAAAATGTTAGACTCACATTCGCTTTGCAAATGATCTATATTATGAAACAAACTAGTTGGGATTGTCCTTGGGTATAAGGACTCGTACTTGATAAGAGGATGTAACAAGAACGTATCGTAAGAGACCTTGTGTCGAAGTATTTGTTGCCTTTGAGCATCGACGATGCAAGTTGACCTCTTGAGTCGTAAGAATTAAGCACGGTGTCCGAATAAGTTACCTAACGAGGGTAGCCCCAGGCGTGATTCATGGATGGTCTTGAAAACATAAAGAGTTGCAAATGCGAAACTATATGATCGTAATGAGACTTGGGCATGTTGAACTTAGTTCATGCCACTAAGACGAGACCTCAGGATTTGTTGCGATCGGACGCACAACGAATTGACGTGACGCATAAAATTGATGGTACATACGAAACCTATAAATGAGATATACGATTTTGAAACGCAATGTGTGTCGTGACTTTTGTTGGATGATCACATATACATTGAATATGCATGTGCGATAGAATTACGAGAACAAATACTAGAGATCAAGTCCGATCGAAAGTACGAGATAGCTAGTAATAGAGGATAAGGAGTTACCTATTAGCTTTGTCCCAATATCCTACAGCTGAGCTTGGCTGAAATGTATATATTGGTGGGACGCCTAAAATATGTGTATGATCCAAACTGAGTTGTATGATTCAAACGATAATAGCACGAGATCGTGAAACGATCTAGAGAAATACTTGGATTGAGTGTTGGTCTCAGTTCGAGGACGAACCTTGTTTTGAGTGGTATATTATGTAATGCCCACTCCGTGCGGTACATTAAGATGATTCGTTGACTCAAAGAGTTGCATTGACCCGATGAAGTATCGATGCGAATCAATGCAAGTGTTAAGTTGGCCCGAGAGAAAGCATTGTGCCGGTTTGAAGATTCTAAGAAATTGAATCGTTGCAATACACAAGTCCAATTGGATCAAATATTGATTTGGTTGGTTTCAATGTGCAGGCTACGCTTTTATGCTGAATGATAAGAGGTCGATATTTTGCCATATTCACAAAAGTGTCTACGAAACCAAAATATTGCCTTACAATGAACTAAGGTTAAGTCAAATAGACTTAGCCCCTTCAGTAGAATCCAGAATTAAGACTTTCAAAGGCGCGCTCGGAGTCTCGCTCGGCCGATGCGATCATCGCTAAGGTGGGTGGCTCCGATGAACCTATCTTTGCTTAGCCTGAACACATAATAATACGGACTGTATTGCTTGACTGCTAGGCGATAATTCCATACATGCTAATAAAATAACTCAATGCACCTAGCTAAGGGAATAATCCCATCTTGTATGCTTGCGTAGGATATGAAAATGAACTTGAATTTTTATTTGAAAAGTCGCCCCGCACTTCAAGCTCGTGCCAAGGTACAGCTTGCATATCGAGTAGATTTACTTATGTACTCAATATGAATGAAACGCGTGTCACTTAGATCATACTACAACTTGAGAACAATGAATGGTTCACTGAATTGAGGCAGAAGGACTATCAATATAGTCATTCCAAGCCGAGTAATAGAGACATCGAAAGACTTTGGGACCGTTGGATCACTAAGGCAGTTCCCGTACAGGGAACTGCATAATGAATGAATGTATGTATGAACGGATGAATAAGTAAATGAATGAATGAACAAACAAATAAAAGGAACTAAAGCACCATATACAGGATATAATGTATCGAAATATCGCCATGTATCATTCCATCTTGTAAGCCTTATGGCACGCCTTTTATGTTTCAAGAAAGAGAGCTTGAACGAATTATAATCTTGGCCTTGTGCCGCTTTATACAACTTGTGTTCATTTACATTCTGCTGCAAATGGGGACACTCTGTGTGACTCTGTGGCCTAGCTTAAATCGGTCGTTTTTGGACTTAGCCTTGTACGAGCGCAATATAGGCTCGTACGGCATCACGTCTTAGCAAGGACGAACGCTCCTACGGGAGCGGGACGTAAAAATTGTTGTAGGCAGTGATCCATCCTTCGTTTCTTGGTTCATTGGAGTGCTCAACAGAATGTTCTCCTTAAAGGATTTAGGACCACTGCACTTCTTTCTGGGTATTGAAGTGATCCAGCACGAGTCTGGTCTATTTTTGTCCCAATCCAAGTACATACGGGATGTTCCTTCTCGTTGCAAAATGTTTGATGTGAAGCCCTTGTTGACCCCTGTTGACTCTAATTCTCGGCTCCGCAAGGCTGGCACTCCTGCTGATGATGCTCGTCTCTATCGTCAAGTTGTTGGGGCTTTACAGTATGCTACCATCACTCGCCCTGAGATTGCTTATGCTGTCAATCGAGTCTACCAATTTATGCACTCTCTCACACAGGATCACTGGAAGGGAGCCAAATGCATTCTTAGGTACCTCAAAGGCACAATTGAGCATGGCCTTCTCCTTCGACCATGTTCTCAACTCAGCTTTGTGCATACTCTGATGCCGGATGGTTGTCTGATCCTGATGATTGCCGCTCTCAGTATGGTTTTGCCATTTATTATGGCCTTAATTTGATCGGTTGGACCTGTCGAAAACAACGTGTTGTGGCTCACTGCAGCACTGAAGCAGAATTTTGTGCCCTTGCTTACACGATAGCTGAATTGGTCTGGCTCTAGCAGCTTCTGAATGAGCTTGGTGTCTCTCTATCATAACCATCACAGCTTTTGTGTGACAATATTGGCGCCACTTTTATGTCAGCCAATCCGGTCCTTGGCTCTCGTTCCAAACACATCCACTTAGACTATTACTTTGTACGAGAACGTGTTGACGCTGGTCTTCTTAAGGTCAATCATGTTGTTTTTGCAGATCAAGTGGCCGACATCTTCACCAAACCACTCGGCTCATCTTCGTTTGGTAATTTACGGTCCAAGCTTCAAGTTCGATCCCGCACTTGAGCTTGCCGGGGGGTATTATATATCTAGTAAAAATTATGATGTTATCTTTACACACTTAGTCAATCCTATTGTTAGAAAGTGATTGACCATAACTCCATTGGTTACAATATGTTGGTTGGGATTATTCTCTATTGTAACTATATATACTCCTACCTGTGTATAATTCATTCATTGAGAAATCATCAAACTACTCTTGTTATTATACAGACAAAGCTCACCAAGTATAAATGGAGCTCAATCATATAAGTTGTAAGGTTATCAATATTGCATCCATGTTTGGATAATGCCAATCAAATAACTTTGCTCTACTCCTCTTTCTTTTCTTCCGATACAATCAGTGGTAGAACTTCTCAAATTATTCATGAATGTCAATGATACGTGAATTCTGTTTCCAGTGACAAAATCATCATTTTCAGATATGAATATTTCAACATCTTCTTAGCTCCCGACTAATACTAATATACATAATATAGTGTCGACACCAAACCTTTATATACTATTATTATATAGTGTATACATAATATAGCGTCGGAATCATACCTAAGAAGCTACCATGTCCAAAATTTAAACCTATAAAAAACTACATTGGAATAATTAGAAGATTTTTATTGAGTGGTTTGGGTACATATGAATATTGCATATTGGTATTTTGAGCAATTTTACTCATTGGCCAATGATAAAAATATATATCTAGCCATTTGGACCAATTTTACTCATTCCCCAACTGCTTGGCCACCTCTTTGGTACTTGATGGCTGCATAACCCAGAAAGTCCATTGCCTGGGTGGGGAGGAATATGCCCACCTCAACATAGCACATATAGAATTTTGACTAGGGTCAAGATTTCAGGATACATGGCAGGCAATAGAAATCACCGATGTGCTCTCACATACACTGTAAATTATAAACAATGAATAAACTTTTCATGCTTGAATGCCTATATTTGTGGTAATGTGATATGTGGGTGATGTGATATGTGACAGTCCTATGAGTTAAACACATGTAATTTACTTATACTCTATGTGTTACGGGGTTGTATATAAAACTTTTCGTGGATATTTTTTTTATGGTGGCACTGTAATTTGTCATAAACAATCATTTATCCTCTCTTTTTTGTATTTTTAGAAGCATGTTGCTAATATAAAACCAATTAGTATTCTATTCATATTAATCTTCGATAAGTGAACTTATTGTTATTTCACTTTGTAAAGAATATAATTCTCATTTTGTAAACGACTGCTTGTTTGATAGCTTACCAATATGTTTACTTTTCCAAAGAGGATGCAGTATACATGATGTATAATTAATGAGAAGTCCTTGAAAAGGGATTTTATGATTAGGGTAATAATGTAAGATCCTAAAGTGATGGGAAGAACTTTTATACACTAATTTGCAGTTAGCCGTTCTCGACTGTGGGTCAATGAAACTCCTTTTTTCTGTGGTCTGAGTGCAATGTTGATGACAGATCGATGCATAAGATGAATATTTTTGTGTGTTATCATAGTAAGAATGTAGTATCTTAGTGCAACATCTCTTCTCTATTAAGATTCATCTTCATGTAAAAAAGAACATGCTTTTATACATATTTGTAAACAAACATTCATCTCTTCTCTATTAAGATTCATCTGCATCCACTACAACAAAAAGACCTATTAATGACGCTTGATAAGTGGATTTCATGATGGCTGATAAAAAAGCGTTATGAAAGTTCGAAATACCTTTTTTCTATAACGGTTTGGGCTAATTCTGGACTTTTTATAACGTTTATAAAACAAAACGTTATTAATATTTTAGAGCGGTGGCAAACTTGTAATATTTTTAAGTTCAATTTTTTTGGCAAAATCCTGAGAACAGCCCGCGCTTCAACAAATTTTTCTCTCTCCCCCATTCTGGTCTTCTCCTTCTCCTCCTTTCTTCTCCCACCTCTCCCCCAACTCCAAAATCCTAACCATAGATCCAACCAAATCAAATCAGAGGAAAAACCCATGAATCTTCCTCCTCCTCTTCATCCTTAACGTAACGTTGCCGGCGAGCCGCTAAGAAACAGGAAGAACCCAGGAATCTTCCTCCTCCTCCTCATCCTCCTCCAAATTACGTAAATTTCTAGGGTTTCCAAATTTTCCCATGCCTCGATCTCTCCACCGCCGATGAGTCCGATCCTCCCGTCAACGTTCCTCTTCCTCCTCATCCTCGCCGGGTTCTTCATCTCCGGCGTCCTCACCCCTCCGGCATCGCCTCCGGCGTCGGCGGCGGCGGAGGACCCTCCGCTTCCTCTTCCGGCTGGGGGTTCCGGAGTCGGAAACAATGTGGGATCTAGGGTTTCTCCTCTTCCTCTTGCTCTCCCCGCTGGAGATTCCGGCACCGGAGACGACGACGAGACGAGGGATACTCCGCCTCCGGTGCCGGTGCCGGTGCCGGTTTCTTATTACGGGAAAGGCTATGGATCCAGATCTCTACTTTGCTCTGATGTCGAGTAAGTGATTCTTCTTCCACAAACAGTGATTGTTCTGTTTTTTTTTAAATCTGTAAAGACTTCTGGTCAGAACTCTTCAAGAAGCAAATCGATAACCTGAAAACCAACCACCGAGTAAGTCCCCAATGCTACGACTGGTCGTCTTATATCAACCTTCATGTATGAATTATGTAGATTATTTTTTCTGCTAACCACCATCTTTTAGGGTACTTTTATGTTGCAAGATAATCGCTTCCGTTGGTTACTGCGCATACCAGTCGATTCTTCCCTGGATACATCTGATTCGTTACCTCGACATGAACCTCCACGTGATAGCAAGCTGACTCAAGCTATAAGCATGCATCTCTACTTCCCATGTGGGATCATTAGGGGCGCCCTCTCGAATCTTGGAATATCTTGTGCTGTTTCTGCTGACATATCGAACCTTCCTGCGTGTAAGTTTAATTTTAAGGCAATGAGTGGTTTGTCATTTCTTTTGAGAGGGAGAGCAATCAAATGGTTTTTCATGTCACTGATAGTAACTTGGGTTGCGTAGTCTATTGGGGGATACTCACTCTGTACATAAAGAACTGACAAAGGAACCAAATTAGCATTCAACCATGAAATGCTAGAATTTAATCATGTCTTCCCTTGCTGATTAACAGGTTCCTTTGTTGTTCGGATTAAGACTTGAGCTTTTGTTTTAGCGGAAGTCCTGCACGTTGTGCTCTTGGGCACTTAGTGGCGTTCGGCTCCTTAAGGTTCTCTGCAGGGAGGAAAGTTTCAAGGTAATTCTGCATAATAATCGATATACACACGTCAGCTGTAAATAAATAATCGTTCTCATGTATGGATGCTCAACAGTTCTGTAACAAATTATGTTCTCGTGCTAATTTTCCAGCAACAAATAATGGTCTCTCTTCATCACCATGCTTATCGATCAAAAGTCTGTATTTCTGAATCTAAAGATAATTATTCCAGCACTTGATTCAGACTTTTCAATTTTACTTTACTCTATTGTATACATAGCATGAAAGGATGACTGATACCAAGGTCTGCTTATGTTTATACAAAAATGGACGGTTGTTACATTGTAGGTGTCTATGGGAGTTGCAACCATTTTTTTTTTGGGGGGGGGGGGTATATTTGTACTATGTAAATTCTTAATTGTGAATGATATCACACAATATGGAATTGATTTTAGAAATTTTTTGAATCCATCTCCAACTGGATTTCTCAGTTCAAAGATTTCTTTGAAAGGGACACTGGCTTTTCTCTAGAAAATAGCGAAACACAGAAGAGTTGAACATTCATCTACAACTTTGTATGGAAGAAGCGGGGGGAAAAAACTTAGGCTACTGGTGTTTGTATGTGAAGGATTAGCCAAGTCGAGAGTTGCTGCTGTTAACTCAAATAACTGGAGTTCCCATGTGTAATATTGCTCATCCTACAATAGATGTTTGCTTTGAAGAAGACAATTATAGGAGTAAAAACTTGGGTTTAGAGAATCACCAATGGTGATGAACCATGTAGAGGTTCCTATAGATTTGGGCAGGACCGGCCCTGGGGTAAGCCTAACAAGCCATCGGGACTCGCAAAAATTTCGAATATAAATTTGTGTTTAATTAGTTGTGGAAATGCTTCATTTAGTTGTGGAAATGCTTCATTTCGAATATAAGTTTCTTAGGTAAACCAATTCTTGAATTACTACTACCAGTTTCTTAGGTACTTTTATTTATGTTCCATAGACTTTCTAATTAATTATTGGATACTTGGCAGGTTGCATTAGGGGATATGGCTGAGAAATTAGCTATAAATTATAATGTTGATCGCTTGCCAACAGGAAAGCTAAGGTTTTCTTCTATAACCTTTTCTTGGTAATTTAGAATAGCTTTTTGTTTATGATCCTTAGAGATGTGCCATTTCTTGAAGGGCTTTGAGAATTCTAGAAATTCCTTGGGACAACATAATAGTATCAACTTGGCGGTAGTTCCATTTGGTGGTAGTAATTTTTTGGTTTTACTATTAATGTGTAGTTTATGTTTGAATAAGCATATTTGTGGAGATGTTGCATCTATATAGGACTTGCTCATATGTTTCTATATGCCATGTATATACTTTTAGGAAATTTTATTTACCAGTTCAGTTTTCCTGAAATGTAATTAGCATTATTAGCATGCACTTCGGTGTTAACTTGGTGGCTCATCAATGTGCAGAAGTTGCTCATACTTTTGAGTTGTAACCCTTTCAACAAAGTTTCAAGTAGCTACCTCGTCTTCTGTCATGCCTCACATTTGATTGCATTCTTTGAGTGGCCTGTTTCTTTCACTCTTTGAGTGGACTATTTATTACTACAGGTAGGTATTTTAATGCATTCTTAGATTCAATGTATATGAAAGTATTTTATTACATGATCCTCAATTGCTAGTTTCTTGTTGGAAACTTGGTACCAACTCTTAAGACATGAGGTGGTCTTTTGGTAATATTTTTTTTATCTTTTTCAGGATTTTGCTACGTGATGCCGACAGTTTTGATGTGCTCAAAGTTGAAGCCAATGTACTAATAGTTTTGAGGGTCTACTTACTAGTAGTAGTTGTAAATATATACATTTGGATGTCCTATTTTGAAAAAATGTAATGAAGATGGTGATATATATTATGTATATATTTGTAAATGGATTAAATGGTACTCTATAACATTTAGATGTTTTCTTGTGAATATGGTTCAAAATGAATGTTTTGAAATTGAATTGAGCAACATTGAGCATTGATCTATAATTTTTTGGAAAGTAATATATAAATGTGCAGAATTGAGCGTTATAAATGTGCTGAATTGAGTCTATATCGATTATCTATTCATAACGCTTTCAAACTACGCTGAAAATAAGTGTAGCAGAAACTCATCATATTCATGACGTTTTTATTTATGACGCTTTTAAAAAACATTTATAACACCCGTTTTCATCACGCTTGCTTTGGAAAAAAAAAAGCGTCATGGTTTGTCATTAATGACGGTTTTTAGCCGTCATTAAAAGGTATTTCTGTTGTAGTGATCTTCCACTTTGTTGAGTTCACTCCAGTTCCTTAATTACCAAGGAGCTAGTACATCACTTGTGTCATATTGTGAGTGTAACTTATGTTTCTTATCATCAATTTCTATCATTGTTATACGGTACACCACTTTATAAAAATTTCTGTAAATACTTACATAGAATATAAAATTGTTCTATACTTATGTCTTTTTTGTAATGTTTGTATATATGGACATGATTAACCTACCCAGTGCCGGACTTTAGATTTTGAGGCCTGAGACGAACTCTAAAAGTTGTGCCCCTCAAAGCTTAATGATATAATAGTATGTTTAATCCAAAATTCAAGAAATGAAATGTAATATCCAAAAGAATATATGTTATAATGAATAAATACTAATAAAATTGAATATGTTCCAAACCAAAATATGAAATGAATGTTCCAGACAAATAAATAAATAAAAGTTAACAATGTTTGGGGTAGTTCATAATGGTAATAAAAAAAGGCCATCAAATACTTCCTCAAGGAATCACATAGTCACTTAAATATTTCTTGTCTTGTTGTTTTCAATGCAAAAGTACTGATTAAGTTTGCTATGGAGCCTCAGCCTCATGTAGAGCTTCGTGATGGTTATATTTCAAAAACTGAAAAAAGTCAGAGATATCATCAAATGTTTCTAAAATTGGTAAAAAAAAAAAAGTCATAAAGTACATAAAGTTATCTAGAGATCCACCAAGTTATTCACTTATATAAACTAATATGAAATGCAGTGATATATTAAAAGTAAAAAAATATTGTGTAAAATTTTCATGTCTAATTTGGGAGTGAAATTTATATTATTATTAATTTATTAAATAAATATATATAAAAAAATAAAGTGGTCATCAAGAGCCTATCAGACTCTCTATTCTCTAAAAAATCAAAGTGGTCGGCAACCAAAAGGGAATCATCTATATCATTATAGAAATAATCAAACATTTAAAATCTCAATCTCACCTATGGTCATGTGGAAGTGAAGAAAGAGGGTTGTTGTTGTTGTTTTGGTTTCTTTTAACTTGATGGCAGCCGACTCTTTTCTTTAAAAAAAACCTAAAGAATATGATGCCAATGCCACCTATTCTTTTCTCAAGGAGTCCGAATTTGTTTGCCTATACGGCTATACATCATCTAGAAATGGGCTTAAAAAGAACAGATAAGTAGGTGTCGGGCTATCTATAGTGGTGTTGGCCTATGTACACTAAAACAAATAACCGGACCATTTGTAGTGGGCTTATATATACTGGAAAAAAATATTTGATGCCCTCAAAATTTTTGGGCCTGAGGCAATTGCCTCATGGGCATCATATTAAGTCCGTGCCTGAACCTACCTTGCCCATAAAGACTTGTTTTTTGAATAATTTTAGAAAGAAAGTCGTTGTTATTGTACATGTGAATATAGATGTACTGCTGAATGATGAAGCTTATAATATCATTATCAATGAAATTTTTGACGGCAATGAGTTGTTGTTCGACAAAGACGACAAGTTTGATGATATTATTGTTGGGGAAATAATTAATTGGCCAAAATATTCAGTTCAGTTTCTGAGGTTTTGAATTTTTTTTTGTACTGCACTTGAGATTGTAAGTTAGCAATAACATTCTCTTCTTTTCTTCATCTTGAGAACTAAGTTATTGTGAGCTAGTAATATTGGGGTTATTTTTTGTTTTTGATGGAATATTTCTATGTAAACTCGATACATTTATTAGTTAATACAATTTTGATTGACTTTCTTTCATTGTTGATGTTTATATGAAATTCCATTTTCATATGTATTTTAGTTTTATATAGAGAATGAACATTAAAAAAAGAGAGAGAGAGAGAGAGGATGAACATGTTTAGATAGCTTTGATATGGATGAATTGAGATTTTTATGAATTTTGTTTCTAGGAAAACGACAAACCTTTTAACTTTTGAAAAGGAAAAAATGGTTGACCAACTAATTCACATGTTATTTGACAATTTTAGTCTATCATTTTTATTTGACAGATAATAATTGTTGCTTTATTCATCTATAAAACGATAGTCCAAAACTTACATTTAAATTTTGGGATATGTTATTTTCGAAGGATGCTCCGTCGGATCAAAAATGTTGTTAAACATGATTTACGATGGTTTTGGTCTGTGAAAAAAATGCATGTTTTGGCATAGTGCGAGGTATTCTCCACATAGGTTGGGAACCTTACCCAACATCAACATATCTTTCCCTTCCCATTTAGGTGGAGGAGCTCGTAATTTGAACGATCCTCCTGCAATGCTCTAATTTTTCTTTCGACAGAACCTTCATGAGCATATCTGCTCTATTGTCCTCTGTATGAACCTTTTTAGCGTCGTGTCCTTCGCCTCTTGCACATCTCGTATACCGAGTTGCAATATACTTGGAACGACTATAAAATGTCAGGTTCTTCCTACGGTGAATAGTACTTTGGCTTTCGTAAAGCAAAATATACTGTTCTTTCTCAAGTCCCTTCTCCTACAAGAACTTCTTCATCCATAATAATTTCTTACAAGCATCTGTCACCGAAATGAACTCTGTCTCCGTCGTAAACAAGATAAAACACTTCTACAACCGCAATTGTCACGAAATTACGCTACCAACAAATATTACAACATAATCCGAAGTCGATCTCCTGATATCAACATTGTTGGCCCATTGGTCATGGTCAATGTCACGACCCGCTCCCGAATAATCGGATACGAGTCGGACACGCCCAGCCTTCGTCGTTGGACACGACGAAGTAAGCTGTACAATACTAAGGAAAACTCAAAGTCACAATGTAATGTAAACCAGAACACAGCTTTTATAACGTCCCAGAATTCACCAATATCCATCAAGTGTTTAAAAATACAACTCAGCCGGAGACAAATCCGGTCAAATGAAATAAATATACAATAAATGAATCTCTAAGATACAATCTCCAGAAAAATAACTGAAATAAGTAAAAAGCTGTAATATCCAAGCAATCACCAGCTCCATGTAATCTCCCACTCACCTGCAACGATCCTATCAGGAAAAGAGCAAAGTACAACCCTGACTAGACAATATACAATGTAATCTGTGATCCAGAGTACAAGGTGAAACCAGAATACCAGAATGCAAGAACATGAAATGAAACTGAACTGCGGTACCAGAAATAAAATGTAAAACTGCAGGCAATGGAATGACAATCAAGATGCTAGACAATGAACACGGCTATCAATGTACAAGGCAATCAATCAATCAATCAATATGCAATTGTGACCATTTTGAAATATTAAAACTAATGTGTGACCGGCTTAGGAGCAATCAATCAATCAATCAATGAGTCAATTCTACATGGTACGGCTTCATCGTACGTGATGTGTACGATTAGGCTATCTTCAATGCTATATTGGGTGTGGTCACACAAAAGCTAATATTTCCCCCAATTCCGCAATGAACAATGACGCACAAGCAATGAACAAGAGCACAAGACAATCGTGTGTAATTCGTGTCAGATATGAGAACATGGCACATGAAGGTAAGACAGAAAACAAGGTACAAGTCAAGTCAGTGTACTTGCCTCGGTTTGGTTACACGAGAGTAGTACTGCATGGTTGCAATGATTCACCTGTTATTATTTTGTACAAGTTTATTAGGGTTTTGAAATAATGCTATCAAGCTAAACTACTTTAACATATACTAATTACGAATTACTAGCAAAAAGGGGTTTTAACTATAATAACTAGTAGGAAAATACTTGTAGGTCAAAAATAAAATACTAAACATTTTATTGACAAAATACCATAGTACAAATACTAGTAACTAATATATTTGCAAAACTTGATATTAAAACTTTATCTAAATATTAGGAAAACAATTTCCATAACAAAGTAATATATATATAGTAAAACTTTACTATAATACTATTTAGATAATTATTTGTGTTTAGATATCATAACCATAAAATTTAATTATATATAATAAGAAATACTAGCAAAATATTTTTAAGTCAACATTTGCTAATATAAAACTAATATATTAAATAAGACTAGGACCAATTAATTATTTATTCAAAATCTTATTAGAAACAATATTTAATAATGCAATAACCAAAATTACTCTAAATATTATTCCAGAAATTATAAATGACAGTTTAGTCCAGCCCATTAATTATACTACAATCTATTAGCCCAATACTCTATACTCCTAAGCCCAAAACTATAACACTGATATTAAATCTTACAAAAATGTTAACTAAAACTTAACATTTCTACAAATAAGAATACAACCCAATACTCTGAGCCCATCCTGTGGCCCGAGACCCGGCCCATTCCTCGAGCCCAAAGACCCAGCCCTACTCTGGCCCACAGAACCTGGCCCACTCCTTAATTCTACTGCTGCCATTTTTGTTATTTAATTCTCAGCCCTTACTCAGCCAGCCCACAGGCCCTGGCCCTATCCAACAGCCCAACCTATTAATAATAACAGAGAAAAATGGAATTTAAATCAAATTTTTCCTAAATTCAAAAGCCCAAGCTCTGGCCCAACTGTTGGCCCAAGACCCAGCTCCTCTCTGTTAAAACCTACTGTTAATAATCAAATAAAATTAACAATTAAACGAGCCCACTCTCAGCCCACGAGACCCGGCCCAGCCCACGCTCAACAGATATTAATCCCATTCTCTTCTCTCTCCTCACCTATTTCCTCGAAAAATCCAGAAATGATCAGAAGAGAGTTCTGGAGAACTCTCTCCCACTCGTCTTCTCCGGCTTCCCACTGGCCTTCTCCGGCGAGAGAAACCTCCAGTCGCCTTCTCCGAGTAAACCCCAACGCCATCTCTTCTCCTTCTCCCTCTGGCCTTCTTCCTCTAGTCTAGGGAAACCCTAGCTCAAACCCTAAATCCATCTTCCCGTCTTCTCCGGCGAACAGCCGTCTCCGGTCAACTAGCCTCCTAGCTCCCCATCCCGAAACCTAGGTCATCACCTCCCATGGCCGCAACCCTAGCTTCTAGGTCGTCTATTCCGGCGAGAACCCTAGATCTAGGTCGAAAGAACTTCCCCAATCCACACCCAAACCCTAGAAAAACAAGAAGAAAAGAATGGGGGGTTCGAGTAGATCGAGAGGGGCTCACCAGCCTGATGGGGTCGTCGATCCACGGCGATCCTGGCGAGGCGGAGCTCCGTCCTTCGGGGTGGCTCGGCGTAGCAGCTTTGGTGACGGCTCGGCGAGTCTCGAAGACTCCACACGAGAGCCGATGGGGTCTCCTCGGTCGGCGTGCTCCACTGATGACGGTGGCGTGGATCTCGAGAAACAGAGGCGGTGGCGGGGTCTTCGAGGCGCCCCACTGATGGCGGTACACGCAGCTCGAGACGGCTCACTGCTCGAGAAGCAGCGCAGTCCTCGAGGCGGCGGTGGCGCTCCGGCGACGTCTGGCGAGGAAGCTCGGCGACTGGCGGTGAAGTCGAACTCCGGCGAGCGGTGGCGGTGGTCCTCCAGTGAGGAGAGAGAGGACAGAGAGAGATGAGAGAGAGAGAGAGAGATGACGTGTTAGAGAGAGAAAAAGTGTACTGTGTGGTGTGTCAGAATTGTATTGGAAACTGTATAAATATAGTAAAATAATGTGTGGCATAGCTGTAATTAGGAGTAGATCTAGGGCTATTGTATAATGGCAGTGTAGGTAAATACAAATAGATCTGGGGGTAGTTTAGAATACTAATAACAGAATTTCAAATTCAAAATTAACAAAGTTTTTCAAACAGCCTTCCAAATCAACAATTTCCCTCCTAGATTCCGAAAAGAACATATAAAAATTCAAAACAGGTTTT
This sequence comes from Iris pallida, assembly GCA_029216955.1. Classification (NCBI taxonomy): domain Eukaryota; kingdom Viridiplantae; phylum Streptophyta; class Magnoliopsida; order Asparagales; family Iridaceae; genus Iris; species Iris pallida. The sequence goes on along the minus strand of JANAVB010013999.1, from coordinate 13,131,666 downwards.
CCTATCATTCCTCCAATAGTTTTCGAAAAGAATCATAAATTTAATAGAAACTCTACTTTCAACAGGATTTCCTATTCAAAATTCTTCTAACAGATTTCAAAGCCCAAAACAATTTTCAAATACAAAATCCAAACATTTTCTTCCAATAGTTTTAAAACAGATTTTCAAAATACAAATTTTCCTCCAAACAGATCAATTTAGTTATCAGTACAGAAACCTATTTATTTAATAGAATTAGTTAATAATGACAGTTACACATTCTAATCAGTACATAGTAATTAATTATGAAAATATAATTAGAAGTTAACTAATAGTAACTTTGCAACTATGATCAATTATACAAGTTTAACAGTGACATTTAGAAAGAATAATAATAATAAAGCATTTAGTTAGCTTACAACTCAAACAATATTGTAATTCATCTAAAATACGTAAATTTGTATTAAAATATTTTTCAAATTGAAGAAAACCCGAAAATTCATTTTAATCGAAAATAGATTTTCATAAGAAGCAATATTTAAATTAGAAAAATCCTAAAATTTACCAAACATGATTTCGGGAGTTACAGTCAAACCTGATTTAAATAATTGATCAAACTCTGTCTCGATATACGGAGCTACTCAGATGTTTACTCAAGACATTTTGGACACTTGGACACTGATCAAGATCAGATATCTACTCAGTTCAAGATCGAAGCTATGTTTGCCACTCGAGACTGTATTTCTTTATGCAATATAATTTTTACTTTTATTGAGTCAAGGAATACATTGTACACCGAGTCGTACTGGCAAATAGGCTATCCAAAATCATTTTTAAAATTGACCTATGTTTTTGAAAAATATCCCTTATTTACAAAAGCTTCTGAAGGATTTCAAAAAGCCCAAAAATTACTTTTAAAATAACCCTGACCAACCCTGACAGAACTCGGCCCGAGTTCGGCCAGAGTTCGGTTAGTGACCGTTTGATTTTCGAACGTTTGAAAATTTTGGTTTTCCTTCAGTTACGGATTGTTACATTGAGTTCTGTCCGAATTCTGCCAAAGTTCTGCCTTTGGAAAAACTATAAATAGAGAAGAATTCTGATCATTTCAAACCACTCATTCACTTTCATCTCTTCTCTTCTAAGCTTACGTTTCTTTCCAAAGAGTTTTCTAAAAAGCTTTCATTTTCAAATCCCAAGCCAGTTACAATTCTCTAGTCAATTTGCCGGTATGGTACGGTCTAGAAGATTTCAGAGAAATTGTAATCAGAGGCTTGATTGAAGAAAGACTCTTCAAAATTGAAGTTAGTCGAGTTCTTCGTATCAAAGCTCGCGTCTGTAGAAGTTGCAAGGACTTCGTATGAAAACTTGCTGGATTTTTCAATAGTGGATTCAACTGGAAGCTAGAGTTCTTCCGACTGAACTAGTCCTCACAAGAGGGAAACTAGTATACATCGTTCTGTTTGCGTTTGCCTTTTGATCTCATTTCTTTTACAGTTATTGTTTTATGATTATTGATTTAATTCTGTGATCTTACTACTAACAAGTTTTTAATTAGCAATATTCCGCTGTCTACTCTATTCACCTCCCCTCTTGAGTATTCTGCTTTACGACTTCGTTCCTACAATTGGTATCAGAGCAGGTTATACAGGTAAAGCAAGGTAAAATTGCAGTTATATTTAATTGTTTTATAGATCACAGCGTTACACATGGCAACTGTAAAATTCACAAGTGAAGGCCAAGCCACAAATAGACGTCCACTGTTTGACGGCACAAACTACACTTATTGGAAAACACGGATGAGTTTTTTCTTAAAATCTCTTGATTTTGACTTATGGTTATTGATGGCTACAAAAAGCCTCCTCGTATTACTGTTGAGGGAGTTTTAGTTGATAAACCCCATGATAAATATACTGAGGATGAAAAAAATGACAGTCTTGACGCACGTGCTATTAACGCTTTATTTTGTGCTTTAGACAAAACTGAGTTAACAGGGTGTCGACTTACACAACATCGAATGAAGTGTTGAAACTTCTCGAAGTAACCCACGAAGGAACAACGCAAGTCAAGGAGTCAAAGATCAGCAGACTTACTCAAGAGTACGAGGCGTTCAAGATAAAGCCAAATGAATCCGTCACTCAGATGTTTACAAGATTCCTGGATATTGTAAATCCTTTGTCTTCATTAGGCAAGGAATACAGTAACCATGAGAAAATTCGCAAACTTCTACGAGCTCTCACGAAGAACTGGATTCCAAAGGCTACAACAGTCATTGAAGGAAACAACCTCTCAATAATGTCTCTGGAAATACTCATGGGTAAGCTACTCACTCACGAGTTGGAACTTTAAGACTTTGAAGATGCTACACCAAAGGAGAAGTCAGAGAAGTCGATCGCCTTCAAGGCTCAACATAGAAGAACTGTCGAAGATGATTCTGACGACAGCGACTCTGACTCTGAAGATCAAGCTCTTCTGGTAAAAAATTCAAGAAATTCATGAGATTCAATAGAAGAACAAAAGACAGCAACAACAACAACGAGGAAGATCTTATTTGCTACGGATGTAAGAAGAAAGGACATATGAAGAAAGATTGTCCAGCAGCATCATCATCAACAAGAAAAAGCAGCAAATATGACAAAGGCTACCTGAAGAGATCTACATCAAGGAAGTACGCCAATACAAGCATATGGCATGAGAGCGAAGCCAGCGACTCAGAAGACGAACAATCGGACGACGCTGCAAATGTATGCTTGATGGCTTACGATCAGGTAACCACTAATCCTCTGTTTGATCCTTATGATGATTTCACCTTTGAGCAACTAGGAGAGGCTTTCAGTGACCTGTTAAATGACTACAGGAAACTGCGTAGTAAATATGAAACCTCTAAGAAGGTACTTACAGAGTACAAAGGTGAGATAGGAAGACTTACCGACCAACTAGCTGATGTTAGAAATAATGTTTCTTCTATTGAGTCTAGTGAGCTTTCTTCTATTAAGCTGTTGTTACACGAGACTACCAAGTTATTCGAAGAAAAATACCAAACTATCATCCAGCTAAAGGAAGATCTATCTAAGGAGAAAAAGAGTCTCCAGTGTGCATAAGTTAGAATGGAAACACTTACATCTGACTATACTAGATTATATGACACCTCCAAAAAGTTGAAAATTAGTTTAGGAAAACGGCATGAAGTTGTTGCTTCCTATTCTAACACGTGTCAATTACCGAATCATCGGAACACACCCAAACCAAATACTGTCATACCAAACCATACCAAACCACTGCCCAAGAAGACTAATAGGCATGCATTTTTCTTTACTAGAAAACCAAAACCTACCAATCATGCACCTCACACAACTTTCAACACTCAACATACAAAATATCATTATTGTGGCCTCATTGGTCATATATCCTCTGCATATAGAATCAGAAAGTTAGTAGATTTAAATGTTTATGCATGGATACCAAAGACTAACATGTCAGGACCCTACAAGAAATGGGTACCAAGAGTTTCATCTACAAACTATTTTGTAGGTGGGACGCCCTTCACATGCTAGAAGCAAATGGATCCTCGACAGCGGTTGCTCACGACACATGACCGGTGATGCATCATTATTCGTAACACTATCGAAGAAGAATAAAGAAGGATACGTCTCCTTCGGTAATAATTTGAAAGGGTACATAATCGGTATCAGTAACATTGGTAAGGCTCCCTACCCAGTGATTAAAGATGTTTGTCTAGTTACCGAGTTAAAACATAATCTGCTCAGCATAAGCCATTTAGCTGATCACGGTTATGGCATTAACTTCGTCAAAGACAAATGTACTATAGTTGATAGCTCAACTGGCAGTACTATCTTTGAAGGTATCAGAGAAGACAACATATATATTTTCTATCAGTTAGAAGATGCTAACAAAGCAGGTAGATGCTTGATGGCCAAGAGCAGCATTGAGAGTCAACTATGGCACATGAGACTCGATCATGCAAACATGGACACAATTTCAAAACTATCCACAAAGAAGTTGGTACGCGGCTTACCGGATATATCTTTCAAGAAGGATACGGTATGTAGCGAATGTAAAAAGAATAAAGCTATCCGATCCGTCTTTAAGTCTAAGAACGTTGTAAGTACCACTAGACCTCTACAATTATTGCATATGGATTTATTTGAACCTAGTAGAATTGCTAGTCTAGGTGGTAAGTTATATGCATTTGTCATTGTAGATGATTTCTCTAGATACACGTAGGTATATTTTCTTGCACGCAATAACGATGCTTTGTCAGAATTCGTCACCTTTTGCAAGAAAGTACAGAATGAAAAAGGTTTCATGATTACTCGCATTCGTAGTGATCATGGCGGCAAATTTGAGAATGCAGAGTTCAAGCAATTCTGTGACACACACGGTTATCTGCACGAGTTTTTCTGCCCTAGGACTCCACAACAAAATGGAGTTGTGGAACGTAAGAACAGGACTATATCTGAAATGGCTAGAGTAATGTTGAACCAGTTTAGTCTATCAAGATAATTTTGGGATGAAGCTGTCAATACAGTGTGCTATATTCTCAATAGGGTTCTAATTCGACCTATATCGAAGAAGACTCCCTATGAGTTATGGTTTGATAGAACACTCACTCACTACAAGAAAATAGGGCTTTCCCGACGTTCTTTTCGTCCGACGTTTATGCAAACGTCAGTTTAGTCATTATATACCGACGTTTTAAGATACACGTTGGGGATTACCTGCGTTTGTATTTAAAGTCGAGAAATTTACCGATATTTGGACAAGAATGTCGAGTATCTGGAAATTATGCGATGTTTTTCCTTGCATATACCGACGTTCTGAGAATGTCAAGATATTTACCGACATTTGGACAAGAATGTCGAGTATTTGGAAATTATGCGACATTTTTTCTAGCATATACCATCGTTATGAGATATACGTTGGAAAAAAATTTCATATCAGTTTCGATATTTTCTTAGACATAATACACTGACGTTGAAAACTATCAACGTTTACTTGTAAACGACGAGAATGACCGACATTTCCTTCCTGGCGTATATGTTAATAGACTAAAATAGTGTTAAACATTACAAAATGGTGCTATTTTTTCCATAACTCAACTCTGCCCGCTCTTTTCCCTCCTAAAATTTTTACCCCTTTATCAAACCCCAATATAATCTTTCCTTCTCCTCCTTATCTTCTTCACCTCCTTCACTTCTCTACGACCGGGGCAACGGTGTTTTGACAGCCTGAGTCGACAGTTACAGCAATAGTGGAGCCACCTAAGTCGTCTCCCTCGCCCCCGCGTGCCTCCAGATCGTCCTCCACCACCGAGGACTGCTGACTTTTCCCACGATCGATTCCCACGTCAGCGCCCTCCATTGTTCTTCTCATGCCTCAATCGTGCTTCCATTCGTGCTCGGTAAGCCCAAATCCCCATGTCCAAAAGAAAATATTATTTTTCATTGTTTCGAAAAACCCTAATGGAAACCTAGATTTGCTATCTAATCTAGGGTTTCCAAAGAATTAGGGTGGAAACATCAAAAATGGATATATTTTTAGTGACTTTACCAGCTTCTGACTACTTGCTATGGGGATCTCCGTCCAACTGATGTTCAAAGAGGACTCGGACATATGATAGGAAACAAGGGTTTCGATATGCCTTGAAATTATCTAACGACACGTTAAAGTTTCACCTTGGTAATATTGTTATGTTTTAGCATTTTTTATTCACTATATGATGTTTTATTGTTGTATATACCAAATTCTCGGCTCGAGGAAAAGCCCTCGCCCCTACCAATCTCAGCATCGCATCCCTGATGGGACATATGCTTGCATCGATGCATATCCCTATGTCTACGACATGTTCGATAAAATGCTTGCTTAGTTTGATGAAATACCATGAACCTATGCTTGTATTGCTGAAATTGGAAGTGTTCGACGTTCACTACATCCACAACAAAGGCATCCTGACCCTGAATTAACTACTAATACGGCCCACGGGTGACGAACTGTGGGCAAGCAGTATTGTATACCGTGTTGGCACTCAAGCACACAAGCATTAGATATAGTCGAAATAAAAAATACTGGCTTCTAACAGTTCCATTTTGTAGTAAACTACAAAATCAATTGTTGTATGTAGTCAATTGAAAACGAGCAATCCTGTGCCTTATACCCTGTCAATTGTATATGCATATTCGAATGGATGTGGCAACAATTATAGTAATATATACTATAACTACACAAGGGGAAAAGGTTTCTGGTTTCTCTTTTATTACAGATTTACGAAATTTGATATCTTCCATAAATTCCTTGGGTTGTTATTTGTGATATCTCTATTGAGTCTTCGTAAGATCATAACCGACCCTATACTAAAACTGTATTGCCATTTGCCAACTATTTGATTGGCTTGCAGAGTGGAGCATGGTGGCAGGAGTAAAGTAGTGGAAAGCAACAACGACCAGGTGACAATAGTTGCTAGTACCAAACACTTGTTTTTTAGGATTATAGCTACCGGCAGAAGCTGAGCCTGCCTAAACTGGACAGTTGGCCTATGCGAGGAACCTAGGGCAACCTCTGACACTTTCTGCAACATTAATTCACAATCTTCTGTTGCAACCTATCTGCCAACACATGCAATTTAGTTTTATTCTACATGAACTTCAGTTGATTTTAAACAAATTATGAATCATTGGAAGTGATTACTACAAATATCTGAGCTTTCATAACATGTTAATACTTTATAACTCGGTTTTATTATATGGTTGTTTTGTTTAACTTGTCACCATCAAGAGTGTTCTTAAATGGGACTTCTGTCACTTAGTTACTTAGAATTATGATAGCAACATCTCTTAAGATTGTGTACCAATCTAGTTTTTATTTTACTAGTTGCAGTTCCAAGTAAAAATCATATAATTCTACATTCTTTTAGGCTATTACTCCTTACTATCTGACATGTTATTTTTTTTATATAAATCATATGTATATGATCTCTTTTTACATTCAATATGATGATACAATTGATAATTTGCTTAATGCTTTACAGTTTAACGAAGAAGCATGCTCTCCCTTTGTGAAGAAATTCAAAACTATCATTACTTCCTGGGGAGGTACGACATGGTCAAAGAATCATGAAGTTCTATATGGGTTTTTTTACTCTCACTACTTAATGATAGAATATTCTTCCTTCTGTTTATTTTTAAGAATCTTATTGTAACTGAAAATCAAATGCCAATGTCAAATGATTTTTTTGTGTCTCAAGTAACTTGGACATGTTGGACTCTTAACCTGCAACTGTGTGGAGCCCTAGTCTATGTTGTCTAGGAAGCACAATAGTTTCTTGTTTCCTTTTCGGCGAGCTATTATGGACTTGCAACTAACTAAACTAAGTCTTCCTTGTTAATTCATGATAAACAAAACTTTTGGACATCTTTTGTTATACAATATGAAGGATTGCAACTATATATAGCTCTTCGAGATTTTATTTTTGTAATAATGAAGTATGCATAGAGATAAGAGTCTGGAAATCAAGTGATCAGACTAATGTCTAGTACAATGCACTTGTAGTATTTGAAATACTTGTGTTTCTAGTTCCTTTCATGGTATGTCATAGTTAAAATATTTTGGAAACTTATTGCAGACAACTTTGCGGGAGATGACTACTATTGGAATAAAAAAATACGGAAACCTTGCCATACTGAGTGGTAGGAATGATGTAAGCTCCTTCATAAACTTGTATCCAGATTCATTATGTCAATTAGCTATATTCTTTTACTTGCAGTAAATATGTCTGATTCTATTTGGATTTCAAAATTAACAAGAACATAGATTTTGGATCTTCTTGAAACCATGAATATCATAATAGAAAATTATTATGCTTCATATCACTTTCTGGAATTAGGATGCCAGTCTATAATGGCATAATCTAATTGGAGGAACATATGGCAATAAGTGTTATCCTATTTGTCTTGAATATGTGTTGGTTACTTAAGATTATTTATCCACGATTGAATTGTGAGAGAGAATTTCCAAGATTTGAATCCATATTTATTTAATGTTGACCTTATGCTTCACACGTAAGGTTTACATCTCAACTATAGAGAGCTTATTAATCTAGCACGGACAGTGTCCAACATGTTCACTATGAGACTTTTGTGACCTATATGTTGCTTGTCATGAGTGCTTTTTTACCTAACCATAGCGCTTTAAAATATCCCATGACTTGCTTTATGTTCCATTTCCTACCATGTTTGTTACAAACCCAAAAACGCAAAGATATCTGAATTGACAAGTCTATTTCATGATTAGTTAATTGGCTCCATTATTTGGATCTTTAGTACTAAACCCTTGATTGGGCTAAACCATATTGTTTTTAGGTAAATAATTTACTTAGAAACTTGTCCTAGAACTTTCCAAACCCTTATCTGTTTAACCCCCAACTTCTAACCTATCTAAGTTGCCCCTCCCCTTCATTTACTATCATGCTGAACCTACAACAACACTAAACCATGCCCTTCACTTCATACTCATACACTATAGCTACATTCATATAATCACATATACATATCTATGACACACTAACACATGTATCAGTCAGATACATTTCCTTGCCCCCCCCTTTCTTCTAATTTCCTGCTATGGCTTGCTAACTACTTTCCATTCACTCCTACTACCTGTCTATATTGCATTAGCTTTACTGATACTCTCCAAACATCCCTTCCATTCAATTCAAACTAAACTGATACTTCAAACCCTTTTAGTTTAGTCCAGACTGAACTTCCCATTCAGTTCAGTCCAGGACTGAATCCAACATTTCTCTAGTCAGTTCAAGACTGAACATCCCCCCTCTTCCGGTTCAGTCTAAACTGAAATCAAACAGCCCATCATTGTATCAGTCCAATACTGTGACTGATACTGCCTGGTTCTCTCTTTTCATCTACTTATACTTTATTGAACCCCCTATCTAACTGATGTTCACTGTCCACACACTTTTAATTACAGATATCCCAATGATCACATGTGTCCCTCTATAGATTTTAAACAATCCAATATATCCATCACACTTCAGTACTAATGCCATTTCAAGTCAAGCTTATGGACCATAAGGCTCCAAACAAATCTTAATCATGAGAAGAACTAAATGTTGAACTATAGAAGAGGACCCTTTTTAATTAATATGACAAGAACAGAAGGAAAGCATTTATAAAGTATATAAAAGCTTTGGATTGTAATCAAAGTATGTCAACGTTAAAAAGCTTAGAAAATTAAGTAAACTACTGAGAGAAAATGGGTTCTAAAAAAAGGCAAGTTAGAATGTAAGACCAGCAACTCTAAAGTGGGTTCTGCTGCTGCCTAACAGCAACATCTCCCATACTGATGTTAACTCTGTTCAAACCCTGTTATTCATATCTGATCCCTTGGTCTCCATGTCTACTGCCCACTGCCATGCTTGGCCTGCCCGAGCCCCAACCGGTACCTGTAGTTCAGTAGAGCACAAGTCATACCCTGTCCAAGCACAGGCCAAAGCCCCCATTCCTACCTGGTTGCATAGGCAGCACCCCATAGGATGCCCCCAAAATTGCATACACTCCTTTTCTCTCTATCTAGCTGCCTATCTTTCTATTCCTCCAACTTCCTATCAATCAACTTATCTATCCCTTATAACTATTAAGCTATATATATATATATTTTTTTAAGCTATATATATATATATATATATATATATATATATATATATATATATATATATATATATATATATATATATATATATATATATATATATATATATAAAATATATATATATATATATATATATATATATATATATATATATATATATATATATATAGCTATCTATCTATCTAGTTGAGCATCCACTCACACCTAGGAATCCAGTTCCTAACATAGTGTTACTGATTAAACCCCTTTCACTCATACCTGACACAATACTCGACTTCTCCCTCTCTACCTAACTGCTGGGTCTCCATTAGAATTGACCCCCTATCAACATTCCTTTCTAACCCTCTTATTATCTGCCTATATCAGGCCAACTGTGGCCCTTGCCCTGTGCAACAGTGCACTCATCCTGGGCATACCCCTATTGCAGGGAGCCCTAAAAGCAGGCCCAAAAACACCATGTATTGGCCTCTATCTTCCCTCGCTCACTGACAGTACATATTTATCTTAACCTGAAACACATTAAACCACACATCCATATTAGCACTATAAGAAAATTTATCAATTCTTAAGAAGAAAATTTCTTTTATGAAGTTTTCTTATGCTCTATAACTGACCCCATTCTCGTAGGAGAAGGCTTGCATGATGACGTGATAATGAATCAACACTTAGCATAACAACTCAACTTGGTTTTATATTTAAGAGGCCTTATTACTTTTTGTTTCGTTTAATATGGAATTCGTTGGTTTATCCTATTACCTTACATGGAGGATTAAAACATAATTAACAAAACCCCAAACCTGTAGATAGTTAAGAATAAGATTGGACCTTCTTTTACAAAACAAATGCTTGCTTTTGATTTGTGTAGAAACTTTGTTGCTTAAGAAATGTATCTTTACAGGCAATTACGCATTCAGCCAAACGTGGTTCACAAATAGGATATGGCGAAATGAAGGGCATCACAAGATTAAGAAAAATTAGGTATATAATGTAGCTTTTTCTTACTTCCATTGCTATTGTTGTATGTCCTCTCCACTTGCATAATGCTACTTTTCCTTGTATATATGTAATGCTTAGTTAGGAACATTATATTCAACCAGAGCAGATAATTACATATTGTGGTATAGTATCTTGGTGTCACAGATTGGTACTGCTTCCCTACAGGAAAACGAATAATAAAGCTTTCTGACTACATGAATTTGTTGTCTTCTATTTTCTGGTGAATATGAGTCAACTATGACTTAAGTCAGTAAGGTTTGTATGCAGGTTCTCATTTGGGATGTCAAAGCTCAGCCTAACCGTCATGCTCAACTTGGTTCTGCGAAGTCTTGCCCTGATATGGTTTGTTATTGTTTTTATCTACTTTAAGAATGTTGTGTGCTAGCAAGAAATATGTTCCATTTCTCTTCTAGGTAATCAGAAGTGTTATAATACAGTAAAACTCTGGGTTTTGTTCCATAGCATGTTTTTTTTCAGTCGGAGGAACATCCAACTGGACTTTGGTTGTTCCATCTAGACTAGTAGCACACTCGATGCGAAAGTCACTAACATAGGCTATATGCATGAGATGTTTAGTCTTTAGAGAAAGATTTCACCAAATAGACTCACAGCTAGAATCCTAATAGATCTTCACATCTAATAATTGTTAATAGGATTTTTAGTATTACAGTACTGTAACATTCCTTCGACTAGAGCATCATTGATGTCTTATGTGTACGCCATCATACTTCGACAATGTTATCGTATGTTTCCTTAGTTGAAAGCATTAAAGACCTGTGTGTTTCCTTAGTTGAAAGCATTAAACCGTTAGTGGATACAGTGACATGCATGTGAAGGCATATGAGAACCAACAAAGGACCTATCACTCTCTAAGTAAATAAGAGAGAATGTCTATAAGTCTGTTGATTTATCTAATTATTTAGGGACAAATACAACAATAATTTGCAAGGGTCAAGAGCACAAGTGAAAGAGCAAATCTGTTAGCATCCCTAATATAGAATACAGGACGATATTTATACAAATGAATTAAAATTCAAGTTTGGTGTTAGGTAACCAATGTTCCTAAAAGTTTGAGCTGATATGAGTGGGCCAACATTACATGTTATAGCTCTTAACGCACCCCATCACGTACAGGCTGGTATTGCACGTGGATACATGCAAGCTGGCATCGAACGTGGATGAGCCTAGAGCGTGCACTTGGGTTAGAGCCAAGCGGAAGGAGGATCACATATAAAATTAGGTCATACAAACCAATTTAATTGGAGGATGGGAGGATCTGAAGCCAGAACCTTTTGGCTAGGTAGCTCTGATACCATGTTAGTTAACCAATGTTCCTAAAACCTCGAGATAATAGGAACGGGACAACATTACATACTATAGATCTTTTGGAAGCTAAAAAACAAATTGAGTTCATTGCATAGGCAATTAACAGAGCAAATGCTAATTCATCTGGTAAATAACTGTAGTTACCTGCTGCGATCTGTCACCATGAATGCTAGTTGCTGAAAATTGATTCTGACATAACCAGTATTCCAATGCATCCGCTCCTCGTTTCGTCTCTACAAAGACTAAAGTCAAAGCTTGCTGCAGAAGCAAAGGAAGGTTGGTTAATTTACTGCTCCGGAATCCATAAAAACAAGCATATAGACGTACATACTACATACATGCATGACAACATTCTGTTTTAAAAATAACTCCTATTCAGTTTGCAAGTTTAAATTTAAAATTTTCATTTTCCACAAACAGATAAAACAATACAACTGTCTCTAAATTTTATGTCTGAACATAAAATGTGAATGAGTATGTCCATAATTAATATTCACACTTAGATTCCCATACGTTGCCAATGTGTATATTCCAAATCTCATAACCATGTACCCCTTTTTAATCTCTCGAAAAAATCAGATGTTTTTCCCTAGGCTTTCTGATGAGGAAGTACATCAATGGCATCAACATCAATAAGCAGCAACCAGCTGGTACCTCCCTCTCTCCCTCCTTTTTTCCATGAAAACCATCCCTTCTTCGTTTTTCCCTGTTTTTGACACTTGATTTTTTTCCAACGCCTATCCTTGGTTCCATTTTCCACAAGATACTCACCATTAGATCCCATTTATAAGCAGGGTTCAAGTATGGAAGTGTCGGAAACCTCGAACCCAGCCAAACCGTGTCTGGTTTGTGTCACACAAGACTACAAACGCCTAACTGGCATGGTCGTGCAATATAGATATATACATAAGCAGGCTACCAACAATAACATATATAAAGATGAATTATATTAAGGGGTGTAAACCCATTAATAACAAAGAACGAAACTACCTTCCCATGAGCTCCATTTGCTCTTTGTGCATGAAGGAGGTCCATAAGATGGCTTCTTTTATAAGACTCCAGAACAAATTCTACTCTTTGAACGATCAAGTCAGTACTAGAACCAACCCTTCCAACAGTAAGAAAGATGTAATTTGATAAGAAGTCAGAAGCCAATCTTTGCAAAGTGAACAAACTGTTGGCACATTTTATTTTGAGTAATTAATAGCATCTTCGTAGTTTAGTCTTCTGTTCTTCAGATTCAAACATTCTCAGAAGATCTACTACATGGAGTTCTTCCGTTCAAGAGCTTTCTCCTTCTTCCTTGAAGACTGTAGCAGTTACCGATGTTCCCTGCATAAGACGACGTCTTCCTGCTTAGAGTCTTCGAGTCTGTACTGGTCTAGGTATATCTGTAAACACCTAAGGACGGATGACAGTAAAAAGAACAAGTCAAAATCCAATAGCTATAGAGCGGCATACCGGCGGTATGCTCCGGCATACCGACGGTATACCGTTTTTAGAATACAGAAAGTTGCTGTGACAAATTGTCGGCATACCGGCGGCATGCTCCGGCATACCGGCAGTATACCGCTTTTCTTGTCCAGAAAGTTGCTGTGACAAATTGTCGGCATACCGACGGCATGCTCCGGCATACCGACGGTATACCGTTTTTAGCAACCCAAAAGTTGCTGTGACAAATTGTCGGCATACCGACGGCATGCTCCGGCATACCGGCGGTATACCGTTTTTAGCAACTCAAAACTTGCTGTGACAAATTGTCGGCATACCGGCGGCATGCTCCGGCATACCGGCGGTATACCGAGTTTCAAATATTTGGTTTTCGAATTGCTCTGACTAGCATTAATGGCCGCATTTAATGCTCTCAAACGGTCATTAATATGACCGTTACCTTTTGGCCGGTATACCGACGGTATGCCGCTGCATACCGACGGCATGCCGGTCTGTCTGTATTCAGAGCATTAAATGCCACCAACTCTTGGTTCTCTTATAAAAGAAAGCTCTCTCTCTCTTGAGCTTTCTTACCAACTCTTCCATAAATTTTCCAACAACCAAGAGCTCCACCATTAATACTCTTTCAAGCTTTTCATTGTCATCTTCTCCCAAAGTGCTAGAGTATCAAAGAGTTGTACATTTCGATCTTCACGTGTTAGAAGATCAACAAGTTCTCATTCTCTTTTGTTTGAAGTTGGCGAGCCTTCGTAAGAAAACTCGTGTGTAGAAGTTGGCGAGTCTTCGGATCCAAACTCATGTTGAAGTTGGCGAGTTCTTCGGATCCAAACTCGTGTGTACTATTTGGTTAAATAGTGGATTAAAGCTGAAGAGAGTTCCGGGACTGGACTGCCTCAAAAGAGGATACCAGGATACATCCTTGCGTTTGCGTTTGATCTTTCTACTCATTACTTTCAGTTGTCTTTATTGCATCAATTGTTGTAGTTAATTTTTAATTTCCCTATTCATTCCCCCTCTAGGGTTCTACAATTGGTATCAGAGCTTCGTTCTCTTGATTTGGATTTACACCCTTGAGTGATCCATGGCCTCTAACCCTAGCATCAACACGTTTCACAATGAGGGACACTCCACAAATAGGCCTCCCATATTTGATGGTACCAACTATAACTACTGGAAGATTAGGATGGACATTTATCTAAAGTCCATAGATTTCGATTTATGGGATTGCGTGATAAATGGCCTTCCTACTCCTTCCAGAGCTATTGAGGATATTGCTTCTGACACCCTTCGGGAGACACTTGCTGAAAACATCAAGAAGCTTGCTTGTCAAGATGCCAAGGCAATGAATGCTCTTTACTGTGCTCTCGACAGTAGTGAATTTAACCGAATCTCTACTTGCAAGACTTCCAATGAGATTTGGAAGTTACTTGAAGTCACACACGAGGGAACTTCACAAGTGAAGGAATCCAAGATCAGTAGACTCACGCAAGAATATGAGTCTTTTAAAATGAAGCATGATGAATCTATTGCTAGCATGTTTACTCGTTTTGGTGACATTATTAACCCTCTCTCTTCTCTTGGAAAGGAATATCCCGCTCATGAAAAGATAAGGAAGATTCTTAGAGGATTGACGAAAGCTTGGAGTCCTAAAGCTACCGCAATCATTGAGGGGAACGATCTAACCGTCATGAACCTAGAGACCCTCATGGGTAAGCTAATGACTCACGAGCTTGACATGAAGGATCAAGAGGAATCCTCCATTCAAGAGAAGGAGAAGGAGAAGACCAAAAAAAAGGAGAAGACTCTTGCTCTCAAAGCATCAAGGTCCTACTCCAAGGATAGCTCCGACGACAATGAGTCGGACGACGATGAAGAAATAGCTCTCACAGCTAAGCACTTCCGAAAGTTCCTAAAGTTCAACAAGGCCAACCGCTCCAGACGGGACAATGAAGAAGACCCGGCGTGCTATCAATGCAAAAGACCCGGACACATCAAGAGGGATTGTCCGATAATACGAAAAGACTCAAGCAAGTACGAGAAGCCAAGCAAGGAAAGCTTGTCCTCCAGAAAGTTTGCCAACACTAGCATTTGGTGTGAAAGCGACGCGAGCGACTCCAACAACGACAAGGAGTGCAAACACAATGCCAACGTCTGTCTCATGGCAACCGATGAGGTACTTGATGATTTTTCCTTAAACACTCTTACCTATAATGATTTGGAGAAAGCCATTCTTGAGTTACATGAAGAACACAAAGGTGTTCGGAATAAATACAAGAAATCTCTTAAGGAGGTTGAGGCTCTTCAACTTGAAACAGAGAGGCTCTCAAGCATCATTATTGATGTGAAGGGAAAATCTCCTATTTCTGACACGGATGAAATAGAGTCTTTGCGACTCAAGTTTCTAGAATCTCTTTACACCATCAAGAAAAGGGATGATGAGATTCTATCCATGAGAAGTGCTTATGAATTTGCTATGCACAAATGTCAAGATGCTAATAGAAGAGAATACACCACTTCTATTAAGTATAATGATCTTCTTACATGGAGTAAGAATTTAGGTAATAAGAATACCACTCACATACATGCTCCTAGATACCCTAACACTCATCAAAATGCTAGGCATAACCCTTACATGAACACTACACACAACTCCTTCTCTAACACAAGAAAAGGACCTTTTGTTAAGAAGAACACCTCACATCATGCTTTTTACTATCATCATAACACTCATGGTCGAACTTCTCACACTAGAAACTCACATATGCACAACACTCACACTTCTTCTAAATCTTCTTTGATGTGCAATTATTGTGGTTTGATCGGACATACATCTAATTTTTGTTATACAAGGAAATAAGTTGATATGAAAGTGCTTAAATGGGTTCCTAGAACTAACAATCAAGGACCCAAACAATCATGGGTACCAAAATGTTCATCTTCAACTTATGTTGTAGGTGACGAATCCTTCTCATGCTAGAAGCAAGTGGATTCTCGATAGCGGTTGTTCACGGCACATGACCGGTGATGCTTCACTTTTTACAACGCTATCGATGAAGAAGGAAGGACACGTCTCCTTCGGTAACAATCTTAAAGGTTATATTATTGGAAATGGTAATATCGGTTCTCCTCCTTATCCTTGTATTAATAATGTATGTCTTGTTACTAATCTCAAGCATAACCTCCTTAGTATTAGCCATCTTACCGATAATGGCTATGATATCAAGTTTGTTAAACTCAAATGCTATATTACCGATAGCTCTAATGGAACTATTGTGTATGAAGGCATTAGAGAAAATAATATTTATGTTCTTTATCTTGTTGAAGGTACTAACAATGACAGGTGCCTAGTTGCAAAGAACGATGAGAGTTGGCTTTGGCACATGAGGCTTGGACACACCAACATGGATACCATCTCTCGCCTCGCCTCCAAGAAGCTTGTACGAGGACTTCCTAGTATCCCTTTCAAAAAGGATATGGTATGTGAAGAATACGAGAAAAGTAAGTTGACCAAGTCATCCTTCAAATCCATCAACTCTGTGAGTACCACTAGACCCCTTCAACTTATTCATATGGATCTTTTCGGGCCTAGTAGAGTAGCTAGCCTTGGTGGCAAACTTTATGCTTTTGTTTTAGTTGATGATTTTTCGAGATTTACTTGGGTTATTTTTCTTGCTTGCAAAAGTGATACTTTTCGTAAATTTGTTGCTTTTTGTAAACGTGTTCAAAATAAGAAAGGCTTTTCTATCAACAAAATTAGGAGTGATCATGGAGGAGAATTTGATAATGTTGATTTCAAAAGATTTTGTGAAAAGAATGGTTTTGGACATGATTTTGCTTGTCCTCGTACTCCTCAACAAAATGGTGTTGTGGAGAGAAAGAATAGAACCCTTGGCGATATGGCCCGGGTTATGTTAAACCAATATAAGCTCCCCCAATATTTTTGGGCGGAAGCCGTTAATACGGCGTGTTATGTTATTAATAGAGTCTTAATTAGACCTATTACTAAGAAGACTCCTTATGAGCTTTGGTTCAACAAAATTCCTTCTATTGAATATTTCAAAGTTTTTGGTTGCAATTATTTTATTTTGAATACCAAGGATAACCTAGGCAAGTTTGAAGAAAAAGCCTATGAAGGAATATTCCTTGGATACTCTACTCATAGTAAAGGTTTTCGTGTTTTTAACAAAAGAAGTCTTGTTGTCGAAGAGTCAATCAATGTCGCTTTTAATGAACTCAACTCTTCTACATTCTCCTCTTCCGAGGATATTGATGACATCTCGTTTGGGTTGGAGAACTCCTCTATTGAGGATCGTCCTTCTTCATCTAACAATGAAGTTGTGACCCCTTCTAAAGAATCTCCTCCTCTCGAGCCTCCTCCAAAGGATCTCCCAAGAGAATGGAGATTTGTCACCAATCATCCTAAGGAGCTTATCATTGGGGATCCTTCCTCAAGTGTTAGCACAAGATCCGCCACTCGTGATCTTTGTGCCAATGTGGCTTTTATCTCTCAAATAGAGCCTAAAAATGTTAATGATGTTTTTCTTGATGAATTTTGGATGATAGCTTTGCAAGAGGAGCTAAATCAATTTGAGCGAAGGAAGGTTTGGGAACTTGTCCCAAAACCTAGCAATCACCCCATTATTGGAACTAAATGGGTGTTTCGCAACAAACTTAATGAAGATGGGTTAGTGACTCGTAACAAAGCCCGATTGGTTGCTCAAGGCTATAACCAAGAGGAAGGCATTGACTACGACGAAACCTATGCTCCGGTTGCACGTCTTGAATCCATTCGTATGCTTTGTGCCTTTGCTTGTTTTAATAACTTTAAGCTATTTCAAATGGATGTTAAAAGTGCTTTTCTAAATGGTATTATTAAAGAGGAAGTTTATGTTAAACAACCTCCCGGTTTTGAAGATTTTCATTTTCCTAATCACGTCTTCAAACTCCATAAAGCCCTTTATGGCCTCAAACAAGCTCCACGTGCTTGGTATGAGCGTCTTAGCTCTTTTCTTGTTTCTCACAATTTTTCAAAGGAAAAGTTGACACCACACTTTTTATTAAATCCCATGATGGGACTCTCTTATTGGTTCAAATTTATGTTGATGATATTATTTTTGGTTCTACTAACAACACACTTTGTGTAGAATTTGCCAAAGTTATGCAGGAAGAGTTTGAAATGAGTATGATGGGTGAACTCTCCTTCTTCTTGGGATTACAAATCAAACAAGGACCTAAGGGAACCTTCATCAATCAAGCAAAATATACAAAGGACCTCCTCAAGCATTTCGACCTTGACTCATCCAAATCAATGAGGACTCCTATGGCCACAACGACAAAGCTTGACAGTGATGAAGATGGCACATCGGTCGACACTCGTAAGTATAGAGGTATGATCGGTAGCTTACTCTATTTAACTGCTAGCCGTCCGGATATCATGTTTAGTGTTTGCTTGTGTGCACGATATCAAGCCAATCCAAAAGAATCACATTTGAGTGCCGTTAAGCGCATTTTTCGTTATCTCAAAGGCACCATTAACATGGGTCTTTGGTATCCGAAATCCTCATCCTTTGAGCTTCACGGCTTTTCGGATGCAAATTTTGCCGGATGCAAGATTGACCGCAAAAGCACTAGTGGCACATGTCAATTCCTCGGGAAGTCCTTGTTATCGTAGTTTAGTAAGAAGCAAAACTCTGTTGCTCTTTCAACCACAGAGGCAGAGTATATTGCGGCTGGTTGTTGTTGTGCACAAATTCTTTGGATGTCACAAACACTTTTAGATTATGGCATTTCTCATTCATGCACCCCTATTAAATGTGATAACACTAGCTCTATCAATCCCACGAAAAACCCGATTTGCCACTCACGCACGTAGCACATTGAAATTAGACACCATTTTTTTCGTGACCATCAGCAAAAAGGAGATATCCGTCTTGAATTTATTGATACTACCTATCAATTAGCCGATATCTTCACTAAGCCTCTCCCGGAAGATCGCTTCTCTTTCCTTTGCCATGAACTAGGCATTTTATCCTTTGATCCATAGTCCCACTTGGCCGGCACACCGACGGTATACTACGGTATACCGGCGGCATGCCGTTTTTCCAAGCAGAATTACGTTCTGTTTCGAAACTCGACATACCGTCGGTACACGTCGGCATACCGCCGGTATGCTGGGTGGAGGCGGACAGGACACCTACTCTGAGATCCGGGCCCACTTTTTTATCTATCTTCCTTTATTCTTTTTTGTCCTATCTTTATTCCCTTTCATCCATCCCATTCCTCTTAACTACCCATCTCCTCAACTCCCTTCCTATTTATTACTCTTCAAATCACTTTCCTCCTTTCTCTCCTCTTTTTACTCCACTCTCATTAATTCATCCCATCACCTTTTCATCTCCCCACTTTAATCCTCCTCTACAACCGTTCCCTCCCTCCCCCCCTTTTTCAATTCATCTCTTCATCTTCCCCCTCCTCTTTAAAAACTTCATTCTTCCCTCACTTCTCTACTCCTCCTTTATCCACTCCAAATAACCACTCCTCATCTCTCTACATGGCAAACCCAAAGCGCCCCCGATCCTCCTCCTCCTCCTTGTTCAACCCCTTTGTCCCGTTGGCGCTACCTACCGGCTACGACCAACGCGTCTTCTCCAACTCTCTAGCGGCCGACCTTTGGTTCCAGCACTTCGTCCATCACAACGTGTTCAAGGGACGGGCGATCAACTAGAACCTCTTCCCTGGTCACGTCCCTTTGTTTGATGACGCCGGTCTCTCCTCTCTTCTTCGGCGCCAAATTCCTGTCTACCCCGCTGCTGTCCGACTTTTCTATTGCAACATGAGAGGGGATGACGATGATCCTTCCGCCATTCAATCTATGGTCAATGACCGTCACTTCCGTCTTACTTTTCGGGAAGTGGGGAACATCTTAGGCATCCCGGACAAAGGGGAAGCGTTACCATCTTTGGGTGCTCTCAACTCCTCGGCGGCGTCACCTTTCGACGAATTTTGCCGTATCATCTGCAAGGGTCCCAACCCTCCTGCCATCCCGGCCCTCTCTGTCCAGCTGGAGCCGTTTTACTACGAGCTCCATCGGATCGTGTGCCACACTCTATTTCCTAAGGGCGGGAACTATGACGCTATCACCGGTGATGCCCTCGTCTGCATGTATCATCTCTATGCCCGAAAGCGATTCTCCTTCCCGAAGACTCTTCTTCTGCAATTCCGGCGCGTCTTGCCTTCGGGGAAGCAGAATCTCTACTATGGCTCTTTTATCACTCTGCTTATGGAGGCCAAACATGTTGACCTGTCTCTCTGCTCCTCGGATGGCGTCCCCTCATATCTTGCTGTCTCCCGTACCCTTGCTGGCGCCTCTACTTCCCGTGCCTCACCTTCCCAAGAGCAACCGGCATCCACTCCTGCTGCTCCCACATCTACCCCTCCTACTTTGGGCCGTTATATGCCGCTCACTCAGCAGCACTTTGATATGCGGATGGCCCAAGCGGAGGAGCAGATGCGGGCCCACACTCGTGGACTTGGCACCCTGATCCAGTCTCGTTTCCATGATCAGGGGTATTTTATTCAGCGCACTCTGCAAGACCGGAATGCCTTTCTGGATCTTAATCTTCAGGATCCCATGTACACGGCCCAGCATTTCTCTGACCCCAATGCCTATGGGTTTATGTACCCTGACGGCATTGATCCTTTTGACGCCTTCCAGCAAGCTCAGGATGATGATGATGATGATCCGGCTGAGGATTAGGGATGGACTTCCTTTTGGTGATGGTTTCGGTTTTTGAGTGTTTCTAGTTTTTATGTGTTTGTCTTTATGTTGTCTTTTGTGGTCCTTCGGGGACCGGTGTGTGGTTGTTTCTACTTGTTTGCTGTCCTTCGGGGACTTTATCTTGGTTGTCTCTAGTGTCCGGCTCTCGTTGTGGAGTCTTTTATTTTATCACTATGATATGTATGGGTCCAGCATGTATTCACTTCCTACTTCAATATATTAATGCATGCTTCTCTTTATATACTCGTGTCATTTTTATTATGCACTGTTTCTATTGATTATTCCCATCTTTGACTAAGTGTCAAAGGGGGAGAAATCGTATTGAGGGGGAGCTGTCTACCTACGGGGGAGCTACTCCCTGAAGATGCTATCTCTCTATTTTGTCAATTATCAAAATGGGGGAGTTTGTTGGCACATTTTATTTTGAGTAATTAACAGCATCTTCGTAGTTTAGTCTTCTGTTCTTCAGATTCAAACATTCTCAGAAGATCTACTACATGGAGTTCTTCCGTTCAAGTGATTTCTCCTTCTTCCTTGAAGACTGTAGCAGTTACCGACGTTCCTTGCATAAGACGGCATCTTCCTGCTTAGAGTCTTCGAGTCTGTATTGGTCTAGGTATATCTGTAAACACCTAAGGACGGATGACAGTAAAAAGAACAAGTCAAAAATCAAATAGCTACAGAGCGGCATACCGGCGGTATGCTCCGGCATACCGACGGTATACCGTTTTTAGAATACAGAAAGTTGCTGTGACAAATTGTCGGCATACCGGCGGCATGCTCCGGCATACCGGCGGTATACCGCTTTTCTTGTCCAGAAAGTTGCTGTGACAAATTGTCGGCATACCGACGGCATGCTCCGGCATACCGACGGTATACCGTTTTTAGCAACCCAAAAGTTGCTGTGACAAATTGTCGACAAACCGACGGCATGCTCCGGCATACCGGCGGTATACCGTTTTTAGCAACTCAAAACTTGCTGTGACAAATTGTCGGCATACCGGCGGCATGCTCCGGCATACCGGCGGTATACCGAGTTTCAAATATTTGGTTTTCGAATTGCTCTGACTAGCATTAATGGCAGCATTTAATGCTCTCAAACGGTCATTAATATGACCGTTACCTTTTGGCCGGTATACCGACGGTATGCCGCTGCATACCGACGGCATGCCGGTCTGTCTGTATTCAGAGCATTAAATGCCACCAACTCTTGGTTCTCTTATAAAAGAAAGCTCTCTCTCTTTTGAGCTTTCTCACCAACTCTTCCATAAATTTTCCAACAACCAAGAGCTCCACCATTAATACTCTTTCAAGCTTTTCATTGTCATCTTCTCCCAAAGTGCTAGAGTATCAAAGAGTTGTACATTTCGATCTTCACGTGTTAGAAGATCAACAAGTTCTCATTCTCTTTTGTTTGAAGTTGGCGAGCCTTCGTAAGAAAACTCGTGTGTAGAAGTTGGCGAGTCTTCGGATCCAAACTCGTGTTGAAGTTGGCGAGTTCTTCGAATCCAAACTCGTGTGTACTATTTGGTTAAATAGTGGATTAAAGCCGGAGAGAGTTCCGGGACTGGACTGCCTCAAAAGAGGATACCAGGATACATCCTTGCGTTTGCGTTTGATCTTTCTACTCATTACTTTCAGTTGTCTTTATTGCATCAACTGTTGTAGTTAATTTTTAATTTCCCTATTCACCCCCCCTCTAGGGTTCTACACAAACATGTCATTGAAAGTTCATAACAGAAAGGCTCGTTGATTGCTTACAAAGCATTAGGAGATAACTTTTAGTACATGGAAACAACATAGCAAAAACATTAAAGAAGCAAAGCAACTTCCAATAGCAGATAACAGAGACAACACAGCAGAAGATGCAACATATGATCAGAACTTGCAGCCAGCTCCATCTATCGGCCACATTCAGCCTAGCATTCTGCCTCTTTTCTCAGCCAGTTCCTAACTCCTAAAACCTTTCTTACATACATCAAGTGCCTCGGACATTATATTAGTTTGTACACTGTATTGCCAGTGACTAAGATACATGATAAATCTTCCAATATGATATGAATATAAACGATACAATTCATCGAACGACACAAATGGGACAATTTACCCATCCACACATTATCCATATTTGACAATTGGATACTGATACATATCACCTGATATGAGGAATTAGCTGATAGAAATTATCAAGTTATAACTTATATGAATTGGTTTTGAGTTTCTTTTAGATTTTCCCCCTCTTTAATGCAAGTGCTACTTTGACATTTTCTCCATTTGTATATTTTTTCCATCTTGAAGTTGCAACAAGTTTGTATTTTTGCATCTTACATTGCAGGTTAAGAAACCTCACAATGTTGATATCCACTTTGTTGATTGTAATCCACATGATGTAAATCTCATCCTTACTAAGTGTGCATTCTTTGGAATGGGCTTATTTGCTTCTTTTGATCTTAATATCTTTAGTGGCTTTGTTAGACTCTTATTCCATCTTCACTTCATATGCCAATGATTATTAACACTTGTGTGTTGTTTAACTCGTTATGTCATTTTTTGCAGGTCGGCAAAAATTCTGGAGGTTTCTTTGACCGCCAAAATCTCACTTCTGGCAGTGTTGGAACACCTTCACATAAGTTTAATAGGCATAAAGCTCCCGTTCTCTACGTAAAGTTCATTAGTCTCTTTTTTGCTTCATGATTTATGATTTACACCAACCAAAGTTTGTACTTTAAAGCTTATAGTAATCCGAATTGGTAAAGTACCCCTTTGTAACAAAAACAGACGAGTAACATATCATTTCGTAACTACAGTGCAGAAGAGCTTTATTTCATATACACCTCTTAATATTCTGGTGTATGCATTATAGTAAACGTGTGAAGTTCCTGAAAACCTTTGTTCTGGTGTATGCAATATAGTAATATTGCTTTTGAGTTTTACTATCCCTTAATATTCTATTATACGTTGATTCGAAGATCTATGATATCGACTCTGGAATGGTTTGGAAGTTAAACCTATACCGATATTTTGGTGTATTCAAATTATTTTTTTTAATGGCTATACCTATGCCGACGTTTTTGTTAAAACGTTGAAAAATTGTTAGAAAAAGGTTGGAAAAGTAAATCCCAACATTTTTGCAGAATGTTGGGAAACTAGTCCAATTTCTGACGTTTTTGTTAAAACGTCGGAAAATTTCACCCCTTATTACACAATTTTCGACGTTTATTAAACGTTGCTACAAACGTTGGCTTTACTAATACCGACGTTTATCTTAAATGTCGTAAATTCCCAACTAGGGCAACGACGACGTTTGTAAAAAATGTTGAACAAACGTCGGGAATACATATGCCAACGTTTTTATCTTTTTTCGACGTTTATAAAACGTTGGGAAAAATAAATTTTCTTGTAGTGACTGTTTCATATTTTAAGATATTTGGTTGTAAATACTTTATTCTTAATACTAAAGACAACCTGAGTAAATTTGATGAAAAGGCCGATGAAGGTATCTTTTTAGGTTATGCGGCAAAGAGCAAAGGGTACAGAGTCTTCAATAAGAGAACCATGATCATCGAAGAATCAATTAATGTCAAGTTTGATGAACTAAATCAACATTCAGTCGATGACGATAATGAAGACGTAAGTACACCAGGTACAGCTGCTATAAAACCTTCACACAAAGATACAGAACCTTCACACCAAGCACCAGCTGAGTCTTCAAGCAAATCACATACAGAACCAGAAGCCGGAACCAGCAATCCTGAGGATATGCCAAAAGAGATGAGATTCTTGGCAGATCATCCAAAGGACTTGGTAATTGGTGAGATTACCAAGGGTGTAAGTACTCGTTCCTCTAATAAAGATATAACTTCCTGTGTTGCTTTAATCTCACAGCTTGAACCCAAAAACATTGAAGAAGCATGTAGTGTTAATTTTTGGTTAGATGCTATACAAGAGGAATTAAACCAATTCGAGCGGAATCAAGTTTGGGAACTTGTTTCCAAGCCTATTGATCATCCGGTCATTGGCACCCATTGGGTATTCCGAAACAAACTGAACGAGGATGGTTTAGTGACTCGTCATAAGACTCGACTCGTAGCTCAGGATACAATCAAGAAGAAGGTATCGACTACGATGAGACTTATGCCCCAGTTGCGAGATTAGAATCCATTCGCATGTTATGTGCATTTACATGTTTTCATAATTTTAAACTATTTCAAATGGATGTTAAAAGCGCATTTTTGAATGGTTTTATAAAAGAAGAAGTTTATGTAGCTCAATCTCCAGGTTTTACTGATTTCAAAAATCCTGATTATGTTTTCAAGTTGAAGAAAGCCTTATACGGTTTGAAACAAGCCCCTCGTGCTTGGTACGATCGTCTAAGCTCTTTTTTACTTAACAACGGTTTTTTAAAGGAAAAGGTTGACACTACACTGTTTATAAAATCTTTGAATAGCAATCTTCTTTTGATTCAAATCTATGTAGATGATATTATTTTTGGATCCACTGATGAATCTCTTTGTCAAGAATTTTCAAAGTGTATGCAGAATGAGTTTGAGATGAGCATGATGGGAGAGCTGAAATTCTTTCTCGAACTGCAATCAAACAAACCAAAAATGGGATGTTCATAAATCAAGCAAAGTACACAAAAAAATTATTAAAGAAGTTCGACCTGGAAGCAGTCAAACCACTTAGCACTCCAATGGCGACTTCAAACAAGCTTGATATTGATGAACAAGGCAAACCCGTTGACATACGTAAGTATCGAGGTATGATCGGTAGCTTACTGTACTTAACTGCTAGTCGATCTAATATTATGTTTAGTGTTTGCTTGTGTGCACATTTTCAAGCCAATCCTAAGAAATCACATATGTGCGCAGTTAAGCGTATCTTCTGATACCTTAAGGGCATTCTTCTGTCGGCTTATGGTATCCTAAAACCACGTTATTTGAAGTAACCGGTTATTCTGATGCTGATTTTGCTGGATGCAAAGTAGATAGAAAAAGTACCAGCAGCACATGTCATTTCCTAGGAAAAGCCCTAGTCTCTTGGTTTAGCAAGAAGCAAAATTATGTCGCATTATTAACAACTGAGGCCGAGTATATCGTAGCAGGACGTTGTTGTGCACAAATTTTGTGGATGAAGCAAACTTTAGAAGACTTTGGATTACATTTCACACACATACCCATTTTCTGTGATAACACGAGTTCTATTAATTTGACTAAGAATCCAGTATGTCATTCTCGTACTAAGTATATCGAGATTCGACATCATTTTCTTAGAGATCATCAACAAAATAGAGATATAGAACTTGTATACATAGACACACAGAATCAATTGGCTGACATTTTCATAAAACCTCTAGCGGAAGTTCGTTTCAATTATTTATGTCGAGAATTAGGAATTTTAGATGTCAATAATATTAATTAATTTTTTTCAATACTCAATAACTGTTTTCGAGACAAGCCTACAAAGAGTCTGTCTCTCACCACGACTACGGTCGAAGCGAAGCGGTACTTAATTGTTCCCCGGTGAACTCTCGTTAGCTGGGACAGTTCTCCTACAGCTAATCTGAAACAGATGTTGAGTAATAAAAGTTAATTTATAAAATAATATTAATTATATTATTTGAAGTTTAAAATTACAAAATTTTGGATTAAATATTTGAAATGAGTTGATGAAAAGGATGTGGCCCACAAATTTTATTTAAAAACCCAGGAGAACCCTAGGCGAATTCGGCCCGAGTTCGTTCCGAATTCGGCCAGAGTTCTATTGGTGTTATATACTTTTTAGTCAGAACCCGAGGCCCCCTCCTCTTCATCTCTTCCAAACTTCATCAACACATCAGCAGCAGCAGCCGAAGGTCCCTCTAAACCCTAGCTCTTCTCCACTCCTTTTCTTCCAATCTACGTGGAGAAATCAATCCAAAATTTGGATTCGTGTGGAGAATTGCGTCCTCTAACAACATACTTGAATTTTGGAATGTATAACTCCTTTCCTCCACTATCAAATTCTTAGGGTTATCTAGTTTTGGGAAAGAATGCCTAAGGGATTCAATCCTTTCAAGAGGAAGAAGATTAATGCCAGTGAAGAGGCATCGTCTTCCGATCCGAACATGAATTCACTCTTTTCCCCGGTCTAATCGGGTGACGGTGTGTCGGATGAGTTTTACTTCAAAACTCATGACCAAGCTTTGCTATGGTATGCCGACTTTAGCATGCATACAATATGCACAGGCGCTCCGATCAAATGGACTGTATTTCCAGAACATCGTCCTTTGTTTGAGGCATTAGGGTTACACTATCTCGTTATCCAATAATTCCCTATAGCTACTAATGTCCTTCGACTATTTTACTGTAACTTTGTGTTAGACACTTTTACCGCAAGAACTCGTATTGGCGGGATCGATATCGAGTTCGATGATGTGTTGCTAGCGCAAATCCTTGGTATTCCAAACGAAGGTGCCCCGCTCGATGACATCACCGACTTCGACTTTCCCGAAGGCACGACTCTTGTTAGTTTCAAGAATGAGCTTTGTGCGCCAGCACATGCTCATCCTGAAAAGTTCAAGGCCAATAACTTGAACTTGTTTAACTACGAGTCACATCGCATCATCTATTCTACTATTCTTCCGAAATCCACTTCGAAAGATGATGTCACTGCACTAGAGCTATCTGTCCTCTATCACATTCTTAAGGGAATTCCTTTTTCTGTCCCTAAGACTATCATCCAGATGATGGTAAGATGTCGCGGAAGAGACCGCAATCTCTCTTATGCGATGCTTATCCCTCGCATCCTTCAGCGTTTTGATATCGATTTATCTACTTGCGCTATGGACCCTGAGCCCAAGTATCTTCAGCTTTCTCGTCGCAGCACTGCCTCTGCTCTTGCACCTCCTGCTCCTGATCCTGCTCCTACTGCCCATGTTCCTCCTCAGACCTACCCTATGACTTTTGAGGGTATCCATCAGCACCTTTCGGATATGTAGACTTTCTTTATTGACACTTCCAGAGAACATGAGTTCCATGACGTGACTCGGTTCCAGGCTATTCCCAACTCGTTTGCCGATCTCCGATTTGCTCAGACGGGTCATTCTGCCATTTCTCTTCCTAGAGACCCTGCTGTATCTGGTTACCACATTGAGGATGAGGTGGTCCATTCTCTGTTCCAGCTAGGGAACGCTTATGATTGGTACCGTAGTTCGGGTGCTACTCCACACACTTCTGGAGCTGGCACATCTGGAGTTGGTCCTTCTGGACATGGTGGTCGTGCTAGGACTACTACTGATGATGATGATGAGGATGAGATGTGATTTAAACATTCTTGTCTAGTTGTCGTACTATTGAGACGGTTTCTATTATCTTTGTTTACTTGGAAATGCTTCGACATTCCAAGCTAGTATCAGTACTCTAATTATTTGCATGTGTGGTTGTGATTTCTTTTGTGACTTTTGTCTGATGAACATTTTTTTATTCTCTGTTTCAGAGATTTATATCAGTTTAGTTTTATTTAGCATATCTTTTATTTGTTATGCTTCCATTTAAACTGCCTGTGAAATATTTTCTGATTGTCACATTTTTTTACTGCCTGTGACATTTATACCATGCATGTGTATAATATAAACTGCCTATGAAATATTGTTTTTCTATTTATTATGTTTATATTTCTTCAACGATTGTTGCTTATGCATATATTGCGGGGGAGCTTTCTCTTTTGCAATTATTTTGCTAAGTGACAACGGGGGAGAAATAAGATCTACCATCTTTTCTTTATAGGATTACAGGAACATTTTTTTTTACCGAAATTCGTTTTTGTCTTATCAAAGATACCAAAGATATTATATCAGTCAAGGTTTATCAATTATCAAAATGGAAGAGATTGTTGGCCCATTGGTTATGGTCAAACCTGATTTTAATAATTGATCAAACTCTGTCTCGATATACGGAGCTACTCAGATGTTTACTCAAGACATTTTGGACACTTGGACACTGATCAAGATCGGATATCTACTCAGTTCAAGATCGAAGCTATGTTTGTCACTCGAGACTGTATTTCTTTATGCAATATAATTTTTACTTTTATTGTGTCTAGGAATACATTGTACACCGAGTCGTACTGACAAATAGGCTATCCAAAATCGTTTTTAAAATTGACCTATGTTTTTTAAAAACATCCATTATTTACAAAAGCTTCTGAAGGATTTCAAAAAGCCCAAAAATTACTTTTAAAATAACCCTGACCAACCCTGACAGAACTCGGCCCGAGTTCGGCCAGAGTTCGGTTAGTGACCGTTTGATTTTCGAACGTTTGAAAAACTTGGTCTCCCTTCATTTGCGGATTGTTACATTGAGTTTTGTCCGAATTCTGCCCGAATTCTGCCAGAGTTCTGCCTTTCGAAAAACTATAAATAGAGAAGAATTCTGATCATTTCAAATCACTCATTCACTTTCATCTCTTCTCTTCTAAGCTTACGTTTCTTTCCAAAGAGTTTTCTAAAAAGCTTTCATTTTCAAATCCCAAGCCAGTTACAATTCTCTAGCCAACTTGTCGGTACGGTACGGTCTAGAAGATTTCAGAGAAATTGTAATCAGAGGCTTGATTGAAGAAAGACTCTTCAAAATTGAAGTTGGTTGAGTTTTTCGTATCAAAGCTCGCGTATGTAGAAGTTGCAAGGACTTCATATGAAAACTTGTAGAATTTTTCAATAGTGGATTCAACTACAATAGTGGATTCAACTGGAAGCTAGAGTTCTCCGACTGGACTAGTCCTCACAAGAGGGAAACTAGTATACATCGATGTGTTTGCGATTGCCTTCTGATCTCATTTCTTTTACAGTTATTGTTTTGTGATTATTGATTTAATTCTGTGATATTACTGCTAACAAGTTTTTAATTAGCAATATTCTGCTACCTACTCTATTTATCCCCCCTCTAGAGTATTCTGCTTTACGACTTCGTTCCTACAAACATCTCTAGCCATATCAACATCAGTATAACCAACCAGCTTCAGCTCGTCATTCCCCAAATGAAATCTTTAATCACACTTGGCAAAATACTTCACAAGCACACAACGTCGTACATGCATAACCATGCTCCCCCATAAACGACTTGAACTTTTTGTACCACTACTGCGGAGGCTGCTTCATACCATACAAACTCTTCTTCAACCAAAGTACCAAATGTGACTTGTCCTTCTCATAGAAACCGTCGAGCTGATCCATGTATAATTCCTCCTTTAAGTCACTATGGAGGAACGTCGTCTTGACATCCATCTGCTCAATCTCTGAAACGAAACTGTCTGCTAAACCTAACACCTCCCAAATATATGATAACTTGACGACCGGCAAGAAGATCGCACAAAATCCATGCCCTTCCGCTGACGATAGCTTTTTACTACCATTCTTGTTTGGTATCAAGGGCGAGTAGCATCTTTTGTCTGTTTCATTCTGAACATTCGTCAATTTTTCAAAGCCTGCTTGCCCTTTAGCGACGATACCAGCTCATATGTGGAGTTTACTTGTAAGAAAGTTATCTCCTCCTGCATTGCATGTACAAACTCATGTCTGTATTCGTCTTCCATCGCCTCTGCGAAATTTTTGGGTTCTCCCCAGCAGCTAATAACACATACACATCTGGCGAGTACCTCGTGGATGGTCAATGCTCTCTCATGCTCCCTCTTAGGGCCCGTTTAGTAAACCGTATTTGGAGGTGGATTTTAGGATTTTATGGATTTGGAGTTAAATTCATAGAATCCTATGTTTGGTTAGAGATGGTTTTAGATATGGAAAGTATAACCAAATCCAAAATTTAGATTTGGAAGAAAGAAAATTGGATTTTGGAGGAAAAAATAGTTATTTTTTAATAATTTTGTTTTTATATTAAATATTTAGTTAAAACTAATTAATAAATTAATAAATTAATAATTTGTTATCTCTTATATATTAATTTTTTAAAAATTATATTAATTTATAATTAATTAAAATTATTCATTATTATTTTCTTAATTATTAATTATAATTATAATCTTGATTAATAATTTAGTAATTTTATAATTTTATTTAATATTTTATAATAATTTATACCTTTATTAATCGTAATTATAATAATTTATTAATCATAATTATTATAATCTTTAATTATAATAATAGTCTTATTAT
Source organism: Iris pallida (assembly GCA_029216955.1). NCBI lineage: Eukaryota > Viridiplantae > Streptophyta > Magnoliopsida > Asparagales > Iridaceae > Iris > Iris pallida. Next base: position 13,100,308 of record JANAVB010013999.1, on the reverse strand, counting down.
AATCTTAGTTAATAATTGATTAATTTATTAATCATAAATATAATCTTAATTAATAATTTATTAATTATAATTATAATCTTGATTATAATAATTTATTTATCATAATAATAATAATTTATTTATCATAACTATAATTTTAATTTATAATTTATAAAATAATATTTAATTTTAATTTTAATTAATAATTTATTTGTCTTAATTATAATCTTAATTATAAACTATTAGTTACTATTTTATTATCATCTCAATTAATAATATATTAATCATAATTTTCGACAGTATCAATAATTTATTATTTAATAATTTAATAATTAATATTATTAAAATTTTAGTTAATAATTTATTATTAGCATATAATCATCATTATAATCTTAATTAATAATTTCTTAATCATAACTATTTTATAATTATAATAATAATTTAATTATTAATCATAACTATAATTAGAATAATATTAATTAATTAATTAAATAATATTTTATTAAATAATATTTTATTATCATAATTGTTAATCATAATACTAGTTTACCGAATTCTATGTTTGGTTGGAGTTGGATTTTGATTTGGATTTGGATTTGGAAATCCATGATTTGGATCTGGTTTTGAATTTTGGATTTCCAAATCCAAATCCAAAACCAAATCCATTTTACCAAACAAGCCCTTAATGGAACCTCTAATGCTGGTTGTATACAGACAACCTCATCCCCTTTAGGAACTACCTCCCGGGTATACTCATCCTCCTGAGGGTTACCTTGGTAACCAAATTTGGAAGCATCTCCATGTACCGGCTCCCCCGTATCTATGACTTTAACTTGGAAAAATCCTCAGCCTCAGAAGGTATCTTGGCATCCTAAGTTTTGGTAATGGTCAAATCCTCGATGAATACCACGTCCCTGCTTCAGTAGAGCTTTCTTTCCACGGGTCGTATAGTCTATACCCAAACTCATCCTAACTATAGCCGACAAACACTATCTCGTCTTTGACATAAGTTTGGACCTCTCGTCCTTGGTACATGCACGAAGGCCTTATACCCAAACACTCGCAGGTGAATATATGACGAGTCCTTTTTGTACCATACTTTGTAGGAACATCACCCTGCAAATGAGCACTAGAAGACAAATTAATAACATAAGCATCAATATTAAAAGCCTCACCCAATGACCACCAGATAAGTTTGCCTATGATAGCAAACATCGTACTCTCTATCAATATCATGTTCATAAACTGTCACGACCCGCACCCGAAAGTTCGGACACGAGTAATGAAAGAACGTCCAGCCTACGCCGCAGAGTCGACGACAGTAAGCTGTCAATCCTCAAATGCATCCAATCTCAATCCAGCAATATAACATAATCATGATAACTGAATCTAACTCAATCACAAATACTAGCAGGAAGATATGAAATAGAAAGTATATCCACATAGTACAAATCTAAAAGTCAGATACAGTCATCCTCAGAATTATTACAACTCAGCAAATGTTCTGGTAATGGAAATCTAAAAGATAGAAAGTAAAGCCTAAACTAAGCTAAACACCCTCCGGTGATACATCAGCTATGCCATCTCTAGAATCCTCAGCTACGCCATGATCTGCCTTAGGTGAGCCATAGTAAGTGGCACACCAGTTCTCTAAATCCTCGCCAATATGGTTATCTAGTCAAGATTGGAGCAAGTATATCACGGAAACCACTACTCATAACATGATAGCTATTATATGACAGGAAATAGAAGAGATATAGTGAAGTAAAATAGTAACATGGTAAGGACAGATAAAGTAAACAGGAATCATGGTATGTGACATAGCAATATGGATGCAGAAGTCATAGCTACATACACTACGTGAGGTGGAAGTACTACGTTCTATATGTGATCGGGACGAGGGATCTACTTGGTACGGCTCAATCATACCTGTCGTGTATGATTAGCTATTATTCAGGAAACAAGGTAATTTGGGTTTTGATCACATATATACTAAAGTACTTCGTGGTTAACTAGCACGCATAGATTCTAATCATGGCAGGGAATAGGAATAAAGCAACAGGAAAACAGGATAAACAGGAATGTAGTAATCATGACAGGAATTCATAAATACTAATCTCGTGTGATAATCGTGTCAGTAATCATGGCATGCATATGTAAATCGTGAAATACAATAACTATAAGAAAACGAGAGCATTCGCTACTTGCCTCGGCTATATGACGTCGACGTGCACGATACGATCGTGTCGATACGGAAAGGATCACAGTCTATATTCCAGAATCATAATCCAAATAAGTCGCAGATCATAACGTCCCATAGAGGTCCAATAAATGTCCAGGATCGAATCCAAAGTCCAGATATCCCAATAAGTCGAAAATAATCCATCGTAGTCCATAATCCCGTAGATTGATTTAAGAGGTCAAAACACAACGTCACAACATAGAGAGCACAATTAGTTTATGATTAACACGATAATAGAAGAAAGTGGCACTAACCTAAATCTATAACCTATTTATGGAAAATATTAATAATATTTGAAAATTAAGTTTTAATAATTAAATATTTAGAAATAATATTTGAAGATACTATATCCATTACTTGATAAAACCACTTTAGCCGTAATAATCGACAATAATATTAAGTAATTTTTTTACCAACTATTATTATAATAGTATCAATTATTTGTACAAGAATATACCACTATGTATTTATACTAATAATGAACCCACAATATTATACACATAAATATACATAAAAGTAACTGCTACTGGCTGGCCCACTGGCCCAGTCCAGCCGCACTTAACTAAGAGGAAATATTTAATAGTAGCTATATACTTTAAAAACCGTAAAGCCCACTAGATCAACCTAAATAAATACTTGAACTAAACAGGCTGGAAGCCCAGCCCACAGTGATTACTAAACAAACTTAAAAGAAATAACCAATGTTCTACGGGCCAAGCCCAGCCCAACGTTCCGTTAGGGTTCTTAAACCCTACGATTTTGAGAGAAAATCAATCAGAGCCACAGCTCTGTCTCCCTGGGGTTCGAAACCCTAGCACCCTCTCCAAGAGAAAAGAGGAATGCGACCACTTCTATGGAGGAAGAAGAATCGAAAGAACTCAGCGAGCTCGAGAGAGGGAGGGAAGACAAGATCTCACCGAGCTGAGACGGGGACGGAGGCACTCAGGCGGTCCGCGACGGAGTTCTCGACTGTACGGCCCACCGGAGAATATGGTGACGCGATGGAAAGAAGAAGACGGTGATCATGCAGAGATCACTGGAGTCGAGGGGCTGGTGGACAACGTTGGAGCTCGACACAGTAGTGGATTTGTGCAGATCTAGCCGGAGGAGGTGCTAGCGTGGCGTTGGGGATGGTGCTAAGTCGGCGGAGAGTAGATGGTTTAGGTGGCGATGGTAGTGAAGTGGCGGTGGTGTGGCCGAAGTTGGCCGGGTGGAGGCGGAGATGGGTGGTGGTCGAAAATAGAGGTTGGAGATGGAGTCAGGTGTGATGGAATCGGAGTGAGGGGTCCGGACCGAGGGGAGAAGAGGAGAATTGGCAACGGTGGGGTCGCCGGAGCACGACCGGAGTACGGCGGCGCTCGGCGGACGGTGGAGCTAGGTGACTCACAGAAGAGAGATGTTTAGGAATGAGAGAGTGGGATTTTATTGTAATAGAATAATGGGGGCAATTAATAGGAAGGTTTTTTCTAAGGGCACCACCCTTTTTGCTAGGGGCTAGTCCAAAAATGTTTCAAAATATTACAAGTTTGCCATCAATTTTTTTTACTTGGGACTAGCCCAAGCAAAGGTATAAATACCAACTTTTGTTTTCTTTTTCTCTCTCTCTCTACTCTTTTTTTTCTCCCTCAACTCTTTTCTTCTCTCCCTCAACTCTAGGTCAAAGAATTTAACCCCAAGTTTTTCCCCAACATACATTTTTTTCAAATTTTTCTCTCAATTCTAGGTCATTGATTTTTATCCCAAAATTTTCCCTCAACTCTAGGTCATTGACTTCTCTCATTTATTAGTAAGTCATCGAATTAATATATGTTTAATGTTTTAAACATGAATTTCACATATAAAAAATTGAATTATGTGTTTAATGTAGAAAAATATTAAACATGGAACAACCGGGATCATCAAATATTGTATACTCTCTTCCCGCCACGTCCGAAGAACACTTTGATGCATCGGAAGCCCTCTTGGTAACTAAATTTTAAATTTTCATCGGATGAAAAATTGGGTTGTGAAACAGAGGACTGTCACTTCTCTGGCAGTCCCGATCATAGATTAGGACTGCCAAAAAGGTGGCAGTCCTTCACATATGTAGGACTGCCAAGGACCTGACAGTCCTATATATGTTTTTTTGCGATTCTAAAATTTTGACAAAAAATGCTAAAACGGAGGTCCAAACATCATTTTTTTGCGATTCTAAAATTTCGGAAGGCCGTCTAACGATGAAGCTATTAATCTCAGCCTCCTCAAAGATACGCTCATTTTGCGACAAACCGGGCCTCGTTTCGACCTCCCAGTCAAAAGTTATGGCCCTCCAAAGTTTCAACTGACCATAAAATGCACCGGAATGACCATTCTCCGTCTTAATTTACACGGAGAATGGCTATTCCCAGTGTTAAAACGTAGGTGAATGACCATTCTCCGTGCTCCGTGCTAAATTACAGAGACTTACAAATAGGACTGTCACACCCCTGGCAGTCCTACACTAAATTAGGACTGCCAAGGTGCTGGCAGTCCTAATTCAATGTAGGACTGCTAGGGGGGTGGCAGTCCTGATACTGGATCAGATAGCCATTCTCCGTGCTAAATTACACGGAGAATTGCCATTCTACGTGCTAAATTAAGAGTTTTCAGTTGAGGCGCTCCTCACAGAGTTTGATAAGTAGGACTGCCACCACCCTGGCAGTCCTATACTGAAGTAGGACTGCCAGGGTGCTGGCAGTCCTAATTCAATGTAGGACTGCTAGGGTGGTGGCAGTCCTGATACTGGATCAGATAGCCATTCTCCGTGTTAAATTACACGGAGAATGGCCATTCTCCGTGCTAAATTAAGAGTTTTCAGTTGAGGAGCTCCTCACAGAGTTTGATAAGTAGGACTGCCATCCCCTGGCAGTCCTATACTGAAGTAGGACTGCCAGGGTGCTGGCAGTCCTAATTCAATGTAGGATTGCTAGGGTGGTGGCAGTCCTGATACTGGATCAGATAGCCATTCTCCGTGCTAAATTACACGAAGAATGGCCATTCTCCGTGCTAAATTAAGAGTTTTCAGTTGAGGAGCTCCTCACAGAGTTTGATAAGTAGGACTGCCACCACCCTGACAGTCCTATACTGAAGTAGGACTGCCAGGGTGCTGGCAGTCCTAATTCAATGTAGGACTGCTAGGGTGGTGGCAGTCCTAATACTGGATCAGATAGCCATTCTCCGTGCTAAATTACACGGAGAATGGCCATTCTCCGTGCTAAATTAAGAGTTTTCAGTTGAGGAGCTCCTCACAGAGTTTGATAAGTAGGACTGCCACCCCCTGGCAGTCCTATACTGAAGTAGGACTGCCAGGGTGCTGGCAGTCCTAATTCAATGTAGGATTGCTAGGGTGGTGGCAGTCCTGATACTGGATCAGATAGCCATTCTCCATGCTAAATTACACGGAGAATGGCCATTCTCCGTGCTAAATTAAGAGTTTTCAGTTGAAGAGCTCCTCAAAGAGTTTGATAAGTAGGATTGCCACCCCCCAGGCAGTCCTATACTGAAGTAGGACTGCCAGGGTGCTGGCAGTCCTAACTCAAACTTGCTGTTACAGCAAGTTTCAGTCAGGACTGCCAGCACCCTGGCAGTCCTACTTTAGTGTAGGACTGCCGAGTGGGTGGCAGTCCTGATACTGATACTCTGTACAAAAAAAAAACAATTCATCACAAGTACATAAACAACAATAATTTATCACAACTACATAAATATTCCACATCCAACTTAAGATTCATCACAATACTTCATCACAATAATCCAACTACAATAATTCATCCCAATAATTCATCACAACTACAATAATTCATCACAACTACTTAAGTTTCAAAGATTCTACATCCAAATTAAGTTTCAAACAAGTACATAACTATTCCAAATCCAACTTAAGTTTGAAACAAGAAAAATATCCAGATCCAACTATATATCATGTCGGGCCTTTGAACGAGACTCCCTATTGTTCATGAACGGAAAGTCGACCACGTCGTCGATGCGATCAAGCTTGTTGGCGACCGCGACACTAGTGTCACTTTGGCAACCTCTCCGAGCTTCGGGCGCCGGTTCGAAAATTGTTATCGGACGCTCGAGAGGACGTCCCGCACGTTCCTTCCGCTTTGACGCGGTGGGCCGTATTCTTTTGTTAGCGGCCGGTGGACTGCATAACAACATACAATTATTAAATAATAGAAACAGAAATAGGACATGCAGTTACCCCCTCGCATATGAGCATCATGCAGTTACCCACCCCCATATGTCATTACAGTAGGACTGCCAGGCATGTGGCAGTCCTAATGTAAATCAGGACTGCCATAGTCCTGGCAGTCCTCTTTCACAAGAGGACTGCCAGAAATGTGGCAGTCCTGATTTACATTAGGACTGCCATATGCCTGGCAGTCCTACTGTTATGAGACCCGAACTGCCAAAACGAGATACTAGTTTGTCGTGTTCTAGGATTAGGGTTTCAACATAAAATGTGGGTTTCTTGTGTTCGAAAATTAGGGAAGAGAACCATAAAGAGATTCTAAACCTATTTTATCAAAACTTTTTCAAGAATTAAAAATATTCTAGGGTTTTGAATAGAATGTACAAAATTTTCGAAGAAATTAGGGAAGAATGTACTTAGATTTCGGTTGCTTTGACTTGCGTGTCATCTCTTCGAATCTACGAAGGTTGTGGAAGAAATCTTGGTGGAGGAATTGGGAGTGGAGTGGTGGAGAAGAAGAAATTAGGGTTTTAGGAGAGGGAGAGGGAGAGAGCACTTTTTTTCTTCTTGAGTAGAGAGAGTGTAGAATGACAAATGAAATGAAATGAAATGAAGGGTTTGGGGGGTTGGGCTGCCCCCTAGCAAATTTTGGGTGCCCCCTAGCAAATTCTCCACCTTCTTGGGCTGTCCCCAAGTAAGTTATGTCCCCAAGCAATTTTGGTAGTGCCCTTAGAAAAAACCTAATAGGAATGGTTGTTTGCTCTCCAAGACTTAATGGCAAATCTGTAATATCTAATAGATCTAGGGGTATCTGGTATAGGCTGCCAACAGATTTAACTAATCCTAATTTGTTAACTAATAAGTAACTAATTTGGTAGCTAGTAACTAATAACTAATTAAGACTAACTAGCTAACTAACCATTATCTATCAAACAATTACATATTCTCTAACTCAAGCCTACAGGCACACAATCCAACCCCATGCTTGGTAGACCATAATAATTAATACCCAATAAAATAATTCAACAATAATATTAAATAATTATTTATTAATAATAATTAGAAATAAAATTAATAATAATAAATATATTCTGAATTTAAATTAAATAATTAAATGTTAATATTCCAAATAGTAAATAAATTCACAATACATTCGAAAAATGATTTTATAAATTCTCAAAATTCTAATATTGATTTCCAAAATGGAATCTCAAAAATTAGGTAGTTACATACATTTTGCTATGTCATTGAGTTGAGGCGTCTTTGGCAAAGACTTTTGGTGTCGAATCCCTTGCTCTTTACAATATGTATCAAAGGGACCAATGCATTATCTGCCATTGTCGGACCGAACACGCTTTAACTTCTTATTTGTCTTCCTTCAACAGAGGCATGAAACTCCTTGAAAGTAGGCAACACATGATCTTTGGTCTTTATAGCATAAATCTAAACTTTTCTCAAACAATCATTGATACATATTACAAAAATAAGAAGTACTACCAATTGATTTTACCTTCATTGGACCACTATTGTTTGAGTGAATCAGCTCGAGCAATGCCGACTTCCTTGAAGATGGATGACTTTGGACAGATAACTTGTGTAGCTTTCCAGCCATGCAGTGCATACATTGTCCATTTTGTGAACTTTATCCCTAGAATCACTTTTTGCTCACTATGTAGCTCATTCATTTCTCTTTGATATGGCTAAGTTGCATGTGCTACAAATTGATAGACGCTTCACTGACTGCGTTCACCACCAGTGCTACCCCTGTGCGCTCCATTCCATATAATAGAGATTGGAGTTCTTGCTTCCTCTAGAAACCACCATCGAACATTTGGAAAACTTCTACTAATTATTTTCGAAGAGACCGAAGAATCCCTTATCATCCAACCTTCCAACCAACACGAGGTTGAAACGGATATCGAGGACATTGCGAACATCTTTATGCATAAGAATTGCTCTTGTATTAGTCTTCAAATGCACATCTCCTATGGCAATCTCCTTTGACACATTCATGTTGCCTATCTTCAACACTCCATAGTCTCTTATTGTGTACGTGACAAATAGTACCTTGTTATGAGGTACGTACATCAAAGCTTCTGAGTCCACCAGCAAAGAATTGTTACTGCATAAGAGGTTCATGATAACCTCAACACCCACAATAATGATGTCGCCTTCATGCGTTGAGACAGTCGATACAGTGTTCTCACTTTGTTTCCCCTTGTCACTGTTCTTCTTTCTCTTGCAAGCGAAACAGTTCCGCTTGATGTGGTCTTTCTTGCCACAATGGTAATATTCAGACTTCTCGTACTGACCCTCCGGCTTTCCTCTGCTCTTGTCCTTGCCACCGCACGGACCATTGCTTTTACTCATGCCTCGACTCTCTGAAATAAGTGTCTCTGAATGGGATGTGGATGAAGTGTCTTGAGATTTTCTTCGTATCTATTCATTCAATATCTCACATTTGGCAAATTCCAGACTGACTACGCTTTCTGGAGCAAAAATAATAATGGATAGTCATACCATCTTCCACGAGTCTAGTAAAGTACACAACAAGTAAATCCCTTGTACCTCATCGTCAAAATAGTAATTGGTTAATGACACCCTGGAACTTACTTAAGTGATCTGTAATGGACGAACCATTCTCGTACCTCCTACCTATCATATATTGGATCATGAACAATTTGTTTACCCCAATCTTCTTCACATACAAGGATTCCAACTCCTCCCACAACGTCTTTGTGTGCTAATATTGGTGATTTGGTTAAACACATTCTCGTCCATGAACTGCATGATGTACCCACACACTTGTATATGCGCACTAGTTTCACATCCATCTCTACATCCTGATTTGACTGTCAACCTCCAACACTAGGCAACACATGCTCTAATACACTCTATTGGGAATGAACACAAAAAATTGTCCCCAAACTAATAGAACTTGGTGAGGATCAAAGAAAATTGCACAACCCAGATATGATTCCAAAATCCACAATCACACAAAAGCACAACACAAATATAAGTCTTTTTACGTGGAAAAACATGACAAAAAATAATAATTGGACAAACAGAGTCTAACCCGGAAAAGCTTTCATTAATGGAATAAAAAAAAGTACACTAACTGCTTGACAAACTCCTCCACCGATCTACACAAATTATTGAAATGTTTCAAATAGATGGAAATAATTTACGAGTACAAAATGATTACCAAAGACGAGAAGACGAGGAAGAACCAATGAAGAACTCCTCGAAACGATCTATCTTCAAATCATTCCCTGAAACTCTGAATCATCTTTTTCCCTCCTTATAAAATTGCACCATTTCGAAACTCTCTCCTTAGTTTGTAATGCTTGGGGATTAGGGTTAAAAACTCCTATTTAAAGTACTTCAATCCCGAAATGATCTATACCATTGATTTCGATTAAATGGTGTTAATAAAATATCCAAATTTAGCCTTCAGTCCCGATACCAGTATGCCGGTAGCGGTATACCGACTTTATATCGAAACTTGGCCACTTTGTGTCAGAACAGTTCTGGAATGAACTTTTGTATCACTAGTGCACCGACGATACACTTATACCGGCAGCGGTATACCCATGACAATAATACAGTTTTTCCAAATGTTCTAACACGCGCTCAAATCGCACCACCTTTGCGCCTTCGACTCCTAGAGCTTCTCCGACACACGAATGACACTCGTCGCACTCTGAGGTGTTCTCCACATAGGTTGGAAACTCCGTCCAACACCAACAGATTCATTGTTTCTAGATATGTCATTTTTTAATGATGCATCCTCTTTTTATGCTCCTACAAGTGTTTGTCTTGAAGATATTAGTAGCTGCGACAAGGTTGATAGTGTGTTCCAGTCGGTGGTGAGTTTTTGATATTACCTAGGGCTCCATCCGAGTCTTCTTCTTCGAGGATGAAGCAAAGTGAAAGGGTGAGTTTAACCTCTTCTAATGATATTCAAGGGAATCATGGTGATGAACATATTAGGGAGGTGGAGAGTGATCAACCTCTTCGAAAATCCACAAGGAAGATTATGAAGTCAATTCGGTATAGAGATGAAAACTTGGTAAGCATATATTATTGTTTCTTTACAAGACCAATGGATGATCGTGAGTCATGTGGTTATAATGAGCTAAAGGTGGAAAAGGATGAGAACATGGTACGGATGAAGAGATAAGTGCTCTCAACAAGAATGAAACTTGAGATCTTGTACCAAGTCCGAAGATGTAGATCTAATCTCTTGCAAATGGGTGTATAAGTTGAAAAGAACACGGATGGGAGCGTAGAGAGGTAAAAACTATTTATTGCGAGGGGCTTTTCTAAAAAATATGGGAATATTATGAAAAAATATTTAGCATGATCGCAAAGACGACTTCAGTTCACGTTGTCATCTTTGGTGGCTGGTCAAGGATGGAAGCTTTAACTCGATGTGAATAATGCATTTCTCTATAGTGAGGTCGGCAATGACATATTCATGGAGCGACCATCAAGGTATGTTTCAATGTTTCATCCGGACTATATATGCAAGCTTAAGAAAACCCTCTACTGGTTGAACCAATTTCCAAGGATATGGTAAGGTAAGATTGTTGAGTAGCTTCATTTTTGTTGTTAATTTGCTTATGATTCAGGCTCGAGTTTGTTTGATTAAAAGCAAAGGGTATACATGTTAATATTTTACTTTATGTCGAGGACATGATCCATCGACAATGTAATAGAGAAGTTGCAAAGGTTCGAGTGGAACTCTCTATCCTGTTTGACATAAAAGATTTGAGTAAACTACATCACTTCTTTGGCTTGAAAGTAGACAAAAATGGATGATGTATTATTTGTTTCTCAAAAGGGTTACACTCCACCTAATGCAAACATACGGCTTCGCATGGAAAATGAAGGCTTATTTCCGATCTTCGACGAGTTCGTACACTTGTTAGCAGCTTTATATATTCGACTATCATAAGTCCACATATTTCTTTTTCAGTTGGACTTGTTAGTCTCTATATGCAAGAACCTCAAAAGCCTCACTTGGAAGCAACAAAGATAATTTTGAAGCAAGTCAATTAAACTTTATGTTTTTGGTTACACTACAAGGAGGATGCAAGACTTCTCTTGCATGAATATACAGATTGCCAATTTAGGTGGTTCTTAAAAAGATCAAAGATCCTCTTTCGGTTATGTATTCTTGTGTGGTACAACAATCATTTTTTGGTGTAGCAAGTAGGGGTGAGCATTCGGTTTATTCGGTTTAAACCGAACCGAATAACCCAAAACCGAATTGGACCGAAACCGAATAAGCAAAACCGAAACTGAACCGAATTGGCCCAAAACCTAATCAAACCGAACCGAATTAAATCGGTTCGGTTTTCGGTTTATTCGGTTTATTCATATATTTTTGATTTTTTTTGAGCTTTTTTTGTTAATATATATAGTAACTAAATATACATAGACATATTTAGTATATACCTATATATATATATATATATATATATATATATATATATATATAAATTAATTAAATTTTCTTATTCGGTTTTTGGTTTTGGACCGAAACCGAAACCCAAAACCGAAACCGAATAAAAAAATTTAGTATGTTCAAAACCGAAACCGAACCGAATTTTTTTAAAACCGAACCGAACCTCTTATTCGGTTCGGTTCGATTTTCGGTCCAAAACCGAATAATGCTCACCCCTAGTAGCAAGAAGCAAAATTTGGTGTTCTTTTTCACTACTGAAGCGGAGTACAAAAAAAGCATATGGTTAAGAAGGGTTGGTTCCCTTACAAATTGACAAACCTAGCAATTACTTTGTCCTTCATCCTTGGAGTTGGTTATTAGCAAGATGCTTTCCCATCGAAGATGTCAATGAAAACGCTATGTTAAGGCTCTTTCTCTACAATACTAGAGACTTGTGCTTCATACACCGTAGATTACGCAATGTCAAACATTAGTAGAATCTACAACATTTTATGTTAACTGATCCTATATTTCATACTTATTACACTAACTATTCCTACTTTGAAACTAACTACACGAACCATTTCTATATTTTATATTTTCTATATTTTCTATAGAAAGTTATAACATTAACTATCCCTATGTTATAATATCCCATGTTATAAAGGAGAGGGGCAGTCCGTGTAACTGGTTTCAAAATAGTCGAATTTGAGTGACCCTTATGGTTACCGAAAAGAGCCATAAGACCCTAGCTGGATGGTGGAAGATCGGTGGATCAAGCGACGAGAGTGTAGACATACAATGCAGCGTGCACAAAGTCCCGTATTTTTTCTTGGCATTGGTTATGTGTTCTAGTGTATATTGGCAGTGCCGGATAAAGCGAGGGAATGTTTTTTTTTTTGGGTGACACTACTTCCTAAATACCAATCAAGAAGAGGAAGAACCAAGTAGGTGGACATTCCCGTGCAGAATTACTTAGAGATCATACACATCTAACAAGAGCAAGCAACTTATATAATTATAAGTTATTAATATAATTAAAGCAAGTCACTCACAACATATCGGATTCCAAATACATAAAATCTCCAAATCATCGGATCCAAAATAACTCTCACTCACCACATCGATCAGATCAGTCGTCGATGTTCTTACTTTTTGGAGGAAGAGGAGGGGCGGCCTGATCTTCGGTGGGATCGAGGAGGGGCTGGCGGATTATCTGCTGCGGCTGGGGCGGCGCGACGAGGGAGGAGGAGACGGCAGCGTCGTCGGGGTCGTAGTTGGGGTCGAGGGAGCGATCAATGGCCTCCCGGCCTTTCTCTAGGCAGGGCTTGCAGGCGATCTCTATGGTGATCCAACCAAGTACCACCGCCGCTATAGCAATCGCCGAAGTCGTCACCGCTCCCATTTTCTTTCCCTCTTTTTTCCTTTTGTGTCGGTGTTGACGAACTGCTGTGCTGTGGCAAAGAAAAGAATAACAAGCCCCCTCTTTCCCAGGGTCCCTCCCGCTCACGTGAGATGCACTTTGGATACGTCATTGGCATATTCATAAATTAACAGAATATTCCATTATTTCTCGCTTCTACTCAAGGTGTTGAGTGGCCGGACGGTACGGTCAAACCCGGTCCGGGTCGGACTGGGCCGGTCCGAGCCTGGTCAACGATCCGGACCGGCCCTGAACCTCCCCCTTATACGGGTGGGCCGGTCCTCTATCCCCGACCCAGTAGCCCGGACCCGTTTGAGCGGGGGTCCCGGCCGAAAAAATCGTCCAAACCAGACCAGGCCGACCTGGACCAGCCCGGTTCGGCCGATTTTTTGAAATTTTTTTGTTTGTAACCGTTGGGGGGTGTAAAAGACCTAAATATTCCCGATTTAGTGGCTGTTTCTTAAATGTTGGAAGGGTATTTTAGTAATTTTGCTGAAAATGACCAAAATATTCTTATAACCACTCTTTTTGGGGATAAAATAGGTCAAAGTTGCTGAAAATTTTTGAAGCCAAGGAATTCTCTGAAGATTGAACAAGTTTCTGAGCTTTGAAGTGCGACTTCCTGGAGGCCAAAGTGCAGTGTTCTCCGGCTTCCAAATTCTTCAAAAAAATTTGGAGTTTCACATCTCTTCCTGAAGTGTACCTTCCAAGTAATTTTAATTTAGAAAAAAAAATTCACTTTTTTTGGGTACTTTTTGAGTTTTTTTTTTGGAGCATTTTGGACTTTTTCTTCTCTCTCTCTCTCTTTTTTGTAGATAACATTTTCTGCAAAATCAATTTTCAAAACTATGGATGCTACTGGTTCTAACCACCCTTACGGAGATGATTCTCAAATTTTTTTTTCTTATTATAATAATTTATTTAAAAACAATCATATTCCAAATTCTGTGCCACATACACAAATGTCACCTCCTGAAGTTAGGAGCATGGCTACAAATGTTGTAACTAGAAAAAAATCAGTTTTATGGCAATATTATAAAAAAATATGTCACTGATAGTGATGGCGCACCGGTTTTAGATCCAAAAAATCAAAAACCAATTCCTAAAGGTGTATAGTGTATGAAATGTAGAAAAATATTTAAGTGGAAAAGGAATGATGGCACGAGCACATTGAAAATACACTATGACACTTTTCACGGTAAAGACACACTGCAAGCCAGGCAATCACAGATAAGCATCAATCCAAAAGGATCTTCTATAGGTAATTTTATTTATTCTGACGCTCGTAACAAAATCGAGCTAACAAAATTTCTTATTTATGATGAACTACCTTTCACATTCGGGAAGAGTGATTAGCATTATAAGTATGCAAGTGTTGCGCTTAACCCATATTTTAATAAAGTTTCTAGAACGACTAGTAGAGCGGAGGCTATCAAACTCTTTTGAAAGGATAGGACGCTTTGAAGCAAAGCTTCGTAAATGTTAGTAAGTTTGCTCTAACTTCTGATATATGGACTACGAAACAAAACTATGCTTTTATTTGTATCATGATACATTATATAGATCCAAAGTATATGTTGAAAAATGTAATATTTGTCGACAACACTTGGATTTTTCACACACCGGTTGTTAGTCCCGGGACTTGATCAAAGATGTTAGACTCGATGTCGAGATCAGAGGTTCAACAAACGTTCACCTTCTGATTATTCTCGAGATCCAAGAGGAACTCTATAATATGAATCTGATTACAAAAGCAACAATAATTAGAAAGTAAATCTCACGTTCTTCCTTGCAATCGCAGTTGCAGACGGACAGAACTGAGTTACAACTCAGATGAAGGAGAAGAAAGAAGAAGAGAAAGGTTCTTGCTGGGGTGATTAAGATCACCGTTGCTCAAAGCAAGTTTCGCCCCACCACGATCTGCTTCCAGGAACCAGCAAGTTCACGAAGAACTTCTGGAACGCTCGTAAGTCAAAATTTGAGACTTGAATGGGCTTCCTGGACTTTACAGACTCCCTTAACTCTCTTCTTGGTGCATCTTTCAAAGGAGGCCAAGGGGCTCTATTTATAGAGTGGAGTTGAGACTTCACCTCTTCTCCTATCCGATGTGAGACTAAAATATCAATACTCAAAAATAGAGTTTAATATTTTAGATCATCCCACAATCAGCATAGAAGTGTGCCAGTCCACGCCTACACTCCGAACACTCCCGTGCATGCACGAGACATCCGGGAGTCGTATCCGAGTTCGAGTTCGAGTCCGTACAACAAAAATCAACTCGCATCCTTGTTGGATTTAATCCTTTTTTTTCTAGGAAAATACTCGCACATGGCACAAACTTGTGCCCCACTACACCTCATGTGCACACCTCAACACAAGCAATGCATTATATTGAGATACTCACCATTTGGTGTAGCCGATGTGGGACTATCTTTTCTAGTCCAAAGGCAAAAACACCAACAATCCTCCACATATCTCAATATATGGGTTGAGCGTTCCCCACAGTGACTACCCATCATGTATTAGGAGAGATGTCGCTACGACTTGAATCTTCCCGTATAGGTTAAATAATAGCATGATACAAGAATAGACTAAGCCTTGAATTCTGCACCATAACTGCAATTCTTCCTACTCACATAATGACATCAACTGTGCTTCTGGCTGCACATTGAAGGCCTTGTGCCAGCCTGGTTTCAGTGTATAATTTTTGGGTGTCTACAAGTTTACCCTCAAGAGACGGCCTGATATCTCTGTCCATACACTATAGGTGAGTTCTTTATAAAGAGTCATGACATGAAGCATTGCGCTTCTTTGCGGTGCTACGCCGCTATGACATAGCTTAAAGCCGAGGCTTTACCCCACCTGGGTACCTCATCGTAGTGTCATACTAATGTAGCATGAGGTCACAGGCCTCTTTCTAGTGCCAAACTACCCAGCATGAAGCCTTGCGCTTCTGTGCGGTGTTACGCCGCTATGACATGGCTCGTAAAGCCGAGGCTTTACCCTACCTGGTACCTCTTCGTGGTGTCATGCCACTGTAACATGAGGACATCGTCCTCTTTGTAGTGCTGTCTACCTCTCTTTATTACAATTATCATACATCATTAGGCTACCTGCCTATTTGCGGTGCTACTCCGCTGTGACTTGGCTTGCAAAGCCGAGGCATTATCCCTACCTGGGAATCTCATGGTGGAGTCACCCCACTGTAGCATGGAGTTACACTCCTTGTAGTGCTGCGCTACCGTTCTTCCTGTAAAGCACTCCAGGCATTCACTCTGCCTGAGAACTCATTAAGGAATTTAAGCCAACCTTCCCACAGGATCCGTTTTTCGCAGAAAACAACAGTAGACAACAGTGGTTGTAGGTCCGTAACCTCTCCATGTCACAGAGGACAAGTACCCACCGTTCATGATATTCTTCTGGTTAATAGTCCTCCCTTGAACCAAAAGCTAGATGCCTAGTAGATTTCTCTTTGAACTAATAGCATAAAATTTTATGGTAGGAATGTAATAACACAATATCAGAATGCCTTCAAGCCCATTTTACAAGCTGTGTCATCGACCAGCTGGCGCTTGAGGCCCTTGGTGAACAGATCCGCCAGGTTCTCCTGACTCCGAACATCAATCACTGCAATGACACCTCTCTTGATGAGATCGTTCACTGCCCTGTGCTTCAACCGTACAGTTCTCTTCTTCCCGTTGAAGAGATCATTCGATGCCACCGCTGCAGTCGCCTGGTTGTCGCAGTATATCGAAATTGTCGGTATCTGCACCCCAACCACTGAAAGATCATACATGAGCTCCCGAAGCCACTCTGCTTCATCTTCTGCGGTATCAAGTACAAAGAACTCAGATTCTATAGATGATCGCGATAGCATAGTCTGCTTCTTCGACTTCCACGATATAGCAGCTCCACCCATTGTGAAAATATATCCACCTGTGGACCTCTCACTCTCCACTTCCGAGCACCAACTGGCATCACTGAAGCCTTCCACTATCGATGGATCTCCGCTGTAGTACAGTGCATATGTCTGAGTCTTCTTGAGATATCTCATAACCCGCTTCACAGCTTTCCAGTGCTCAACGCCTGGATTGCTAGTAAATCGACTCAGCATTCCCACAACGAAAGCTATGTCAGGCCTAGTGGTAGTAGTAGCATACATCAAACTCCCGATGACGCTTTCCTTCGAGTTTGGCTCCAGCTTCTGATCACCCCGGTACGACGTATCAATTAAAGGAAGATCATGATACCCGTATCGAGTGAGCATCTTCTCAATGTAATGAGATTGTGACAGCGCTAATCCAGTGTCTGTCCGGATGATCTTGAGTCCCAAGATAACATCAGCATCTCCCAAGTCCTTCATACTGAACTTCGTCGAGAGGAACTTCTTTGTCTCCGTGACATAGCTTATATCCGTACCTAGGATTAGCATGTCATCCACGTATAGACAAACGATGACTCCTCTTCCGTCAGCAAACTTCGTATAGACGCACTTGTCTGTTTCACTGACCCTGTAGCCATTTGACCTTATGACTTTGTCAAACTTCTCATGTCACATTTTGGAAGCTTGCTTTAAACCATACAGAGATTTTACCAACTTGCAGACTTTGTCTTCAAGACCTTTAACGACAAACCCTTCTGGTTATTGCATGTAGATCTCTTTGGTCAGCTCGCCATTCAGGAATGCCATTTTTACATCCATCTGATGTATCACCATTTTATGTATCGCTGCGAGAGCAATCAACATTCTGATGGTGGTCATCCGGGCTATTGGAGCATACGTGTCAAAGTAGTCGATGCCCTGCTTCTGATAAAACCCCTTTGCCACTAGCCTGGCCTTGAACTTGTCAATGGTTCCATCAGCTTTCATCTTCTTTTTAAAGATCCACTTGTATCCGATAGGTTTTGCTCCTTCAGGTTGATAAACCAACACCCAAGTGTTATTGGAGGTGATTGATTCAATTTCATTGTCTATCGCCTCCTTCCAGAAAATAGCATCTCTGGTCTTCATCGTCTCATCATAGGTAAGCGGATCTGCTTCCACATGATAGGTGACGAAGTCATCTCCGAAGTTCTTCGGCCTCCTCGCTCGCTTCGACGACGGCTCAACGAGTTCTGGTTCAATCGTTGTCTCCTCAGTAGCAAATTCATCTTGGACAACTGGCTCATTGAAGATCTCAGTCACCTTTGCACCTTCATCATTCTCCGGAATGTCCGTTAGAACAATATTCTTGTGCCTTATAAACTTGTCTTCAAAATATTCAGTATCGCAAGATTCGATGATATGATTTGACTCAGTATCAAGAAATCTTCGAGCATCACTCTTCTCGGCATATGTCACCCCCCATTTCCTGTATTTCGTATTTGTACTCGTAATTAATTTTTGGCACGTATTTTTCTCGACTTGCGGATTTTGGTTTCTCGTAAATGGGTTTGGACCATGGCTTGGTTTTATTTTGTAGAGTTGGTTTGGTTTGGTTCATCATGAGTGGAACACTTTAACCTACACTCTACCCTCAACACAACACACCCACCTCCATTAAATCCTACCTAACTTTTCTCTCTCCTCTTTATTTTTCATTTACTTCTCCATCTCCTTCTTCTTCCTTCCTCTACACAACTCCCCAACCCATAGGCAAGTGCACCTTGCCATCAAATAAGCACCACTTTTTATTTGTCCATTAGCTAGATTAGGCCATGGAGAACAACTTTAGAACTTGACATTTTGTGATTTGGAGCTTTCATTTTTCTAGATCTAGGTTTTGACTATTTTCGAATTTACATGGTTTTGATCTATTTTGGTTGGATTTTTGTGGGTTTTGATGCTTCCATGTGGAAGAGAATT
Source organism: Iris pallida (assembly GCA_029216955.1). Classification (NCBI taxonomy): domain Eukaryota; kingdom Viridiplantae; phylum Streptophyta; class Magnoliopsida; order Asparagales; family Iridaceae; genus Iris; species Iris pallida. The sequence goes on along the minus strand of JANAVB010013999.1, from coordinate 13,081,154 downwards.
CAATTTTACTCGAGTTAGACCTTTGAAAATCTAGATTTGGTTTTGATTTTACCAAGATATGAAGTTTTGAACCTTAGAGTTCTTGGAGTCTTCTTCTCGGCCTGGAGAAGAAGACAGCAGCCTGCGCTCTTTAGCGCAGGGCTGGATTACGCATCCCCCTCGGCCAGCGCCCTTTAGCGCAGCGCCGACCGCGCAGCTTGCCCCTTGGCGAACTGCGCTCAACCCGAGTGCGCATGGATTCATGCGCAGTCTGCTCATGCGCAGTCTGCTCATGCGCAATCTATCCCTGCGCACTCCACTCATGCGCAATCTGACCCTGCGCCATCCATTCCTGCGCAACCTGATCCAGTGCAATCCATCTGCTGCGCAGCTCACCCTGCGCACTTGGCACCCTGCGCAGTTTGTACCCTGCGCAGCTCACCCTGCGCAGTATATACCCTGCACAACCTACTTGTCTATGATGAATTTGTTATTTCCTGATCTTGGCTCTTCTATAGTCCTATTTATATTAGTATTTTATTAGATATTTTACGCCCATTTTATATCCTTACGCCTTTTGACATGAACTTGATTTTGCTTAATATGTTGGGAATGACTATTGTACATAGCATGGTATGACAAGGAACTAGCATAACACGACAGTGACCCGTAGTGGTGCACTCCTGACATGACCAATCTGACATGATAGTGGCCCGTCGTGGCGCACCCCTAACAAGTACCCTGACATGATTTATCTTGATAACTTGATAGTGGTCCGTGGCGGCGCACTCCTGACTTGACTTGACTTGTAACTTGTAACTTGACTCGTATAATTAACTTGACACCGTGGGTGCTCCTGCTTGCTTGCTTGTACAATCCACTTGTCTTGTCTTGCATTATGTCTAGGACGTGACTTCCTGGGTACCACGGCCAGGGACTCGCGCTAAATTGGATTAGGCTAATGATTAGATCAAACTAGAACATGGAGAATTTCCAGTCACAGGCAATCTCGTTATCTGGGCGCTTTAATGGACTTGTAGCTTGCCGACGAGTAGAGCACATTTCCAGCACACTGTCATGTGTTGCACCTTCTACGTCACCTAAGGGTACATTTGTCTCCCGGGCAATGTACCCACCTATAACTCTCAACCCGCGGAAGGATAACTGGATGGTCTGCAGGGCTTGGAACTGGAATTCTTACTTGCATCTTGTTAGTAATTAGGTTTGTGATAACCCTAGTTAGTTAAAGTAGTAAGCCATAGTATTTGTTTGGCCGATTGCGAATGGATGGTGTCCAGCCTTGTCTAAGTCTTGTCTAGCTCCAGTACCTGCTATCTCCTGAGCATGTTTGTTTTACTTATCTTAACGATAAATGAGTAGAGACAGTGAGCTATTCAGGCGAAGGGTTACAACCCCGGTCCTTGTATGGTTAAGGATTGTAACCTGGCTCCCGGAATGGTTCCACATCCCTAGTCGTTTATCGCCCTGTGTACTTTATTACTTGTACTTTCCTTTTATTCTTTATGTTCTGATATGCTGGCTTTTGTTCTTATTTGTGGCCTCCTTTGTGGCACTTGCTCTTTCTGGGGTTTGACCCAGCTGGTTTTGTGTGGCCAGATTTCGGAGCAGCTCCCGAGGATCTACCAAGCTTCCAGCCCAATGGTGACAACTAGACGGAACCCGGGCCAAGAGTGGGTTTTCCTTTTGTTTTACCCACTTATATGTAAATTATTCTTTTGAGACGTTTAGCCGACGAGCACTTGTTAGCTCGATGCACATTTACTTACTGTCTGCCTACGGGCTGTAAACATGATTAACAAATCCTAGGATTGATCATGTATGACTGAACTCTTGCTAGTCCCATCATTTTGTACGACTAGCTTCATGATCATCCAATATGTAATATTTGGGACGCCTTATATATATATATATATTTGATGCTCTAATATCTTGTAACTCTGTTAATTGCTTGAGATTGAGACAATAGGCTTGACCTTAAGAGACTGCTGGCTTGTAGTAAACCCTCATATCTAGACAGCCGTGACCGTATATTTGAGATGTATTCTATTTCAATATACGTAGCTGGCTATGTCTGCCCCCGCTCTCCAGTATTCTGGTTCTGGGGAGTGATAACATACCCCAAGAAGATCGTCTTCGTAGTCCTTGTCCCCAGCTTCTGAATCTTCAGATCTGGAAGCTTCACATAGGCCAGACACCCCCACACTCGAATGACATTCAAGTTAGGTCTGACTTTGAACCAGAGTTCATGAGGAGTTACGTCCGAAGTTGCATACGGTACTCTATTTAGAATAAAAGTGGCCGTCAATGCAGCTTCTCCCCAGTAGCATTTAGAAAGACCCACAGTTAGCAGCATTGAGTTCATCATTTCTGTCAACGTTCTGTTCTTCCTCTCTGCTACTCCGTTAGATTGAGGGGAATACGGAGCATTAGTCTCATTTATGATTCCATGTTCTTTGCAGAACAATGTGAATTCATGAGACCAATACTCTCCGCCTTGATCACTTCTTAGCCTCTTGAGTTGTTGTCCAGTTTGCCGTTCAGCCTCGGCCCTGAACTCCTTGAACTTCTCGAACGCTTCATCTTTAGACTTGAGCAAGTAGACGAACGCGTACTTTGAGAAGTCATCGATGAAGGTTATGAAATACTTCATTCCGGCTTTTGTAGAGAATTGCTTGAAGTCACAAATATCGGAGTGCACCAACTCCAGAAGATCTGTGCTTCGATTGACCCGATGAAAGGGTTTTCTTGTGATCTTTGTCTGAGCACATACTTCACACTTCTCTACCATACTCCCACATTTGGAGATAAGTCCTAGACTGGACATTTTGTTAATTCTTTTACAGTGAACATGTCCTAGCCTGTTATGCCACAACTCAAGAGAATAATCAGAACGAGTGATTGCATTGATTACATTTGACTGGTTTACAAGCTGACTTTTGAACATCCGTTCAGTTTGAAAAGCTTTTCCGAAGTATGTTACCTTCTTGGACATCACCATCTGGCCAGCATTGATGTCCATTCTCAAGCCTACGTTGCTAAGCAGGCTTCCAGAGATCAGGTTTTTTGTAATCACCGGAACGTGCTTCACACCTTGAAGCGTCAGAGTGTTCCTGGATATGAGTTTCAGCTCCATAGTTCCGACCCCCAGAACTTCAACTTGGACTTGGTTCGCCATGATAACTTTCTCAGAAGTTGGCTGGTATGTGACGAACCATTCCTTGCTAGAGCAGACATGGCAGGTCGCACCAGTGTCTATCCACCAGTCAGAGTCAGCCCCCACAGCTGTGACCTGAGCAATCATAGCAACAATGTTAGAAACCATGGAAACCTTGCTAGGCTCACCTTGCTCAGCTTGTTTGGGCTTGGATGTGCATTCACTCTTATAGTGGCCCTTCTTGCCACAATTGAAGCAAGTCACGTGGGACTTAGACTTCTGTTGCTTGAACAAAGGACCCTTCACTTTCAGATTAATGGAGTCCTTCTTCTTATGATGAGAAGCCACCTGCTTCCTCTTGAACTCTCTTTTATGCACCAAGTTGGCCTTAGCTAGTTGGTTGGACAGAGAGTCCATCTTCTGTTGAGATCGTATTTCGTCCTCAACGTGGATCTCTTGTAGGAGATCTTCCAAGCTAATGTCCAGCTTCTTTTGATGCATTCTAGCATAGAAGTTGCTCCAACCAGCAGAAAGTTTCGAGACTATCCCTCCAGCGACAAACTTGTCGACGAGGGGCATCTTCTCATCATCTAACTTCTGGCGCAACTTCATGAATTCCTTCACTTGAGGTAGCATCGCCATCTCGTCTTCGAAGAGCCACTTGTGGTACTTCTCGACGATGAAGATTTTGGACCTATTCTCATCATCTTCATATAGCTTACCCAAAGAATCCCAGACCTCTTTGGCATTCTCCTTCTTGGAATATGACTCTGCCAGAGAGTCTTCCATAGAATTAAGAATCAGCAATTTACATATGCTGTTTTCTCTCTTCCATTTGCTCTGCTTGACGAGTGCAGCAGCAATAGCTTCGGCAGTTCCTCCTTCTGGAATTATCGGTTCATCCTCAATCAACACATGGTCTACGTCCATAAGTTGAAGATTAAGGGTGACCTTCCTCTTCCATATTTGGAAATATTCTCCGTAGAATTTCTTCAACTTGTTAAAGCTGGTATCGACGAGAGAAGCACGAGAGTTCTCCATCTATAAGGATCTTGCTTTGAGATTGTTAGTCCCGGGACTTGATCAAAGATGGTAGACTCGATATCGAGATCAGAGGTTCAACAAACGTTCACCTTCTGATTATTCTCGAGATCCAAGAGGAACTCTATAATATGAATCTGATTACAAAAGCAACAATAATTAGAAAGTAAATCTCATGTTCTTCCTTGCAATCACAGTTGCAGACGGACAGAACTGAGTTACAACTCAGATGAAGGAGAAGAAAGAAGAAGAGAAAAGGTTCTTGCTGGGGTGATTAAGATCACCGTTGCTCAAAGCAGGTTTCGCCCCACCACGATCTGCTTCTAGGAACCAGCAAGTTCACGAAGAACTTCTGGAACGCTCGTAAGTCAAAATTTGAGACTTGAACGGGCTTCCTGGACTTTACAGACTCCCTTAACTCTCTTCTTGGTGCATCTTTCAAAGGAGGCCAAGGGGCTCTATTTATAGAGTGGAGTTGAGACTTCACCTCTTCTCCTATCCGATGTGGGACTAAAATACCAATACTCAAAAATAGAGTTTAATATTTTAGATCATCCCACAATCAGCATAGAAGTGTGCCAGTCCACGCCTACCCCCTGAACACTCCCGTGCATGTACGAGACATCCTGGAGTCCGTATCCGAGTCCGAGTCCGAGTCCGCACAACAAAAATCAACTCGCATCCTTGTTGGATTTAATCCTTTTTTTCTTCTAGGAAAATACTCGCACATGGCACAAACTTGTGCCCCACTACACCTCATGTGCACACCTCAACACAAACAATGCATTATATTGAGATACTCACCATTTGGTGTAGCCGATGTGGGACTTTCTTTTCTAGTCCAAAGGCAAAAACACCAACACCGGTTCTGTAATTGGTGGAGCCATCATGTAATTTTTACATGAATACAATATTCACAATAATTTTTTTTCATTTCTCTTGATAATGCTAGTAATAACACTTCTTGTATTGGTATTTTAACTTCTCAAAAGTTACCTATAGTAGAAGGGCGACTGTTTCATGTTAGATGTGCTTGCCTTATTATTAATTTAATTGTACAAGAATGTCTTCAATTTTTCCATGCAAGTTCACATTAATAAATTTATGTTACAATTTAGTTCTCCAAGATTCAAAAATTGTCCAAAATTGTCTATTAATTTATATTGAGATTAATAAATTTTTTGAGTTTATATGTTACAATTTAGTTATCAAATTTTTTCTTGTATGAATTTTTTTTGGGTTTTTTCCTAACCCAAACCGGGCCAACCGGTCTACAGCTGAACCGGTCCAGTCCAGGCCCAGTCCTGGCCCAGCCCGACAAAACCGAGCCTCGGGTCTGGGCTGGGTCCAGCCTTCCTCCCTCCGAGTTAGCCCGATCCGACCCGGCCCGGCCCGCTGAGACTCCCGCTTTGAGCCCGGGCCGGCCCAGACCGGCCCACCCAACACCTTGAGCTTCTACTCTTTTATAATCGGATTATTTACACTATGTATCTCTAGGTTTTGGGTTTATAACACGAAATATTTCTACTTTTAAACTAATTACACTGACCACCCCTCTCTTTAGAAAATAAAATAAAAATAGGAGTAGTTGGTGGTATAACTTTTTATTTTTATCTTAAAATAGGAGTACTTGTGTAATAAACATAAAACATGGGGGTGGTCAGTATAGTCAGTTTAAAAGTAAGAGTATCCCTTGTTATAAACCCAAAACTTAGAGGTAGTTAGTATAAATAACCCTTTACAATCCTATAAAAACACATGTTGCTTTCAAATTCCATCACTTTAAAATAAGACTTGGGCACCACAAAATTTATCTGGGGATACGAACATCTTTTATCTACTTGCATTTCTAGTGTATTTTTTTCTTTTATTTTAAGGACAACACAAATTATTAAGTAACATGTAACTTATGAAACAACAAATTTATATAAAAAAAATTCTCTTCAAAACTTTAATCCTCAGACTCTTTAAACATAGTACCTAATATTCTGATCACCGTCGACAAATCGTCGGCCATGTCTTCTCTAAAATCCTCTGACCAAGCTTCTCAAGTTTGTGGCACTTGTCCAATAAAAATGTCTCACAAGTTCATCGGCTCGTCGAATTCATTAATGTCACGCCCCAGTACCGAAATACGGAGGCAGACTAGGCCAGCTACCCCATATGACGTACGAAGCCATCATACGACGATTACGGTTGTCAAGAGAATAGGGGGTGCATGCTACAATCGTGTCTCCGATGGTCTTACAGAGCGTCTATGTCTCAATCAACCAAAGCAAGAAGTAGTAAATAATGATCATACAAGACAAAGCAGTAAGGCATCTATGACGGTTTATCAAAATGATTCATGAGTCTAGCTTTACGAGTGTCAGCTAGCACAGAGAGTCAATAGTACATAACCATAGTCAGCTGTAGTCTGATTTAATTACAATTATGTAAGAGAACTAAATATTCAGAAGGACTGGCTAAACAGGTAACGGTGGCTAAATACCAAGTACAAAATAGAAGATAGCAAAATGGTAGAGAAGAAACCCACTCATGGCCCCCGATGCCCATGCTCCTGGTATGCACCATGGCTCGGGTAGATGACTGGATCCTCAGGCTCTGCTACAAAATCTGGCCAAACAAAACCAGCGGGGTCAGGCTCCGAATAGCAAGTACCACAAGGGAGCACAAATGAATGAGATAAAACACAAATATACATAATAAGGCCGGAACATAATCATGTTATACACTTCTGTGTCGTAACTTTGGTTCATAGCCTGTCGTAGCACAATGGCCCAACCTAACAACCAAACAAGGATATAGGTTGGACCACGCACCATGACAGTCCATGTTCTTCGACTACTAACAGAAGGAACATATCACAAACGAGTCAGTTTACATGTGGCCATTTAATCCTACGGCTTTCTATGGTTTGTCTGGGTTATCCCAGTAATACTTATATATAGGAATCTTCAAATCGTGCCGTATCCAAGTATGGCTAGACGAACCAAATAATAATACTCACATGCTAAATGCACCGGTCCCTCATAAGGCCACCGTGCTAAGGCAAGCAATAACGGTTCCAGCCCTCCTATAGGGAGAGCTGGCTCGACATATAAAAATCAGATACAGCACTCCACTAATGTGGATGAATATACAGTATCCGTGGTGGCCATTCCTGCACTCTCGAACATTATTTTACAGTGGCTGGTAACACACGATCTCAAAATTATGTTATCTCCCAATGCTTCTACCAATTCAAGTTGCTTAAATTAACCGCATATTGGTCTTGGAATCACATGTCGTGGTCACATCAATCCCCCTATATGTCGTACCTCAGTACGTATACCCTAAGTATGAATTCTCATCGGCCCGTAGAGTCCAAAATTTAGATCCATCCTTAGTGTAATGCATCAAGCAAACAATTATCATACCATGCTAACGTTACTGACCGTTTACCATGACTTTGCTAGGATCAAGAATGTACTGACATATAACAGGCAAGAATCATGTATCACGAAGAGTCGCACCTCCGTACACTCATATAATAGCACCTCAGTACACACTTAGGTTGTACCTTAGTACACACTTAGAATAGTACCATCACGTATTCAGGTAATCGAGTCAGGAACATGATCAAACAATCAATAATAGTCTTTCAACTCATAAAATATGATCTCTATGCTTTTTTGCACAAAATAGGGGCTTCTATACAATTTTGGACACAAAAGAGGGTCTCTAGACAATTTGTGCGCACAAACAGGAGCCTCGGTACAATTCTGTACACAAACAGGGGCTTCGGTACAATTTTGTACACAAACAGGGGTCCCAGCGTAATACTACACACAAACAGGGGTTCATGTGCACAAATACGCTCAAGGAGAGATTATGTGCAAAAATACGCACATGGGAGGACCTTTGCGTAAAAATATGCGCAGGAAAGAGTCTTCTGCAAAATTACGTACAGAGATGGTTCTTTGCGTAAAATACACGCAGGAACGAGTTTGCCGTAAAATATGCGCAGGGAGGGTCCTTTGCGTAAAAATATGAACAGGGATGTCTTTCACAAAATATGCGCAGGGAGGGTCCTTTGCGTAAAATACGCGCAGGGAAGAATCTACAGGAAAATATGTGCAGGGAGGGTCCTTTGCGTAAAAATACGCGCATGATGATGTTCTTCTTCTTGAAGACAACATGAAGAAACTGAAAACTTGTTTTAGCCATAAAATATTCAATACAACTCCAAATCTAACGATTCAAAGGTCAAAATTTTATTAAATAAAATTTCCTACAACATGAAACCATTAGTTTTTTAGAAATACTAAGTTTTAGTAGATCAAAGCCTCGAAAAACTCTAAAAGCCTATAATAAAAACTTAGATCTACTATCAACAGTTCATCAAAACCAGAAATGCCAAGAACTAAAGTTGTAGAGAATATAAAGATACATAATGTAGGCTAAAATTATGTAAATAAATCATAAGAATAAAAATGAGCAATGTGGTCTCTCCATTTGTGCAAGATGTACTTGCCTGGGGTTGGTGGGAAAAAATGAGAAGGAGAGAGAGAGAGAAGAAGAGAATATATATAGGGATGGGGGTTGGTGGCTCCACTAAAACCTAACCCTAACCCAATGTACAACCCAAGTAAAGCCTAATGTCATGACACATGACCATAAGCAATTACAATAAAATAAATAATAATGTACATGAATAATGTCGAAAAAATATGTATACCAGGAACGGGGAGTGACAATTACAAAATATTTGGGAAGCTTTCCAAGAACCTCATGTTGTTTATCCTCGTTTTATTCTCTCATTTTTGAAAAAGATGTAAGAAATCTGCAACTGGTTGCATCGGGACTGCCAATCGTTTGCCAGTCCATCAGTATATAAGGACTAATAAACTTTTTGCGATCCTAAAGACATAACTTGACAAGATTGCCAAAATAGTGGCAGTCCTTTTACAAATTAGGGTTGCCAAAGTTTGACTTGGCAGTCATTATATAATGTAGGATTACCGAAATTTTGACAATCCTAAAGGCAAAACTCCATGTCTTTATGATTGTTATAACTTTGATAGTCCTCCTAAAATTAAGGACAACCAAAATTATGACAATCCTAAAGGCATGAGTTATATCTTCCAAAGTTTTGGTAGTCCTAGATTCAAAGGCTTTTTTATGTAGGTTTGTTTCTTTTGGGCTTACATATTTCTTTAGTTTATATTCATATAAGGAACATCTTGTCAACAAATATGGTTGTCGTACTCCTATTGGCATCAACCTAGGCTATTTATTGTCACATGCGTTATCTTTGACTCCCATGAAAAAGTGCAAAATTGGTGATAAGAAGTTGGAAAACAACACAACACAAGGTCGTCATCGTTTCAAGATTGACTAATAATTGGCTTGGTCAAAAATCACTATAGATTGGATATGAGAGAGCTGGTGTGTTTAGGTCTCATAATAAAAAAGATGTGCTCCTAAATCTTACTAAACAAAAGTAATTAAAGAGAAACATTGGGGCGAAGAAATGCGAATGTCCATCAAGTCATAGTGTGTTAATATTGTCAAGGACAAGTGGATAGTCAATAATGGAATGCACAATCATCCTATCTTCGACGTATTTACTGGGCATGCGTATGCGAGACGATTGAGATTGAATTAGAGGGAATTAGTTGATCAATTGACCAACATCCATCTTGCACAATGACAGATTCTATATACCATGTGAGTAAAAAATAAGAATAATAATTCAATACTGAGAAAAATTTACAATGCTCAATTTCAACAGTAGGCTAATAAGATGAGTGAAAAATGGCAATATAATAAGTTATAAAGTTGCTTGTGGAGCATCACTATGTGGAGTACCATAGAAGAATCCACACAACAATAAGGTTATTTTCTTATTTTGCGCTCAACCTGATTGTACCCACTTGGCATAGATCTTCTGTGATGTATTAGTTGTTGATTGTACTTATAAGACCAGCAAATTAATGATTCAACTTTTATACTTTGTCAGATCTATCTCTACAAGAAAAAAAAATTCGGTGGCCTTTTGTTTCATGAAGATGGTTGACGGTTATACATGGGCATTGGGACATCACAAGTCACTTTATATTGAACACATAGAGGCATATGCTTTCCTGACTAACCGAGAATATATCCTAATGACTGCCATATATATCGTGTTTCCTTATGCAAAGATACTTTATGCACTTGGCATATAAATAGGAAATTCAAGCTCAATATAAGATGGAGTTTAGAAAGGTGGAGGTTAAAATTAACAAGGACTATTTTGATAAATTCTACGGTAATTAGGAACTTGTCTGGCAAGCAAGTAACGAAGCTAGTTATGATGCAGCATGGTAAATTACCAAAGCAAAGTGAGAGATAAACAACATGGCATATAATTCATAGGTACTTGGATAGACCACCATAAAGAACATCTCGATGTGGCTTAGACGAAGATGGTGAAGCATTACGTACTAACCACCTCCAATTGGACTGAAGGAGAACTCTCAAAGCTAAAGGGATATCTACGGCCATCGATCGGTAGTTTTTCTTACTGTTTGGCATATCAATTGAATGTTGACCACAACCATGAATGAGATTAAGGTATTATTTCATATGAGTCTCAACATTTTCAAGCATAAACATAAAAATAAACCACTCTTTGAATCAGGCATTACTTCATGCCATATCTCACAAGGTATCGGGATTATGGCTTGAGAATATAAAGAAATCAAAATTTGTAGGTTTTATGTCGAGGTTTGTGGTTGTGCATATTTGCATTTGTTATATGTCTTCTTCCATCGAAAGCGACATCTAGAAGAAGTGTGACGTAAGCTAATAGTCCCAAAGAAGACTGACGATGGAGAATCTAGTCTCTCTAGAGGAACACCTTGGATTGGAGGGTTTCTTTTGTAAAATATAATTGTAGAGGCATAAAAAATACAAACGAAATAGAATAACATGCCCGATAAAAATAAGATATCATAGCAGACGAGGGACTCTAGCAAAAAGGACACCCATCATTACCTCAAAACTTGAAGTGACAACAAGGAAAAAATACGGGGAGCAAGTTTCATGTCGCAATCCCAGAGGATCGAAAACTAGCCACTGGGCGTGATGCCGTACAAGTATATATTGCAGTTTTACAAGGCAAAACCATTACAGTTCCTGACATTTTTCAAGAAATAATGACATCACTGTTTGCAAAAACAAAAGTTTTTTTATTTCACAAACTTTGTAAGAAGATTACAATTGAATTCTGGAAAAGTACAACTATAGGAATCCGATCTGAAGACGATCGCTTTATCCCTTGGACGATGTGAACTTTGAAGACGATAGCCTCTGAAGAATGCAGCAGCACTTGGACAAGAACTCCTGATCTCTGTGATGATCTTGAATGATCTGATCTTGATAGTGAAGGACTTGAAACTCTATTTATAGAGTTCTAGAAAATAACTAATTAGTAGTTATTTCTGGATTGTGCAGACTGGATTGCGCAAGCATTGGACTATGCAAACAGCGAACTGCGCTGGCAGTTACTCGATCGTGGCGCAACTGTATTAGACGCGTGGCATTGTTTGATTGAAATGCGCATGGTCGTATACAGACGGTTGCCACGTGGTAAGCAATTGATGGCATATAGGCCACGAATAAAATGTCAGTTATCTTGATGGATTGTGCCACTTGAACTGCGCTAGCTTCAGACTGTGCTGGGATCGAACTGTGCTGAAGAGGATCTGGCAGACTGCGTTGCTAATTGACAGCTGGACCGTGCTAACAGCTGTCCTAGAATGCGGCACGGCTCGAGAAACGAACAGACTCCTCGCTTTTTGGGCTGTCAGTTGTCAGAAAATCTAATTTTGTGTCAGGTAATGATGACGTTGCCACGTCAGCATTGTGCGCTTGGATATTGGCGCAGTTCAACCTCGCGTAGTTGATTTGTTGCGTAATCTGCTTCCTGTGCAGTTCATTGAAGGGTACACAAATTGGTTTTTATTACTTTTTTGATGGGTGCAACTTGATTTTTAGGACCTACAAGACCCCCTTCAAAGTTTTCAAAATTTGAAAATATTTAAAGTTTTAAAATACTTTGAATTTCGAATTTAAAATCAAGTTGCGCAAGTAGCGCTTTGACTGCGCGTTTGGAGGAATCAACTCCGACTTTTGTGGCGCAACTTGTGGTGATTGTTACAATTCTGAAAAACTATAAATAGTTTCCATTCTCATTCTGTTAACCTTTACTTGCTTTCAATTTTCTGAAGAGATAAAAGCTTCCTTCCTACTCCGACTACTTCTCCTTCCTCTCGTCGTCGACGTTCAATGGCTCCTAAGCGAACTTCCACCGAGAAGGGCAAGGCTCCGGCCGAACACTTGACTCATGTTGTGCAACGAGCATCTCGCCATGAGATTGGCCACCCAGTACTGCAAGGTAGATGACAAACTCGATCGAAACCCTTTTTAGGGTTTTCGACATTTTCGAACCTTCATACCTCTCTCTTTTAGAGATTGATGGTATTGCGCGGCCCTGTTTAGGGTTTTGGTTGCTCACACAATAGTTTTCATTTTTATGAAAACTATATTCTTGCACAATCGATTGGAAAGGGCTGGCAGATGTTCAACGCAATCCATCGATTTGCACAAGTCAGTTGAGCCAGCGCAAACTGATGCCTTGCACAAGCGGTTTAGCGCAATCTATGCCTTGTGTAAGTGGGTTAACGCAAACTGATATCTTGCGCAAGTGGATGTATTGTCGCAATTGGATACTTTGCACATGTGGGCTGTATTGGCGCAATATGATGCTTTGCACATAGCGCAATCTGATGAACTCTTTTCAAAGAAACTTTGTGATTTTGCATGTACTGATCTGTATCTCTTTATTTGATGCATTTAACCTCAGGGAAGATCCCAATTATGTGGTCTTTGCAGTATCTTTGGCTGAACCTGAGTTCAAGGAGGATCTTTTCCATGTGTCATATCCTCAATATGACTTGCCGTCATCTCGGCAAGCCATCCTGATTGCACAAGATAATGAAATTCTGCTATGTTTGATGAACGGGCAGCCACTCCAAACTGCAGATACAGTTACTCATAAGAAGTCGTTGTTCCTGTTCGGTGAGGCTTTTGATAAGAACTCTCAGCCTAGAACTCGCATGGAACAGAGACTTTTTCAAAGAGGCGAGAAGATGATACTTTTACCGAAAATTTCCAGATGCCTTCCTCTGTATCGCTATGCTTTTACGAGCTATCCCAGTAGGATGGAATGGGATATAACTCCACTTCAGCAAGCCCGAATGGGAAACATCTGTATGAAGAAGGGGCCGAACAGTAAAGACATGTTCTACAGTTCCTCAGAGCGTGACAGCTCTCTACTCATAGGACTGAAACCTGGTTGCATCCCACCAGAAAACTCTTCCCTGCTGCTACCAGTCAGAACTCCGATATTCGCAAACGAGTTTGCGAAGGTTGAGGGAAGGTATCCAGATCAAGATCTTCGACTGACAGGTCTTGTGAATTCGGATAACAAGAGGTGGAGCTGTATAGCCAATTGGATATTGGCTCAATGAAGAACGGCTCAAGGAGATTGAGCTACACCAAGCGGTGTATGCCACCTTTTATGGTTTTCCGCCTAACCCGTATCTATTCCTTGCATTGGTAGAGAGATACAACTACAGAACGGGGACTTTTATGACACCATGTGGAGAGATCGGATTGGCTTTACACGAGATAAAGTACATCTCCAGCCTACCAATGGAGGATATCTCCTATGAAGAATTTGTCCCGACCAATGATGAATTGGACAAATTACGCCGAGAGAATGCTGACATGGTGGCTGTCTTTGAAGAGCTGTTATGCCACTACAAGATCAGTTTCTTGTACTACAAGAGTGGTACATCCGGCACTTGCTACTCATCCAAATGGTGGCCATATCTTTTTCTCAACCATATCATCGAGAAGAAGACCAAGGAGCAAGATAACTGCAAACCCACCTTCTTCAGACCACTTAGCAACAGCGAAGTGATAAGGTTGATGGAAGAGAACAAGGATATGGATATCATGATCAAGGATGATCTCCAATGTCCTCCTTTCAAAGAAGGAGACATTATTGTAAGTTACATGAGACTGGGCTACAGGCCCATGTCGAAGGAAGCCCAGCTGGCGAGTTTCCTCACTTATTGGCTCCGACGATATATATACGTCGTTCCTGGAGCCAGCACCGTCGATCGCTTTCATCGAGGCGTACTATTTGCTGTCGTCCTCTTAGTCTTCGGATACCAGATGGATCTATTGTCAGCGATGACTTGCAGAGTGAATGCTGGCCTCCGCCTTTTTGTCGATCAAATGCTTCGAGGAAAGGACGAGAAAGGAAGCTTTCCTCGGCTGGAGCTACCATACACATATCTATTCGGATGGCTGCTTCTGCACTATCCTTCATTGATGAACCCCGATATGGGGGCGGTGAGTGGCAGCTTCTTGAGGAGATTCTCTAAGAGCAAGTGGATATATACCACTTCAAGAGATTGCAGACACACTCTGATTCTCGAAAAGGGATGTAATTTCTATTGTATTCCTCCTCCAGCTGGCTACGAGCACATGTCCACCAACCTTGTCGACTCTGGGAGGGCACAGCCTCTTGGCCACACAATTTTCAACTGGTTGAAGACGATCTGGCCATCTCACTTAGTGTATCGATTTGAAGATGAATGCTATCTGGAGCCCTATCTCCCTAGCCGCTTTGCACGCCAATTCGTCTATGACCAATTCCATGTAGGCAACGCCATAATGTGCCTACAGGGAAAAGGTTATCTGATCGATGGCGCCCAGGCTTGGGCTTACTATAATGCTCGGGACACGAGAACGACGTTTTCGATGCCCCTAAAGAGCGATCATGGTCCTCGTATGTTATATACTTATTCGCTCTTCTACACATCGGCGAACACTTTTGTGAAGAATTTCAACTTAGCAGATAGCTTTGCGACAGCAACGCGGTTAAAGAAGAGAGCATCTGTTGTGTTGGCTCCTGGTAATAATGAAGAGGATGAGCCAGTTGATGTACCGTTGGAAGCTTCAAGGGAAGCCAACTTCCCTGAAGAAGTCAACGAGCCGCTGCGTATCTCCTTGAAGGTTGTCAGATCTCCAATCAAGGAGAGGAAGAAGAGGAAGGCGGAAGAACCTTCTTCTCCAGTTTCTAAGAGGAAGATTGTCTTAGAATCTTCAGAAAGGGTCACGACCCGGTCGCAATCTCGGCAGCGTGCTGAGTCGACTCAAAGAGAAGAGACGACGACTCCGACCTCTCTTCAAAGGCAAGTAGATGTTGTGGATGTAGAGAGTCCGGAGAGACCTTTACGTAGAAAGAAGATAGTTTTCAGGAGGAAAGTAGCCACTCCTCCAAGACCTATTCTGTCATCGGTCGTAACCAGTGCTGCCATCGGAGTCATGATGTCATCTCCTACACCTGCCCTTGAACCCAGGCAGGAAGCTTTCAGTCCAGAGAAGAGGGACGAGGTTGTATAGACCAGGAAAGAAATCGTAGAGACAGCAGACGAGACTGCGAAGCCAAATAAACCAGAAATATCTTCCGAAGCACTACAATCTCCCGCCCACCTTCCAGCTTCTCCTCGATCACTACGTGCCGAAGAAGATCAGTTAATGATTGAGGCACTAGACGACTGTGACTTTGGCTTCCACGATGATATAGATCCAGTTGCCGCAACTGATAGTGAAGAAGCACGAGAAAAGAGTGCTAGTGATGAAGACACATCAGCAGAGGCTGTTGATGACACTCTAAATCCAGAAGAGGATGCTGATGTACATGCATCCCCAGAGAAGAATGCGGTTAAAGAAGTAGCACCGGAGGGAGCTACTGTCACCCATCAAGAAGGTACTGGTATTGACCGATATCAATACCCTTCTTTTATAGATTAAATGGCTGACATCTTAATTTTTATCCATACAGATATTCAACTTTCTCCGACTCCTCCAATATGTACTGATATAGTGTAAATAAAGGCGATAACCAGCAGTAGCCGTCATTTATCAGACGGCTCTGAAGCGGGTAGTAGCCAGGCAGTAATGTCTGAAGCTACTTCGATGAGGCTACAACCCATGTCAGCAGATGACAAACTTGTCATTGGTCCCAGCAATGGTAAGATTGCCCTTACTTTTGATCCTTTTCGATAGTTACTAATGACAGCAAACTGATGGGGTTTATTTGATTTCGTAGAGGAACATCTGGGAGGAGCAACCAGCTCTACCATAGCTCCCTTGTCCAAAGAGACTACGGTTCATGCTGCCGAACTTTCGCCTATGCAGGCACCTGCTGCTTCAACGTCCATGGGAGTAGCTGCTACACCCGGTGCCATAGCTACTAACAGATTTATAATTGGTTCCTTCACCAATCTTTTTTTCAATTTATTAGGACCCTTAGTGGAAAGGGTAATGGAGAAAGAAGATATTAGTTTCATCAGTGTTAGAGGTCCAACCTCTTATCTGATCAGTGCCATCCGAAATTAAGGTAACGACGCTCAAGCTGTTTACCTTGAACACATACTAGATGAACTGGAGGAATCAGTTAAGATCTACAAAAATCTTAATCGGGGGGAGGTGGAACCCTTGGTAAATGCTGAGTTCGAGTGGATGTCTCGAGAGGCTGCAGTTACGAAAGCTAATTTTTAGGTTTTCTTGGACACTTTTGCTGCCAAGTCTTCAGAATATAGCTCTCAGATGGAAATAATAGCATCTGCTACTGGGGAGAAGGAAAAGAAAGTTACTGAGCTGAAAGCAGAGTTCGATCGACTTTAGAAAGAGTTGAGAACTGTTCAACTTACTCTAGAAGAAGAGACCACTCAACATCAAGATACAGTCCAGCAACTGGACATTTTGACCCACGAAAGAAATGAGTATGTCAGGACTTATCAAGCTGAAATCTCCCGCCGATTAGTAACCTTGCCGACTTTCGATGATAAGTCTGGAATGGAGGAAGCTAGAAGACGGGTGATGGATTCTCGTGAGGAGAGACTTCAATCTTTAAAGCAGCAGATGGCTAGTTTGATGACCCCACCAGCTGAATAGGAAGATTTTTTGTATCTTCTATTTGTAACATATCTTTTTGTAATACCTTTTTAATTTTGATCAATAAAAAGATATTTTCTTTGTGGCTCTATTATTTATTGTATATCTCATTCGGATATAAATAATAGCGATAGAAAATATATTCAGAGGTCCTGGACATGATATATTTCTTGATTTAGAAAATAATTATATTTATTATATCTGCATGTGGACATGGTAGAATATAATTTGTTGAATATCATTATTTCAGTAGACAAATCAAAGGTAACAAATATATGACAAGTTGCTGATATGAATGAATGGATGAATCGTCAAAATACATGAACGAAATGAATCGTTGGAATGAACGGATGAACCGTCAGAGGAATTGGATGAACGGGTGATCCGTCGGATGAATGGATGAACGGGTGAACCGTCAGATGAATGTAGTGAATGGGCAAACCGTCAGATGAATGTAATAAACGGGTGAACCGTCGGATGAATGTAGTGAAGGGACGAACCGTTGGATGAAATAGATGAACGGGAGAACCATCGGATGAATGTAGTGAACGGGCGAACCGTCGGATAAATAAATGAACGGGTGAACCGTCGTATGAATGTAGTGAACGGGCGAACCGTCGGATGAATAGATGAACGGGTGAACCGTCGGATGAATATGTCGCTTCGTTGTTTCACGAATCTCTGTCTATAAATAGAACAAAAAATTAATGATCACTTTCACTTTTCAACATAAAGATGTCGTCTGGAGATGCATCCAGAAAGGCTGAGATCGCCCCGAAGGTTGAAGCGGGCACTGAAGAACATCCTGTCGAACCGACCCAGCCAAAGCAGACGGAGGAAGGCGAAGGTTTGTCTACACCCCAGCCACTACGGGATATCCTAGACTTCCTGGTTGAACCAGGGAAGACTGAAGAAGAGGAGGCCATGAGGATGGCCGCTTGCAAATTTTTGGTGGGTTCGAGCAAGGATGTTCTCGGCTCTTTTGCCAATTTTATTTTTGAGAAGGATGGTAGTGGTCCTCGTCCTGTCTATAAAAAGGACGATAGTGATTCTCGTCCTTGATATTATGTAACGTCATTCATGATGAAATAAATCAAATTTTATTTATGCATTGTCTTGTTGTATTTACATGAAATCCTTGTTATATTCATACATAGTATTTCTTAAGGAATTTGCCATTGATAGGCATCATAGCAACTCGACCGTCCAGCTCTGAGAGTTGATAAGCTTCATTTGAAAAGACTTTGCTCACGATATATGGACCTCCCCACTTCGCATCGAACTTGCCTTTGCTCATGTGAGTCATAGTCATGGGACGTCTGATTGTTAGAACGAGCTCTCCTTTCTGAAAGGCTCTGACTTTAACTTTGCGGTTGAAAGTCTTCGAGATGCGGGCTTGGTATAACTCAATATGCTGTTGAGCCGATAGCCGCTTCTCATCAAGCGCCTCCAATTCCTGAAGTCGAAGAATATTGTTGTTCTCCGTTGTCAGCTCATTAGCGATGGTAATCCTTAAGGACGAAATTTGAAGTTCCAGGGGTAGAACTGCTTCACAGCCATACACTAAAGAGAAAGGTGTACAGCCTGTGGGGTCGCAGACCGTAGTACGATAGGCCCAAAGACATTCTCCAAGCTTTTCACTCCAGTTTCGTTTGTTAGTAGACACAAACTTCTTAAGGAGCTTGATGATAGTTTTGTTGAAGGCTTCAGCTAGACCATTAGCAGCAGGATTGTAGGCTGTCGAAGCGATATTGTCAATCCAGTGATCATCGTAGAATCTTGTAAACTTCTGGCTGATAAATTGAGGTCCATTGTCGTGAATTATTCGTCGAGGTACACCAAATCTATAGATGACATGGTGTTTGATGAAGTTGATGACGCTGCTGGTTTTGACTTCAGCCAAAGGGATAGCTTCAGCCCATTTGGAGAAGTAGTCGGTTATTGCTAGTATGAACCGATGTCCTCTAGAAGAAGGAGGGTTGATGGGACCTATAATATCCATGCCCCAAGCTTCGAAAGGCCAGGAAGCAGCAGTTGGATGTAGGAATTCCGACGGTTGGTGAATAAAATCTGCATAGATTTGACAAGCTCGACATTTCCTTGCATATTCGATGGCATCAGATACCATAGAGGGCCAGTAGTAGCCCATGCGTCGGATACGATCTTGTAGCTTAGGGCCAGGTTGATGTGCTCCGTAAACACCATCGTGAGCTTCACGCACTTGCTTCACTTCATCACCAGCAAGACAGCGTAAAAGAAGACCGTCATAAGTCCGTCGATAAAGAGTCTTGGTGGTCTGATTATAGTAGAATCGTAGAGATCGTCGATGAATACTCGTAGCCTCTTTAAGATCTTCAGGAAGTATATTATGGACCACGAAATCGATGAAGGGAGCTCTCCAATCTTTACTGATAACATTGGCTTCAATAAGATTACTGAACTCAATGTTACGATTGTTTTAAATGTAGAACAATTCCCGATTAGAGACAACCACCACTTGCTGTCTTTTGATAGGGATGGCTAAGACTGCTGTAAGATTGACCAAAGCATCTGCTTCAGTATTGCAAGCTCGTCGGACATATTCGATAAAGAAGGCTTTGAATGATGTAGCCATGCTGATTGTCGTTTCATGATAAGGCACTAGATCTTGATGACAAACTTCATAGGTTCCTCTAACCTGGTTAACAACCAGCTTGGAGTCGCCATAGACTTCAAGATATTCGACGTCCATTTGCTTAGCTAATTGAAAGCCAATGAGTAGAACATTGTATTCTGCAACATTGTTGGAGCAAGGTTCATCTAGGGGGTAGGCTCTTTGAATAGTTGACCCATCTGGAGAAACAAGAACAACCCTAACTCCTGCGATAATGGCACCATTCGGTCCGATCCTGGATGTACCGTCGAAGAACAGATGCCAAGTAGGAAATTCTTCGGAGATCATATTTGATTCCAATGTCTCGTCTGGAATTTCATCATAAAGCTTAGATGTCTCCAGAACAGGATGAGCTGCTAAAAAGTCAGCCAGCGCTTGACCTTTGACAGACTTTTGTAGAACATAAACCATGTCGTACTGGGCTAGCAGAATGGCCCATGTAGCCAGTCGGGAATTGAGTGTACTAGGCTTCTTCATCAGTACCCGAAGAAGATTAACTCGGGATATGACATGAATAGTTTGGCCAATGATGTAATGCCTCGTCTTTTGAACAGTAAATATAAGAGCTAAGCATTCTTTTTCAACCGGACTATAGCGGTGTTCAGTACCAATCATAGTACGACTAAGATAGTAGCGACTAAGATAGTAGCGACTAAGATAGTAGATGGCATATTCATGACCTTCTTTGTTCTTTTGGGCAAGAAAAGCACACAATGAATGATCCATAGCACGGACATACATTAAGAATGGTATGCCCGAGATCGCTGGCACCAAGATTGGTGGGTTCATGAGATATCGCTTTATGTCATCAAATGATCGTTGACATTCTTCAGTCCAAATGAAAGATACACCCTTCTTCATTAGCTGAGTAAATGGTTTGCAACGTCCAGACAGATTCGAAATGAACCTCCTGATGTACGCAAGTCGACCTTGGAATCCTCGTAGCTCTTTTAGGTTGCGTGGAGGACACATCTCTTGAATGACATTGATCTTCTCGGGATCCACGTGTATACCTTTAGAGGTAATGACGAAGCCGAGAAATTTGCCACTAGAGACACCCAAGAATGACTTGGTAGGATTCATTTTGAGTTGATGTTGGCACATCAGATTGAAGATTGTTCTTAAGTCTTGGATGTGATCTTCCTTTAGACGACTCTTGACGGCAATATCGTCGACATAACATTCAACATTCTTACGAAGATGATCTCGAAAGATGGTACTCATAGCTCGTTGGTAAGTTTTACCCGTGTTCTTGAGACCAAATGGCATCACGGTATAGCAGTAGACTCTGCGAGGAGTACGAAAAGAAGTATGTTTTTCATCTTCAGGATTCATCCGAATCTGATTGTATTCAGAGAATCCATCCATGAAGGATATTCGCTCGAACCCACAAGTATTGTCGATCATGACATCTGTGATAGGAAAAGGAAACTCATCTTTTGGACAGGCTTCATTAAGATCCCGGAAGTCGATGCAAACTCAAACTTTACCAATTTTTTTCAAGACTGGGACAATATTGGCTACCCAATCTGGATGTTGTTCTTCTCGAATAAAGCCACAAGCTATAAGCTTTTTGACTTCATCATCAATAGCGTCCATCATTTCTGGCTTGAATCGCCTTTAATGTTGTTTGACTGGCTTTGCATTAGGCAAGATATTCAATTTATGAGTAGCAATTTTTGGGATCTAAACCTGGCATGTCTTCATAACTCCAAGCAAAGACATCATTATATTCTCGAGTAAGAAGAATTAATTTTTGCTTATCTGCTTCTAGAAGGTTCTTGCTGATGAATATTAGACGAGGTGACCCGCTTTCTCCTACGTCAATTTGAACTAATTGATCTTCGGTAGGAGGTTTCCGTTGTTCGAATCGAAGTTCCCATTGGGTATCTATTTGTCGAGCCCAAGGATCTGTTTCAGGACTTTCTTCGATATCTTCGTCATAGTCTTCTGGAAGTTTGACAGAGACCATGTTAGAAGATACGATCAGCCGATGAATCTGACCAATGCTGGTGTCAAAATCTCATGATCTGGAATTAAAAGAGTTAGAGCGCTCCTCACTATTGGTTTCGGAGACTTCCGGAGATGATACCGGAGGTGAAGTATATCCGAGACCTCTTTTTGTCCTACTGTAGTATATCTCTGATTTTCCTTTTGGAACAACCGTACGGATAGGAGTTCTTCTACCCTTACCGTAGTTGAGGCCATTCTTGAAATCATAACCCATCTTTCGGATGATGTCTTTTGATTGTTGACTATAACGACGAAATTGGAGACGTCCTGTATCGTTACTTTTGCTATCATCCGTATAGCTAAATTTTTGTTCTGGTCCTTTACTAAAAAGTATTGGACTTTCGTCTCTTTTTTGAGAAGGGACAACAAAGTATGAATCATCCGGGTGTTCGAGTAAGACCTCTATTTGAAGAGACTGTACAACTCCCATTGTAAATGACTGAAACTATCTAACATATCCTAATAGCACTTAGCATGATAAATGACATCAGTATACTGGAAAGGAGATACTTTTTCATTAATTTGTACATCTGTATTTACAACAGGACCTTTAGCCTTAGCAGACTTGGTCAGATTGATTACAAGAGGGGAAGAAGAAGAACATGGAGGAGGCTTGCTACGACGAAGGTCAATAACAAGTAGCTCAGAGGAGGTGAGCTCCCTTTTATCCTTGTTATAAGATAAATCAATAACAAGTGGCTCAGAAGAGGTGAGCTGCCTTTTATCCTTGTTACGACGTAAGTCAATAACAAGTGGCTCAGAAGAGGTGAGCTCCCTTTGATTTTGACCATTATCAGTTGGTTGCTTCTGGACTGGCAAGTGAATAGCCAGCGGTTTAGAGGATTGAGGACGAGAAACATGTCCTTTGACAGGTATGATGAGAGTATCATTGGGTCGTGCCTCTTGTTCTTCTTCAATGTCCAGAGCCAGTACTACCTTCATGAACTCATCTTTATACATGCGAGCATCATTATAATATGCTTCAACACCTTTGAAAGGGTAGAGATTCGCAACCTCTTTTTGAACCTCTCCATTATCGTCAACGTATTTGAAACATTGATGGAGAGTTGAAGGAACAATGTTGTGTTCGTGAAGGAATGGTCTCCCCAAAAGAGCATTGTAAGAGCAACCATGGTTGTCTATAATATAGAAGGTCACCTTCGTACGAAGATTGCCAATTTGGAGTTTTAGGCGAATCTTGCCCAGAGGCTCACTTCTTCCTTGGTTGAACCCTAGGATAGTGGTGATTGTACTAGAAAGACTATGTACTGGGATCTTTAGAGCATCTAGCATTGTCTTCGGCATGATCTGAGTGCCGACCCTGGATCTATCAGAATACAATCGACTTTCATTGATTCGACATATCCTGTATAGTATAGAGGACGGTCATGCCTATTGTCTTCCATCATCATATCATCCTGTGTGAAGGTAATGTTAGAAATTAATTCCAACACACTGTGACAATGGAGGCAAGAGACAGGCTCTGCTTTCGGCTTCTTTAGAAGGGTTAGGCAAGTTTCTGCCTGCATTAGAACTTCACTCAGAGTTTCTCGAGTCTCTTTGGAAAGGCGCAAGAGCTCGAAGATTGACAGCCTGGCCGGTGTATTGGCTAGTTGAGCCAAGATATCAAAGTTATATGGCTTCTCAAGTCCAGAAGGAGATGACTTCTTTAAAGGTTTGTCGAAGCGGACTTGTTGTTTGCCTTTGTCAACTGCTGTCGGTTTGGGAGGCATGGGTTCTACAACCGGTGAGGATACAGAAGGGATACCCTCTGTAGAGACTGGTTGCACTGGAGCAGACTCAGAAGAAGAAGTAGGGTTTTCTTGAGTTTTGGGATACTCCCGTAGATAAGCTTTTCATGATCTGGTACCCAATAGGATTTCCTCTTCAACTATGGGGTCAAAAGATACCATATTGCAGATCTTTGTTCTGCCCTTGGAGCGGTCATTTTGCTTAGAAGGAGCCTCGAAGTCAGAAACAAGGTTCGGGTGGATCCACATAATCTCACCATTATCAAGGGATAAGGGGACGAGACCTTCACTCCGTGGAGGAGGGAGATTCTCGATCTCAAGAGTGGCCTGGAGGATAGGGATGACACCATGCTGTACCATCTGTGGAGGGAAGTTGCCGAACTGTACTGAGGCCATGTTTGCGGTAACAGTCTTCTCATCTTGTTGAAGAGTGACAACACCAGCGTTGACTAGCTCGTGAATTTTGCCTTCGAGCACGTAACATTCTCGAGCGGGATGCCCAATGAACCTGTGATAAACACAATATTTGGGATGACCAGTCTTACCGACCTCATCAGGCTTCTTCGGGTCTGGGAGTTGGAGCTTATTGCTTTTGATCAAGCAATCGAAGATGCTCACAGTGTCATTCTCGTCAAAGGAGTACTCTACTTTCGGACGAGGTTCCCTTGGCGAAGGGGCAGAATGAGTAGGAGTAGACGTAGGTGGAGCCACATTGACAGCCAAAGATTCTTTGCTCTTCAAATTAATATTCAAAGTCTTTTTTCCTTTGCTGTTGTTCGGGCGATTACTGCTACTAGATGTAGGGTGTTCATCGCGGTCGGGGTTAGACATATGTACCCCCAACTGCTTGAACTTGTCAGCGCTAACTTTAGCTGCATTAGCATTGACAATGAATAATGGCCAGTCTT
This sequence comes from Iris pallida, assembly GCA_029216955.1. Lineage (NCBI taxonomy): Eukaryota > Viridiplantae > Streptophyta > Magnoliopsida > Asparagales > Iridaceae > Iris > Iris pallida. The sequence continues at coordinate 13,056,569 of JANAVB010013999.1, read as the reverse complement.
GAAATTGAGTTGACCCCGTTCACATGCTGATAATAGGCAAAAGATTTGCCTTGCAGGTATCTATAGTAACAGCGGCCGGAGTTCCAGGAGGCATCTTTAATGCTTCTCGGCAGAATCTTTCAATGAAACTCTCAGCGGTTTCATTATGTCTTTGTTTGATCTTGTTAAGGGCCGACATGGTCATGTCATTGATTTCCTCATAGAATCGTTCCAAGAAGATTTGTTTAAGACCCGAGAAAGAAGTGATACAGCCATCAGACAAGCTTCTATACCAATCGTATGCTACACCGGCTAAACAGCCGACGAATACCTTGGTAAGAAGAGCGTCATTCGGCTGAAGTTGAACAGTCATTACCTCAAAGTGGTTAATGAACTGGCTCGGGGAAGTACTGCCGTCAAATAGTGAAATTGTGGGAATCTTGTACTTTGGAGGGAATGGGACTTCTTTTCATTCAACCGGATAGGGTTGTTTGATCCCCAATCTCTGTAAATTGTCCTTCTCTTTAAAGGCCTCGAATTGAGTACGTAAGAGTTTGACAGCTTCATTGGCATCCTCCGATGATGCAGAAGGAGCAGGCTGAATTATAGTGTTAGGGGGAGGAACAGCGTGGTAAGTACTACCCCCGGTTCCTGACTGACTGGGTGTGGATTGAATTTGTACAGAGGGTATTTGAGAAGATACTACCCCCAGACCTGCATTAACTGGTACCGACGATGCTATAATTTCTGGATTTACAGCAGGTAAAGTCGGTGGTACTGTATGTTGGGCCACGATTATAGAATGCATACTTGTAACCATTTCAGCCATGGTTTTCAGCTTGTTCTCCAGTGCAGCTATTCGTTGTTCTTAATTTGCCGAACTGGAAGCATCTGGGTCTTCAGTAACAACGTATGCTGTCACTTCTCTAGGTACAGTAGAAGATATTGTCTGTTCAGAACTTTTTCTGTATGCATCATAATCAGAGAAGGAATCATCTCCTGAATGAGAAGTAGGAAGATGACCAGAAGGATCTTGGAGAAGATTTCTTTGACCGATTGTGTCTCGGCTTCGGGATCTGGTGTGTTGAAATACTCCTTCGGAAGATTCTTGGAGTAAATCCAAGTACCGCTGGCTGGGTTTATGGGGCTTACCGTATTTAGAGCACTTTATGTTGACGGAAGCATACAACACTTCATCTTCGTCTTCTGACATTGGTTCAGAAGTTGCAAAATTCAGATGATCGAAGACAGATTATTTTGTTGTCTGGCAACAACACTTGATGACAACCTTGTGATTATAATGGTGTTAAAGTGGTTGAACTGGAGGTGTCGAGATATTGTCCCGCTTTTGCTTGAGGTGCTCTCGGAGATCAGGAACAATGACGGGACGAGAAGAAGTCTGAGGGATATGTTCTTTGACCACATTCGGAACATGGTTCCGGTTCTTCAGATGTTTTGTCCCGTGAGTATACAAGGAAGTACTAACTTCATTAGAATAGGTATTAGGATTTTTCATTCTGGAAGTTTGCCTCTGATGCAGGTTCATCTTCGGCATTAGCTGCTTGCATTTCGCCGAAGTTCATGTAGATCGAGGTCTATTGAGATAATCCCATAGATCAGCAAACTCACCCCCAGGGGTTTCTGTCTGAGATACCAATAATTTTCCTTGCTATGAACGGAATATCCGGAGAGTTGGAAGATCTTGGAGTTCCGCTACCGGAGTAGGAAGAATACCTCTTTGATCAGTACATTTCCCTTTGGCAAGAAGAGAAGAACTCTTGTTTGAAAGAGTTCTTATACTGATTGGTGCCGAGGCACGTTCTGATTGATCTTCTACAGTAAAAATCGAAGAAGACTGAGAAAAGACCAAAGGACCTTTTCTCTTGTTTTGTGAAGAAGGGTTGGCTAAAAAGCATTTTCCTCTATTGTCTTCCAATTCGTGGAACGAGGAAGATTGAGAAAAGACTAACGGGCCTTCTTCTTTGTTCTGAGGAGGAGGAGGAACAGTCAACAGACTACCCCCAATGGATTGTGCTGGAGCAACATGGTGCTTGGGAAGAGAAGCTGAGTCTTTCTCCTTGCTGTGAGAAGAAGGGAGATTAGCCAAAGGGATATCCCTATTGGATTGCGTTGGAACAGCTTGCGCTAAGGTTGATTGTGCCTGGGGAGCTTTAACAGATGGCCTTTTGGCCACAGAAACTTTAGTTTGTGTAGCAGGAGTTCTGGCTTCAGTGGATTGCGCAGGAAGGAAGGAGGTCACCAACTGCGCTAGGGGAGAGGAGTCTTGGACTTTGCCATAACAGCATAGGAAGTAGCTTGTGCGGCAGCAAGAGGAGCAGTACACTGCGCAGAAGCTTTGCCTTATGCTTTGGTAGCACGGGTGGTGTTTTGCGCAGGAGCAGAAGTAGAAAATGGCTCATTGACAGCAGAGACAGCAGGTTGCATAGATGATTGCGCAGAGGATAACGCTGAGGACTGCACAGAGGACAGCGCAGAGGACTGCGCAGAGGGCTTTGGAGTCCAGAGGGCTTTGGAGTCCACACTGAACGAACCTTGCTCTTGGCAAAGGTTACAGTGCGATGAGTAGCCCCAGAGTTGATAATCGCTTCGTAGGCAGTCTGGTTGACCTTCACAACCAGCGTCTTCTGCATCTTTCCGATAGACGCAACGTCACATTGAGTTGTCACTTCCTCGTCGGAGAAGAAAGTCGACCCCACCAGAGTCGCCATTTTGTTTGCAAAAACAAAAGTTCTTTTATTTCACAAACTTTATAAGAAGATTACAATTGAATTCTGGGAAAGTACAACTATAGGAATCTGATCTGAAGACGATAGCTTTATTCCTTAGACGATGTGAACTTTGAAGACGATAGCCTCTGAAGAATGCAACAGCACTTGGACAAGAACTCCTGATCTCTGTGATGATCTTGAATGATCTGATCTTGGTAATGAAGGACTTGAAACTTTATTTATAGAGTTCTAGAAAATAACTAATTAGTAGTTATTTATGGATTGCGCAGACTGGATTGTGTAAGCATTGGACTGCGCAAACAGCAAACTGCGCTGGCAGTTACTCGATCGTGGCTCAACTGTATTAGACGCGTGGCATTGTTTGATTGAAATGTGCATGGTCGTGTACAGACGGTTGCCACGTGGTGAGCAATTGATGGCATGTAGGCCACGTATAAAATATCAGTTATCTTGATGGATTGTGCCGCTTGAAATGCGCTAGCTTCAGACTGCGCTGGGATCGAACTGCGCTGAAGAGGATTTGGCAGACCGCGCTTCAGTTGGGTTGGCAGACTGCGCTGGTAATTGACAGCTGGACCGTGCTAACAGCTGTCATAGAATGCGGTGCGGCTCGAGAAACGAATAGACTCCTCGCTTTTCAGGCTGTCAGTTGTTAAAAAATCTGAATTTGTGTCAGGTAATGATGACGTTGCCACATCAGCATTGCGCGCTTGGATATTGGTGCAGTTCAACCTCGCACATTGATTTGTTGCGCAATCTGCTTCCTGCGCAGTTCATTGAAGGGTACGCAAATTGGTTTTCATTGCTTTTTTGATGGGTGCAACTTGATTTTTAGGACCTACAATCACAGCAAACCAAGCAGATAAATTGAAGTCACAATAAGATATGAAGAAATATATCTCTTTATTGATAATTGCATAGATTACAACGACTTTGAATAGCCAACGGAATTACTTGCCATTTAGGCTTACAACCGATCATGCTGTCTTGGCTTACAATGAACTTGTCGATTTGGCTTACAATCTCACTAATACAATTGGGTTACACTGTTCCACACATTATGTCCCATATAGCATAAGACATCGTCTTGCGAGAAGAGCTTCTGCGTACCCATCCAATTTATCTATGCTAAGTACTGATCAAACAATTTTTTTTCTATGCACGAGCACCTATAAAGATGCCTACAAACATGGGTCAATACATCATCTATGTACTAGCTAGCGGTGCTTGCCTAACTCACCTAAGAAGACAACACTAAGTAATCATGTTATAGAATATTATTAAGAGTGGTCTTTTTCGTTGCCTTAGAGTCGACAAAAAGTTCATATCCGACAGAAGTAAAACATATAGTTCACAAAGCAGCATAATGTAAAATAGATGTGTTATCACCCATTGGTGATTCTTACTCACAGCCGTATAGCCATCCCTGTAAATTTATAATACTTACTCTGTCTATATAAGACATTGTTAGGAACAATATCATAATTATTGTATTGGTTGCCGTTCAGGTAATTTCTTACCAACAGTCGATATCCTTTTCTGTATATGATTCATAACTTACTCTGCCTACATAAGTCATCATTACACTACAAGAAAATACACTTTTAGTGACAAAAGTTTTCCAACAAAAAATATTTGTTGCATATATGTAATTATTTGCAAGAAAAATTGTAAATTCGTTGCAAATTTAGGTTGCCCAAATTTAAAGCAATAAAAATTTAATCGTTCTAAAAATTTTGTTGCAAAACTGTTGGCGGGTTCCATTCCCATGCTTGCAAATCGATGGTAAAAGTTTTTGCAACAAAAAATAGTTTTTATAACAAAAATTAGGTATTCTAAAATACCCTAGATCATTAAAGACAAAATTTATTTGTTGCACATCAAATATTTCTTTTGCAACAATTTATTTATATGGCAAAAAGGGAACCAAATGGTAGAAAATTTATTGCAGCAATTTATTTGTGTGCTAAATAGGAATTTTTTTCTCTAACTTCTAGCCTGCCATTACATCTCTCTTTTCCCTCAAAAAAATTTCCCTTCTTCCTCAAATTATTTTCGTTCCCGGTTATGAATTCCCGTTTCACTCAAAAAAATTTCCCTTTCCCGCTCACGATCTCCTTTTATTATTTCCATCATCACTCCCCCCTTCTCTCTACAACGATCCACTTCTCCCTCTCCCCTCCTTCTGCTACGGTGCACAACAACGGCAGAAGGGCATCGGTCGGTCTGACGACGGCGAGGTGAATCTTATGACGGAGTGATGTGGCTGACAACGGCACAATTAAAACCAGTACCATGTCCATGTCATACTGTGTCAGACACATAAGATAGGTGTCACCCCCAGTTTTCAAAAAATAGGGATATTTTTGTTATTTTACATTTTTGAATATTTTTAAATTTTATTTTATTATTTATGATATTGTTTTGGGGTTATTTGAGTCGGGTTCGAATTTTAACTCAATTCGACTTGAAACGGGGACCCGGGGGGTAGTTTGACTCTAGTGGGACCCACACACTAGTTAGACATGGCCCACATGATATTAATTTTAGTCCATATGATATTAATTTTAGTTAGTAGTTAGACTAATTATTTTTGTTAGCATTAATTGAGATTAGTGATTTTGGAATGACCAAACTACCCCCGACTTAAACCCCTACCAATATATTAGCTAATATATTAGTGCAAGGGGCTTTTAGGCATTTCCTAATATGACAAAAACTACTTTAATGGCTGGCCACTTGGAGCGGGGATAAGGGGTGAGTCATCATCTCTTCCATTTTATTTTATCCATCCATTTTCTCTCTCATGTTCTTCCCCAAATTTCTAGAGAACAACTCCAATGATTTCATCTCCAAATCTACCATTTCTTTCACCAAATCTTCTTCTCTTCTCCTCTACTCCATAGTTAGAGGGTGCTAGCCAAGTTTGGGAGGAATCAGAGCTCGTTCGTGTCGTTTTCGAATCTCTACGTGTCGATGTCGTGTTGGAAGGCCTTTTCCTTTGAAACTCTCTTCTGGAAGGTATAATCTCTCCTCTAATCCACCCCAACATGCATATAGGATTATTTTGGACCCATAGGAATGACCCCCATGGTTGTATCTCCATTTGTGTCCATTTTGTGTCCATTTGGAGGTCATAGGAGTGTCCTTGTGTTGTGGATGTGTTCATGTTACATATACAGATTTATATATATATATTGTAATGAGAGTGTATCTATATTTATATACGTAATAAATGGTTCATGATGATTATATAATCAAGTTTGTGAGTGTGGTTCCTCATATTATTATTGTTGTGGATAATTAGGATATATATTGTGTATTCTTTTGGCTCAAACTATTTAAATCCGTCATGATTTTTATCCACGTTTTTAATTTCAGTTCTAACTTAGAAATGCCATAACTTCTAGATCAAAGCTCGGTTTAATCTCCCATTTTTTTTAAAAGAAGCATATTGAAGTTAGCTTTCCAAAAATATATATTAATAGGCCTAATTATTTCTGTAAATTTTTGGAGAAGTATTTGAGTGTTAGTTGTACGAAAGACAAACGTGTTCTCGGTGTTTTCGCGATTCCCGGAGTTTCCGGAAACGAAAACGCGATCCGTTTGAAGTTTCGGAAACATAGATCTATAACATACTTTAATCCTAGATTTCAATTCATGCTGAGTTGGTACAATATTGATTATTAGTAGGAGTTACTATTCGGCATATGTATTTTGTGCACCCTTGTGTGTAATATAATATTCTATTTGATTTTAACCCATGTTAATGTATATACATTATGTAACTAAATAGAGAATGCAAGCATGAGTAAATGGTTAAATAAATGATGTATGAGGTATAAGTATCCTATCTAATGTAAGCATGTATAAGTATGGCTTGTAATGAATATGTAGGTTCCATAGTATGTAATGTATGGTGCATATAGTAGTGCAAGAGAATAAATGAATGATGAATGAATGCAAGCATGAATGTAATGTAATAATAGATGTAATTTATGCAATATACAAGTTAATGAGATATAATGTTCTATGTTAACACAAATCCTATATTACCTCATGTACCCCTTACACTATGTTGACACTATCACACTTGACACTTTGTTCACTTATACTTTGACACTCTTTGATATGTATACACTATGTATGCCCATTTAACCCTCACTTGCCTCTTTGCCATGTTCACATACACACACATAGCCTCTTAAATAAGTATTTACGAATATAGTTAACTTAGCTATGTATGTATATTATATATATGGTAGCATATTGTATTATAATATATAAGTTTATATAGCCATTGAAATGCCATGATTATAGAACTAATGTTGAATACCAATATATGCATGTTTATGTATGTAGACATGTATAGCTTAAAGTAATAGATTACCTAGTGTATATCTAATGTGAATTCTTGCCTATTTGAGTATTGAATAATTGCATGCTATATAGAGTTGGGTGTATGTTGGCTTGTATAGCCTTGTATTGATGTGTGCTTGCTAGGATAGTCTTGGTTAGGCCTAGTAAGACTTGCTGGGTTAGGACATGACCTAGTTTGACCTAGTTTGACTAGTGCAGTTGACCAGAGTTGACCAAGGGTCGACTTTGGCCTAGTTGACCTAGATTCATGTAGAATGCATTATAGTGCTTTATATTACCCTTCTGGATATGTTATGACTTGTGTTGTTCTAATTAGGAGCCAGACACCTCTCCTCGGACAGTATCTTATTTTAGGTCTGTGATCACTCTGAGCATCTGTTCACCTATCAGCTCAGGACCACAGGCGAGTACATTTACTGATAGTTTTCATTGTCTTGATATCTACTATATCCGATTCAGTCGTAGTGTTTTACTTGATTCCCGACACGACAGTTCACGGACTAGTATACATCGAATCCTGTCATGAGATGTTATTCATGGACTTTCTTGGTATATGAGTATGAGATATTTCCGTGTTCCGTGCTTGTATAGACACCGATTCCTAAGGGGACTAGCTACCCTCTTACGGAACCCCGTGTCATGACGTGCCATATCCGGATCCGTGATACTATTCGGGGGATAGAGGGGAATTATTAGGGGTTATGTGATCAAAGCCTCCGTGTGATATTTTCGTGTTTTGCTAGCGCCACCCTCACCTCACGTAGGGTGTAGCAGATACCCCGTACCGGTTATCCAGGTTGGCCGACATGACCCTCTTCGGAGGCCCTCTTCAGAGGTTTCGTGTGATTGTCGGGCCAAGTGGATAACCTTTCCGTGATTCCCTAGCCGATCACATTTCGCCCTAATAATTCAAATCACTTTTTATTTATTTGTTGTCATATCTTATATTCCAGTTCACCTTTACTTACTGTACTTTCACCATGCTATGATTCATTTCTCATATCCTCTACCTGTCTTTTATACAGTACCATGATGATGGGACTAGGTTCTGTTCGAAAGAAGGGTTACAACCCCGGTCCTTGTTTGGTTTAAGGGTTGTAACTCGGCTTTCGAATGGTTCCCAAGTCGCCTATATTCTTTGTCTTGTATTTCATTATTACTGTCTCTTATAGTATTTGTCAATTCATATGGAACTGCTGTTGGTGTTTTGTACTTGCTCATTTTTCTGACAGGATACGTTGACAAATTTTACAGATAGCTTGGAGATTTTCTGCTAGCCTAGAGGAGACCCATTAGAGGTTGTTTAGTTAGCTGTTCTCAGTTGTCTGGAGTTGTATTTATTTTATGGATTACTGTATTTGAGTTTTGAGATGTATTTCTGGGTTTTGTACCTTAGACACTTAGACTTCTATCTGTTGTATCTCTTTTCGATTTCATGTTTTATCTATCTTCCTTTATGCTCTACCTTAGATGTGATTGAGTTTACATTCTGCTATGTCACCCCCATTCGGGGAGTATAAACTGTTTAGTCTTATACTGTTAGATGCATTGAGACCTAGGACAGCGTTCTACCGCTGACACTGCGGCGTAGGCTGGGCGTTGTTACGTTCTCGTGCCCTAACTCTAGGGTGCGGGTCGTGACACGTTTTTAGTGGTGGCCCATGCAGGTCGAGACTAAAAGTGTAGTGGTATTCGAACTAGAGTACCACTACAGCCTGCAGTAGGATTAGGATATGTTTTGAAGGTACTCAATCACAGTTAGGACCCTTGAGAGATTCCCGGGACGACCCTTGAGAATCTTATTTAACTTCGATTTGAAAACTCTTTTTTCTTGATTGATTTATCTTTACTTTCTGCTATTGAATTTGATTTTGATGGATTATTATTGAATTTGAGTTTGTATTTATTGATTTTGAAGGATGATTATTGAATTTTAAATTTTGATGATAGCTGTTGCATCCGAGTTTGTATTTTCATGGATTTTTGTTCATTTTTGGATTTTGATGTTCGTTGATAAATTTGAATTGATTTTTGAGTATTCATTGTTGATTTAAATTAATTTTGTCAAGATGAAATTATATGGGCTAGGTCATCTAAGTTATGGAGTCTAGTCTTCTACAGTCATATTAGCCAGCATGGTGAGGACATATAGTTTGACTTGGATATATCTCTCGGGTGTAGGAATTTAAGGTTTTCGCAGCCAAGCTAGCGGCATTGCAAAAATGTTAAATACCATAATTTTAGAGGTATGTGCCTAAGTCGAGGACTCTGTGATTATCGTACCCTTGCTTACTAGTATGACGAGGATTTAGTGTACCATGATTTTGGACAGACGCATATGATTATCAGATTGTACCTTAAATGTTTTCGAAACATGTTTTCTCTACTTTTTTTTCTGTTCTTCAAAAAAATAATAATTATTAATTATTTTGTTTTGTTTGTTTCTTATTATTTAACTTAAGAGTAGGTTTGCCTGTTTTTATAAACCTTTGCGTAACTTCTTGCTATGAGTTTCTTCTTAATGCAATGAATCGATAATTTTGCTAGACTTTATCTTGGATTTGATAATTTAGCTTTGGATTTCAAAATGGTTCTTCTTTAAATAGATAAGCAAAATAGATTTTATCGTTATTTCTTCCTTGCTATTATTCTTGTATTAAATAATAATAATAATAAAACTGTCTTGATTACGTCAATCACCTGCTTGCAATCTTGGTAGGAATCTAAATGTTAGTCTTAACGTAGAAATAATTTTTTTTATATTAGGACATGAGAATATGTATATGAATATATATAGCAGACACTTTGCCTAACACGTATGCATGCTACACTTGATTTTTCCACCTATCTAAATACATATTAATATGTTGTTGATGTTTAAATTGTCAAAACCTCAATATTTCTGGTTCTCTGCTTTTCCATGTTTAAATTCATAATTTAAATATAAATTTTATATTATTAGTTATGTTTACATCACTGCACATGTATGTTATACATGGGGTTTCAATTCAAAATTTTGGTTGAGTTTTGTGTTTAAATTTGTAAAATCTGAGACTGTGTGCATGTTAACCCTTGATGCGGGATTCCAAATGTTAGTTCAAATTGCTGTTTTATTTCTTAAATGTAATATTTGAGCTATATACCTTGTGGGAAGTAGGGATATAAATTTAGATTTCATATTCTTACATGTTAGCTGTGATAAACATTGAGTTGGTTTTTAATGTTCAAATTTTTCCAAAATCCTGAAAACTAGTTACATGTTAACATTTTTACATTGATTTTCATGTTTAGTTAAATTTCAGATTTAACATGTAATATTGAACTGTGTGCATAGATAAATGTATGGATAGTATGTTAGGGTTTCATTTCTATCATGTTAGGATGTATTAGGACCATTGAGATGGGTTGCGATGTTTCAAAACCCTAAAATCTGAGACTGCATTATGTTAATATTTCACTGTTTTAAATGTTAGCTTATTTTCAGACTTTGCATGTAAATGCTGAACTAAAATTGGGTTTAACCTTTCAATACTAGGCTATAACTCTGTACAAGGACACACACACACCCTCTTTATATATATATATATATGTATAAGGTTAGCCATGCATGTTATGAGTAAATAAGTTGCGTATTGTAGATTGTTTAACCAATATGCCATGATTAGTGTAACTTGATAGCCGTTGTTTTGAAACCCAATTTCTCATATACAATTTCATGTATATTTCGTCTACACACATGCCTACTATCTTACCATATTAACCTGTTCACATACACCCATACACACACAAACTATATAACTTTACATAATGCCAGCTTTTCCCTCTCTATCGCTCTCTATATATATTGTGATTGGATTTCAATGCAAGTGACTTTCAATTCTTTAACTTTGAAATTGATTTTTCTGTACCCTTTTAGATTATTGGAAGTTACCTTTCTTATTTTTATATATTTTTTTTATGAGTACCAGCTTTCACATATGATGGTAGACTGTCTTACAGTTTTGATGATTTGTTATTTCTTTATCTTTTTTCAGTTTAGCACTCTAGATTTCTTGTGTGTTTGATACCCTATGACCGTCTTGGTTTAGCATGACTAGTATACCTAGATGAGACTTTCACTACCACCGTATGCAATGACCCTGTATGTCGTCCTTTTGATCACATAATTGGTTTTAATATGAGACTTTGATTGTGGGGGTTTGACCTAGAGGGAGTATGGACATTTTAATTTCGAGGATGAAATTTTTCTAAGGTGGGTAGACTTGTAACACCCAATTTTCTAAAATGATAGTAATTTTGAAATTTTGTAATTTTAATCATTTATTGATTTGACATTTAAATCATGATATAATTTTTGGTAATTTTTAAATCATTTTAAAACTATTTAAATTCTTGACTTGTAATTTTGATGTTTTGCTAGTGAAACCCAAGAGACTGTTTGACCTAGAGCCTAACCATGTGATTAGGATATTTTAATGTCATTTCTGGCCTAAGGATATTTTACATTTGACCTCCTTGAATTATTTTGATATTTATAGCGTTGGTGATTGTTAATTTTGACCTTTGATAGGTGTGATGGTTTTGTGTCCGTATCGGACACGTATCAGTTTTTATTTACAAATGTTTGATGTGCCTCAAGGAGATGTTTATTGCTGATTTTTTTGAAAAGTATTTGAATGAGATTGTTTTCTGCATGTGTTTCCTGTGATTGCTTTGTTTTAATTTCGAGGACAAATTTTTTTTAAGGTGGATAGATTTGTCACCCCCAGTTTTCAAAAAATAGGGGTATTTTTGTTATTTTACATTTTTGAATATTTTGAAAATTTATTTTATTATTTATGATATTGTTTTGGGGTTATTTGAGTCGGGTTCGAATTTTAACTCAATTCGACTTGAAACGGGAACCCGGGGGGTAGTTTGACTCTAGTGGGACCCACACACTAGTTAGACATGGCCCACATGATATTAATTTTAGTCCATATGATATTAATTTTAGTTAGTAGTTAGACTAATTATTTTGGTTAGCATTAATTGAGATTAGTGATTTTGGAATGACCAAACTACCCCCGACTTAAACCCCTACCAATATATTAGCTAATATATTAGTGCAAGGGGCTTTTAGGCATTTCCTAATATGACAAAAACTACTTTAATGGCTGGCCACTTGGAGGGGGGATAAGGGGTGAGCATCTCTTCCATTTCATTTTATCCATCCATTTTCTCTCTCATGTTCTTCCCCAAATTTCTAGAGAACAACTCCATTGATTTCATCTCCAAATCCACCATTTCTTTCACCAAATCTTCTTCTCTTCTCCTCTACTCCATAGTTAGAGGGTGCTAGCCAAGTTTGGGAGGAATCGGAGCTCGTTCGTGTCCTTTTGAAATCTCTACGTGTCGGTGTCGTGTTGGAAGGCCTTTTCCTTTGAAACTCTCTTCCGGAAGGTATAATTTCTCCTCTAATCCACCCCAACATGCATATAGGATTATTTTGGACCCATAGGAATGACCCCCATGGTTGTATCTCCATTTGTGTCCATTTTGTGTCCATTTGGAGGTCATAGGAGTGTCCTTGTGTTGTGGATGTGTTCATGTTACATATACAGATATATATATATATTGTAATGAGAGTGTATCTATATTTATATACGTAATAAATGGTTCATGATGATTATATAATCAAGTTTGTGAGTGTGGTTCCTCATATTATTATTGTTGTGGATAATTAGGATATATATTGTGTATTCTTTTGGCTCAAACTATTTAAATCCGTCATGATTTTTATCCACGTTTTTAATTTCAGTCCTAACTTAGAAATGCCATAACTTCTAGATCAAAGATCGGTTTAATCTTCCATTTTTTTTAAAAGAAGCGTATTGAAGTTAGCTTTCCAAAAACATATATTAATAGGCCTAATTATTTCTGTAAATTTCTGGAGAATTATTTGAGTGTCAGCTGTACGAAAGACAAACGCGTTCTCGGTGTTTTTGCGATTCCCGGAGTTTTCGAAAACGAAAACGCGATCCGTTTGAAGTTTCGGAAAGCTAACACATAGATCTATAACATACTTTAATCCTAGATTTCAATTCATGCTGAGTTGGTACAGTATTGATTATTTGTAGGAGTTACTATTCGGCATATGCATTTTGTGCACCCTTGTGTGTAATATAATGTTCTATTTGATTTTAACCCATGTTAATGTATATACATTATGTAATTAAATAGAGAATGCAAACATGAGTAAATGGTTAAATAAATGATGTATGAGGTATAAGTATTCTATCTAATGTAAGCATGTATAAGTATGGCTTGTAATGAATATGTAGGTTCCATAGTATGTAATGTATGGTGCATATAGTAGTGCAAGAGAATAAATGAATGATGAATGAATGCAAGCATGAATGTAATGTAATAATAGATGTAATTTATGCAATATACAAGTTAATGAGATGTAATGTTCTATGTTAACACAAATCCTATATTACCTCATGTACCCCTTACACTATGTTGACACTATCACACTTGACACTTTGTTCACTTATACTTTGACACTCTTTGATATGTATACACTATGTATGCCCATTTAACCCTCACTTGCCCCTTTGCCATGTTCACATACACACATATAGCCTCTTAAATAAGTATTTACGAATATAGTTAACTTAGCTATGTATGTATATTATATATATGGTAGCATATTGTATTGTAATATATAAGTTTATATAGCCATTGAAATGTCATGATTATAGAACTAATGTTGAATACCAATATATGCATGTGTATATATATGTAGACATGTATAGCTTAAAGTAATAGATTACCTAGTGTATATCTAATGTGAATTCTTGCCTATTTGAGTATTAAATAATTGCATGCTATATAGAGTTGGGTGTATGTTGGCTTGTATAGCCTTGTATTGATGTGTGCTTGCTAGGATAGTCTTGGTTAGGCCTAGTAAGACTTGCTGGATTAGGACATGACCTAGTTTGACCTAGTTTGACTAGTGCAGTTGACCAGAGTTGACCAAGGGTCGACTTTGGCCTAGTTGACCTAGATTCATGTAGAATGCATTATAGTGCTTTATATTACCCTTCTGGATATGTTGTGACTTGTGTTGTTCTAATTAGGAGCCAGACACCTCTCCTCGGACAGTATCTTATTTTAGGTCTGTGATCACTCTGAGCATCTGTTCACCTATCAGCTCAGGACCACAGGCGAGTACATTTACTGATAGTTTTCATTGTCTTGATATCTACTATATCCGATTCAGTCGTAGTATTTTACTTGATTCCCGACACGACAGTTCACGGACTAGTATACATCGGATCCTGTCATGAGATATTATTCATGGACTTTCTTGGTATATGAGTATGACATATTTCCGTGTTCCGTGCTTGTATAGACACCGATTCCTAAGGGGACTAGCTACCCTCTTACGGAACCCCGTGTCATGACGTGCCATGTCCGGATCCGTGATACTATTCGGAGGATAGAGGGAAATTATTAGGGGTTATGTGATCAAAGCCTCCGTGTGATATTTTCGTGTTTTGCTAGCGCCACCCTCACCTCACGTAGGGTGTAGCAGATACCCCGTGCCGGTTATCCAGGTTGGCCGGCATGACCCTTTTCGGAGGCCCTCTTCAGAGGTTCCGTGTGATTGTCGGGCCAAGTGGATAACCTTTCCGTGATTCCCTAGCCGATCACATTTTGCCCTAATAATTCAAATCACTTTTTATTTATTTGTTGTCATATCTTACGTTCCAGTTCACCTTTACTTACTGTACTTTTACCATGCTATGATTCATTTCTCATATGCTCTACCTGCCTTTTATACTGTACCATGATGATGGGACTAGGTTCTGTTCGGAAGAAGGGTTACAACCCCGGTCCTTGTTTGGTTTAAGGATTGTAACTCAGCTTTCGAATGGTTCCCAAGTCGCCTATATTCTTTGTCTTGTATTTTATTATTACTGTCTCTTATAGTATTTGTCAATTCATATGGAACTGCTGTTGGTGTTTTGTACTTGCTCATTTTCCTGACAGGATATGTTGACAAATTTTACAGATAGCTTGGAGATTTTCTGCTAGCCTAGAGGAGACCCATTAGAGGTTGTTTAGTTAGCTGTTCTCAGTTGTCTGGAGTTGTATTTATTTTATGGATTACTGTATTTGAGTTTTGAGAGGTATTTCTAGGTTTTGTACTTTAGACACTTAGACTTCTATCTGTTGTATCTCTTTTCGATTTCATGTTTTATCTATCTTCCTTTATGCTCTACCTTAGATGTGATTGAGTTTACATTCTGCTATGTCACCCCCATTCGGGGAGTATAAACTGTTTAGCCTTATACTGTTAGATGCATTGAGACCTAGGACAGCGTTCTACCGCCGACACTGCGGCGTAGGCTGGGCGTTGTTACGTTCTCGTGCCCTAACTCTAGGGTGCGGGTCGTGATAATAGGCAAAGATCAATTTTGCCTTTTGGTTTCAACACGTTGTCTAGTTTGTATCATCTAGATCAAGCAGGTTCTT
Organism: Iris pallida; assembly: GCA_029216955.1. Taxonomy (NCBI): domain Eukaryota; kingdom Viridiplantae; phylum Streptophyta; class Magnoliopsida; order Asparagales; family Iridaceae; genus Iris; species Iris pallida. The sequence continues at coordinate 13,040,934 of JANAVB010013999.1, read as the reverse complement.
TACCTGCCCAATGGCATACCAGTATTGGTATTTCTCCCTCGACTTCATATTTATTTTCTGGGCTAATTTGGCAATCTGTGACCTAGTGCCTATCAGAGATACAACAGAATCTTGATCTCCACTGCCAAAATCAGACAAGAAACATGACCAAGTATATCAAGGCAACAAAACATATTGGTGTCAGAAAGTTTCCAAGTAATTAGAGTCTACACAGACCAACAAGTTGGTTTAACATGAACCTAAAAATCTACACCGGCAGTCTCTTCTTAACTAGATGCACCAAGATCGGAATTATATCTGCAAGCTGATCGTTGGCACTGTAGTCGACAATACTGTACCAAAAGGAAAATTATTGATGTAGTGTTCTAGATGGGTGTAGGCACGAAGATGGAAGGTGAAGTATTTTAGGATTTTGACAGATTGATGTAATTATGTCTTCCAAAGTTTAAAAAGAAGCATACAATCTGTGTTTCATGCAATTATCCTATTAGAGGAAAAAATTAAGGGGTTTGCATAGATTCAACAAAAGGATTGCAAATTTTTGATCACAATCTCAGCAACTTGCCCACATTTTTTTTGATGAGTTCCTTCATTACTTGCTTTAAGTGCAGCATGATTTTACAAACACTGGATTAATTTTAACTTGTTTCTATTTTTAATGTTTTATCATTTAATTTATTGCAGGTTGGCTTGCCTGTTCGAGTAAAGACTTTCACATCAATAAAGCTTACAAGATACCTTAGGTGGTTGGGACATGAAACCAAATATTTCAATGTTGCTATAGAGGCTACTAAACTTTTGGAATCACAATGGAAGCTGAGCAGTCAATTTTTTGTTAGACATAAAATTTCAATGTTGCTATAGGTCTTAGAATGTGTACCTTTATGCAATGTATCAGCTATTGTATTCTCAATGTGACTGTATCTTAACTAATGAAATAAATTATTCCAAATAATAAGGTGTTTTATTGATTGTTACATCAACATTTATATACTCTTATATTATATTTAATATTAATTGTTAGTGATGAAAATGTAATTTGGAGCACTATATTATTTTGTTGCAAAAAAAATTATCTACTTTTTGCAACAATTTTTTGATTGAAAATATTCATTTTTCTTGAATTTTATCAAACTTTTGCCACAATGAGAAAAGTATTTGTGATTAAAAATTTGTTGCCAATAAAATTATGCAGGAATAAAAATATTTGTTGCAAACAAAAATATATGCAACAAAACCATTTTGTTGCAATAAAATACTATAGATAACAAACTATTTGTTGCAAATAAAATTATTTATAACAAAATTATTTGTTTCAAAAGTACATTATTTACAACGAGAACTATTTTGTTGCTAAGTTTGCAACGAACAAAAAAAACGTTGCAAAAGACCTTTTGGTACGCACTTATGGCGACAAATTGGATGACGAAAATGTTTCGTTGCAAATACCCTTTTGTAACAAATTAATAATTTTTTGCAACGATTTTTTTTGCTGCGAAAAGTGTATTTTCTTGTAGTGAATTAGCATGCGACCTGTCTATATGTAGGTCACTGACTACATGCCATCTTGGACTTATGGTTAGACGCCTCCCCTTCAGCGGTGGGTAGCTAGAGCAGTCCGGAAGGTTCCCGAATCACCATGCTACTACTTTAGTACTATGCTACTACTTCAGCACTAGGTTCCCTCTAGGACGAATTGGTTTTCGAGGCCCCAGAATACCATTCGAGGAACCACCTTATCGACAAGTTGTCTATGACCATACAAATATATGCAACTTATCTATAAAGAAAACATATAATGCATGATAAGGAGAACTAAGTAAATAAGCCATCGTTCTCAAATAAGCCATCATTCTCATTCGTATTGCCTCATATGTCTTGAGCCAACGCTCGTATTTCCATCTGCCCAATCTAAGGTCTTAGTGTAATCAACATTCTACATCAGTACCGGATAATAGAATGTTATTACTCAATCTCTTCCTACATCTTTAATACTACACATTCTTACGGTTATAATTCAAACATACTTACTGCCCAGTTCTTGGATCTTAATGTTTGTGTTACAATCTATTCATCGAGTTGAGGCTTAATATACTCACCGCCCAAGTAATTGGGACTTTTGCTTCATCTGTTATGTATTTCATTGCAATAGCACGCAAGCATACATTTTCATAAAATAATTTACAACAGTTTTCAGGTCATGTGATTAATTATCTTTTATTATCTTTCTGGGTTAAGCAAGGTATCATTTAATAACTCAACAAGAAACATAGCCTACTAATCTTTTTTATTAAGCGTGAAGCTAAAAGATCTTCGAAGGGTTCAACACTACTCACATTTATAAGATGATTCCCATCACGATCATATAGCCTTTTGGGCGATCCTTCCGTATATTTTCAAGTCCAACAAGGCTTCATCGAACCAACCAACCATCAGTATATACCGTGCGGGTCGGGGCACTACAATATATACCACTCAGAAAAGTTTCGTCCTCGAAACTTAAACAAAACTCATCCCCATAACTTCAATTGAATTTATGAAACTTTCCAATGATTAACTTGCACTATTTAATATTTCTCCGTACTGACTTGATTGATTTCAAATGATGTGCCATCTCACTACCTCATCCTAATTTGATTTAAAGTAGTTTACTATCCTTATTCTTTCTTCTAAAACTCGTATAATTTCTTAGCACATGATAATCCTCCTCCATGGCTGTGTTTGAATTCAACATACCACTTAGTTTGGATCATACACATATTTTAGCCTTCCCAAAAATACATGCATTTCAACCAAGTTCAGTGATAGAGAAAACAAACGAGCTACATGTATAACTTTATTCCCAAATGTTAGCAATTCCTTTTGAGCATCTCGTATAGTTTCAACTTATTATTCAATCTTCCAACCAACTAATAATACAAAAAAATGTTACCAATTCCAACTCGAGTAATTTTCTATAGCCGACCGATGTTTCCAAAGTATCCGACTTAGTTATATCAAGTTTTCTAACGAATCCAGAGTTTCCTTTCAAGTCCATCGTCATTCATACCACCAAAACTGATAAAGCCAGTAGCCACATTTTATTTCGACACCATGATCTTCATCGATCAATTCATGTATCCATTATTGTTCTCATCTATACTCTTAAATTTTTAACGTAAATTTTATGATTATGATCCATCCCTCAAGTTGTACCATCATTCGATTCTAACAAAATTTCCCATGTACTCAAAAATATTCTCGCATTGATCAAGCCATATTATCATCTCGCATGTGCAACTCTCATTGCCAGCAATATTAATTCTGAAGGTCATTTTAAAATTGCATTCGCTCTCGTCGATCTCGACTACATGCAGTACATTATTTTATCGTTACACTTTTCTTTTAATTCCGATCTGATTATCCATCAATAAAAAAATTTGACTGTCTCAAGGCAACGATCATCAATTTGTGCAGCTCAATATGATTTAACCAACCAATCAAATCCAACCAGCTCTAACAATTTCCGACATTCCGAATAAAGGCAACAAACCAATATGATTCAGTATTCCATCCAACGTTGTAATACCAACTTTCACAATCTCTATTTCATTCCGAAGTTTAGTTCACGACATATATCGCTCATTCCGACTATACCCACACAACATCAATAGGGACATCCTAAGGATCTCCAACAGTCAACTTAGATTTCGGTCAAGTCTCTACGGTCAGCTATTCTAAGCTAAACCAGACATTCAGCTAACTCAACTGAGATTGATAGCTACTAGGGGCATATATCTTATCTTAGAGGCAACCAATTCTTATCATAAGGACTCAAGCTTATCTCAGGGTTAATCTATTATCCGACTAATATAAGGGACATTGGGCACTACCCCAATCTCATGAAATTATTTCCAATTCGCACAACTAAAGTATCATAGCCTACCAATTCAAAACTTAGACAACCAATCGACACTCTAGAGTCAAGTCTCTTTACCCGTACTTATCCTCGGGTTATACCCAACAAAGTTATTCTAGACTTACCCACAATCGACAAATCCATCCAATAATTCTTATGGGTTAATCTCGAAGCAATCATATAAATTTCTATCAATCGAACATCCAAATCTCAGTTTTCATTTGCATAGACGTAGCATCACTTACTCGATCTGACTTGTATTCTTATATCGTACTCAAATATGTCTATTAAATCGGGCGAACTATCCTGAGTTATACTCCAACATTGCTACCTCAATAGTCTATCATTTATGATCTCTTTCCCTCGGTCTCTTTGCTATATATTCAATTTCCATATTCTCAGTACATCTGTACGATCTGTATTATTTAACCAATCAATAAGGCAACCATGTAATCACACTTCTTCCTAAGCATCCTTTACGAATTTTTGCTAGTACCAAACACGATCATCTCTTAGTAATTCACGTGAACCATCAATATTCGCTTTGCATCATCTCCTTGTGATTTCATAAGTATTCATGTACCGATCCATTCTCTATGGCACCAATCATCTAGCATTCGTATCTCGGCCATATAGTTGAATATGACATAACTCAGGCGGTTAAGTTATAATCCAATAATTTTTGTATTCCACCCAAACTTGTTATTCATGTGACCACATCTTCCACCGACATGGTCTATTACATATTGCTGCATTTTGATACTCAATTGTACTCTAGTCTGTAGACTCTCATAAGGGACGTCTACTCTTTCATGCATCAAGGACAAGTGCTCATTTTCTATGCCTCAAAATAATCAAGGGTTATAACTTGTTCATTCTCTGTGCCTCAAGCATAACTACACATGTACACAAGCTAACTATTTTCTCAAGTCTATTCTCTACCTTTCGGTCGCTGATGCAACTTTTTGTATCTTCTAAATTATTCGTAACATCTCAATAAGTGCCTAACGTCACCATCAATATGTTGGTGTCCAACATGTATCCCATCTACTCAATACCAACGTCATTTTATACTCGATCTTTATTGTTCTCTCAAATCTTTTTTATATCAACACCCCACCATCATTACTGAGCCTACAATCATTTTTATCCAACTGATTCAAGTCATCACCTGAATCTATAGTTCGTACCATTTCTAACTAAGGCATTCATTTCATATTCTCAATCTCTCATTATCGATCATAATGCTAACCATCAAAATCTTGTACAAGTTATCTAAACTTAATTATCACGTGACTCACCTAGCCGTCACGTATCAATCGTAATCCTTGCTACGACTCAATACTACCAAATACCTTATAGGTAAGCATCACTATACTATAAATAGGATCAAGGGGCATCTTATCACTATGAGGGTAGAGGCATATACCACACAGAGTTCAAGCCATTTTCGACATGATATTCCCCTTTCACACCAAATCAATGTCCATAACAGACTATCCATCCCGCAGTGGCTCTGCTGACCACAAATACCAACTAATTCCCTCGCATCTAAAGCATAACCAAGCCAACTCGAAATTTTGTCGATTCCTATTCAATGAAATCAATGCATATTCCGCTCCAACATACTATGCCATCCCCCACGACTGATTATCATATAACAATCGACTTTTATAAATATCACACTCAAGACATCAGGCAAACATTACCAACTTATCATAGCATCATATCATTGTCATTCTTTTTGGTATAATTAAGCATTCAAATAAGCATACATATCACATCCCACATATTTAGACTTGTTGTATGGAACATCCAGTGAGCGGCCAGGAAGATCAACGGATTTTTAGTCAAAGAAATAAATTAGAATAATTTGGAACCAATACTGAATAATCGCAGAAGCAACTTTGAGTCATCGTAGAGGCAACTTTGATTTCATCGCGGAAGCAACTTTGAGTAATCGCGGAAGCAACTTTTGAGTCATCGTGAAAGCAGCTTTGAACCATTATTATAGCAACTTTGATTTGAAATAATTCGAATAAGAATCCAAGGATGTAAAGCTGTGCTCTGATACCATTCTGTCATGCTTCGATTTCGAAAGATCTAAAACTAGCCACTTGATGTAAAGCCGTACAAGTCTAGATTGCACTTGTACAAGGCAAAACTATTACAGTTTCTAGTATTTCTCAGAAAATAATAACATCGCAGCAAACCAAGCAGATAAATTAAAGTCACAACAAGATATGAAGAAATATGTCTCTTTATTGATAATTGCACAAATTACAACGACTTTGAATAGTCAACTGAATTACTTACCATTTAGGCTTACAAATCGACTTTACTTACAATGAACTTGCCAATTTAACTTACAATCTTACCGATACAGTTGAGTTACACTGTTCCATACATTATGTCCTATATAGCAAAGACATCGGCTCCATCCGATTCAACGATGCCAAGCACTAATCAAACGATTTTTTCATGCACGAGAACCTAAAAGATGCCCACAAATGTGGGTCAGTGTATCATCTATGTACTAGCAAGCGGTGATGGCCAACTCACCTAAGAAGACAACACTAAGTAATCATGTTATAGAACATTCTTAAGAGTGGTCTTTCTCGTTGCCTTAGAGTTGATTAGCAATTCATATCCGACATGAATAAAGCATATAGTTCTAGAAGCAGCATAATGTAAAAAAGATGTGTATCACCCTTTGGTGATTCTGACCCATAATTGTATAGCTATCCATGTAAATTTATGATACTTACTCTGCCTGCATAAGTCATTGTTAGGAACAATATCATAATTATCATATTGGTCACTATTCAGGTGATTTCTTACTAACAGTCGACATCTTTTCACGTATAAGATTCATAACTTACTCTGCCTCTATAAGACATTATTAGCTTGCGACCTGTCTATATAAGGGTCACTAACTACACGCCATCTTGGACTTATGGTTAGACGACTCCCCTTCAGCGGTAGGTAGCTAGCCTAGTCCGGAAGGTTTTTGAATCACCGTGCTACTGCTTCAGCACTAGGTTGCCCCTAGGATGAATCGGTTTTCAAGGCCTCAGAATACCGTTCGAGGAACCACCTTGTCGACAAGTTGTCCATGACCATGCAAATATATGCAACTTATCTATAAACAAAACATATAATGCATGATAAGGAGAACTAAGTAAATAAGCCATCGTTCTCAAATAAGCCATTATTCTCATTCGTATTGCCTCATATGTCTTGAGCCAATGCTCGCATTTCCATCTGCCCAATCCAAGGTCTTAGTGTAATCAACATTCTACATCGGTACCGGATAATAGAATGTTGTTACTCAATCTCTTCCTACATCTTTAATACCATAAATTCTTACGATCATAATTCACGCATACTCACTGCCCAGTGCTTGGGTCTTAATATTTATGTTACCATCTATTCATTGGACTGAGGCTCGATATACTCACCGCCCAAGTATATTAGACTTTTGCTTCACCTGTAATGTATTTCATTGCAACATCTTGCAACCATACATTTTCATAAAATGATTCGCAACAGTTTTCGGGTCATGTGATTAATTATCTTTCATCATCTTTTGGATTCCAAGCAAGGTATTATTTAACAACTCAACAAGAAACATAGCCTACTAATTCTTTTTATTAATTGTGAAGCTAAAGGATCTTCGAAGGGTTTAACACTACTCACATTTATAAGACGATTTTATCACGATCGTATAGCCTTCTGGGCGATCCTTCCGCATATTCCCAAGTCCAATAAGGCTTCATCGAACTAACCAACCATCAGTATGCACCGTACGGGTCTGGGCACTATAGCAAGCTCCTTCTCTCTATTTCCAAAGGAGGGAAACACTTACATGTCTCATTTCTTCCACAGAAATGCGACCAACGAAAGTCTACCATTGGGACGTTATTAATGCCTTGACTTGACTACACTATCAGCATAATCAGAAGCTGTCTTGCTGTAACAGTTAGCAAGGCGTGATCTGAGATGACTGTCAAATCATCAATCAAATCAAGACAAATTAAGGAAGCAAATCTCCTAAAAGGGAAAATCACTCTCCGCTGGTCATTCATCAACAAAAAGGCTGTAAACCCCAGGCTCCAGCAAAAGATTATATGTTTATGACTAAGAAGGTTTCCTTTCTATAATTCTGATCCACTACTTACGTGTGTGTTTGTGTATAATCACTAACCCACAATCATACGACACTATGCCAAAAACTCCAAACTACCACCGACATGGATCGACTCGTACAACTGCCAATCCACTACCTCCTCCGTGTATCACGATTTGTGTAACCCACTGTCCAATTTCTAATTTTTTTAGAACTTTCAATTATTAAATTTGGCTCTGAAATTAGTAGTTAGAAATAACTAGTGGAATAAATAATATTTTTAGGATTTGGATTGTATTATATATTTTATGTAGGATAGATATTAATTAAGAATTTATAGATGTATCATGTATATATAAAATTAGATATAGATTATTCAAATAATATACATGTATGGATTATATGCTCTTGTCTATGGTAATTCTAAATAAGATTATAGATAATTTAGATAAATCTAACCTATATTTTAAATTAATCCTAATCATAAACATACTAGGAAAACAACTTCATCCATATCTTATCATCAATAACCAACTTATATGAATCCTAAATGTAAGTACGTAAACTCTAAAATTAATATATATAGAAATCTTTTTACTTCCCTTCCTATTAGTCAGAACTTGCATCTACATTTCATCCAAAATAATCCCAAAATTCGTCCGAAAAACAGTCCCATTATTTAGATGCTACATCGACTTGGAAGTGTTACATCTCCTAGTTCGGGACTCAGATTTGAATCCATTTTTTTTATAACCGTATCGAGAAAAGATTTCATAATATATATTCTAATAGAATTAGGCTTACACCACATTCAAATCTAAGCCCTTTGAAGCGCCAGTAGTTGTAGTTGTGGCCATACCAACCCTTTCGTTCCACTCGCTCCGGGTTCCGATCTATATGTCCTCCGGAAGGTACAAAGTACACCTCTTTCGTAGAAGCAGGTAGTAACCTAACCTTTAAGAGTCAGTGGAGCAGATCCCTCAACTCTATCAATGGAAAGATCTCTATGCGTAGCGTGAGTTGGAATCCTAGAAAAGATCGATTGAGACCCGCCCACTATTACTACGAAAAAGCCCTGCCTGGCACCTTTACTAGAAGGAGAGTACGCGACTTCTATTAGCGCCGGACCGTCGAGTCGAATTGATCGTGTCATGTGTAACATCCATCAATGATGGTTCGTTAATGTCCATTGATTTAGACTCCTTCCTCCTTATTTCGAAAGCCATAATTCTGTAAATTTGTTTCAGTATCAATCATCTGAAATACGACCACGTCTTGCTGTTTTCGAGATTTTGGGAGATCCCGAAGTCATTTTTGTGATCCGTTTAATGTTTTGGAAAGCTGAAACTAAGGCCTACAACATAAAAAATCAAAAAGTAATTACTTAGTTTATTATTCTGTTTAAATGATAAAAATTATAGACAATAAGGGATCCACCCAAACTATGATATGTGACATATAAATTAGTATCTCGTAACCGTTTAAGGTTCGCATGAACCGTTGATTCCAGTGTACTTGTAACTTTGTAGTCTATATGGTTGTGCACTCAAATTTCAAGTTTGTGTCAGTTGACTTTTTGGTCAACAAAATGTCTTAATTTGTGTGCCGAGAATCTTATATTTGCAAACTTGAATGTAATGGCTTAAAATTCATAGTTAATCTATAAATTAGAACTTAACGTCGGAAAAATATAAATAAATTAATTTTATTTAGAATTATTTGCAACTTTCTTACAAAAATTAATTATTTAGGATCATTGGTTATTCGTAGAATTCGTAGATCTAACTTATGTTAAATTTGGTACGATGGGGTACGTGGGTGGATGGCATGATTGGATAGCAAGTAGATTGGATTGAATTATGAGATATTGTGACTATATGACCTTCAAAAAAAGGCAAGTATACCTTGCATTATTTTTACATTATATTTACATGCTTATATTCCTTTCTCCTTTGTTATATGTCGTTATCTAGTTTTCTTTTGTTGATTTGTTGATATGTTTCCTTTTATATTACATACTAGATTAGTTGTCTCATTGATAGATCGTCCTTGTTCATGTTTTGGCATTGTAGTTCATAATATATTTGTTCGAACTTGTACATTGTCTGAGTCGTACCGTATTACGTGGAGTGGGGAGGACGTGTGCATTATAATTGAACTGCTATTTCTGTTTTCGATTTTTCTCAACCTACGAGTCCACACTAGGGGCAAGGGTTGACTGTTTAACAACCTTCGAGTCCACACTAGGGACGAGGGTTGGTTGTTTGAGCAAACCTGTGAGTCCATACTTAAGGTGAGGATTTGATTATCTGTTTCAATTTCCTTGCCATGCATGTGTTCACGGAGGAACTTGGCATTTGTTAGTCCGTTTTCTTTGTAGCAGTTCACTTATGTAGTTGTTCTTATATGCATATTTCATTATTTCTTGTTATATTCGTTTCTTTCTTTGCTTTTTTATTTATGCATGGTTTATACTATAATTATGGCATGTGTATTATGTATCTTGCTACGTCCCTTCTGAGAACCTGCTGATCTCTCCAGGTATTGGTTGAGCTATCATTATAGAATAGATGGATAGATGGTGATTGTGTCTCCAAGATTCAGGTATAATTAGTTGATACCTTCATCATATTCTCATGCACTTATATTTTTGTCCTATATTTACTCATGTTGCTTTTATAGCCTAGTATTTGTACGTTTATTCTTTTCTCGAGCTTGTTTGGACGTGTATTATTTGGCGGTCGACTCTAATGCACTTTGTTTATTCCTGATATATTTATTCCTTAAGTGGATTGAGATATAGTTTGACTTGTCATATTAGATATAATATCATATTCTAGACAGCGTATACCTATTTGAGTTGGGATATAGTCTACTTGATACGTACCTAGGGGTCAGCATTACTCGATTTTAGATCGAAAATCAAATCAAACCGATCCTAATAAGAGATTTGGTTGATTTTAAATTTTTTTGTTCGGTTTTGGTTTCGAAAATACTAAATTTTCTTATTCGGTTTCGGTCCAAAACCGAAAACCTATACGGTTTTTGGTTTTGGACGGAAACCAAAATTCAAAACCGTTAATATATATAGGTATATACTAAATATATCTATTTAAATTTAGTTACTATATATATTAACAAAAAGTGTAAATAATCAAAAAAATAAAAAATTGAACCGATTTAATGAGGTTCTGTTTGATTCGGTTATGGTCCATTTCCGTTCGAGTTTGGTTTTGCTTATTCGATTTTCGGTCCAATTCGATTTTTAGTTATTCGGTTCGATTTGAACCAAATTAACCGAATTCTCACCCTTATACATACCTGACAATTGCCACGTACTCTGGTCCTATATATTTTGGGACTGGGACATGACATAATTTTTGTGGTGGCCCATGTAGGTCAGAGCATATCGTCTCAGTTACGTTACCGAACGAGTTTGCAATTAATATTAAGTATTAACATAATCTCAATCCATAACTAATTTTAAAACTCTCATTGAATTCAGACATCATCCTTATCCTCTGTATTTGTATTCGATTATTTTCTTTGACATCAATCCATAACTGATTTTAAAACTTTCATTGAATTAAGACATCATCCTTATCCTCTGTATTTATATTCAATTATTTTCTTTGACATCACAATCCTTGTTTCTCATCTCTTCTTATTCCGGAAGGATGAAAGCTCTTGCTTGATAAATATCTATTATTATGTATATACCCCATAGGTCAATTACATTGTTAGGTGAATTACTTTGACAATTAAGGATGGATTAGTGGGGTTATAATTTAAATTATATACACATTAAAATTGTTAAGGATTTATGAACACTATTGGCTTGAATTTTTTTCTTAATGGTATGATATTGTGTTTATGAAAGAATAGTGGGGTGGGTAGAAACTATATTATCAAATTCAAATAATAGTTAAACAATTTATTTATGAAATGTGGAACTCTTAGATGATGGTTAAAAAGGCAATCAATAAAATAAGATTGAAAGATTTAAGTACTTTCGACTTCAAGTATTTCCAAAAAATATTTATATTTTATTTGAGTGAATTTCTAGAAGAATATTTATAATTTATTTGAGTTAATGTAAAAAAAAAGACTTGAGGATAGAAAGTTTAATTTAAAAAGAAGAGAGCCTTAAGGATTAAATTTAAAATATTAAATTCTAAAATTTCGGATTTGATTTATGTTTTACATGTTTAGGAGTAAATCATAAAATTAAAATTAAATTTAAAATCTAAAGATGAAAACAAAAATTCTAAAATTTAAAGTTTGTAATATTATCGATTGAATAAACAATGGGTAAAAAAAGTTTGAGCACATTATTATAAGACTGGACTTATATTTAAACTTTAAGAATTTCAAGGAATATTAATGTATATATTAGGACTAAATTCTTTTAAGGTGTGTAGAATGTAATCCCCCGTACAGTTTCTAATTTTTTTTTATAATTTTAAATTATTAAATTTGGCTCCGAAATAAGTAATTAGAAATAACTAGTGGAATAAATAATATTTTTAGGAGTGGGATTGTATTATATATTTAATGCAGGATAGATTTTAGTTTAGTATTTATAGATACATCATGTATAAATAAAATTATATATAGATTATTCAAATAATATACATATATGGGTTATATGCTCTTATATATGGTAATTCCAAATAGGAATATAGATTATTTACATAAATCTAATCTATATTTTAAATTAAACATAATCATAAATGTACTGGAAAAAAAACTTCATCCATAACTTATCATTATTAACGAACTCATATCAACCCTAAATATTAGTACATAAAAGCTAAAATAAATATATAGAAAATCTTTTCACTTTTCCTTCCTATCAGTCAAAACCTACATCTTTTCATCCAAAATAGCCCAAAAATTCGTCCAAAAAATAGCTTTGTTATTTAGCAGCTATATTGAATCGGAAGTGTCATATCTCCTAGTTTCGCACTTCGATTTGACTCCATTTTTTGTTAGAACCGTATCGTGGTAAGATTTCATAATATATATTTTAATAGACTTATTTTGAAATCCATAATTCTGTAACTTTCTTTCGTTTTTGAGATTTCGGGAGATCCCGAACTCATTTTTGCGATCCGTTTAATATTTTGGAAAGATGAAACTGAGGCCTACAACATAGAAATTTCAGAAATTAATTAATTTGTTTATTATTATGTTTAAATGATAAAAGTTGCAGACAATTAGGGATTCAATATCGAAACCATAATCTGTAACTTGTAAATTAAATATCTCGTAACCGATTTGAGATTCTCACGAACTGTCGATTCCAGTGTTCTTGTAATGCTGTAATCTACATGGTTGTACACTCAAATTTCAATTTTTCATCAGTTAACTTTTTGGTCAATAGAATGTCTTAATTTGCGTGTCGCGGATCTTATATTTGTAAACTTGAATCTAATAGCTTAAAATTCATAGTTAATATACAAAAAAGAACTTAACATAGAAAATACAACTTGAATTAGTTTTGTACAAAATTATTGTTGTGCTTTTCGGATCAAAGCATGTGGTATCTGTACGAAGTTGCAAGCCTTCGTATCAAAACTTGTATTTTCACATAGTAGATTAACATCGAGCAAGATCAGTTCTCGAGACTGGATTAGTCCTCCACGATGGAAACTAATAAATAGCGTGGTATTTGCGTTTGATCTTTTAAACTCTGTTTTCATTCCATATATTTGTGCTTTACTGTTAATTATTTAGTTGGTACACTATCTTCAAGTTTTTTATTATAGGATTATTGACTCACACTCTATTCACCCCCTCTAGAGTTGCTTAGTTATCCTTTGCACTACTATTAGCCTACGACCAATTGGTTAATAGAATTTGAGGATACATCCATAATTAGGATTATAGGTTTATATAGGATACTTCCAGCATGATTATCTTCGTGCCATTATCTTTCTCAGCATGATTGCATTCATATTCTTCCTTTATATGATTTGAGTGAACCTTTTCCTATCAAATTCTTGATTGAATCTTCTTATATATTTTACTAAAGATTGTTGGAAAAATTTCTCATGGATTTGGTCAAGGACAGATCCCAGAACCTATATTATATAGCGAGACAGGCACGCACTGCAGCCATCCGTTGAATTATTAAATCAAAAGTTTTAAAGCCAGAAGCAAACTGGCGAGGCAGACTCTAGGTAACGTGATCACAGAGGTATATGGTTCTTGAGTTTTACCTAGACTACTTCCTATGTCCCTTGGTTGGTTTCATACCGTTCTTGAAAACCTTTCGAGTATTTTTTTGTTTTGCTTGACCCTAACCTTGGTTGATACGGGTATGGATTTTTTGACCCATCCTTAGGACCTTACAACTTCTTCACTCATCAATGACTGAATTAGAAAACCCTATAGATGAGTTCATTAGTGAGGTATGATAGTTTGGGATGTACCTATAATAAGTACTAGGTTAAGGTTAGCCTTTCCTTGGCCGCCTGATGCTTCAACACAAAAAAAGTCTAAAAATGTAGAATATTTTGTATTATTATAAAGAAAGACTACAACAAGAATCTTTAACAAGAATACTGAGTATAATAGAATCTTGGGATTGGGGTGATGAAGATTAAGTCTACTTCGACTTTTTTACTCCGTTGAAGATCTGATGCAGAAATTGATGAAGCTTAGTGGTTGATGAACTCTCGGCAGCAAGGGAAAACTTTATTACTGAATGCTCTCTCTGAAAGTTCTTAGCAAAGGTGTAGCATACGTAGCCTCTCTCTCTGCATGCCTGTGAGAAAGAAACTGTCCTCTATTTATAGCTTTTCTTCACTGAAACAACTATGTGCATATGTGCAAAAAATACACCATCTTCTGCCTTAGAGGCACAGGAAACTGAGTAGGCGCATGATCCATAGGGGTTAGTGGGGAGTGAACGTGCTCGAGAATTACATATAGCTCGCCATGTGTTTTGAGACGTGCTGCACGAAACACTTCCATGTCAGCACACGATCTGTTTTCTGTGGATAAGCTATGCATAAAATTACTTTAGACGTATAGCCTCTGGTTGCTTACGGCAAATGATATCTCTTCATTGAATAATTATGTTTCAAATAACACTTTAAATGGATAGCTTTTAACTACATACTACAAATACTGAGTAGTCGCAAAAAATTGCTCCTTTTACAGCTGTTAAAGTGTAATGATGATGATGACGTAATCACTGACATCTTTCTTGTAGTCTGACCACTGCACACTGCCCGAGGTTCGTCTTTTTATATAAAAGATAAAAATACGTCATGTGTCAAATGAACCATATGTCTCTCTGATTCCTCTTCAATTATGCGTCTTCAAAAGTTTATAGTGCTTCAGATACTGCTTTAACTTTGGAATATTACATTTAGGCACATAAAGTCTATGCGCCCCTTTTTGTATTTTTTATGCTTCTACAAGACCTCATTTAAAGTTTTTAAAACTTGAACAAGTTTTGAAATAATGAACAAGAAGCATGAGAGGGGACTTTGTCACACAAAGCTTTAGACACATAGATCACTTGCCATGCTGTCACTGCTTTGACTTAATTCCATAAAATATGAACTAGCTTTAAAATTTTGGTGGCCGTTTCTAGCAATTGCTTGGATCGAGGCTAAGTCAATTGTTACCTGCAACTTCAGGAACAGAAAATCACGAGACATTTAATGTTGGATTGATCTCATCATTAAGAACCAAGCCACATGACACTTTGTCACATAGTAAATTTCTACCCTCATAAATAGGACATGTCTTGATAGAACTTGTCATCACCACTTTTCATCATGCATTTTCTAGTTAGCACTCAAGCAAACTCGTGTAATTTATGAGGGGGTTTAGCATCACTTTGCTAAGAATACTTCTCTTTGGTTATGCTAGAAGTCGAGAAAAAGATCGAACTTCAAAGGGTAATCTTTCTCGAAGTATTCTTCATCTCTTCTTCTTTGATTTCTAGCAATCACTTCTTTCCACACGAAGTTTATGACAGAGATTTTCACTCTGATCATGTTTGACCACAACATATCACTGGAGTGCATAGTTGTAATTGAAACAAAATGTGCTTTTAGTAGGAAATCCCATTGCACACATAGACATGGTTGCCAATAATGTGTTGCTGGAAAACACTACTGTTATACAGCTCCTAGGCACATGAAGCATTTATATTTCTCTATGCGCCTTTTGCTGTTATGCGGTAGATCTGTATAATTCTTCAAAAGAACAACTGATTTATGTGCCTAACTCCTCTAAAGCTATCACATGTTTTAGGATACTCCTTGGATGACTGGAGCTCGGATAGAACTTGGAAGGATATCATAACATGTCTTATTTGACACGATACATCATATTATGTAGAGGACTTTCGTTGTCCTCAAACCCAGCTAGCTGTCTGCACCCATCTGACGAGGCTTGCAACTGGCTAGTTTTACTGTCGTATCATTCGTGATGTGATTAGGTTTGATTTCCAATCAAAACATTGTTGATTACGAACAGTGTCGGTAGTTGGCACGAACCTTGGACTGTGTGCTAGTCTAATTTTCTATTCTGCTGCTTAGGCATACTGCCTGATGTTACAGAGGGTGATCGACACTTGCAGACGTAAAGTAGGAGTCTAGGTTGAGCACCTTCTAGGGAGCCCAATCAGGGCTGTGTTCCTACTACCAACCTTATGAGGTTGTGGGAATATTGGCATTGGACTATACGTAACAGTCTTTCATCTCTGCAATTGTCTCTTTCAGTGCAACATTTTCTATGTATTATGGTTTGCACTGAGAGATAAGCTAATGGAGAAGATCCGAAATGTAAAAGATCTCCAGCAGCCATCATTATGATTTAAAGATGAAAATCCAGAATGTAATAGATCTCCATCATATGTAATCATGATTTCTAAAATTTAACTCTGTCTTTTTTACTTTAATGTTCTTTCGTTTTGCTTGCAATCTTCTGCTTTGTGTGAGTTCTGACTTATCTTTGAAAGATCATTGTCTTCAAAATGTCGTATAACTGCTGGAAGTAGAAAACTGGCGCATAGTCATAAATGAATTCTATCATGTAAGACTCAAAAATATTTTGAGATGTGTAAAAGCTTGTAATCAAGTAGACGCATGAATTTTACTATCCATCGAATACATAGAATTCATAAGCTACAATCCTGACAGAGATGTATAAGTTTGCCATTTCTAACTGAAACGCATAAAACTGCCCCTCTGGTTAAGACAAACAAGATTATGATTTTGACTGAGACAATTGTCAATCTTTTAAAATCCTCTTCGAATTTGTGCCATTAATATAGCCATCGTTTAGAACGAGAATCGAGGAGTTTGGTATGATTCATCTGAAAGACTTGGGATTCCAAGAGTCATATACTCTTATACGACTACTTGATGTAGTCTATAAATAGGGTTGAAAACTTACAAAGTATAACTTTGTTTTCTTCTTGAAATTTAATATCTATCTAAGAACTCCTCCTTCTTCTCCGGTTCCACCAAAAGCTCCCTAGTAATGGCTCCCAAAACATTGACCAAGGCACCATCAACAAGCAAAAACAAGAAGAAGTCGGTCGATGACCCATCCGAGACTACTTCCGTTGAAGTCCAGCCGCCAATTGAGGGTAAAACTCTGCTTTCAACGAAATTTTTTGTGATTGTTGTTTATAAACAATAACTCATAAGGCTATGCACCTACAAGTCTTGACACATAAGTGAGAAAACTGAACTCCAAAAATGTGCAGACTAACTTTTCCATTACGTGCATAGTTATTGCTGTGAAGCTTCAACAAAAAAATACATATTTTGGTCTATGCGCTTCTGTAAGCTGCCTCATGAGTGTAAATAATCTGCACTTATTCGCCCCTTGAATTATGCATCATAAATAATTCTACCAGTCTTAATGGAAGTAAAGAATACACGCATAAACTTCTTATGAGCCTACTTTGCCATTCATGAAAACAATGTACTATTTGCCTAAGTCATATGACTAATCGTCTTTTTCCTTTTTTTTTGCAGTTTATTTTCTAGTCAGCTTGCTTGGAGAATCTCACTTGGATATACCTGAGGGAATGTTAGGCACAAACCTTTCTGATCTGGTATCTTATATGACGGCTAAAATCAACAAAGATAAACCTCCTTTAAGATAAGAAATAATTGCTGGTCAAACCCAAAGCTTCTTATAACAAATATTGAACAGCGGGAATTTTATTATGAATAATGAGAAGTTTTTAAGACCGACTTTTCTATTTGGGGATACTTTGACTTTGACGGGAGGTGACATCACCAAGACCAAATAGGAAAAACATGTTTGGATACTTATCTCAAAAAATTAGAAGATGTTTGTACCATCTGCAAAGTGTCATTTACCCTTCACAGCTTATCCTCTGGTTGCCTCTCCAAGAAAGATGGAATACTTAATTACTTCCAAATAGGATGGTGTTCCTGCTGGACAAATCATTCATCGATTCAATGATTCCAAATAAAGTATTTTCGTATGTCAGAAGGGACCCATTTCTTTCACTCAGCTAGGTTTGTTGCATGGAGTCATCAAGAGCGATGTCGGGCCCACTGTTTTGGAATATGCTGCTGCAACTCTTCCAACAAATTAATTGCTAAAAACTTGTCTTATCCTATTGGTGCTTTGAAGTTTCTGAATTGGATTCATAGTGACAGTTTATGGAGTAACATTTTAGAATGTTTTTGACTAACTATGAAGAGATTCTAAAAGAGTGTAGCTTGTACTATATGAAGTACAGATAGGCAACTCTAGAGGGGGGATGAATAGAGTTTATAACGAAAATAGTCAATTAAAAACTTAAACTCTCTTCACCAACTAAATAATCAGAGTAAAAGAAATGCAAAAATAAAATAGTTAAGAGCAAGCACAAACACAGCAAGATTTTTAACCTGGTTTCCCTCGTGGAGGACTAGTCCAGGCCTGAGAACTCTAGCTCAGGATTGAAATCCACTATTTGTGAAATAAGGTTACAACCACACGCCTTTTCACAGAAGATCACACCAAACTTCTTTCAATGATCGCTTTGGCGAAACTTGGACTTTTCCAAGTGACTTACAACTTCTTGCACTTCAAACTTCTAGCAGAATCGTACCGAGCAACTTGGACGGTTGGGAAGTTTGAATGCTAAGTGGATGGGAAGGAAAAGCTCTTTAATGTGTAGGCTATGTAAGAGAAGAAGAAGAGAAGATTGGATGGTTTGAAATGAGAGAAACCAAGGCCTATTTATAGGGTTCGGGGTAGGCAGAATTCGGCCAGAATTCTGCGTGTAGAATTCAAATTTTTGGCCATTGGACAACTAGCAGTGATCTAGACCTAAAAATCAGCATCCTATAATTTAGGGGGCAGAGTTCGGCTCAAACTCTGTGTGGAGGAAGAGTTCGGCCCGAACTTTGTCTCCTATGGACAGAAAGTTCTAAATGGGCTTTAGGATGAATGGGATAATTTGGATATTGGCTAGGTAAACCTATAAGGCTATGTCTAGCCCAAAGTTGCTCAGTATGACCCAACGTACATCATCCTATACTCAAAAAATAGTAAAAAATACAGACTCCAGTAAACATAAAATAGTAAAACTTCAGGCAGCTGTAGTCTTGAACCAATGAGCGGAGTTGATTGATTTCGAGCTTGATGTATCAAATTGGACTATGACAAATATTGTTTTGTTAATTTTCAAGATTAGGTTGACTGTGTGTAAAACCCCTAAATTTTTACTATTTTTTTTATTTATTAAATTTAGTACCGATTTAAATTTTTGTATTATACGTTGCGTAGTCGTATTATACGTCGTGCACGAATTTTACTTTTCGAAATTGCTCGACGAATGCGGTTATGTGCGAGCGTACATATTTTTGAAAATATTATTTTTTTATTTTTGAAATTATTGTGGCATTTAAATCTTGATTTAAGTTTATGGAATAAATTAAATAGTTAAATATTTGCAATATGATTTATCCCATTTGATTTTTAAACCAAGAATTTAATTAGATTTAAATTTGATTATATCTAGAATTGGATTTTGATTTGGATACGGATTTATTGAATTAATTTAAATAAATAGATGAATTATATAATTTGGGTTTTAAATCTCCAAATTCTTATCCAACTGGGTATTCCCACATCCTATATAAAGGCAGGTACTCCTCCATAATTTTCTACCACAACACATCCAAAAATTTGTGCACCGTGTCCGTGTTCCACCATCCATATTCTTATTCCATGTCTACATGTACATAAATTTTTTTTGTATCAGACACACCCCGACACCAAATCCCTAAACCTATCCCTATCCTAACCCCATCCCCGACAACACTCGGCCCCGTCTTCACCTTCTCCACCAATTCGACCTTCATCGTCATCACCCCTTCCCGGCCTCCGACCAAACTGCTACTGCCACAGCCTATCATCACTATTCCCGTCGACTCCCTACTACCGCCACCACATCGACAACGTCACTGCCAACAACATTGCCGCCATTACTACCTCTCCTCTCGACCACCCCGGTCGAGGCAACAGCCAACACCACCATGCCAACACCCTCGACCACCACCTTCTGCCATCCTCCAGCCACCACCAACATCGGTTCACCTCCTCCCGGCCACAAGCCCGCTCCACCACCGTCACCAACATCCCAGAGAAAAAATATAATAATAGGAGAAACCCTCACCTCGGCTTCCTCCGGCGACGTCCAGCGACCCGACCCAATCCCGACCTTATCCCGACCGCCTCTGCGAGCTTTGCCCCGCCTCCACACGACTGTCGACCCCCAGATCTGGAGCACCGATCCTCCAGGCCGCCGCTCGGGACGGCGCCGCTCCACCTCCTCCATGAGCGCGCCACCCCGAGCTCCGTCGAACTGACCGCCGTGCCACGCTGAGCCTCCAGCGCGCGCCCTTTCTCTCCGACCCTCCGCCGCGAATCCGAAGCCCCGGCCGCCTCTATGGTCGGAACGCCGACGATTCGACCGAGCTTCCTCCTCCCGCCTCAACTGAGAGCTCTGCCCGGACCGCCCTAGCCTTCCTCCGCCTGGACGTGCGCCGAACTCCTCTGCCGGCGACCTTCGCCGAGCCGCCCAGGCGAAAACCCCCATCTCCGCCGACCTTTCCTTCCCACCAGCTCCGCCGACCCTCCGCTCCACTCGATTCCCTCCGCCTTGTCCGCCTTCCCGAAACCCCCGCGGCGGACCGCCTCCGCCGCCCTCTTTCGCTTCTCCCCACGCCGAGTCAAAAATCCGTGCGTCGCCTGAGCGCTGTCCTCCGCCTCGTGCGGCGACTCCGAGCTCCCCGCTTCCTCCGCGCTCTGCTCCTCTCCTCCGATCGCCCACTCCTCCTCTTCTTCTTCTGACCCTTCTTCTTCTTCTTTTAGTTAAATTTTTTCTTCCTCTTCCTCGTTTTGGGAAAGGAACAGTAAGTAATATTTTATTTATTTTATTATTATTATTATTATTAATATTATGAACTTTCTTTCTATCATTTTATCTGTTACTGTTAATTATTGTTAATATTATTATTATCATATTATTATCATCATCATTATTATTATTATTATTATTATTATTATTATTATTATTATTATTATTATTATTATTATTATTTTATTATGATTATTATTAATAGTATAAATTTTTTTTCTTTCTTTTGAGCAGTGTATAGTGCTATACTATACTATATTTATATGCAAATTATTGTTTTATAGGTATACATTATGATTACTAAAAATTATCATTATTTAGGATTATTTTTTTGATATACATGAATGGCAAAATATATATTACTGGGCAAGACCCCCCATCGATTATTAAAACGTGTTGTAGAATTTTAAAATAAAATTTATGTATTTTCGTATTTAACCTAGAAATATGTTCAACTTCTGAATTATCGTATATATTTTCAAGTAATTATATAAAATATTTTTACTAACTAGGTTATAGTTTTTTTTCCTAAAATAAATCTTTCCTATAACAACTATAAATATTTTTGGAGTAATAGAAATATATTTTTCAAGGATTATATTATTTATCAAATTTCTTTCAATTTTTCTCGTGTCCATAACTAATCCCAATCTTCCTATTCCTTTGCCAATTCCTTCCTCCCACCTATTGACCCTAACCAATTCGACCGTCCTAGACCCGATGGAACTGTCCGTGCCACCACCCGAGGTCACCATGTGTAGTTATTACACCGAAATTACAGTTCGCGCCACCATGATTATCGCAGCACACCAGGCGTATTACCTGGCAAGACACCTTGCCATTAGCTGTTTATTTATTTTAGCTCATATTTCATGCATGTTCATTATTTTCTTTATAAACTTTGATACATAGCATAACTGTTAGAATTTACTGTTCAGTTTCCTGCTGTGTATTATTCTTCTTACAAATTAAACCTAGATTTAAGGGACCACCTCGTGTGTTGCATTCATTGGCCTTGACACGTTGTAAACACGAAGTTGTGTGTCGCATGTAGAATACGGAAGTGCGTGATTGGCTGGCCACCAGTACGTACAAACCGTGCGATAGGAATAACCGCTAATAGAAATTGCATGCTAGTTTGACTTATCGGTTATAGAGTTAGCATTGGGCGGGAAGAATATGATTGGAAGTTGACTACCACCCTATCTATCGTAGACTCGCTCGCTACTGAGGAACGATAGGTAGACTATATGCTATAGACTCGCTCGATACTGAGGAATAGTATATGGTGTTGTGACTCGCTACTGAGGTACTGCATTGTTAATTTCTCGACTTGACTGGGTAGTCATGCAACCATGAACTGTTCTTAAACTGCATTCACTTAGAACGGTTAGGCTACCCTTATCCGTTAGGTACGAGTACCTTTGGTTTGGGTACTTGTATCTGACCGTGGCTTGGAACAATAACTTGTCACGGATTAGTTCGTCACATCTTGTCCTTGTTTGGTTGTAGGTGTGACTTACTACTTCGATGAGAAGGTATTGAACCTAGTTGGGGTCCGGATACCATATTGGATTCATGGTATGGAAAGATACGTCATCGTGAATTAGTTTACCATCTCCTGTCCTTGTTTGGTTGGGAGGATGGTACGCTCGTTCAGTAGGCACGTATTGGAACATGTTATAATTCGATTTACTTATTTATTTGAGCAATATTTATTCAGTTTATATGGCATGCTATTATGTGTCTTGTTACGTCCCTCTGAGGACCTGGTTGTCTTGCCAGGGGTGTGCTATTGTCTTTCGCAGGTGCCTTAGCTCTAGCCGTGTTCATTGCTATTTCTCGAGGATGATTGCACTTGGATCGTCTTCGCTTCGTTCGCCACTCATTTTATTTTCTATGTACTTTTTCTTAGTTTATTGGTAGTAGATTTGTCTCCGCCCAACATATTGTATCAAGACAAATTAAATCTCATTATATGATCTTTTATTTATTTATTCTGTGTGGATGAGATTAGTTATGGTTCTACTGCATTTTACAGCTTATGTATTTATACGAGACTTCCATATATTGGAGTATACTTCGTATGAATACAGCTGGCGTGTCTACGTACCTAGTCCTACGTATTTTGGGACTAGGGCATCACATGTTTTTGTGGTGGCCCATGCAGGTCAAGATAAATTGTTTGGTTACTTTACGGTACCAAGCAAGCCTGCGTACAGGATTAGAAGTCTAGGATCTCATCCATATACTTGACCTCTTTCCTTGATTTATCTACCGTTTGACTCATCAATTGCATCTTGCTTGCTTCCTTCCATCCCTATTCTTATCTTCCCCTCGTGCTTGCTAGAGATTGACCCTATTAGTTAGTTGTCCCAAAACACCATTAGTTAAATTCTTTTAAGTTGGGTAGAATACCTTATGAACTAGCAACCCCTTTGACCTAGTGACCTATATTAGCAAGCTTATTTAGATCCTAGAATCTAGAGGACCTAACCCGTCTAGGCAACCAAGGACTTGGACAAGAAGACTATAGGATGACTGTATAAAGACCATCACATGACTTGGATCCTTTAGAAGTTAGACTATACTTCCTCTCAAATTTTAAACTCTCGTGCCTATAATTTCACTCTCTTGACGAATGTTACTACTATAACTTAGATTTGCAAGTTCATTTATTTATCGAGCTTGTTCATGACATATGTTATTGGAAGAGCTCCCACTAACATATTGTCTAATCAGAACCGGTGCATAATGGTCTGATCAACCAAGTGCACTTTGGTTCGCTTTTGTTTATTATTCTGCGTTGATGGACTATAACTAAACTTGGCCTTTAGAATTCCATCCACGACTTCCTTGAAAATTCCTTTGAAATTATTCATCGTCTTTGAATCACGTATTCGTATTCGATAAACGCCTTCTTCGAACTCTATATTGATTTCGCCTTCACCCATTTTTTGAAGGACGAAGGCGTTATACTTAAAATTTCCTCTAACCATCCCATCGGCTATGACCATTCTCACTCGAGGTTGCTATATCTTCATCCCAAACTACTCGCCCTATCAAGACCCTCTAATCACTTAATTTAAGTGAATCTATTTCGTTTTCTTAATCGTGACCTTCATTCATTACCCGTGACCATACCGTATTGATTTTCTACGATCTAGATCGCGATTTCTTACGAAATGATTTTGTGAAAACGTTGTCATCATTGATACCCCTTGTGTCCTCTCACCCCCCTGCTAATTCTAAATTTCGAGGACGAAATTCTTTTAAGTTGGGTAGGATGTAAAATCCCTAAATTTCTACTATTTTTTTATTTATTAAATTTAGTACCGATTTAAATTTTTGTATTTTACATCGCGTAGTCGTATTATACGTCGTGCACGAATTTTATTTTTCGAAATTGCTCGACGAATGCGATTATGTGCGAGCGTACATATTTTTGAAAATATTATTTTTCTATTTTTGAAATTATTGTGGCATTTAAATCTTGATTTAAGTTTATGGAATAAATTAAATAGTTAAATATTTGTAATATGATTTATCCTATTTGATTTTTAAACCAAGAATTTAATTAGATTTAAATTTGATTGTATCTAGAATTGGTTTTTGATTTGGATACGGATTTATTGAATTAATTTAAATAAATAGATGAATTATATAATTTGGGTTTTAAATCTCCAAATCCTTATCCAATTGGATATTCCCACATCCTGTATAAAGGCAGGTACTCCTCTATAATTTTCTACCACAACACATCCAAAAATTTGTGCACCGTGTCCGTGTTCCACCATCCATATTCTTATTCCATGTCTACATGTACATAAATATTTTTTGTATCAGACACACCCCGACACTAAATCCCTAAACCTATCCCTATCCTAACCCCGTCCCCGACAACACTCGGCCCCGTCTTCTCCTTCTCCACCAATTTGACCTTCATCGTCATCACCCCTTTCCGGCCTCCGACCAAACTGCTACTGCCACAGCCTATCATCACTATCCCCGTCGACTCCCTACTACCGCCACCACATCGACAACGTCACTACGAACAACATTGCCGCCATTACTACCTCTCCTCTTGACCACCCCGGTCGAGGCAACAGCCAACACCACCATGCCAACACCCTCGACCACCACCCTCTGCCATCCTCCAGCCACCACCAACATCGGTTCACCTCCTCCCGGCCACAAGCCCGCTCCACCATCGTCACCAACATCCCAGAGAAAAAAATATAATAATAGGAGAAACCCTCACCTCGGCTTCCTCCGGCGACGTCCAGCGACCCGACCCGATCCTGACCTTATCCCGGCCGCCTCTGCGAGCTTTGCCCTGCCTCCACACGACTGTCGACCCCCAGATCTGGAGCCCCGATCCTCCAGGCCGCCGCTCGGGACGGCGCCGCTCCACCTCCTCCATGAGCGCGCCACCCCGAGCTCCGTCGAACTGACCGCCATGCCACGCTGAGCCTCCAGCGCGCGCCCTTTCTCTCCGACCCTCCGTCGCGAATCCGAAGCCCCGGCCGCCTCTATGGTCGGAACGCCGACGATTCGACCGAGCTTCCTCCTCCCGCCTCAACCGAGAGCTCTGCCCGGACCGCCCTGGCCTTCCTCCGCCTGGACGCGCGCCGAACTCCTCTGCCGGCGACCTTCGCCGAGCCGCCCAGGCGGAAACCCCTATCTCCGCCGACCTTTCCTTCCCACCAGCTCCGCCGACCCTCCGCTCCACTCGATCCCCTCCGCCTTGTCCGCCTTCCCGAAACCCCCGCGGCGGACCGCCTCCGCCGCCCTCTTTCCCTTCTCCCCACGCCGAGTCAAAAATCCGTGCGCCGCCTGAGCGCTGTCCTCCGCCTCGCGCGGCGACTCCGAGCTCCCCGCTTCCTCCGCGCTCTGCTCCTCTCCTCCGATCGCCCACTCATCCTCTTCTTCTTCTGACCCTTCTTCTTCTTCTTTTAGTTAAATTTTTTCTACATCTTCCTTGTTTTGGGAAAGGAACAGTAAGTAATATTTTATTTATTTTATTATTATTATTATTAATAATATTATGAACTTTCTTTCTATCATTTTATCTGTTACTGTTAATTATTGTTAATATTATTATTATCATATTATTATCATTATTATTATTATTATTATTATTATTATTATTATTATTATTATTATTATTTTATTATGATTATTATTAATAGTATAAATTTTTTTGCTTTCTTTTGAGCAGTATATAGTGCTATACTATACTATATTTATATGCAAATTATTGTTTTATAGGCATACATTATGATTACTAAAAATTATCATTATTTAGGATTATTTTTTTGATATACATGAATGGCAAAATATATATTACTGGGCAAGACCCCCCATCGATTATTAAAACTTGTTCTAGAATTTTAAAATAAAATTTATGTATTTTCGTATTTAACCTAGAAATATGTTCAGCTTCTGAATTATCGTATATATTTTCAAGTAATTATATAAAATATTTTTACTAACTAGGTTATAGTTTTTTTTCCTAAAATACATTTTTCCTATAACAACTATAAATATTTTTGGAGTAATAGAAATATATTTTTCAAGGATTATATTATTTATCAAATTTCTTTCAATTTTTCTCGTGTCCATGACTAATCCCAATCTTCCTATTCCTTTGCCAATTCCTTTCTCCCACCTATTGACCCTAACCAATTCGACCGTCGTAGACCCGATGGAACTGTCCGTGCCACCACCCGAGGTCACCATGTGTAGTTATTACACCGAAATTGCAGTTCGTGCCACCATGATTATCGCAGCACACCAGGCGTATTACCAGGCAAGACACCTTGCCATTAGCTGTTTATTTATTTTAGCTCATATTTCATGTATGTTCATTATTTTCTTTATAAACTGTGATACATAGCATAACTGTTAGAATTTACTGTTCAGTTTCCTGCTGTGTATTATTCTTCTTACAAATTAAACCTAGATTTAAGGGACCACCTCGTGTGTTGCATTCATTGGCCTTGACACGTTGTAAACACGAAGTTGTGTGTCGCATATAGAACACGAAATTGCGTGATTGGCTGGCCACCAGTACGTACAAACCGTGCGATAGGAATAACCGCTAATAGAAATTGCATGCTAGTTTGACTTAGCGGTTATAGAGTTAGCATTGGGCGGGAAAAACATGATTGGAAGTTGACTACCACCTTATCTATCGTAGACTCGCTCGCTACTGAGGAATGATAGGTAGACTATATGCTATAGACTCGCTCGATACTGAGGAATAGTATATGGTGTTGTGACTCGCTACTGAGGTACTGCATTGTTAATTTCTCGACTTGACTGGGTAGTCATGCGACCATGAACTGTTCTTAAACTGCATTCACTTAGAACGGTTAGGCTACCCTTATCCGTTAGGTACGAGTACCTTTGGTTTGGGTACTTGTATCTGACCGTGGCTTGGAACAATAACTTGTCGCAGATTAGTTCGTCACATCTTGTCCTTGTTTGGTTGTAGGTGTGACTTACTACTTCGATGAGAAGGTATTGAACCTAGTTGGGGTCCGGATACCATATTGGATTCATGGTATGGAAAGATACGTCACCGTGAATTAGTTTACCATCTCCTGTCCTTGTTTGGTTGGGGGGATGGTACGCTCGTTCAGTAGGCGCGTATTGGAACATGTTATAATTCGATTTACTTATTTATTTGAGCAATATTTATTCAGTTTATATGGCATGCTATTATGTGTCTTGTTACGTCCCTCTGAGGACCTGGTTGTCTTGCCAGGGGTGTGCTATTGTCTTTCGCAGGTGCCTTAGCTCTAGCCGTGTTCATTGCTATTTCTCGAGGATGATTGCACTTGGATCGTCTTCGCTTCGCTCGCCACTCATTTTATTTTCTATGTACTTTTCCTTATTTTGTTGGTAGTGGATTTGTCTCCACCCAACATATTGTATCAAGACAAATTAAATCTCATTATATGATCTTTTATTTATTTATTCTATGTGGATGAGATTAGTTATGGTTCTACTGCATTTTACAGCTTATGTATTTATACGAGACTTCCATATATTAGAGTATACTTAGTATGAATACAGCTGGCGTGTCTACGTACCTAGTCCTACGTATTTTGGGACTGGGGAACCCGGGCATCATCAAGCCGTTCCCAAGTATTGGGGTCGGGCATACCAAGAAGGTCGACAAACTCAAAATCATCAAAAGATATATCTATACCGGCGACACGTGAGTAGATGCGGTCAAGGTCATAGGTCATGTTGCAATAAAACATTTGAATGGCATTCACATAGATAGGTTCACGAGTTACAACAATTTCATCGAGACATAAGTCACAAAAGTTAGGAAGATAATCGAAAAACACCGTAAACTTAATAGGGTGTCCGACAAATACACTACGATGACGAAAGTCGGCAAACCATGCGTTAGATGCATCTAAGGACACAAAAATACGGTCATCGTATGTGTCAGAATTGAGGGGTGGAGGTGGGTTAAAAAGAGGGTGTATCATGATAGGAGGTGGAGGAGGAATAGGTTGTGGTGGAGGATTAGGTTGCGGGTTTGGTTGAGGATTAGTAGAGGATTCACCAATACGTCTCCTTTGTCTCTTACCTCGACTAAGCAACCTTGGTGCCATAAGAAAAATTGAGATAAAAGAAGGAAAAAAGGAAGATATAACTCAACAAGAAAGACCTAAGATGAAGGAGAATGAGCCCAAGAGTGATCTCCTTGAGTTTGGAGAGAGATTTTCCAAAGATTGGAGTCTTCTAGGATTAGGATTTTGAAAGAAATATGTGGAGAGTTTTAGAGAGGACAATGGAGGGAAGAGAGAGAGAGACAATCCCGAGTTTAAGACTACTTGGTCGGCTGGTCGAGTTAAACATGAGCCATCGGATCAACAACAGATCAACGACTGAGAGTGTTCCGAGGTTCTGGAACAAGGAGGCCGAACTCGGCCCGAACTCCATTGGGGCAAAGTTCGATACGAGTTCTAGTCCCTTGGGCCAGAACTTCAAGCAGGAAATTAAAAATGAGATATGAGAAATAAAATGGTCAAAATAAATTTAAGAAATGAAGTTAGAATTTTCAAATGGGACAGGCTATAAATAAAAATTAACCATATAATAACTAAGGAGTTATGACATAAATCAATATGGTGAAGCTGCTATGGGGTAGTTGCAGGGGCCGAATCCTAGCTAGCGATAGTCCGAAGACTAGTGCACCGTGTCGTTTAGGCTTTTACGCCTTGTTGTCAGAAGGACCCTTTTGGCTTGTACCCATAGCAAAGTCAGCATAGAGAATTGTGACATAATCGATAATTACGCAGGCCAATTTAATGAGTAACCGTTTCATCTAAAATTCCTAATTCACGATGAAAGAAATTGAATCGCTCCTCGGATAATGGTTTTGTAAAAAAATTGGCCAACTAATGATCGGTGTCAATAAATTCTAAATTGATAGTGCCATTCTGTTGATGATCACGCAGAAAGTGGTGACAAATTTCAATGTATTTCGTGCGGAAGTGACATATAGGGTTCTTAGTAAGATTGATAGCACTATTGTTATCACAGAATATTGGAATGTGCATCAAAGATAGGTTATAGTCCGCAAGGGTTTGCTTCATCCATTGAATTTGTGCACAACAACGACCAGCTGCGATATATTCAGCTTCTGTTGTGGATAGTGCAACAAAATTCTGCTTCTTGCTAAACCAAGAGACTAGTGCATTGTCTAATAAATGACACGTGTCGCTAGTACTTTTACGGTCGACTTTGCATCCGACAAAATCAGCATCAGAGTAACCAATAAGGTCAAATGATGTTGATTTGGGATACCATAAGCCCACTGTAACCGTACCCTTACAGTATCAAAATATACACTTAACGGCGGACATGTGTGATTCCTTAGGATTAGCTTGATATCGAGAACATAGGCAAACGCTAAACATAATATCAGGGTGACTAGCAGTTAAATAAAGTAGACTGCCTATCATACCTTGATACTTACGTTGATCAACATGTTTGCCGCTTTCATCTAGTTCTAGTTTGGTTGTGATAGCCATTGGAGTGCCGATTGGTTTGACGTTGTCAAGGTCAAATTTCTTCAGCATGTCCTTTGTATACTTTGATTAACAGATGAAAGTTCCATGCGATGCTTGTTTGACTTGCAATCCAAGGAAGTAAGTGAGCTCCCCATCATGCTCATCTCAAACTCGTTCTGCATACACTTAGCAAAATCTTGACGGAGAGTTTCATCAGTAGAACCGAATATGATATCATGAACATAAATTTGCACTAAAAGAATAGTATTTTGAAAACTTTTGATAAATAGTGTAGTGTCAATTTTTCCTTTTCAAAAACCTTTATCTAGCAAAAAATTGCTTAGGCATTCATACCAAGCTCTAGGGGCTTGTTTGAGGCCATATAGCGCTTTCTTGAGTTTGAAAATATGGTCAAAAAATTTGTGATTTTCAAAACTAGGGGGTTGTTTTACAAAAACTTTCTCCTTAATAAATCCATTCAAAAAGACACTTTTAACATCCATTTGAAATAATTTAAAATTTTGAAAGTTGGCAAAGGCACAAAGCATCCGAATGGATTCCAGTCTTGCAACAGGAGCATACGACTCATCGTAGTCGATACCTTCCTCTTGGTTGTATCCTTGAGCTACTAGACGAGCTTTGTTGCGTGTAACTGAACCATCTTCATTTACTTTGTTGCGAAAAAGCCATTTCGTGCCAATAATCGAATGATTAGCTGGCCTAGGAACAAGTTCCTAGACCTGGCTCATTTCGAATTGGTTGAGTTCTTCTTTCATGACAGAAATCCAAAACTTATCATTAAAAGCTTCTAAAATAGTTTTAGGCTCAATTTGTGAAATGAAGACAGTGCTAGCATTGGAGTCTCTTAACGATGATCGAGTACTTACTCTGCGTGAAACCTCACCTATTACCAAGTTTTTGGATATGAAGGCTTGAAAGAGAATTTCTTTGGCAAGCCCTCCAGAGAATTGGTTTCAGTGGTGGTGTTCATCGGCGTAGAAGTTGATGGCTCAACATCATCGGTAGGACTGGGTGCTGCACTATTATCTTCATCAAAAGTCACATTTGTAGACTAGTCCATAATTAATGAGTGTTTGTCAAACACTCTATATCCCTTGCTCTTGGCAGCATAGCCAAGGAAAATACCATCGTCAGCTTTGGCATCAAATTTGCCTAAGTTGTCTTTGGTGTTAAGGATGAAACATTGACAACCGAAGACTCTAAAATATGAAACATTTGAAGTTCTTCCAAACCAAATCTCATAGGGTTTTTTCTTCGTAATAGGTCGAATGGGCACCCTATTTAAAATATGGCACGCTGTACTGACAGCTTCAGCCCAAAAATATTTCGGAAGTGAAAATTTATTCAACATGACTCTAGCCATATCGCCAAGAGTTTTATTCATCTGCTCCATAACAACATTTTGTTGAGGAGTTCTAGGACAAGAAAACTCATGATCAAAACCATTTGAGTCACAAAACTTTTCAAAATTAGTATTTTCGAATTCGCCTCCATGATCACTTCGAATTTGAGTAATCATGTAGCCTTTTTCGTTTTGAACCTTTTTAGCAAAAATTTTAAAAACAGAAATAGCATCGCTTTTGTTTGAAAGAAAAAAACCGAAGTGAATCTAGAAAAATCATCTACTATAACAAAAGCATAGAGTTTTCCACCAAGACTGGCTACTCTACTAGGACCAAATAAGTCTTAATTGCAAGAGTCTATTAGTACTTACAGTATTTATGGAATGAAATGAAGACTTGGTTGCTTTATTCAACTCAAATTCGGCACATACCGAGTCCTTTTTGAATGTGATGTCGGGCAAGCCTCTTACTAGCTTCTTTGTCGATAGCCTGGATATAGTATCCATATTGGCATGACCAAGACGCTGGTGCCACAACAATATCTCATCCTTGTGGGCGTAGAGGCATCTCCCTGCACTGTTAGTATCTCTAGATAGATAAAAATATAAATGTTATTCTCGCTTATCCCTTCAAAAGCGATGTCTCCCATTAAACTATCATAAA
Source organism: Iris pallida (assembly GCA_029216955.1). Taxonomy (NCBI): domain Eukaryota; kingdom Viridiplantae; phylum Streptophyta; class Magnoliopsida; order Asparagales; family Iridaceae; genus Iris; species Iris pallida. The sequence goes on along the minus strand of JANAVB010013999.1, from coordinate 13,008,416 downwards.
TATAGCATTTATTTTGTCCAAAGTTAATATCATATCATGATCAACAAGGTGACTTATTCTGAGCAGGTTATGCTTTAACTCGGTCACTAGGCAGACATCCTTTATTACAGGAGAAGGAGGATGGCCAATAGTACCATTACCTATGATATACCCTTTTAAGTTGTTGCCGAAGGATACATACCTTTCCCTCTTTATCGATAATGATGAAAAAAGATTTGCGTCTCCCATCATATGTTGCGAGCATCCACTATCAAGAATCAGTTTTCTTTTAGTTGAGGGAGGAAGGTCCATCTACATCAAGAGTAGATGTGACCTTTGGTACCCAAGTTCTTTTGGGTCCTGAAATATTAGTCTTTAGCACCCATGCATATAGATTTATATCTACTAATCTCCTAATTCTATATTGCGGTGAGATGTGTCCATATACTCCACAATAGGTGCAAGTTGCATGCCTATTTGTGTTGGGAGCAGGTTGATAATGATGTCTATATGTAGCATGGTGAGAGTGGTATAGAATAGCAGGATAGTGACTATACGTGGCAGCAGGATGATAGTTATGTCTATATGCAGCATAGTGATTGTTATGTCTATGTGCAACATGGTGATGGTTATGTCTATGTGCAGCATGATGATTGTGTGTAGCAGTAGAATGATAGTTATGAGCATAATTTCTATGTGCATGTGGTTTGTGTGCTGTATGGAAGTGTGTATATATGTAAGCATGTTTATGTGCTGCATGTGGATGACGTGTTTAACTATTTTGAGTAGTCTTATGCTTTGTGTGTGTCTTATGTGATTGTGTTTGAGGTTGAGCGACCTATTTTTCCAATCTAATTTCTTAGAGACAACATGCAGTTATTACACTTGGCATTTAAACCATCAATTTTAGCAATAGAGATCTTGCGTCTTTTATTTTCTTCAGCAAACTCAGTGTTGAGTGCTGTGATCTCACATGTTTGCTTTTCAATACGTGCTTCGGCATCATGTAGGCTTAACTTAATCTTAGACACCTCATTAGTGACTTCCGTGGGTGGAGTGTCTCTAACATTATCAAGCAAAGAAGAGAGTTTTTGAATCATGACTTCATAGCTTTTGATCTTTTCCTTGGCATGCTTATATTTACTAATGACTTTCTTGTGGTTATTTAGTAAATCATTGAACGCATCGCCAAGTTCATCAAAAGTGAAATCATCGAGAGTTTCGCTAGTTACCTTATTGGATGTTGCCATTAGGCATACATTGGCGGTGTCTTGAGGGGAGTCCGTTTCTTCCTCGGAATCACTTGCTTCACTTTCATACCAAATGCTAGTGTTGGCATATTTTCTTGAGGAAGACTTCTTGTAGGGCTTCTCATATCGGTTGCTTTTCTTTGCGAATGGACAGTCTTTTCGGACATGTCCAGTCTTATTGTAGCCGTAGCATGTTGGTTCTTCCTCGTCATCTTCTTGTTATTCCTTATTCCTTCGATTGAAGCGAAGGAACTTCTTAAAGTTGTAGACAAGGAGAGCTTGATCATCCCCTTCAGAATTATAGTCATCAGTCTTCTCAGGATCAGCCCTTCGAGATGAACTTTTAGGGCAATCTCTTTTGCCTTTGGAGCAGGTTCTTCGAAGTCTTTGGAGTCAAGCTCGTGAGTCATCAGCTTTTCCATCAAAGTCTCCATAGACACTATGGTGAGATCATTGCCTTCTATGATGGCTGTTACCTTAGGGTTCCAAATCTTTGGTAGCCCCCTAAGTAACTTGCGGATCTTCTAGTGATTTGTATATTGTTTGCCTAGAGATGACAAGGGGTTGACGACGTCGAGGAATCTTGTAAATATTTGTGTAATCGTCTCATTAGGCTTCATCTTGAAAGCCTCATATTCTTGAGTGAGATGACTAATTTTTGACTCTTTGACTTGGGTGGTTCCTTCATGCGTCACTTCTAGAAGTCTCCATACTTCGTGCGAGGTGGTGCATGTCGAGACCCTGTTAAACTCATTCCTGTTTATTGCACAAAATAAAGCATTAATAGCTCTAGCGTTTAGACTCGCCTATTTTTTTTCTCGTCAGAATATTTTTTGTGAGGTTTCTCGACGAGATCACCATTGACAACTATCCTAGCAGGCTTTTTGTAACCATCGGTAACAATGGTCCACAGGTCGAAGTCTAGAGACTTGAGATAAAAACTCATCCTTATTTTTCAATAGGTGTAGTTTGTTCCACCAAATAGGGGTGGCCTATGAGTGGACTGTCCTTCACCATGTTTGGAAAATATAGGTTGTGTGATTGCCATGGATCAGCTCTAGGATGTTAGTCCTTGTTGAGAGAACTGAGCTCTGATACCAATTGAAGTATAGGTAGGCAACTCCAGAGGGGGATGAATAGAGTTTATAACGAAAATGATTAATTAAAAACTTAAACTCTCTTCACCAACTAAATAATCAGAGTAAAAGAACTGCGAAAATAAAATAGTTAGGAGCAAGCACAAACACAACAAGATTTTTAACCTGGTTTTCCTCGTGGAGGACTAGTCCAGTCCTGAGAACTCTAGCTCAAGATTGAAATCTACTATTTGTGAAATAGGGTTACAACCATGTGCCTTTTCACAGAAGAGCACGCCAAACTTCTTTCCATGATCGCTTTGGCAAAACTTGGACTTTTCCAAGTGACTTACAACTTCTTGCACTTTAAATATCTAACTGAATCGTACCGAGCAACTTGGACGGTTGAAAAGTTTGAATGCTAAGTGGATGGGAAGGAAAAGCTCTTTAGTATGTAGGCTATGTAAGAGAAGAAGAAGAGAAGATTAGATGGTTTGAAATCAGAGAAACCAAGGCCTATTTATAGGGTTCGGGGTAGGCAGAATTCGGCTAGAATTCTGTGTGTAGAATTCAAATTTTTAGCCGTTGGACAACTAGCAGTGATCAAGACCTAAAAATCAGCATCCTGTATTTTAGGGGGCAGAGTTCGGCCCGAACTTTGTCTCCTATTGACAGAAAGTTCTAAATGGGCTTTAGGATGAATGGGCTGATTTGGATATTGGCTAGGTAAACCTATAAGGCAATGCCTAGCCCAAACTTGCTCAGTATGACCCAATGTACATCATTCTATACTCAAAAAACAATAAAAAATGTAGACTCCAGTAAATATAAAATAGTAAAACTTCAGGCAGCTGTAGTCTTGAAACAATGAGCGGAGTTGATTGATTTCGAGCTTGATGTGTCAAATTGGACTATGACAAATATTATTTTGTTAATTTTCAAGATTAGGTTGACTGTGATCTGGTTTGGGTCAACACTATACTGTCAGGGCCACTTGTCATGGACTGCAGATGAACACATATATGTTTGTCGTACTTGAAGAAATGTACAAGTATGATACTGGTACATTCTTTACACCTGTTGGTGAAACGGGTTTAGCCCTTCACGAGATGCAGACGATCTCCAAACTCCCGTGGGGTAATGAACCATATGAAGAGGACACCCCAACAAATGCGAAATTGGTCGCCTTGGAGAAGACTAAGCCAGATATGGTGGATGTACACAAAGAACTGTTATTTTATCAACATATTTTCTACAGAAGATATAGGTCTGGAAAAATTGAAGGTCCAATCCCCATACTAAACACTGGAAAAACCATCTCTTTAAAGCCCCTACTAAAGAATACAAACAAAAGGATTTTAATATTTGTCCAACAATGACAGAGGCTGAAATCAAAGACTTCATAAAGGACCTTGAGGAGAAGAATTTAAGAGGACATAATAGTAATTCTTCAGCCTATCATTATTTCTACCACCTACTTAACCTTTTGTCTGATAAGCGGTCGTAGCAGATTATTTGATTGCCTGGCTAAGAAACTGTATGGTCACTGGGGGTGAAGGGGCCATCGAGAGATTAAGCCGAAACTTTATTCTTCCTATCGTAAACTAGTATTTGGTTATAAGTTGGCCTTACTTCCGGCTACGGTATGCAACATTCAGAAAGGACTACACAATTTCGTGTATAATGCAATATATAGTCCAAGAGAAAAATATTTTGTCTGAACAAAAGTACCATTCCACTATTTAATGTGTTGGTTGATTCTACATTGTCCCAAATTGATGCACCTATGGCTGGAATCAAACACTTTGCTCGGAGATGGCATACTTAGGCGCTACAAAGGCAAGACTTGAAATTTCAATAAAATTGTATCTTGTAGAAGAATCCTTCGATATTTTCATGCCTATGAATTTTTCAAGATATTCCCAAAAAATTTGGGTAGCGAGGACAACAATGTACCGACAGACACCGTAATAGATAATGTCTCAACTCTATCAGAAGGAGCATTTTACTAGCTTCAGTTTATTCGTCCTTCACATTTGATGCTACAGAGACAGAAGGACATTTATTTGGAACCATATATGCCTAGCCGCTTTGCCTGCAAACTTGGCTACAATCAATGGTACTTAGAAAATGCCAGTCCCTTTCTCCGATGTAAAGGAAATTTACTTGATGGCATTCAAGCATGGCAATACTATGATGCACATATCGTGTATACTGCTAGCAAATTCTACTGTACCATAAATTCTCCTGTAGTCAATATAATCGAGTGTCAAGTTTTATACTGGGTACCAAACTGAAATCATCTGCACATGATCTCAGGCAAGCTCGAGAAACAGCTTTCGAGGAAGAGATATTATAAGGAGGGCACCAATTGCTGAGCTCTAGATGGAGATCTCTTTAGATGAAAGATCGCAACAAAAATATAGGGGTAAAAGGAAACAGAGATCTATCCCTTAGCTCCTCCTTCATCAAAGAGAGCAAAAGTCATCGTAGAACCATATCCAACAAAAACCAAAAAAGCAAGTCGGAAGAAGATTGCTCAAAAGAAGCAAAGACCTGTTGAAAATCATCATTATTTTCCTGAAATATACTCCAATTTGGATGCCAAGCAGTAGACGAATTGGCAGTTGCTTTCATACCACCCCTTAATCCTCCTTTTAGAGAACCATAAATGATGTATCTGAGGAGGTCTTATCGTAGGACTCCTTCTCAATAAACTACTGAAAGTGTGAACATCATAGGCTCACCTGCTGGGGTAACTTCAGAAGTAGCTGAGATGTTGCACAAGAATGACGCACGACCCTCTAAGCCTGCCCCAGAAGACGAATCAGTGGATGACGATGAAGGTGACCAATCTCATGTGGCATCTGAATCTAAAGATGTGGTTGAGGAAGGTGGTTCTAGTTTTGAAAATATAGATTTGGGCAACCTTAACGAGATTGAAGCAAGTCTAAAAGTGTTAGGTGAGCCTTCAACAATACTTAGTTTAGAGCCCGGAGCTTCAGCTTCAGCTATAAGGCTAGAGATCCAAAACACGTTTGCGAATGCTATATTACCACATTTATCTTCGGATAAAGCTGGAAGAGCTGATCAGGAACCTGCAGGGTTCATTGAAAGATCAGTACAAGAGGCAACCGAGAATCCTCCTGACACAAGTTTATCTGCCGTTGGTAGACATCATATAGGTATTGAATTCTTTCACAAAATCTGAATTATATTTCTTTTATTTGAAGTAACATAATCTTTCTTTTGCATGACAGCTGTTCGAGATTTTATTTATCCTTCATCTGAGGCAGAGTCTCAAACAACTACTATATCCATGACACTACAGACTAGTATCCATCTTGAGGGTATGGCAAAAATTTGCGTGCAAAGTTTTTGCTCCCTTTTGGCGAATAGGATCCAAGAAATTATAGAGAGGAACATTCCTTTTGCCTATATCAAGATGCCAACTGTCTATATGATTCAAGCAATTGAAAGCTTCCCTGGTCATGAAACCATAGTTGGGGATTTGAGAATATTACTCGACACACTCGAGTGGTGTGTGGTAAATCTTGGTTTTGCCCACCGTTGTAATCTCTCAGTGATTGAATCTGACGAACTCAACAAATTGAACGACGCTATTCATAAGGAGGAAGTTGTCTTGGTGAATTAGGAGAGGTCTCTTAAAGATCAAGTTATCAAAGCTCGTGAGGAATACAAATTTCTTTCTGCCTCTTCCATTAAATACGCTTCTTACCAAGAAAGGAATATCATGCGCATGGGTGAACTTACTGCCGAAATCAAAGCCTTTCAGGACGCCTATGCTTTGGAGGAGTCTTTCCGAGCTGAGAATACTGAGAAGTAGAAAGTTTTTGATGCTCAATCAAATGAGACTAGGAACAAGGTTGAGAGGCTTGATTTTTAACTTGTCACCCTAGAAGGGAAGCATGCTGAGCTGACACATTTCAAAGACGATGCTTCCAAAGCAGGCCAAAGTTAAATGTCGGAAAGCTAACTGAAAGCAATCTGAGATTGGTACTTTAAAGAAGGGGATTGCAGAGCCCTGTTAAATGCCTGAACATCTTTAAAGCTTTGTAATTTTTCTTCTTTTTCTTTTGATTTTGATGATGAAAATATCCTGTAACTTCATTGAATTTTAAAAATAAAGAACACTTTTCATCTTGCCGGAGATATTTGACATATGATATTTTTCAAGAGGTAATATGGACATAGAAAAATATCATATTTATGTGGACCTATTATCTATAACATGCTCAATTTGAGCATAGATCATAGATATAGAAATTGATGACTATCAGAGGTAATATGGACATGATAGAAATTATAAGTGGACCTATTATCCTTGGCATACCTAATTAGGTATAGATAATAGATATAGAAATTGATCATTATCACAGGTAATATGGACATGATAGATGTTATAGGTGGATCTATTGTCTTTAGCATACAAATTAGGCATAGATAATAGAGTAAGACATTTTGTCGGAGGTATTATGGACGTGACAAGTAGACTTTAGTGGACCCATTACTTATGTGCATTCGACTATATGCAAGCAATATGATATGATCATGAAGTATATCAGAGGTAATATGGACTTGATAGATACTCCTCGATAAATCTGCTCAGAGGTAATATAGACTTGGCAAAATTTATAGAATTCTTTCGAGAGAAAGTCGATGATATGGAATATTTCAGAGGTAATATGGACATGAATATTCTTTCAAAGTAAATTTATTCAGAGGTAATATGGACATGAAAAATTTACATATCTCTATAAAGGGTAGGTGTTCTAGAATAATTCATAGGTAATATGGACATAAATATTCTTTTAACAAAATAGATTATTTGATTCCAGCTGAGGATTTGAAGTAAGATGTCTTTAAAGCGACTTGGCTTTAATGATGATTTTTATAAATTGGAGAGATTATTTTTAGAAAATTTCTCTTACAAGAAAGTTTTGTAAGGATTGAGGGTGATTCCGTTAGGGAATTTTTGAGGACCCATTATTTATAACTTATCCAGTTCTGCTGGGATAAAAAATAATGGTTTGAAGTAAAAGAGATGTTTGATATTAATATGTAGGATATTCATTACTCCAGAAAGAAAATATAAACACTGTACAAAACTTGATGGAGAATGGAAGGCAATGTCTATTGTAATTTAGAAATAGTAGTTTTTTAAGAATTTGCTATTGATAAGCATCATAAAAAAAATCATCATTAGGCTTTGCTAGCCTGTATGCTCCATTCGAATACACTGATTCGACAATAAAAGGTCCTTCCCATTTAGCTACGAATTTTCTTTTGCTTTTATGTGTCACCACCATAGGCCTTCTTACTGGGAGAACTAGGTCGTCGACCTGAAAAACTCGCTCCTTCATATTCTTATTGAAGGCTTTATGTTAAGCTATGAATTGTTTCTCATCGAGTGCTTCTAATTCCTGTAACCGTAGATGGTCATTGTCTTCAGTTGTTAATTTATTGGATAAATCGATTCAGAGAGAAAGGATTTGAATCTTTAAAGGAAAAACTGCTTCACCTCCGTAGACCAAAGAAAATAGCATTATACTAGTCGAAGTCCATACTGTAGTTCGATATGCCCAAAGACACTCACCAAGTTTCTTATTCCAATTATGTTTGTTAGATGAAACAAACTTCTTGAGTAACTTAATAATAGTCATGTTGAAAGCCTCAGCCAAACCATTAGCTACGGGATTATAGGCTGTAGAGGCTACATTCTGGATTTGGTTTTTTTCACAAAATCGATAGAATTCATTGCTCACAAATTGTGGGCCATTGTCATGGACAATCCTTCGAGGTAGTCCAAAACGATAATTAATATGGTGTTTAATAAAGCTGATAACATTAGATGTTTTTACTTCAACAAGTGGTATAGCTTCGACCCATCTTGAAAAATAGTCAGTTATTGCTAGGATAAACCGATGTCCCCTAGAGGAAGGAGGATTAATAGGTCCAATGATATCCATTCTCCAAGCTTCAAAAGGCTATGATGCAGCTGTTAGATATAGAAATTCTGAAGGTTGATGTATAAATCTGTATGAATTTGACAAGCCTTGCATTTTCTTGAGTAATCTATAGCATCATCTAGTAGGCCAATAATAACCCAAACGCCTTAGCTAATCTTGTAATTTAGGACCAGGTTGATGGGCATCACAAGTACCATCATGAGCTTCACGAAGGGCCTGTTTAGCTTCTTCTTCAGATAAATATCATAGAATAAGTCCATCATATGATCTTCAATATTATTTTAGTAGCTGCATCATAAAAAAAGCGAAGGTAACGTCTCTTTATTGAAATAGCCTCTTTTGGATCGTCGGGAAGAATTCTATAAACAACATATTCTATAAATTGAAATCTCCAATATTTAAAGTCGACATTCACTGTTGCCGAATAGCTTTGTTGAACATCCAGATTATTCTTAGTACAAAATAATTCTCAACCAATTACGGTGATCGACTTCTGGGTATTGACTAGAGTAGCAAGTGATGCTGCCAAACCTCCTATTTCATCTGCTTCTGTATTTTTTAACTAATGTATATTTTCAATGAAGAATCCGAAGAAAGTAGCAGCTAGTTCGAGAGTTGTTTGATAATATGGAACAAGATCTTAATCACGAACCTCGTATTCTTCTTGAACTTGACTGACTATTAACTTGGAGTCGCCATAAGCTTCCAAATAATCTACCCCCCAGCTGTTTAGCCAACTGGAGTCCAATAAGTAGAGCATTATACTCTGCAAAATTATTGGAACAAGTTTCCATAGGAGAAAAAGCACGACGGATGACCAAATTATTAGGGGATATCAACACTACCCCTACTCCTGCTACGATGTTACCTTTGGGACCAGTTCTTGAAGCTCCATCGAAGAACATCCTTCAGACAGACTCTTTCGTCGTTGTATTAGACTCCAATATTTCATCATAGAATTTAGAATTATCTCCTATCGGGTGTGTAGTTAGGAAATTAGCTAGAGCTTGACCTTTAACTGCCTTCTAGGGTACATAAACCATATCAAAGGAGATAACAACATTGCCCAAGTAGCAAGGCGAGAGTTGAGTACACTTGGTTTGATCATGAGAACCCAGAGAGGTTAACCCTGGATATAACATGGATAGTTTATCTCATATGTAATGACACGTCTTTTGGATTGCAAAAATTAAAGCAAGACATTCATTCTCAACGGGGTCGTATCTGTGTTATGCACCAATCATCATACGACTCAAATAATAGATAGCTTGTTCATGCCATTCATTATTCTTTTGGACTAATAATGCACCAAAACAATGTTCAATTAAATGCACATACAACAAGAATGGTTTACCCACAACTGGAGTTACCAATATCGGAGGATTGGTGAGATATCTTTTAATGTCGTCGAATGCTTGTTGACATTTTTCATCCCATACAAAAGAGACTCCATTCTTTATTAGTTGAATGAAGGGTCGACATCGCCCGAACAGATTTAAAATAAACCTTCGAATGTAGGCCAACCTGTCTTGTAGACCACGAAGTTCTTTAATATTCTTTGGGGATCCATTTCTAGGATAGATTTAACTTTGTCGGGGTCAATATGTATTCCCTTTGAAGTTATGACAAATCCAAAAAATTTGCCCCTGAGACTCCTAAAGATGAATTTGTAGGATTCATCTTGAGTTGGTGCACACGCATCAATTCGAACACCGTTCTCAAGTCTTGAAGGTGATCACCCTTTGAACAACTTTTAACTGCAATGTCATCGATGTAGCATTCCACCATTTTTCGTAAATATTCGCAAAAAAATGTGCTCCTAGTGTGTTGATATGTGGCTCCAGCATTCTTTAAAGCAAAGGACATAACCATATAACAATTACCCCCAACGGTGTTCGGAATGATGTGTGTTTTTTGTCGGTTGGAAACATTTTAATTTGATTATAGCCTGAAAATTGATCCGTAAATGACATTCGTTCGAAGCCACAAGTGTATCAATCATGACATCTGTCATTGGAAGAGAAAACTCATCCTTTGGACAAGCTTGATTAAGATCTCGATAATCAATGCATACCCGAATCTTCCTATTTTTCTTCATAACCAGAACAATATTAGCAATCCAGTCAGGATGTTGTTCTTCTCGAACAAAGATACTGTCTATAAGTTTTTTTATCTTAGTCATCCATCATATCTGGACGGAAATGTAGTTGTTGTTGCTTTACAGGTTTGACAATAGAAAGTATATTAAGACGATGCATTGCTATCTATGTATCAAGTCCAGGCATATCTTCATAACTCCATTTAAACATATCTGTATACTCTTTAATGAGGTCGAGAAGAGAATGTTTATCTTCATCGGATAAACTTTTGCTGATGAATATTGGTTTAGGCGACTCTAAGATACCTAAATTAACTTGAACAACTTCATATTCAGTAGGAGGCTCCCGTTGTTCAAACCGTATTTCCCATTAGGTCTCAAGCTGTTGATCCTAAGGTTCGACTTCAAAAGGCTCAATAAAAGATCATCCTCTGTTTGATCGCTAGATACCGTATAAGTTGAGAAAATATCTCAAAATATTGTTTCCATACTGTGATTTGAATCCCATACTGAAGAATCAGAAGAATGAGAATATGTATCACTATCTTCTTCATCTACGATATTTGGTATAATAGGAGGAGTTACATATCCTAGCCCCGAACGAGTACGATGATAGTAGTCTTGTGGTTTCTTTTTTGGAGTTGGGATACGCAATGGTAGACGTCGACCTTTACCAAAATTAAGACCTTGCTGACTATTTAAGTCATAGCCCATTCTTTGAATAATATTCTTTGCTTGAGGTGTGTACTGATAAAGCTACATTCTACCAAAATCTGATTCAAGATCATCAATTAAATCATCTTTAGTAACCTTGACTCAGCAAAAAATGATTGGTGTCTCGACAATTGACCTAGCTGGTACTTCGAAGTAAGAATCCTCGTATGACAGACACGGAGTACTATTTCTTGAAGAAATAGATACAGGCAACGACAGCTTCGTATCAATGATAAGTGAACATAAAGAGTCTATAATTTTTAGACCATTTTTAGGAATACCTAAGTAATCAAAAGCAGAACCACTTTCATTAGATATGTATATGATTTTTTCTTCCAAAAAAAACATCCTTGGGAAATTTAATACATGGAGGTTTATTTACAACATTGCTCATTTATCGATCATAGCATGAGTTAGATCAATCAGCAAGGGCTCATCTAATTGAAATGGATGCTTGTTTCGATGGATCAACTACGAATGGTTCGTCTTTCTTGGTCCTCAGGTCAATCACCAAAGGTTCCTCCTTCTTCGTCCTAAGATCAATTACTAGAGGCTCCTCTGTCTTGATGTTCATTTTGTTCTTGCATAGATCAACAACAAAAGGTGTGCCACCCCCTGAACGAGTCTCCTATGAATCTCTAACATGCTCCTTCCACACAAGACCTTTCAAATATATGGCAAAAGGCTCTTCAACTGGCTTCTTCCATACAAGGCCTTTCACATATATGACTAAAGGTTCTTCTGTGGTTTGATCAGTAGATGCTTCTTCTAGCTCGCCTTTAATATCTTCCTCCTTGTCCACCATAAGATATAATGATTCATCGTCAGAGAGTCTTTAATCTAGTGGTTTATACAGCCTTGCATCAGAGAAATACACTTTGACCCATTTGAAAGTATTGACATCTGCAATTTCTGTATAGATTACTCCTTCATTCACATATTTGAAACATTGATGAAAAGTAGATGGTACAAGAAAATTTTCATGTATCTACGGTCGTCCTAACAGGACGTTGTAGGACTTGACATCAATAACATAGCATGTGACTTTAGTAAGAAGATTTTCGATCTGACACTTGAGACAAATTTTCTCTAGAGGATAACTTCGTCTGACATTGAAACCAGTGATAGTAGTAGAGGTTAGTGACAACTTGTGTATTGTATTCCCCAATATCTGAAGCAAGCTTAGTGGGATAACATTGACAGATGAGCCATGATCAATATTGTGTGGTCTACCTTACAAGACCCAATATACCCTGTATCGTATAGGGTTCTATCATGGTGGTTCTTCTTCAACAACATATCGTCTTGAGCAAAGATGATGTTAGAAATATTCTCTGACACATTATGCAAATAGGATAAGCTACAGGATCATCATCATCTGGTTCTCCTATCTGGGACAAATATGAGTCTGCATGTTACAATATTTTTCTCAATACCTCATGTGTATCTTTGGAGATACGGAGCAACTTGAATATGGATAATCGAGCTGGGGTATTGGCAAGCTATGCCAATATATCAAAATTGGAGGGCCTGTCGAGTCCAAACAGATTAGATTTCTTCAAGAATTTGTCAAACATCACTTCTTTCTGTTTTCCTTTTTTTAGAGTCTGCTTTGGTCGTCCTGATTCAGATGGAGCCAAAGTAGCAGGTGGATTAGGAGTAGGGGCTGTAGGAAAAGGATTATCCTCTTGCTTCTGATTTGAGGCACGTAGGTATGCTTTTCCGGATCTAGTTTCTCCGACTAGAGCTTTATTGACCATATTACATGGCTTACTATTCTTCTTCTTCTTATGAATTTTAGAAGTAGAAGGGGCAGATTTTGCATCCATATCTTGAAGAAGATCAAGATGGATCCACATAACCTCACCACGCTGAGTAGTGAGTGGTACGAGTCCGGTTGTTTGATCATGTATCAGGGGAAGATTGACGATGTGTAAGGATGCCTTAGGTATCAGTGTGACACTGTCTTGAACTTCAATTGCAGGGAGATCTCCAAACTGGAGGAAAACAAGATTCGTAGAAACATGTTTCTCATTTGTATGCAATGTGATGGCCTTGGAATCTAATAATTATTGAATGCGATTCTTCTACATAGAACAATCCTTTGTAGGGTAATACATATACTAATGATAGAAACAATACTTCGGATCATTGGTCTGCCCTACTTCCTCTGGCCTTCCAGGGGGAGGTAATTATTGAAGTACGTGTAGGCAACTCTAAGGGAGGGGGGTGAATAGAGTATGTGTCGATAATACCCAATTAAAAAGAACTTTATTCAAGTCTACCCAACAGAAATAATAATCAAAGTATAAGTGCGGAATATAAATAGAGATCAGAGAAGCATATGCAGACACAATAATTTTTAACCTGGTTTCCCTCATGGAGGACTAGTCCAGGCCTGAGAACTCTAGCTCAGGATTAAAATCCACTATTTGTTAAATAGCGTACAACCACATGCCTTTACTCAGAAGAGCATGCCAACTTCTTGTAGATTCGTGGATGGCGAGACTTGGAATTGTCCAAGTGACTTTATTTGAAACTCTTGTACACAAACTTCTAGTTGACTCGCACTGAGCACCTTAGGGGCTTGGGATGTTTTGTGGTTAGTTACATGGGAAGAATAAGCTCTTGAATGTATAGGCTATAGGAGAAGAGAAGATGAGAAGATTGGATGATTAAAAATAAGAGAAATCAAGGCCTATATATGCTAGTCCAGATAGGTAGAGTTTCGCTAGAACTCTGTCCCCAATATTCAAATATTTAGCCGTTGGACAACTAGCAACCAGCAAGCCCTAAAAATCAGGTCCTAAAATTAGGGAGGCAAAATTCGACCGGAACTCTGTATGGGGCAGAGTTCGATCTGAACTCTGTCTCCTAGAGGACAGAAAGTTCAAGTGGGCCTTTTGGGCTTTGCAGGTTTAGGAGTTTGTTTGGTGGAGCTTGGGTATTGAGTCTAGGGTTGAGATACTCAGTGCAACTCAACATACAATAGCCTAGACTCAATAAAAAGTAAAAGTACAGACTCAGATAACAAGTAATAGTAGCACTGTCGATGCAATCGTCGATGATGTTTGTCTTGAACTGATATGTGATGACGTTCTATTTTGGAGCTTGATGTAGCTTGATGTGTCAAGTTGGATTATAACAGATATCGTCTTGTTAATTATCAAAATTAGGTTGACTGCGATCCAGTTTGGGTCAACAATCACTTCCGTTTTGATAATTGACAAAAATATGATATTTATATGTCGCAACATTCATACCTGGACACATAGAATAAAAATGATAGCTCTCCCGTAGATGAACATGTCGGTTATCCCGTAAATAGATATGTCCTTTGACAAGTTCTAATCCAAGCAATCACAAAATAATATATATAGAAGCTTAAAGCACATATCAAGTATTCCAAAAGCAATATCAAGTATTCTCCCCCTTTGTCATTTAGCAAAATAAAATAATGGCTCCCTATAAAAATAGACAAAATGAATACACGCAATCACACAACTAGGAACCATAACCATAAAGAAAAAAGTACTAGCAGTTTTATACCTCAATACTGAACCAAAGTGCATAGTTTGGAAGGAAATACAATGTATAAAGGAAATAGAAATACTACAACTCAAAGTTTTTTTTTAAAAAACTACTACATAAAACAAAATAAAATTATAGCCTAACATCAGCATCATCATCAGGTAATAAACCACGACCATCATGGAGCACGAGATGGACCAGCAGAGTCTGAAGGGTCGCTGGCAGAGCGACGAGTCTCAACAAAGGCCACGTCCGGGTCCAGATATTGCCTAACCCATGTGCCGTCAATATGGTAACCTTTGCGAGAAGGGTCCCGTATGATAGGAATGACATAGTAGGATGGGGGCCAGGGTGTACTAGAGGTCGTGTAGCGAGTTGCTGATAGCACTCATCTGAAGTATGGTACGGTAGTCCGACTGGGTCCAGCGATCGTCTTCCAAACGGAAGTGATCGTACAACATCTCCTGGATGGAATCAAGAGTAGCAGGAGGCTCGGGCTCAGGAGCATCAGGAGCATCAAAGTCACACGATGCAGTAGTAGGAATAGTCCTACGTGCCTTGGACAGAGAGGCAGGAGCAGGTAGGAACTGACAGTCATCAAGAGGGATGTTGAAGGTACGAAAAAGCTTTGGAAGGTACATGGCATAGTCTAAGAATTTTGGTTTTGATCTCGCACGAATCATCCAATCCATCATCATACGAGGGAAGTTGAACGGAAGACAAAAGTGTAGATAATATAGAGCCGATATCTCAAGATAAGTGACTTCATTGGTAGATCCTGCTTTAGGCTAGATCGAGGAAAATATGATCCGATAGAGTTTATAAAAATAGTTGTTGAGATATTTGGCTCGAAGCTTGCGAGGACGTATGTTAGGAGAACACTTACGAGGACGTGTGTTAGGAGAACACAATACATCCTTGAAACCCTCAAGAGTGGTATCACCGGAGAATTGGAACTGTCGGGCATCAACAAGTTTTCCCAAGTGTTTGGTTCCGGGAGGTCAAGGTAATCGGTAAGTCCAAAATCTTTAAAAGATATGTCAATATCGACGACACAAGAATAAATTGTCGTCCTGAGTTAAATTATAGTAAAACATCTGTATAGCATTGAGATAGACAAGAGATGAAGTTGTGACAAGTTCATCTAGGCATAAATCATAAAAAAGTGCATCATATGCCGAAAAAATTATGATATTTATCGGATGGCCTGGGAACACACTACGTGAGCGAAAGTCCATGTACCACCCATTGTATGCTTCTAATGAGACAAAAATTTGCTCATTGTAGGTGTTGGGATTTGGTGGAGGTGGTGGATTGAACAAAGGATGACTAGGAGGAGAAGGAGGAGAAGGGTTAGATGAAGATGCCCCCTCACTTCTCAACCTCTTTCCTCTACCAAATAACTTTGGAGCCATTGATAATAAAAAGATGAATTTGAAAGAGATGAAAAATAGGAGTTATACCTCACAAAAGTAGTTGGAAATGGAAGAGATCCACCAAAAACCCTTAAATCGTGAGTTTAGGAAAGATAGCCCTAAGAATTAAGTTTTCTAGGGTTAGGGTTTGAGGATAAAGGGTTTTGCGGGAGGTAGAAGAAGAGAAAAGTGATGTGTGAGAGAGAGAGTTCGTGTATATGAGTATTAGGGCCAACAGGTCGGGTAAAATTATGGCCGTCAGATCAAAAATTGGATGGCCAGGAGCAGCTGGGGGTTCTGGAAGCAGGCACGCAGAGTTCGACCTGAACTCTGTGTAGGGCAGAGTTCGGCCCGAGTTCTGTGGCTCTGGCTCCAGAACAGAAAAAGGTTTAAAAAAACATTTTTGATAGGAAAAAATCTTGAATTTTAAATTTTGAATGTTACAAACCATAAAAATAGTGTAGCCATATAATAAATATTGTTTAAAACGATGATCATCACAGGGAACATACCTTAGGTTAGCTGTAGGGGCCGGATCCCAGCTAGCGGTAGTCCGAAGACTAGTGCACCGTGTCGCTTAGGCTTTTACGCCTTGTTGTCAAAAGGGCCCTTTCGGCTTGTACCCAAAGCAATGTTACCATATGAGCCCACTTCCCGAATATTTTAAAAAAAGTTTTATTTTAATTTTGGTTTAAATATTTTTAGTTAGCAAATAAAATTCTATTTTGAATTCCTTTGACTGACAAAGAGATTTGTCAAATAAGATTTTGTATTTAATAAATTATATCTTATATCTTAGATATTTGAGTTTATATAATATGTTTTAAATAATATTTGACAAATCAAATTTGTATTGCAATCAAGTATTATATTTAAACTTAAATATTTATTTGATTTATAATTACGATTCCATCCTACAAGTAAATTGATAATATCAACATTACTATAATCTCTTATTGTGAGCAATTATTAGATTTAGATTCAAATCTAAATTTGATTGGATTCAGTCTTAATGGCTATATTATCTTAGATGGGTTTTGTATATGAAAATATACATTTAAGAATATTGGAATCATTCGTATCAATATTTGGATATTTGATTTTATGAAATGTACTTTAAGTATTATTTAAAATATTAGACATTATTTTGAATACTATTATTGTGATCAAGTATGGGTTAAGATTTGATCAATCTCTTATTTATTGGTTTAAATCTGTGAAATGTAAATCATCTCTTTCCCTTGTGCTCAACCCAAGTCCAAAGCCTTGGCCTAAGTTAGCCTAACACAAACTCTCTACCATATATGTAGGCTGTGGTAGCAGCATATAGGAAAGGATAGAACAACCCTAGCCGCAATGCTAAGAATCCTCCCTTCTCTTCCTCTTACTTAGACGCAACAATGCATCCTCCATTGCAACCCCTTCCTCCGAAACCACACCATGGCCTCAAGTGTCCCCACCTCCTTCTACTTCTTCATCGACTTTCAGTGCCCATGCCTCACTCCGAACGCCGACTGCCCTCGTTTAAACTACCTTCCATCTCCGTAACTCGCTTCGAACAGCGCAGTAGTGCTGCACCAACTCTGGCGGCAATCTCTGAGGCCATCCATGGCGTTAACAACGCTCCCTCCGGCTCAAGCTAACCCTCTTCCCGTGGAGGCAGCCACTGGCATATGACTCATGCGACATGCCAACATGTTCTTCCCATTGACCTACCGCTAGAACCACCAGCACACACTCCACCACCATACGTCGACCCCTCCGGGCTGAGCCAGCGACCACGGCAACTGCGCTACCGATCACAACCGCAAACACCGCCGCGCGGGACCACAGGGGTAATCACCGTCGCCTAGCCGGATTCGCCCCACGCAGCCATTCTATACTTTCGTGTGGCATGCGTCATCACGATCCGTTGTTGAGCCACGCTTCGTCGACGTTTTTCAGCCCAGTCGGGCGGTTCCCGACCTACTTCTGCCCAGGCTCCGCTGAGCCTCTGCCAGTGCCTCCTCGCCGAAGATGGACCTCCTCGTCCATTGCTGCCGGCAGCGAATGCCTTCGTCTAGCGCTCCTTCGATGAACCCAGTGCCAGCACAAGGTAAGAAATCCTTTCTTCTTTCTCTTCCCTACAAATTCATCACACTTTTCTCTACCTCTCTCTACAATTCTCTTAAGTTGCAGAAACTATAATGGGAGAGAGATAAAATAGTGCATTTATTATTCCTCTTTAACTTTCTCTCTGTCTTCCTCGGCATGTGGGAACACAGTGAAGAATATAGGTTGTAGTTTATTTATAGTTATAATTAATGGAATGACTATCTAAAACTAATTGTCTTCTTTTCTTACTATGTTATTATTATTATTATTATTATTATTATTATTATTATTATTATTATTGGACAACTATTTAGGGTTGAACTAGTATGGGATTTGACCTAAATCTACTAAAAGGATTTCTACTATATCTATATTATTTTAGCATTGTCTTGCATTTGAGATTATTGGTATAAATTAGAATTTAATACATTGGGTTTATTTCAAGGCTTACAAATAATTTTATAAACATTCTTATATATTTTATTAGGGCTCGAAAGCTAAAAATATATTATTAGGTTTAAGGATATAGTTTTAAAATCGTATTATAACAAAATATTATTTTCAAATTTGGATTAGACGTCTAAAATATATTGTTATATTACTATGGTACAATATTGACCTAAACTATACTTTGACAAACTTTAGTTTTTCCCTAAAGTGATTTACTAGATTTTTCAAAACGGATTTATCTAAAATTATTCTAAATACTTTTCTAAAAAGGTCATAGATATCTTATGCAGGTTTCCTTCATATGTATTCTTGTCAATGACTAGATCAAGTTCTCCTAGATAGAAACCTTGATCATGGCTAATAGTGTTCATATTTTTCTTTGCCACTTTGGAATTTCTACACATCAACTATGGTAAATTGAACAAATCGAGACACAATGGAATTGTCATTTTCTCCGGCTAAGGACCTCAGGCAAGTGCACTTTCTGATTGCTTTCGATTCATAGTAGTCTTTTCATTTCATGTTTATACATATATCTTGCTGCTTGTTGACACGCTCGTCACACGGAGTAGTCGGGAGGGGAAATATCTTAGTAGACATGTGGACTACCCAGAAATATCCCCAAAATGTCTATTCTTGTATGATAGTAGCTGCACACGACACGTGCAGAGAGCCGAATTTACCTCCTAGCCGTTCACATGTCGAAACAGATATTTCACACCACATAGGTAGATGTCTTTTTATTTTTTCCTTTACTTCTCCACGGTGCCATGTCATCATTACTTTCTATTTTTTTTTATCTCTCATATGTTATTTTCATGTCTTGTTAATTCTATTGTGTTTTTTGTATTGCCGTCGGTTTGTGTATTTGTTCCATTTCTGACTAGAAACCAACATTTTTCAGGCTAGCTGTGGCTTCACTTAGCTTGGGAGATTCGGGTGTACTTGCAGACAGAAACCTAGAAATAGAAAGCAGTTGTATCAATTTCATTAATTATAAAATCTTGTATTTTTTAAAATATAGATCTTGTAAATGTTGTAATAAACTTATAAATGTGAATGAGCAACAAATATTATATTTTGTGATTTTGAGCATTTATTTCTTGCGGGCTTGACAACGTTCTACCGCCGGCTCTGCGGCGTAGGCTGGCTTGGACACGTCTCGTATCCGAAAAAGCGGGTGCGGGTCGTGACAAATTTTTATGGTGGCCCATGCAGGTCAGTTTTAGCAAAATTGTGCGAACTCGTGGTAGTACCATATTAGTCGTACTACTGCGAGCCTGCGACTAGGAAATGGTCATTCACAACTAGGAGTAAATTAATTTTAAGAGAATGGTTAGGACTAGGAGTCCCTAGTTTAATCTGACAGTTGGGTAGTTATGGTTGCTACATAGGCCTCATTGAATTCTAAATCCTGCTAGATATTTTTATAGAAGGATGCACTATTGTATCCTGAATCGATGGTATTTCTGAAGTAGGTAAATTCGTAACCCCCTTTCCGAAGGTTTGGAAAATATTCTTTTATTTGTTCGAATTAAATATGATTTTTAGAATTTTATAAATATTTATTATAAAGGGTCTTAGTCACGGTTAAGTTTTGGAGCGGAAGATGACCAAGAATTTTGGCACTAAGAGTGTAGTCGAGTGTCTTGACTAGTGTTCTGGCCCTGGTAGAGAAGGCCGAGCCATAGGTGTGCACTAACTAGGAAAACCAGGCCAAATCGCGACATAACCCTAGGAATAATTTTATTATTCATTATTAGGATTATTGACTTTTAGAAGACCTGGTTGCTCCAAGCTAACCCGAACTCAACCCAAGTCCTGGTGGTCATGTAGTGCGACCCACGTCGTCCATGTAGATATATAGATGTGTATATATGTTGGTAGTCCATTTCTAGTATTGTGAATAATTTTTATAAATTATATATTGGATATAATAGATGTATTATTGCTCTTTAAATTTACATTTTCTTGGAAATCGGATAACTTTCTCTTAGAATAATAATTTGGGAATTTTGGGATTTACTTAGGCTATACATATATATTGGTGTAAAAATATATTCATAATAGGTAGACATAGTGCTCTATGCATACTTTCCTCTATCTTGTATATTAGATAAATATAAATTTAAGTTTATATTTATTTTGCCTTTGGTCATTTTTTTCCTAATCAAGATCATTTGTACAACTCTATCTTATGTCTTTTCTAAGCATCGCCATATCAAAAGTTCGTACCACTTATATTCTTTCCCTTGGACCTACAGAATTATTTTAAAAATAACTTCTCACTTAATTGTCTATTAATCTCGAGTTAAGTTTTTAGGATTCAAAAGTTTCCTCTCCATCGTTGAATATTGAATATCTGTAAAACAAGGGTTATAAGATTTTACTTATCTTGCCTTCGACCATGTCCTTTCTAACCAATCGTTTCTCCTTTCAAGAGGCTGACCTTATCTTGAAGAACAGATACTTGCACTTTTTCTATCTTTATCAACTTATATGATATTTTGAACCCCTTTTGATACTCTTGGAGATATAGTTGGAATAATTTTGATGCCTTGCGAGGACAAGACAACAGCGCACTATCGTCACTTATTTGAATTATTAAGACTGCCGGTTCACTGCAGCCAGCAGCGCACTAGCGAGGCATGACCCCTAAGTTGAAATAATTCCAGATAAGCGTGGGTGATCGAATATTATTAATATTATGTCCCGGTCGTCCTATTTTATCTTTGAGTTATTATGTCAACATTAATTGGATAGAATTGATAGGGTATCTGATTATCGTATCCTTGCTTGAGTCGTGGAACTAAGAGTTTACTGCAGCCAGATATCACTGGCGAGGCATGGATTCTCGGTGAAACAACTTCAGGTGTGTATATGGTTTTTGAATACCCTGGAGGCTATATCTTTTATTGGCATGTAACTATTGATTTTTTTCATGACCCGTAAAAATCTTGCACTCTCACCCCAAACTGATTTGGTATTCTATTTTTTTATTATCATATTTTAAAAGCTTGTAATTCTTTCCTTCTTATCTTCTTTCGTACCTTCTATTCGTCGAGTCGCTATTTGATTCTTCCTTATTTAACACCTATTACTATATTTTAATTCCATATTCCACTAGATTCATAATCGCACCTAGATTATATGATTATATGATCATGCCTACATAATTGATCGTGCTAAAACGATTTCGATTTGGATCATCCTTATAACTTTGATTGCAACTGGACTATCTCTATATTTTGATCGTGTCAAATTTGCAATCGTGCCTAAATAATTTTGCTTCGTGCCAAAATAATTACAAATTTTGATCGTCCTTAAGCGACTTTGATCGTGAGTAAACTTTTTTTACTATAATCATAATCGTGCCATACCTCAACTCAATTTTTGCTCAACTATGATCGTGACTATTTTAATCATGCTCATGCTCGTGCCAACCTTTTAATTTTGATCACGCTTAGATGACTTGCATGATTAACCTTGATCATGACTGCATCTTAGCGGCATCTAAGTGATTTCAACCATGTTTGGACTTTATCTAAATTTTGATCGTTGACCATGCCCATATAATCTAATAGTAGTTAATTGTGTCTAACGACTTCTCTTGTTCAACTAACACTATTTTGATTATATCCTTGGCCATTTTGACTAGATCTTTTGGACTATATTCTAACCATGCCACGTGGTATCTTTTCTAAAAAGGTTCGATTCTATTCACAATCTAACTCATTTGATCATTAATCATAGCATTTTTTAGTCATGCATAATCGTGTATTTCGAAACTTCGTAGAAGAAAATTTTTAAGGTAGGTAGAGCCATCGATTGAGGAATTATCTTTGAGGTTATTTTTAGCTTTTATGTCGATTTTTTTTTGAGAACATTTTCTGGCATTTTAGGATTCATGACCATAGCCTTAGGTTCCAACACCAAGCAATATCTATTTTCCTTCTTCTAATTTTACCCTAAATTGCTCAAAATCCTCAATAAATACTTTCTTATCTTTTCATCTACTGGAATCAATATTTTTTTTCTCATTAATTTTCTATCTTTTACCGATCCACCAAGTCCGTCTATCCTATTAGTTCTTAAAATCGAGGACGAATTACTTTTTAAGGTGGGTAGATTTGTGAGACCACTTCCCGGATATTTTAAAAAAAGTTTTATTTTAATTTTGGTTTAAATATTTTTAGTTAGCAAATAAATTTCTATTTTGAATTCCATTGACTGACAAAGAGATTTGTCAAATAAGATTTTGTATTTAATAAATTATATGTTATATCTTAGAGATTTGAGTTTATATAATATGTTTTAAATAATATTTGACAAATCAAATTTGTATTGCTATCAAGTATTATATTTAAACATAAATATTTATTTGGTTTATAATTACGATATCCATCCTACAAGTAAATTGATAATATCAATGTTACTATAATCTCTTATTGTGAGCAATTATTAGATTTAGATTCAAATCTAAATTTGATTGGATTCAGTCTTAATGGCTATATTATCTTAGATGGGTTTTGTATATGAAAATATACATTTAAGAATATCGGAATCAGTCGTATCAATATTTGGATATTTGATTTTATGAAATATACTTTAAGTATTATTTAAAATATTAGACATTATTTTGAATAATATTATTGTGATCAAGTATGGGTTAAGATTTGATCAATCTCTTATTTATTAGTTTAAATCTATGAAATGTAAATCATCTCTTCCTTTGTACTCAACCCAAGTCCAAATCCTTGGCCTAAGTTAGCCCAACACAAACTCTCTACCATATATGTAGGCTGTGGTAGCAGCATATAGGAAAGGATAGAACAACCCTAGCTGCAATGCTAAGAATCCTCCCTTCTCTTCCTCTTCCTTAGACGCAATAATGCATCCTCCATTGCAACCCCTTCCTCCGAAACTACACCGTGGCCTCAAGTGTCCCCACCTCCTTCCACTTCTTCATCGACTTTCAGCGCCCATGCCTCACTCCGGTCGCCGACTGCCCTCGTTTGAACCACCTTCCATCTCCGCAACGCGCTTCGGACAGCGCAGCAGTGTGTGCCAACTCTGGCGGCAGTCCCTGAGGCCATCCATGGCGTTAACAACGCTCCCTCCGGCTCAAGCTAAACCTCTTCCCGTGGAGGTAGCCACTGGCGTATGACTCGTGCGACATGCCGGCGTGAGCCACCGTTAGAATCACCAGCAGACACTCCACCACCACACGTCGACCCCTCCGGGCTGAGCCAGCGACCATTGCAACCGCGCTACCGATTACAACCACAAACACAACCACGCAGGACCGCAGGCGGTGATCACCGTCGCCTAGCCGGATTCGCACCACATCGCAGTTCCGCACTTCTGTGTGGCCTGCGTCGTCGTGATCCGTTGTTGAGCCACGCTTCGTCGACGTTTCTCAGCCCAGTCGGGCGGTTCCCGACCTACTTCTGCCCAGGCTACGCTGAGCCTCTGCCAGCGCCTCCTCGCCGAAGTCGGACCTCCTGGTCCTTTGCTGCCGGCAGCGAATGCTTTCATCCCGCGCTCCTTCGATAAACCCAGTGCCAGCACAAGGTGAGAAATCCTTTCTTCTTTCTCTTCCCCACAAATTCATCACACTTTTCTCTGCCTCTCTCTCCAATTCTCTTAAGTTGCATAAACTATAATCGGAGAGAGAGAGAGAAAATAGTGTATTTATTATTCCTCTTTAACTTTCTCTCTATCTTCCTCGACATGTGGAAACACAGTGAAGAATATAGGTTATATTTTATTTATTGTTATAGTTAATGGAATGACTATCTAAAACTAATTGTCTTCTTTTCTTACTATGTTATTATTATTATTATTATTATTATTATTATTATTATTATTATTATTATTATTATTGGACAACTATTTAGGGTTGAACAAGTATAGGATTTGACCTAAATCTACTAAAAGGATTTCTACTATATCTAAATTATTTTAGCATTGTCTTGCATTTGAGATTATTGGTATAAATTAGAATTTAATACATTGGGTTTATTTCGAGGCTTATAAATAATTTTATAAACATTTTTATATATTTTATTAGGGCTCGAAAGCTAAAAATATATTATTAGGTTTAAGGATATAGTTTTAACATCGTATTATAACAAAATATTATTTTCAAATTTGGATTAGAAGTCTAAAATTTATTGTTATATTACTATGGTACAATATTGACCTAAACTATACTTTGACAAACTTTAGTTTTTCCCTAAAGTGATTTACTAGATTTTTCAAAACGTATTTATCCAAAATTATTCTAAATACTTTTCTAAAAAGGTCATAGATATCTTGTGCAGGTTTCCTTCATATCTATTCTTGTCAATGACTAGATCAAATTCTCCTAGATAGAAAACTTGATCATGGCTAATAGTGTTCATATTTTTCTTTGCCACTTTGGAATTTCTACACATCAACTATGGTAAATTGAACAAGTCGAGACACAATGGAATTGTCGTTTTCTCCAGCTAAGTACCTCAGGCAAGTGCACTTTCTGATTGCTTTCGATTCATAATAGTCTTTTCATTTCATGTTTATACATATATCTTGCTGCTTGTTGACACGCTAGTCACACAGAGTAGTCGGGAGGGGAAATATCTTAGTAGACGTGTGGACTACCCAGAAATATCCCAAAAATGTCTATTCTTGCATGATAGCAGCTGCACACGGCACGTGCAGTGAGCCGGATTTACCCCCTAGCCGTTCACATGTCGAAATGGATATTTCACACCACATAGGTAGATGTCTTTTTATTTTTCCTTTACTTCTCCACCGTGCCATGTCATCAATACTTTCCAGTTTTTTTATCTCTCATATATTATTTTCATGTCTTGTTAATTCTATTGTGTTTTTCGCATTGCCATCGGTTTGTGTACTTGTTCCATTCCTGACTGGAAACCAACATTTTTTAGGATAGCTGTGGCTTCACTTAGCTCGGGAGATTCGGGTGTACTTGCAGACAGAAACCTAAAAATAGAAAGCAGTTGTATCAATTTCATTAATTATAAAATCTTGTATATTCTTTAAATATAGATCTTGTAAATGTTGTAATGAACTTAGAAATGTGAATGAGCAGCAAATATTATATTTTGTGATTTTGAGCATTTATTTCTTGCGAGCTTGACATCGTTCTACCGCCGACTCTGTAGCGTAGGCTGGCTTGGACACGTCTTGTATCCGAAAAAGCGGGTGCGGGTCGTGACATACCATGAATGATGTACGTTATAATCGTTATTTATGTAGGTACAACTTATTATATGACAGTTTCATCCAAAATTCCTAACTCTCGACGAAGAAAATTGAAGCGTTCTTCGGCTAGTGCTTTTGTAACGAAACTGCTAGCTGATGTTCAGTGTCAATGAATTCTAAGTTAATAGTGTCGTGCTGTTGATGATCACGCAAGAAATGATGTCTAATCTCTATATACTTTATGCGAGAGTGACATACTGGGTTCTTGGTCAAACTTATTGCACTAGTATTATCACAGAAAATAGGTATGTGCTTAAATAGTAAGTTATAGTCTTCAAGAGTTTGCTTCATCTACAGAATCTGTGCATAACAACAACTAGCTGCGATGTACTCAGCTTCTATTGTGGATAGTGTGACAGAATTCTGCTTCTTGCTAAACCATAAGACAAAAGCCTTTCCTAAAAAATGACACGTGCCGCTGGTACTCTTACGGTCGACTCTGCATCCCGCAAAATCGACATCAAAATATCTGATTATTTCAAAGGAAGTGGTTTTGGGATACCACAAGCCTACCGTAATCATTCCTTTAAGATATCTAAAGATACGCTTAACAGCGGTCATATGTGATTCTTTAGGATTAGCGTGATATCTAGCACATAAGTAAATGCTAAACATAATATCGGGACGACTAGCAGTTAAATAAAACAGACTACCAATCATACCTCGATACTTACGTTGATCAACTGGTTTGCCGCTTTCATAAGGTTTTAGCTTTATTGTAGTAGCCATAGGAGTGCTGATAGGTTTGATATTGTCAAGCTCAAACTTTTTCAGCATGTCCGTTGTATACTTCGACTGACTGATGAAGACGTCTTACAAGTATTGTTTGATTTGTAGTCCAAGGAAGTAGTTGAGCTCCCACATCATGCTCATCTCAAACTCGTTCTGCATACACTTAGCAAAATATTTGCATAGACCCTCCTTAGTAGACCCAACTATGATATCATCTACATAGATTTGTACTAGTAAAACAGTGTCATCAAGGGATTTTATAAAAAGTGTAGTATAAAATTTTCCTTTTGAAAAACCTTTATCAAGTAAGAAAGTACTAAGGTATTCATACCAAGCTCGAAGAGCTTGTTTGAGGCCATAAAGAGCTTTCTTAATTTTAAAAACATGGTAAAAAAATTTGTGATTTTCAAAACCAGGGGGGTTGCTTGAAAAAAAACCTCTTCTTTAATAAAACCATTAGAAAAGCACTTTTTACATCCATTTGAAAAGTTCAAAGTTTTGGAAATTTGTAAAAGCGCAAATCATCTGAATAGATTTAAGTCGTGCAACAGAAGCATACATCTCATCGTAGTCGATACCCTCCTCTTGATTGTATCATTGAGCTACGAGACGAGCCTTATTGTGAGTGACCGAACCGTCTTTATTAACTTTGTTGTGAAAAACCCATATGGTACCAATGATTGAATGATCAGCAGGTCTAGGAACAAGTTCCCAAACCTGATTTTATTCAAATTGGTTGAGTTTTTCATGCATTTGCAGATATCCAAAATTTATCGTTAAAAGCTTCTAAAATATTTTTAGGTTCAATTTGAGAAATAAAAGCAGTGCTAGCAATAGAATCTCTTAAAAAAGATCGAGTATTTACCATTTTTGATACCTCACCTATTACCAAGTTTTCTGGATGTGAAGGTTTGAATTAGAACTTCTTTGGTAAGCTATCCAGAGAACTGGTTTCGGGTGGTGTATCCACAGGAGTGGAAGTTGATGGTTCATCATCACCAGGAATGAGAGATGTACTATTGTCCTCATCAAAAGTTATGTTAGTAGACTCTTCAACAATCATGGAGCGTTTGTTGAACACTCTATATCCCTAACTCTTGGAGCATAACCAAGAAGTATTCCTTCGTCAGCTTTGGCATCAAACTTGCCTAAGTTTTCTTTAGTATTCAGGATAAAGCAGCGATAACCAAATACTCGAAAGCAAGAAACATTTGGAGTACTTCCAAACCAAAGCTCATTGGTTGTTTTCTTCGAAATAGGTTGAATCAAAACCCTATTCAAAATATGGCACGTTGTGCTGACAACTTCTACCCAAAAATATTTTAGAAGAGAAAATTGATTTAGCATGACTCTAGCCATATCGCCAAGAGTCCTATTGTTTCGCTCTACAACACCATTTTGTTGAGGAGTTCTAGGACAAGAAAACTCATGATTAAAGCCATTTAAATCAAAAAACTTTTCAAAATCAAACTTTTTGAATTCGCCACCATGATCACTTCGGATACGACTAATCATGTAGCATTTTTTGTTTTGGACCTTTTTAGCAAAAACTTTAAAAACTGAAATGGTATCATTTTTATTTGCAAGAAAGAAAACCCAAATGAATCTTGAAAAATCATCAACAATAACGAAAGCATAGAGTTTTCCGCCAAAATTGGCTACTCTACTAGGACCAAATAAATACATATAGAGTAATTGCAAAGGTCGAGTGGTACTTACAGTGTTGATGAATTTAAAAGAAGATTTGGTAGCCTTATTCTTTTCACATTCGACACATACCGTATCCTTTTTGAATATGATTTCAGGCAATCCTCTTACTAGCTTCTTGGTAGATAGTCTCGATATGATATCCATGTTAGCATGACTAAGACGCTGATGCCATAATAGCCTTTCATGTTTGTGGGCATAAAGGCATCTACCTGTACTATTAGTATCTCTAGATAGATAAAAAATATATGTGTTATCTTCCCACATCCCTTCGAAAGCGATGTCTCCAGATGATCTATCATAGATAAAGCATTTAGTTTTACTAAAGTTAATATCATATCCGTGATCAACAAGATGACTAATGTTGAGCACGTTATGCTTTAACTCGGTCACTAAACAGACATTCTTAATAATGGGAGAATGAGGATAACCAATTGTACCGTTACCTATGATATAGCCTTTTAGATTGTTACCGAAGGATACATATCCTTTTCGTTTCATTGATAGTATTGCGAATAGATTCGCATCTCCAGTCATATGTCGCAAGCACCCACTATCGAAAATCTATTTGCTTCTAGTTTGAGAAGGAAGGTCCACCTACACCATGAGTAGATGTGACCTTTGGTACCCAGATTCTTATGGGTCCTGAAAAGTTAGTCTTCGGTACCCATGCATATATATTAATATCCACTAGTTTTCTAATTCTATACTGTGGTGATATATGTCCATATAAACCACAGTAAGTACATGTAGCATGCATATTGGTGTTGGGTGCAGGATGATAGTGATGTCTACATATGGGTGTAGGATGATGATAACTATTACATGTAGCAGCAGGATGATTATAACTATGTGTGTGTGTTTTACGTGCTGCATGGGAGTAGGTGTACATAAAGGCATGTTTTTATGTAGTATGTGGATGAGTGTTCTTGTAATGACGTGCTCTCTTGTGTTGAGCCGTCTGGTGTTTAGTGTAAGTGTTATGATTATGGGATCGAATTTGAGGTTGAATAACCTATTTACCTAGTCTAATCTCTAATTTCATAGAGACAACATGCAACTCATCACATTTAGCAGTAAGACCATTTATTCTACCAGTAGGAATCTTGTACTTGTTTGTCTCTTCAGCAAGTTCTTTATTTAAAGCAGTGATATCATGTGTTTGCTTCTCAATAAGAGATTCGGCATCGTGTAAACTTAACTTAAGCTTAGACACCTCCTCAGTATTTTTCGTAGGTGTAGTATTTCTAATATTTTTTTAATAAGCATAAAAGTCTATAGATCTCGGCTTCATGAGCCATAATTTTATCCTTAGCATATTTATATTTGTTAATAACCTTTTTGTGGTCTTCAAGTAGATCATTAAAGACATCACCTAGTTCATCAAATGAATCATTTACCTTATCTGAAGTTGCCATTAGGCAGATGTTTGCCGTATCTTGTGGATAGTCCTATTCTTCGTCTGAATTACTGGCTTCGCTTTCGTGCCAGATGCTAGTGTTGGTATACTTCCTTGAGGTTGGCTTCTTGTATGGCTTTTTGTATCTGCTTTCTTTCTTTGCTACAGGATAATCTTTTATGATGTGTTCCATCTTCTTGCATCCAAAGCAGGTGGGTTCTTTCTTATCGTATTTTTGTTACTTCTTCCTTCGGTTGAAGCATAGGAACTTATTAAAATTTTGAACCATGTGTGCTTGATCGTCACCTTCGGAATTATCGTCATCTATTTCCTCTGAAATGGTTTCTTTTTATTTTGGAGCAGTTTCTTCAAAATCATTGAGGTCGACCTCATGCGTCATCAATTAGCCCATTAGAGTTTCTAGTGACATAGCCGTAAGATCATTTCCTTCGATAATCATTGTGACCTTGGAGTTCCAGATCTTCGGCAATCCTCTTAGCACTTTTCTTATCTTCCCATGGTTGGAATATACTTTGCCAAAGGAAGATAGAGGGTTAACGATGTCGAGGAGTCTGATGAACATCTGAGTAATCGTCTCATTCGACTTTATTTTGAATGCCTCGTATTCTTGTATCAGACGTCTGATCTTTGATTCTTTAACTTGTGTGGTTCTTTCATGAGTCACCTCCAGAAGCCTCTATACTTCGTGTTTGGTGGAGCATGTAGTGACCCTGTTGAATTCAGTCTTTTCTATTATACAAAAGAGAGCATTAATAGCCCTAGCATCTAGACTTGCCTGTTTCTTTTCCTGGTCAGAATATTTGTTGTGGGGTTTTTCAACAAGAGCCCCCTCGATAACTATTTTGGTAGGTTTCTTATAACCATCTGTGACGATGGTCCACAGATCAAAGTCTAGAGACTTGAGATAAAAACTTATCCTAGTTTTCCAATAGGTGTAGTTAGTTCTGTCAAATAGGGGTGGCCAATTTGTGGACTGTCCTTCACCATAGTTGGAAAAGGTCGGTTGTGTGGTTGCCATAGATCAGCTCTTAGGATGTTAATCCAATATAAGAGAACAGAGCTCTGATACCAATTGAAGTACGTGTAGGCAACTCTAGAGGTGGGTGAATAGAGTATGTGTCGATAATACCCAATTAAAAATAACTCTATTCAAGTCCACCAAACAGAAATAATAATCAGAGTATTAGTGCGGAATATAAATAGAGATCAGAGAAGCATATGCAGACACAACTATTTTTAACCTGGTTTCCCTCATGGAGGACTAGTCCAGGCCTGAGAACTCTAGCTCAGGATTAAAATCCACTTTTTGTAAAATAGCATACAACCATTTGCCTTTACTCAGAAGGGCATGCCAACTTCTTACAGATTTGATGATGGCGAGACTTGGAATTGTCCAAGTGACTTCTTTTGAAACATTTGCACACAAACTTCTAGTTGACTCGCACTGAGCACCTTGGGGGCTTGGAAAGTTTTGTTGTTAGTTAGATGAAAAGAATAAGCCCTTGAATGTATAGGCTATAGGAGAAGAGAAGATGAGAAGATTAGATGATTGAAAATGAGAGAAATCAAGGCCTATATATACTAGTACATATAGGCAGAGTTCGGCCATAACTCTGTCCCAAATATTCAAATATTTAGCCATTGGAAAACTAGCAACCAGGAATCTCTAAAAATTAGGTCCTAAAATTAAGGGGGCAGAATTCGGCCTGAACTCTATGTAGGGCAGAGTTCGGCCAGAACTCCGTCTCCTGGAGGACAGAAAGTTCAAGTGGGCTTTTTGGGCTTGGCAGGTTTTGGAGTTTATTTGGGGAAGCTTGGGTATTAAGTCTAGGGTTGAGATACTCAGTGCGACTCAACTTATAATAGCCTAGACTCAATAAAAAGTAAAAATACAGACTCAGATAACAAATAACAGCAGTACGGTCGAAGCAATCGTCGATATTGTCTCTCTTGAACTAATATGTGATGATGTTATGTTTTGGAGCTTGATGGACCTTGATGTGTCAAGTTGGATTATAACAGATATTGTCTTGTTAATTATCAAGATTATGTTGACTGCGATCCAGTTTGGGTCAAAAAATTTTGATAATTGACAAAAACATGATATTTGTAAGTCGCAACATTCATACATGGATACATGGAATAAATATGATAGCTCCCCCGTAGATGAACATGTCGGCTCCCCCGTAAATAGATGTCCTGAGACCAGTTCTAATCCAAGCAAGCACAACATAATGTATATAGAAGCTCAAAGCACATATCAAGTCTTCCTAAAGCAAATATCAAGTATTCTCCCCCTTTACCATTTAGCAAAATAAAATAATGGCTCCCCCATAAAAATAGACAAAGTAAATACATGCAATCACACAACTAGGAACCATAACCATAAAGAGAGAAAGTACTAGCAGTTTTATACCTCAATACTGAACCAAAGTACATAGTTTGGAAGGAAATAGAATGCATGAAGGAAATAGAAATACTACAACTCAAATTTTTTTAATAACTACTACAAAAAAAATAAAACTATAGCATAACATCAGCAGCATCAGCAGGTAAAAAACCACAACCATCATGGAGCACTGGATGGACCAGCAGAGTCTGAAGGGTCATTGGCAGAGCGACGAGGGCTTCATTGAATGTATAGTGTGGCTCAGGCATCGGAGCAGCTGGAGCTTTTTGTTTGGGCTGGGAAGTAGCTGCGAAAATATATACCATAAAGGACTCCTTCCCTTTATTGTTTTTTCCAGAATTATTAATATTCTGGAAGCCCTATCCTTTATCTTATGGTGACTTCAATCTAATCAAATGCAAAACCTGGACAGATTCTTCAGCCTTCTCGGTAGCAGTAATAAAAGCTGGCCAATCATTATAATCTCCAGGGCCAACATAGAATCTGATTGTGGGTAACTAATTACCCCAACATGTATCAATCAAAAATGACTGAGGATCCCCGGGGTGTAACTTCTTTGCTAGTCTCCTGAACCATTCAATGAATTCACGTGCCGACTCTTTGTTATCCTGCTTTATTGCAATAAGATTTTGGCATGGAGACATCACATGTCCCCTCATAGAATCTGTTAAGGAACTATTTATCCAAGTCTTTGAAAGTTTTAATACAATCATCAGGAAGATTGCAAACCATTCGAAGGCCACTCCCTTCAGGGTACCGATAAATAATTTAGACCAAAGTGCACCATTCTTTGGTACGTGAACGGTCTGGGAGTAAAAATATGTCAAATGCTGTCTAGGTGAGCCTGTTTCATTATAAGGAATCAGAGATCGGGATTTGTACTTTGGATAACAAACCACATTGTCCCATTCGAAGGATAAGGACGTGACATTTCCATTTGATGGAGCTCCTTCTTTAAAGTTATATCATCTAGTCAGGCATTGATGCCTCAAATAGTTTCTAGAGTATCAATTAATTGACATGCAGACGTGGACTGTATGATAGTTGGTCGTGCCTGTTGTAATACTGTCACAGGGACATTTCCAACTATTGGTGGTGGGTTAGGGTTCAAAGACACCCCAATTGTATCTTGATCGACAGGAGATTGAGTTGATGGCTAAGATTGATACAAAGCTGTTTGTATGTTTATAGTTGTTTGCATCTATTGCATCATCATCATAATATTTTTAGCATGTTCTCGAGATTATCAATTCTCTGTCGATTACTACTACCTCCTTCTTTATTACCAGTCACATACACAGATGTTGTATATGGACTACTAGATGGAGAAGTATGCAAGGAAGCATTACTAGAGTTAGTACTGCTCGATCCTGACTATGAAACTTTATTGTCTCTCTCTGAAATTCGAAGTACTCTGTCATCAGAATGAGATATAGAATGATCGATGACTGGAAGAGTTGTACCCCGAGTATTATCCTGCTTCGAAACTTAAGGTACGGCAGAAGAATGTCCAGATCGAGAACGAGTTCTTTGATAAACACCTTCTGGTGAAGAGGCTCTCTAACGTCCCCTAGATGAAGAGGACAGAGAGATTTGATCTTTCTCTTGGCTTGATGTTGCATAAAATTAGGCCACCGGTAACTCATCTTTATTATCTGAAAGTTGTCATCCAAGACACGAAAAATTCGAAAGATTTGGTTGCAATCTTTGGAAGACAGATCGCCTAACTGGTTGATCAACTATTTTTGAGCAACAACAGTTGACAACAATCTTTACTTAGGAATGTCTTTGATGAGACACAACTGTGTTTGATGACACCTCCGATGATTTACGCTTGTGTCGAAGCATAATGTTGGCTGTAGAGGCTAAAAATCAAGATAAGCCACCCATTAAAGTGTTCAATCTTCTGATGGCGCTAAAACATTATGTTGTGCCGGATCATCAGGTTGCGTTGCATTAGGTTGCGCCAACACCAGGTTGCACTAGAGTTAGGTTACGCGAGAGCCACATGGCGCACTTCCTCGAGAAGCTGTAACGGCATCATCCTTATCTGACAACTAACAGCACAAACATTAAGGAAAATCCATTCGAATCCCGTACAATGCGGCACTCGAAAAGATTTTGTCAGCTTGTAATTAATGCTGACAGCTGGTTAGCACAAATTACTGAATTGTACGAGGATTAATCAGTATATCACAGAAGACTTAGTCAAAAGTGCCAGTCATTGAGTTGCACCTATGTGCAGCCTGAAAATTAGCGCCACTTGATCAACTCTTATTTTAAAATAGGGTGACATGGCTGTGGACACACACAAAAAAGAAGAAGTAAATGCTGTCTTTTCTTTTATTGGCACCAGGCACCACAAATCGAGTACACCTGAGAGATTCTGCGCTGAGGATCCCCGAGTACAAAAAAAAATTCTGGGGAATAGGACGATGGAGATCGAGCGGCAGTTGCTCCTTTACTTCTATGACACTCCGATTACAAAAGTGGGAGAAAACCTAAGAAAATTTCTGACTCTCGGCTCACTGGCAAGAAGTACAACAATTTGGCTCTTGAAAATGCTTTACGTTCTGTCTGTTTGAAGAGGGATAGGCCTCCCTTTTATAGTTATTCTTGAGATGGAATGGTGTTATGCGCCCACATGAAGAAATACGCTAGTTTTTATGTGGGGGAATAGTCCTGCTTTGGGCGCATAGGTTGTAGGCACATACAGGCTGCAAGATTATGGATTGGTCATGGTGATGACGTGGCCGCATGCTTCGGTGCACGACTACTCGTGGAGACTGACGTGGCCGTGAGCTTTGGTGCACGTTTTGATCATGGCTTTGACTGGGTCAGGCTTGGGCGCATAGCCATGTCTCAGGCTATGCGCCCTCCTTTCGGGGGAGCTAGTCTTGGACGCATGAAGCTTCACTGACTGGGCGTATAAAACTTTACTGGCTGGGCGCATGAAGCTGTACTGACTGGGTGCATGAAGCTTCGTTGGCTGGGCGCATGGAGCTCCACTGACTTGGCGCATGGGGCTTCACTGGCTTGGGCACATGGGGCTTCATTTGCTGAAAAAATTTATGCTTCTACCAGACCCCTTTCAAAGTTTTTGATACTTGAACAAGTTCAAAATAATTTGAAAGAAGCATGGATCGTCTTCTCGTGATGCAATTGGGCGTATAGAGTTTGGCCAGCCTGTCAGGAAGATACGATTGTTGAGATTTTTCTCGAAATCTGAATTGACAGATTCATCGGAATGGAATTTGAAGTGGTCCATCCTTTATACGTCATCCATGTTAGTAAGGGACGGTCGCATAGTGTGCAAGAAGCTGATTCTTCACGTGGGCGCACAGGTCGTTGTGGGCGCATACAACGCAATGGGCGCATACAGCAAGTGGACGCATAGGAAGTGACCCGTGCCTATAAATAGGCCTTGAAGGAAAGAAAAAGTTGATTATTCCCTTCTCTTTGAAATTTCCAGAAAACTCTTCGTCTTCTTTCTCTGATAATCATGTCTCCTAAGGTCGCCAAGAGATCCGCGAAGGGCAAGGTGTTGCGTCGAGTGACTCTCCTCCTGTGGCAGCGTCCTCGGCAGTCCAAGACCTGATTATGGGTGAGGCATGCTCCAAAAAACAAACTCTTGAGCGTTAATTTGTGACGCTCAAACTTTTCTTCTGCCCGGGCGCTTGCACCTAAGGCAACATACTTCTGTGAGCATCGTTATGCGCCCACAGAAGTCATGCGCCAATACTGTGGTGTGCTATGCTCCCACGTGTTGCCATGTTATGCACCCTCTAAGCAGCGGCACGTCATGCGCCCATGCACTGTTTGTGTGTTATGTGCCCGCATGTCTTGTTTTGGGCACATATCACTTTGGGTGCATAGCCCTTTGGGTGCATAGGAGTCTTCAGGACTTAGTTTTTTCTGCGGTTTCCTGAGTCTGGCTTTCTTTCTGTCTTTGGCTCTTTGTCAGGTGTTCCTTCCAGAAGTGGTGAAAACTTTCCAAACCTCTTCTCCGATAACCTCCACCGTGGATGAAGCAATGGCCTAGGAAGTTGTCAAAGCTTTCTACTCCGTATTAAAAGTGAAGCTTCCTAGGGTCTTGAATTGGAATGCCGCCTTCGGCCCTGTGAAGGCTGATGTCAAATGTCAGGTAGCGGTCCTCGAGAGCATAGCTGGCTATGAAGAGCGGGCCAACACCCTGAGGAAGGTCTTGAATGACCTGGAGGGTCAGCTGGCCAGGTTCCGAGACATCAAATAGCGGAGTCCGACGTCAATATTCTATGCAGAAGATGACGCTTTGATGACAGCTCTTGCAAAGGAGAAGGCTACCTTCCAGGCAAGGAAGGACGCC
This sequence comes from Iris pallida, assembly GCA_029216955.1. NCBI lineage: Eukaryota > Viridiplantae > Streptophyta > Magnoliopsida > Asparagales > Iridaceae > Iris > Iris pallida. Next base: position 12,971,930 of record JANAVB010013999.1, on the reverse strand, counting down.
CTCGTCCAGGAGATTGGCGAGCTGGCTGACCAGTATAGCCAGTTCAATGCTGCGAGTGAGGCCCGTGCTGCCTCGAAGAACAAGATGGTTGCACAAATCACTGAGAAGCACAATCACATTGCACAGATCAGAAACGAGATTGCCCAGCTGGAAGCCGACTTGAGGGCGGCAATATCTGAACAAGAGGACTATTTGTCCCAGGCTGCCATGACTGCCACAACTTTGACCCGTTTAGAAGAACAGCTGGTGAAGTTGGAGGGGGAGCATCAGAGTCTGATCCTCTTTGAAGATGAAGCTGCTCGTCAGAAAATGGCACGGTGCCGAGATACTGTGAAGTCTGAGGCCGAGATTGCAGCGGTGAAGGACATCATCAATCGTCTGTATATCCTGTAGATTTTGTAACTCCTTTTTTTGGCCGTTCACGGCTCTTGTACCTTTTTTCTGTCTTTTACTAGACGTTTAAGTACAAAATAAAGAATCTTTTCAAAAATGAATGTGGATTTGTGAAATATCAATGCTAGAGGTAATGTGGACGTAGCAAGGATATTTCTGGTGGGTATCCGCTGGAGAATTTTTTATGTGGTCCTATTATCTGTTTTATATTCGAATGATTCGAATATAGATAGTAAGCTGAACGAAGATGCTAGTAGAGGTATTATGGACGTAATATCAGAGGATGTTCTATATCTGACTAGAGGTAATATGGACGTGGAAAGATATATAGCATTAGAAAGAAGTGGATAATTTAGAGTTTATAGGGACATGATTATCCTTGATGAATGCTTTGCTCAGAGGTTATATGGACGTGGTAAAACATTTAATTATTCCACTGGGGAAATAATTATCAGAAAAAAATTCAGAGGTAATAGGGACGTGACTTGTTTTCGTCAAACCGAGTTTGGACAGAGTCAAAAAGGGGAATCATTCTACTGGGGAAATATTTAGAGAACCTATTATCCAGGGCATATTCAAGACTCTTGAAATATGGATAATAGTTAGATAGTTTTTTTGAATCATATAAATATCGCACTGTATATTTACATGACTGAACATATGTGAACATTATGTAAAAGAGGTTATACATAGTATTTCTTCAGGAACTTGCCATTGATAGGCATCATGAGAAAGTCACCATCAGGCTTGGTCAGCTGGTACGCACAGTTAGAATACACCGATTCTATAACGAAAGGACCTTCCCATTTATGCTGGAATTTTCCTTTTGTTTTGTGTGTCATGACCATCGGTCTTCTCACTGCTAGGACTAGATGTATGCATATATGAATATAATCTATGCAAGTATATAATGTATTCAAATATATATGTATGCATGAATGTATGTATGTATGTATAGGTGCATGAATGAATGCAAGTATGCATATATGATATGTATGTAGGCATGTATGCAATATATGTATACATGATATGTATGTATGCATGTATACAATGTAAGTAAGTATGTATGCATTTCTATAAACTGAGTTAACCTATAACCTTTTACACACATGCATTCATACACCCTTTGCCATCATGTATCCCATGTCACATACACCTACATATCACTAAATTTTACAATATTAACACATATCCTTTCACACACATGTCAAACACACACATACTCACTTACTCTTTTACCTCTCTTTCTCTCTCTATATATATGTATGTGCCTATATATATATATAGCTTTCCTATATATATCTATGTATATGAATATGTGAATGTGAATAATATATATACATTATATGACTAAGTTTGTGTGCCTTGTTAGCTTATGGTTTAGTTTTGTACTTGGGTTAGCAAGTGACTTAGGCTATGAGTTAGTAGCTTTCTTGGATACTTGATTTGCATATACTTAGTTTGTCTAGACCTAGAATTAACTAACCTAGACTAGTTGACCATTGTTGACCCAACCCTAGCTAGTTTGACCACAGTTGACTAGAGTTGACCTAGTTTGACTTTATAGTTGACCAAAGTTGACCAAGAGTTGAATTTGACCTAGATTGACTTAGAATCATGTAGATTGTATTATAATTTCAATTACCATATAAATTGAACTCTTTATAACCTGTGTTGCTATAACTAGGACTCTGTGACTCCAGTTGGTCGTCTTATCATATCAGCTGTTCAGGGTATCAGGCGAGTACATTCTCTAACCATTTCATACTTGCTAGAACTTATATTCCTGCTCTAGATTTACTTTACTTGCATTCTGTCACGTTGGTAACACGGATTGGTACTATATGGATCATTTCATGAGATGTTATTCCCCTCAGGAGCATGAGGTACTTGATGTCTTGTGCGTTTCACTTACACCATGTATCATCGTGCTTCACTATTCATGCTCGCTCTGGATTCATGTCCTCTCATGTTTGCAGAGCCCCCATGAATCAATTTCACGTGTGCTCTCATCACGGAGGCAGTGAAATCTTGAACCTTAACGTAACATGTCTGAATCCTTGTGTATTGGTTGGGGCTGGGGGAGTAGAAATAGCATGTGAAAAATTCTAAGTATTATAATCTTGAACCATCTCTCTTGAATCACCTCCACCTGTTCACATGTCTAACTTATGCTCTGATTCACTAGTCACTGATAGTTCTCTACTTATTGTAGATATTTCTATTACAGTTATCTCTTTTACTTTATGTACTTCCCTTTAGTTATTCATATATCGTACTCTATTGCATGTTTATTATCTTCTGACATGATATGAACTGCGTGAGATATATTGTGCTCGCTCCTGTCCTGACTGGACCTGTTGAAAATATTACAGGTAACATAGAGATTCACAGCTAGCCTAGAGGACCAGTAGAGCTTGGAGTAGATTGCTAATTTATGGTTTAGTTTTCTCTGTTGGAACTTGTATTGTAATAAGTGGAATTTGAGTTGTATTATGTTTTGTTATTGTGTCGTTTAGACACTTAGACTTATTTCCTTTATGTATATACTTCCTTTGAGATTTTCATATTTATGATATCGTTCTATCTTCTACCTTAGATGTGATTGAGACTGTATTCTGTATTGTCACCTCCACTCGGAATGTATATACTGTACATGTACCTTATATTGTTAGATGTTGTGACCTAGGACAGCGTTCTACCGTCGACACTGCGACGTAGGTTGGACGTACCCATTTCTCGTGCCCTTACTCTAGGGTGCAGATTGTGACAAAGGGGGGGGGCCCGAGGGAGGCCACGCGTTGCACATGGCGCACTGCCCGAGGAGAGCCACTTCCCGATGAGAGTTGAACGTTGCGCCGACCACGGCGGGGACTCCGGCAGAGGGGGCTAGAGCTCCGAGGAGCCGACTAGGGGGGATCCTCTCCGACGATTGAGGGAGAACGAAAAAAAAGGGAGGTCGTGTCACGACCCGGTCTCCAAATACTTGGGTCGAATCGGATCATGCCCAGCCTGCACCGTTGATGAGACGGCGACAGTAAGCTGTAATCCATATGCAGGTGATCAACAACATTTGAAACAAAGTTTGCCACAACATTTATTTAAACGATAATTTAAACTTGTTCTGTTACAAAAGATCCAATACTGAAAATAACAAAGAAACAACAAAACTCTCAATACTAAAGTAGCATCTATAGAGACGCCACAACATCCTCCTCAGATGGAAGTACCGCCGGGTACAAATCAGGATCATAGTAGCTATTGATCAGCATCTCCAGGTCATCAGTAGTACCTACGGTTATCCAGTCAGGAAAGGAGCAAAGTACAATTTATGCTGATCTTGACAATTTATTTAACAATAAAATCATGCACTTTTAAACAGTTTAAAAATGAACAGTTTTTGAAATAATACAGTACAGTGATGTGAATAGGTAATGAATATGACCGGATTGGGTTACAGTAGTATCCTAACGATACGGTATGGCTTGTCCCCGTGTGAAGAGGGGAAAGCTAATACAGTCAGTTATCCTAATTTTTGGATTTGGTCATATCCACTACTCTACTCCCCCAGTCCCCAACAGTACAGTCAATACTCCCGAAAGAGTTCGTGTTTGAACAGTGGTTTAAAATTGCAGTGAAGTAATTTTAAATAATTGTAATCAACATAAATGTACTTGCCTTAAACTTCTCAAGTTGGACGAGATTGGTACTTCGGGATTTGAACAGTCACACTCTTCCTTGAAATCCTACATTCCGGGAATTTGTCTCAGAAACCACAACTCTAGAATTTTCTAGTTATATTCTCTAAATTTTGTCTCCTAGTCAATTTTAGTATTGTATTAACCAACACAATCAAAAATACGTTTTTCTAGTGCGTTACAATTAAGGAAGTCTAAATTTATATTTTATTTCGTAAAACTTGTTTTTATCAATTTATTGGGAAAAATTAGTATTTTTATAAAATATTTTTTTTAAATAAGAAAATCGTGAATTTCTAACTAATAATTAATATTAATATTCAATTAATCCTACGCATTCACAATCCCAGAAAATCCACAACTGATTCCTAATTATTACAAATTCAAAAATAAATAAATGAGCTTATGCTCTTACATTTCCATGAATTAAAATAAGAGAAAGAAAATATTAGTCTTGTAAATTTACCTACAAAATTACATAATAATAATAACTAATAAAATAAAATAGTATGAGTCTCAGAACTGGTCCAATCTTCACTTACAGCTACTCTGTCTCAACGTCCGGACAGACCGGTGCGTTTGCATTTCACTGGGCCCATTGACCGATAAGGTCGTCGCCCAAATAAATCCAAAAATAATATTCTTTTCCGAAATTCATTTTAAAATTATATAATCAAATTTTATAGAAATTTCGGCAGTATTTCCTCTATTTTCGGGATAACCCAAAACTGGGAAACGCGCCGATTTTTCCTGCAAAATAATCCCAAACCAGGGAAACTCAAATTCCAACCAGAATAATAATAATCAGAACTAAAAATATCGAACCCGAAACATCCACAGTAATTCTTCTGAGATTCGAAAAACCAACTGAACTCAGAGAACCAACAGAAACTTAACCAAAAACTCACAGAACATTTCCGAACCAAATTCGAAAAATCCGAAAGATCAATCACAGAACCCAAAAATCACAGAACATCGATCCGAATTTTCCGAATCCAGAAACGTAATAGAAAACCAAACTTTCCGAAGGATAACCGAAAATCCGAATTCCCGAAGGAATCGGGGGACCAGTTTTTCATCACAGACTAATAGAGAAACTATGGGACTAGCAGAAGTTACCGAAATCGATGGAATCCGAAGTGATGCCTCGGACTCGGAACTTTCAGCACTCGCGAACAGTAGGAAACCACAGATCTGAGTTGGGCACACTGACCGAGTGGAGCAGAGTCGCTCGGAACCGCCAAGAACAGCAGCGTCGCTGCGGGAAAAAAAAGGCACTGGCTAGGACGGAGGGTACGCCGGGTCTGGGTCACGTCGAGCTCGGCAGGAGACCGAGACGAGGCTGGTCAGCGTAGGAGGGGCACGGGCCAGGGGTCGGACGCCGACCGGAGGATGGCCGACAGGGTCGGGGCGTGCCGGGATGCGCTGGGCGGAGTCGAGCGTGGCCGGGGAGGTCGCCGCGCGGTGTGGGGCGCTGTCGGGACAGCGCTGAAGGGCTGGAGGCCGGCCGGTGGCGTCAGATCGGAGGGAGGCTGGCGGGTCGGCGGGAAGAGGGAGCTAGGGCACGGTTTTTGGTGGAAAGAAAAGTAATGGAGATGATAATGGTGGTGAAGGGGGTTTTATATAGGGTGGATGGGCAGTTTGGAAAAGAGAGGGGTCGCCGGAAGTTACGAACAGGAAGGGTCAGCTGCCGTTCGGGAGAGGAATGGTCAGCTCTCCAGAAGATAACGAGAGAGAAAGAGTATGTTAAAGAGATGGGTGAAAGTTATCTATTAAATGTTTTATTTATACAATTGTTTTCTTTTCCTAATTTAATAAATATCATATCTAAAGATTTCTAAAACCAAAATTTTCTTGGATTTGAACCAGGGTTCGGGATCTGGATGGGTTCGGGTCTCAGGTCTAGACAAACAAAAGTCCAGGAATTTATATTTTTTTGAAAAAATAATAATTTTTAATCTAACTATAACACAATATTAATTAATTAGAAAATTACAGGTTTTGACAAAAATCTAAAATTTCCAAAAGTAATAATTTTCTAAAAATGCATTTCTTAAATTAATCAAAATAATTAAATAATTAACTAAAAGTTACAGGTTTCACAACCTTCCCTCCTTAGAAAATTTCGTCCTCGAAATTAAAGGATAGGGTTTGGAAAATACCTCAGGTTTCAAACAAATACGGGTATTTCTCCCGCATCTCATCCTCTCGTTCCCCGGTAGACTCACCTGGGGAATCGTGCCTCCACATAACTCTGACTATGGGAGTCACAGAAGTCCTGGTCCTCTTCTCGCCTCTGTCTAAAATCGCCACTAGCTTCTCAGGCATAGTGAGGCTCGGTCCAATCTCCAGCTCTGAGTGGTCTAAGATATGATTCTCATCAGGGACGTAGCCTCTGAGCTGTGAGACGTGGAAAATATTGTGCACACCCTCTAGATTAGCTGGTAGAGCTAACCTATATGCCACTTCTCCAATCCGGCTCAGAACTTCAAATGGTCCAATGTACCTGGGACTCAGCTTCCCAGCTCTGCCAAATCTGATTGTACCTCTGGTAGGAGAAATCTTCACAAAGACTTTATCTCCTTCTTCAAACTGCAGTGGTCGACAACTGCTATCTACCCAATGCTTCTGTCTGTCCTGGGCAATTCTGAGCTTGTCTCTTATTATCTTCACATTCTCTACTGCGTCGGTCACCATCTCTGGGCCCAGCAGTACTCTTTCTCCTATGTCATCCCATGCCAATGGTGTACGGCAACGACGTCCATACAGAGCCTCAAATGGGGTCATACCAATGCTGGCTTGGTAGCTGTAATTATAAAAAATTCTACCAAGTGCAAATGGTCTTCCCACGATCCTCCGAACTCCAAGACACATGATCTCAGCATATCCTCCAGTGTCTGAATCGTCCTCTCTGATTGACCATCTGTCTGGGGGTGATAGGCAGTACTGAACCTCAACTGTGTCCCCAGGCTGTCATGCAAACTTTTCCAAAAGTGAGAGGTAAAACGAGTGTCTCGGTCAGATACAATGCTTACTGGTACTCCATGAATCCGGTAGATGTGTCGCATGTATAGTGCCGCCAACTTCTCGGTGGATAAACCAACCTTGAAGGGAATAAAGTGAGCTGACTTGGTTAGTCTGTCCACTATAACTCAGATGGCATCCTTCCCTCCTTGGGAACGAGGCAAACCTGACACGAAATCCATTGTGATGTGCTCCCACTTCCACTCCGGAATATCCAGCAGTTGTAGAAGTCCTGCGGGTCTCTGTCTACTGGCCTTCACTTGCTGACAGATCAAATATCTCGTCACGAATCTGGATACATCTTTCTTCATTCCATACCACCAAACAATAGTGCGCATATCCCGATACATCTTATTAGCTCCATGATGTATAGAATACTGCGACTGGTGCGCTTCCTTCATCAGCTCGTTCTTCAGTTCGCCAGATGGTACACAAAGCCTCGTATCATTCTTCAAAGCTCCATCGCTGGCGATTGAGAAACCCTCAAGTGTTCTCGCCAACACTTGGTCTTTCAGTTTGCAAAGTGCCTCGTCTTGAAACTGAGTCTCCTTAATCTTGTCCATCAGATACGAGCTCACTTGCAACTTCATCAGTACTGAATCAGCATCCAGCTCCATCCTTCTATCTCCAGGCAATATGATCTCTAATCCAAGCTTCTCGATGTCTTCTAGCAGATGCCGCTCCTTGGTCAAGAACATCGCCCGGTATCGACTAAGTGCATCAGCAACCACATTAGCCTTACCCGGGTGGTATTGTAGGTCGATGTCAAAGTCCTTCATTAGCTCCAGCCATCTTCTTTGCCTCATGTTCAACTCTTTCTGAGTGAAAACATACTTCAGACTTTTGTGATCTGTGTATATCTCCACTCTCTCTCCATACAGATAGTGCTTCCATAGCTTCAACGCAAAGATAACTGCCACCATCTCCAGGTCATGTGTGGGATAATTCTTCTCATGGTTCCGTAATTGCCTAGATGTGTAAGCAATCACTTTCCCATTCTGTTGAAGAACACATCCCAGTCCTTTTCCAGAGACATCACTGTAGATTGTGAAACCACCGGATCCTGCGGGTAGCACAAGGATTGGTGCAGTGGTAAGCCTTTTCTTCAGCTCCTCGAATATAGCCTGGCAATCTTCCGTCCAGATGAACTCTTCATTCTTCCGAGTCAGCTTCGTCATCGGCTCGACAATTCTAGCAAAGTCCTTCACGAACTTCCAGTAGTAGCCAGCCAAGCCCAAGAAACTTTTGATCTCAGCAACTGAGCTTGGGGTAGACCACTTCTCCACAGCAGCTATCTTCTTAGGATCCACCGAAATTCTTTCTCCTGTGACAACATGGCCAAGAAAATCCACCTTGTCTAGAAAGAATTCACATTTGGATAGCTTACCATATAACTTCTCTTTCCTCAAAGTTCCCAAAACTTTCCTGAGATGCTCCTCATGCTCCCCTTCAGTCTTCAAATAGATCAAAATGTCATCAATGAAGACAACAACAAATTGATCTAAGTATTCATGAAAAACCTTGTTCATAAGGTTCATGAATACAGCAGGAGCATTTGTCAATCCAAACGGCATGACCAAGAATTCAAACTGCCCATACTTGGTGTTGAATGCCATTTTAGGAATATCTTCCTTCCTGACCTTGATCTGATAATAGCCAGATCTGAGGTCTATCTTGGAAAATACCTTGGCTCCGCTCAATTGATCAAATAAATCATCGATCCGGGGCAGCGGGTACTTGTTCTTGATGGTGATATTGTTCAGCGCCCGGTAGTCGATGCACATCCTCACAGTTTTGTCCTTCTTGGGCACAAACAAGACAGGTGCTCCCCAGGGTGAAGCTCCGTCTCGAATGAATCCCAGAGCCTTTAGTTCATTGATGTGATCTTTCATCTCTTTAGCCTCCTTCGGGTTGACTCTGTAGCATCCCTTAGAAATAGGGGAAGAGCCGGGGACTAGGTCAATGGTGAACTCTATGTCTCGATCTGGGGGTAACCCGGGAAGACTATCAGGGAAAACATTCATAAATTCTGCTATGATAGGATGGAGAGGTCCGGATTCTTCAGTGATAGAGGTATAGGTAACACATTCCATCTCCTCCGGAGTTCGAGATATTTCAAACTCCGGTTCTCCAGGTGGGCTGAAGGCTACACATCCTCGATGACAGTCTATCAGTGCGTGCTGCTTACTCAACCAGTCCATCCCTAGGACTATATCATAGTTAGGTAAGGGCATGACAAGCAAAGGTGCTATAAAGTTATGGCCAGCAATGGTGATAGGGCAATTATAGGTCTCAGTGATGGGTAGGGGTCCTCCATCAGTCATAACCCTACAGATCTTCTTGCTAAAGCCAGTAACTATATGGTGTGCAGATATGAATTTGGTGGATATAAAACTATGTGATGTTCCCGAATCAAATAAAGCTAAGGCAGGGTAGGAATGCACATAGATAGAACCTGATATGACATCCGCTACAGGTTCCTGAGCTGGCTCTGGTTCCTCTGCTGTCAGGGCAAAAGCTCGCCCCGTCTTCTGTTGATGTTGCCCAAACTGTGTTGCTGAGTGGGTAGAGGTCCTTTCTACGGAGTTGCTCCAGTCCGATTAGTCGACAAAGGGCAGTCCCTTACTTGATGGGTGGAAGACCCACAGACTAGGCAGTGCCCTAGCCTCTTCCTGCAGATGTTTGCCAGATGTCCCGGCCTCTTGCAAAAGTCGCAGACGGGAATCTGCCTCTGAGGTGCCTTGTCATTGTTCCTCGCCTGCTGGTAGGGAGGACGGTTGTTGTTGTTGTTGTTGTTATTGTTGTTGTTAGGCTTCTTCTGATTACCCTGGAAGTTGTTAGTTCCAGGATAATCTCTCTTCGAGCGGGCATGTTGGCTCTTCTCTATGTCTTGAGCTCGCTCCAGGATCTTTTCATAAGTCTTAGCACCACCTGGGATCACATGGGTGCGGATCTCTTCTCTTAGTCCATATCTGAACCTTTCAGCACGATCGTCAGGGTCAGCCACCAGGTTCTTGGCAAATCGGCTGAGCTGGCCGAATTCAGCAGCATACTCTCCCACAGTCATGTTGCCCTGCTTCAGGTTCTGGAATTGTCGCTCCATCTCCCGCAACTCTGAAGTTGGAAAGAACTTCCTCTGAAATAATCTCTTGAAAGTGTTCCAGTCAATCTGCCTATCCTGGAGTCGGGGTTCATTCCGATACCAGGTGCTTGCTATATTTTGCAGTTGGAGTCCCACTGCTTCAGCCTTGAGGTCTTCTGGAAGTCGAGCGACGCTCAGGAGACGCTCCATACTGTCGAGCCATTCGTCAGCATAGACGATTCCCTCGGTTCCCTTGAAGGGTCGAGGGTTCTGCTTCTTAAAACTCTCAATATCGCCCACCTTGGCAATATGATTCCCATTAATTAAATGGCCTTAATATTACATAAATTAATCCTTAAATTTATGTTTACCTTAGCAGGCCTTGGTTCTTGTTGAGTTGCTTCTCCTCTTTCTAGTGCAGCCATTGCCACGCTATGGGCATTCTCCATGCCTTCTCTCATAATTACCGTCTGCTCGCGATGAGCTTCAGCTTGAGTTCTCTGGGCTTCTAGCACTCCTCTTAGCAGACCTATGAGGTCAGTGGGGTCTACAGGCACCGGTGGGGCAGCTGGAGTGGACGAAACCCGAGAAGATGATGGATCCGTCGTTGTATTATGGGGACGGTCGGCCAGCTGCCGAGGTGTAGGATCCGGACTTGATTGGGGAGGTGGGGTATGATAGGGTGAAGATACCCCATCGCCAGCAGGATTGGTAATGTCAGTGGCCATTCTCTGGAAGGTTTAGGATATAAACATAAGCAAGGTAGCCTATCCGTCTATAATCAAGAAAAAAAAATATTTAACATATATATATATATATATATATATCGGTCCTACGTTGTGACAATTTGATGTTCTAGTATTCTAACTGTTTCCTAGGTTTTCCTAAGTTGTTGATTGATCGACCTGCATGGGCCACCACTAAAACCATGTCACGACCCGGTCCCCAAATACTTGGGTCGAATCGGATCATGCCCAGCCTGCACCGTTGATGAGACGGCGGCAGTAAGCTGTAATCCATATGCAGGTGATCAACAACATTTGAAACTAAGTTTGCCACAACATTTATTTAAACGATAATTTAAACTTGTTCTGTTACAAAAGATCCAATACTAAAAATAACAAAGAAACAACAAAACTCTCAATACTAAAGTAGCATCTATGGAGACGCCACAACATCCTCCTCAGATGGATGTACCACCGGGTACAAATCAGGATCATAGTAGCTATTGATCAGCATCTCTAGGTCATCAGTAGTACCTACGGTTATCCAGTCAGGAAAGGAGCAAAGTACAATTTATGCTAATCTTGACAATTTATTTAACAATAAAATCATGCACTTTTAAACAGTTTGAAAATGAACAGTTTTTGAAATAATACAGTACAGTGATGTGAATAGGTAATGAATATGACCGGATTGGGTTACAGTAGTATCCTAACGATACGGTATGGCTTGTCCCCGTGTGAAGAGGGGAAAGCTAATACAGTCAGTTATCCTAATTTTTGGATTTGGTCATATCCACTACTCTACTCCCCCAGTCTCCAACAGTACAGTCAATACTCCCGAAAGAGTTCGTGTTTGAACAGTGGTTTAAAATTGCAGTGAAGTGATTATTAAATAATTGTAATCAACATAAATGTACTTGCCTTAAACTTCTCAAGTTGGACGAGATTGGTACTTCGGGATTTGAACAGTCACACTCTTCCTTGAAATCCTACATTCCGGGAATTTGTCTCAGAAACCACAACTCTAGAATTTTTTAGTTATAATCTCTAAATTTTGTCTCCTAGTCAATTTTAGTCTTGTATTAACCAACACAATCAAAAACACGTTTTTCTAGTGCGTTACAATTAAGGAAGTCTAAATTTATATTTTATTTCGTAAAACTTGTTTTTATCAATTTATTGGGAAAAATTAGTATTTTTATAAAATATTTTTTTTCTTTTCTTTAAATGAGAAAATTATGAATTTCTAACTAATAATTAATATTAATATTCAATTAATCCTACGCATTCACAATCCCAGAAAATCCACAACTGATTCCTAATTATTACAAATTTACAAAAATAAATAAATGAGCTTATGCTCTTACATTTCCATGAATTAAAATAAGAGAAAGAAAATGTTAGTCTTGTAAATTTACCTACAAAATTACATAATAATAATAACTAATAAAATAAAATAGTATGAGTCTTAGAACTGGTCCAATCTTCACTTATAGCTACTCTGCCTCAACGTCCGGACATACCGGTGCGTTTGTATTTCACTGGGGCCCATTGACCGATAAGGTCGTCGCCCAAATAAATCTAAAAATAATATTCTTTTCCGAAATTCATTTTAAAATTATATAATCAAATTTTATAGAAATTTCGGCAGCATTCCCTCTATTTTCGGGATACCCCAAAACTGGGAAACGTGCCGATTTTTCCTGCAAAATAATCCTAAACCAGGGAAACTCAAATTCCAACCAGAATAATAATAACCAGAACTAAAAATATCGAACCCGAAACATCCACAGTAATTCTTCTGAGATTCGAAAAACCAACTGAACTCAGAGAACCAACAGAAACTTAACCTAAAACTCACAGAACATTTTCGAACCAAATTCGAAAAATCCGAAAGATCAATCACAGAACCCAAAAATCACAGAACATCGATCCGAATTTTCCGAATCCAGAAACGTAATAGAAAACCAAACTTTCCGAAGGATAACCGAAAATTCGAATTCCCGAAGGAATCGGGGGACCAGTTTTTCATCACAGACTAATAGAGAAACTCTGGGACTTGCAGAAGTTACCGAAATTGACGGAATCCGAAGTGATGCCTCGGACTCGGAACTTTCAGCACTCGCGAACAGTAGGAAACCACAGATCTGAGACGGGCACACTGACCGAGTGGAGCAGAGTCGCTCGGAACCGCCAAGAACAGCAGCGTCGCTGCGGGAAAAAAAAGGCGCTGGCTAGGACGGAGGGTACGCCGGGTCTGGGTCACGCCGAGCTCGGCAGGAGACCGAGACGAGGCTGGTCAGCGTAGGAGGGGCGCGGGCCAGGGGTCGGACGCCGACCGGAGGATGGCCGACAGGGTCGGGGCGCGCCGGGACGCGCTGGACAGAGTCGGGCGTGGTCGGGGAGGTCGCCGTGCGGTGTGGGGCGCTGTCGAGGCAGCGCTGAAGGGCTGGAGGCCGGCCGGTGGCGTCAGGTCGGAGAGAGGCTGGCGGGTCGGCGGGAAGAGGGAGCTAGGGCACGGTTTTTGGTGGAGAGAAAAGTGATGGGGATGATAATGGTGGTGAAGGGGGTTTTATATAGGGTGGATGGGCAGTTTGGAAAAGAGAGGGGTCGCCGGAAGTTACGAACGGGAAGGGTCAGCTGCCGTTCGGGAGAGGAATGGTCAGCTCTCCAGAAGATAACGAGAGAGAAAGAGTGTGTTAAAGAGATGGGTGAAAGTTATCTAATAAATGTTTTATTTATACAATTGTTTTCTTTTCCTAATTTAATAAATATCATATCTAAAGATTTCTAAAACCAAAATTTTCTTGGATTTGAACCAGGGTTCGGGATTTGGATGGGTTCGGGTCTCAGGTCTAGACAAACAAAAGTCCAGGAATTTATATTTTTTTGAGAAAATAATAATTTTTAATCTAACTATAACATAATATTAATTAATTAGAAAATTACAGGTTTTGACAAAAATCTAAAATTTCTAAAAGTAATAATTTTCTAAAAATGCATTTCTTAAATTAATCAAAATAATTAAATAATTAACTAAAAGTTACAGGTTTCACAGGTCGGCCGCCGGGGAGCCGGAAGGGGGAGGGCTCCACCGTCAGGGGGGCGGGGGAGGGGAATCGACCTTAGGCGCTGACGGGAGGGCAATCGAAGGGTGACGTCGCGGGGGGGGGGGGGGGGGGGGGCGACGAACGAGAGGTCTGTAGCCGGAGGAAGAGGGGAGGAGCGAAGGGCGCGTGTCACCCCCAGTTTTCAGAAACAGGGATATTTTTGTCATTTTTCATTTTTGAATATTTTGAAATTATTTATTTATTTATAATATTATTTTGGGGTTATTTGAGTCGGGTTAGAATTTTAGCTCAATCCGACTTGAAACGGGGACCCGGGGGGTAGTTTGACTCTAGTGGGACCCACATACTAGTTAGGCATGACCCACATGATATTTATTTTAGTCCACATGATATTAATTTTAGTTAGTAGTTAGACTAATTATTTATGGATAGGTTTAGTTTAATTAGAGACTTAAAACTAGACTAATTTGACCTCAACCTTTAACCCATTCTTAATTTAAATCAAATAGGTCAAGTAGGGGCATTTTGGACTTTTCTAATGGGGACACCTCACCCTTTTTGGGCAGCCACCTATGGAGGGATAAGGAGTGAGTCATCATCTCTTCCATTTCATTTAATCCATCCATTTTCTCTCTCATGTTCTTCCCCAAATTTCTAGAGAGCAACCTCATCGATTTCATCTCCAAATCCACCATTTCTTCCACCAAATCTTCTTCCTTTCTCCTCTACTCCACAGTTAGAGGGTGCTAGCCAAGTTTGGGAGGATTCGGAGCTCGTTTGTGTCCTTTTGGAATCTCTACGTGTCGGTGTCGTGTCGGAAGGCTTTTTTTCTTTGAATCTCTCTTTCGGAAGGTATAATCTCTCCTCTAATCCATTCCTACATGCATATAGGAATATTTTGAACCCATAGGAATGACCCCCATGGTTGTATCTTTATTTGTGTCTATTTCGTGTCCATTTGGATGTCATAGGAGTGTCCTTTGTGTTGTGGTTGTGTCCTAGTGGGAAAAACCCCTATTTTGGACACTTTTATGCATATATATATTGTAGGAATGATTAATTAGTGTTTTAATCTCAGATTTATATTTTTAGAGAATTGTTCCTAATGTGTTCTTTATAGTATCATATTGTATCATATTTATTTTATATTTAGATTGGTGTGTCTCTTTATATATATATATATATATTTATATATATATATATATATATATATATATATATATATATATATATATATATATATATATAATATAAATATATATATATATATATATATATTTATATATATAATATAAATATATATATATATATATATATATATATATATATAAAATATATATATATAAAAATATATATATATATATATATATATATATATATATATTTGTGAGTGGAATGTGCATATATATTTATTTGTGTGTGTGGATAGATGGTTAGAGAGTGAGGGAATGAGCAGGAATAAGCAGTAAGCAGAAGCAGTGCAGGATAGTTTTTTGGAGTTTTGGTGGTCCCGAAGCATCCCCTTTTGAACCACTCTAGCCCCAAATAACTACCCCCACTTGTCAACCACATTTAGTACTACGAAACCCCTAAGTTAGAGAGTGTTATTAGTGTGTTAGATGGTTAGTGGAGTAATGTTTATAGTGGTAGAAAATAAGGTTGGTCATGTTATGTTATATGTCATGTTAAGATACATTAGGGGGTTTGTGGTAGTTACTTGAGTTGATTCTTGAGAGTTATTTTAGGAGTAAAATTCTAAGTTAGATGGGGGTTAGATAGATGATGTTTGTGAGGGAGAGTGAGTGTGGTTTAGATGAAATGGGTTATGTTAGATGTGGTATCTTGATATCTCAAGATTACCTTAAGGTAATGTTGTGATGAACAACATGGAAGATAAGATGGATTAGATGCCCAAGAACCCTAGATTTCTTGGTTGGTAAACCCTAGATAGGATAGCATCCAGCTACCCTAAGAAGCCTAGGCTAGTATCCTGAGATCTAGAAGGGTTTCCTTTGTAATGGGCAAGGTATCGGAAATACCTTGTAAGGGTAAATATAAGGGGTATTGGGTAATGTAAGATATTGGATTTCTAATTGCTAGATGGGATTAGAAATAAGTTGTCTTGGTATATAATGACTAGATGAGGGTAGTTTAGACTAGTCTTGACCCCTGTTGACCAAGAGTTGACTTTTTGACCCAAAGTCAACTTCAAGTCAACACTTGACTTAGAATTGTCCGAAACCAAATAAGAGTTGACCAGTTGACTGAAAGGCAATTGTTAGTCAACATTTGACTTGTTTGATCTAGGGTTGACCCAGGGTTGACTCAGTGTTGACCAGAGTTGACTTTTTGAACAAAAGTCAACTATAAGTCAACCTTTGACCCCGTTTGGCCTAGTTTGACTTGGATTGACTCCTAGTGACCTGTATGACCTAGTATGAACCAGTATGACCTAGTATGAACCATTACGATCTAGTATGGGTCAATTTGACCTAGATTGACCTAGTTTTGACTTAGACTTGCATTTATGACTTAAATTTTTTTTTTCAGTATAAAACCCAGATTGACTCATAATATCTTATTTTAGGTCTGTGAGTACTCTGAGCGTCTGTTCACTTTATCAGCTCAGGACCACAGGCGAGTACATTCACTGATAGTTTTCATTGTCTTGATATCTGCTATATCCGATTCAGTTGTAGTGTTATACTCGATTTCCAGTCACGACAGTTCACGGACTAGTATATGTTGGATCATGACATGAGATGTTATTCCTAGAGTTACATGGCATATTGGTACATATTCTGTCTTATTTTAGTGTATTGGTATAGATACCGATTTCAAAAGGGAACTTGCTACCCTCTTATGGAATCCCGTGTCATAACGTGCCATGTCCAGACCCATTGTACTATTCGGGGATGGGGGAGTTATTAGTGGTTGTGTGATCAAATTCCTACATAGTTCTATGGTACATATGGTTCATAGCTATACCCTCTCCTCACGACGGGTAAAGCCTTACCCTATACGGTTCATAGCTTTCCATGGTGACTGGCCTTATCGTTCTATTGTATACAGGGTTCATAGCCGGTCGGATGGAAAGCCTGAGCATATTTTTCCCAAGCCGATCACATAACACACTAATAATTCAAGGCACCATTTATATTTATTATCTTGGTGACTAAGTTCTGTTCGGGAGAAGGGTTACAGCCCCGGTCCTTGTTTGGTTTAGGGGTTGTAACTCGGCTTCCGAATAGTTCCCAAGTCACCCAATATACATTTATATCATCATCCTTTTCAGTTCTCACATCATGATATGTATTTCCAGTCGATTTTGTCTTGTATGTCATTAAACTGTCTCTTATAGAATTTGTCAATTCATATGGAACTGCTGTTGGTGTTTGTACTTGCTCATTTTCCTGACAGGATACATTGACAAATTTTACAAATGACTCTGAGACTGATTGCCCGACCTACTATGGGGTTGAGTCTGACGGAGTAGACTTAGACTGTGGCTTGTTGCTAGAGCCACTAGACTTTGCTCACCCTGAGTAGCTTAGTTTAGTTAGGATTGCCTGGCCTGCGAGCTAGCTAGTACATTTCAGTTTGTAGTATCTATTATATATTCTCTGAGACCCTGGATGTTTGTGTATAGCTCTGACTTGTGGATCATGGACTCATTTCCTGTTTTATCTATCATATTTCTCTTCCATGCTATCTACCTTAGTTTTGTATTTGTGATTGAGACTGTATTGCTATGTTACCTCCATTCGGAGAGTATATATTGTACAGGTACCTTTATCTGTTTTAGTCATAGTATTTACATACCCTATATACAACGTTCTACCGCCGATACTGCGGCGTAGGCTGGATGTAACCACGTACTCGTGCCCCTCTTCAGGGTACGGGTCGTGACACATTTTTGTGGTGGCCCATGCAGGTCTGAGTCGCAATTAGTGCGATCTCGTAATGGTGCTCGACTTAGAGTGCTAATTACGAGCCTGCGACTAGGACGTATGATCTAGGGCATGATAGGAGTTATTCAATCACATTTTAGGAAATTTATGATCTTTTGATTACCATGACAACTCTTATTGCATTTGAATTCAATTGTCCTCCTTTGATAATATCTTATCATGTGCCATATTGATCTCTTGGGTTCAAT
Organism: Iris pallida; assembly: GCA_029216955.1. NCBI lineage: Eukaryota > Viridiplantae > Streptophyta > Magnoliopsida > Asparagales > Iridaceae > Iris > Iris pallida. The sequence goes on along the minus strand of JANAVB010013999.1, from coordinate 12,953,778 downwards.
TCATCTTCAGGATGACGGTGACTCGTTCTCAGGCGGCAGGGCCTAGTACAGTTCCAGAGAAGTCAGATCCAGAAGGTCTTCCTGTAACGCCCCAGTCCTAAAATACGTAAGGCTAGGAACGTAGACATGCCAGCTGTATTCATACGAAGTATACTCCAATATATGGAAGCCTCGTATAAATACATAAGCTGTAAAATACAGTAGAACCATAACTAATCTCATCCACACAGAATAAATGAATAAAAGATCATATAATGAGAATAAATTTGTTCTGATACAATATGTTGGGCGGAGACAAATCCACTACCAACATAATAAGAAAAAGTTCATAGAAAATGAAATGAGTGGCGAGCGAAGCGAAGGCGATCCAAATGCAATCATCATCGAAGAAATAGCGAAGATCACGGCTAGAGCTAGAACACCTGCGAAAGACAATAGTACACACCTGGCAAGACAACCAGGTCCTCAGAGGGACGTAACAAGACACATAATAGCATGCCATATAAACTGAATAAATATTGCTCAAATAAATAAGTCAATCGAATTTATAACATAGTCCAATACGTACCTACTGAACGAGCGTACCATCCCCCCAACCAAACAAGGACAGGAGATGGTAAACTAATTTACGGCGATGTATCTTTCCATGCTATGAATCCAATATGGTATCCGGACCCCAACAAGGTTCAATACCTTCTCATCGGAGTAGTAAGTCACACCTACAACCAAACAAGGACAAGATGTGACAAACTAATCCGCGATAAGTTATTGTTCCAAGCCACGGTTAGATACAAGTACCCAAACCAAAAGTACTCGTACCTAACGGATAAGGTAGCCTACCGTTCTAAGTGAAATGTAGTTAAGAACAATCCTTCCTACGCATGGGCCCTGGCTAAATAGGATCGACATAGTCCCCTCTTGGGCACCAGAGGTCCCAGCAGTAAGAGCATGACGTTCCGCAGAATCGTCAGTGGCCGTCAGTAATCATGGGTAATCTGACCCGCGTCTCCGGCGGAGCTCACGGGTTACAAAAGGGAAAGTGCATCGAAGCCCATACGCTAAGGAATTGTTCTCCCCGCCTAATGCCTACTATGTTGTATCCACAACATTAACCTCTTTAACCGCTAAGTCAAACTAGCATGCAACCTCTATTAGCGGTTTATTCCTATCGCACGGCTTGTACGTACTGGTGGCCAGCCAATCATATACTTTTGTGTTCTATATGCGACACACAACCTCGTGTTACAATATGTCAAGGCCAATGAATGCAACACACAAGGTGGTCCCTTAAATCTAGGTTTAATGTGAGAAAAATAATACATAGCAAAAAAAATAAATGAACAGTAAGTTCTAACAGTTATGCCATGTATCACAGTTTATTTTGCATAAAGAAAATAAATAATACATAAAATATGAGCTAAAATAATTAAACAATGAATGGCAAGGTGTCTTGCCTGGTAGGATGCCTGGTGTGCTACGATGATCATGGTGGCACGAACATATGACTTTGGTGCATCAACTATACAATGTAACCTCATTCGGTGGTACGGACCGTGTCATTGAGTCCAGGACGATCAAGTTAGCTAGGAATGACATAAGGTTGACCAAATTTGGTTAAAGGAGTAATGGGCTTAGTCACGGACTGGGGATAATCGGAGGAAATTTGATAAATATGTGATTTTTAGAAAATATTTTATAATCTTTGAAAAATAAACTATTAGTCAAAATATGCTCTCAAACAAATATCCGAAAAATCGAAAGTTGTTCTTAAGGCAAAAGCTCTAAGTTTGTAGAAATATGGTTTGAGATAGAACTATATTAATTAAAACATATGAGAAATACCAAAATTTTTGTAAATTTTGAAACTACATTTTATAGGTCAAAATATTTTAGGCAATCATGTTGAAAATTATTTTAGGCCAAAAATACATAAATAAGATACTATCAATATGACTTTCAATATAATGAGAACAAAATGATAATGTCGGTATTAGTAGAACTAATAAAATAATACTGATAACTACTAACAAAATACTATTTCGAAGAATATTAATAACAACAATTAAAATATGTATTTAACTTATATATCTATTTATACATAATAAAGTATAAATTTACCTATATATATATAATCTTTTATGATACAAAAATATTAATAATTTATATTACTAATATTAATACACTACTGATGTACTGGAACAAAGAGAAAGAAAGTAATAATGATAAACATAATAGTGATAATAATAATAATATAGCAGATACTAAAAGAAGCAGAAAATAACTGATAACCACACATAAAAATAACAACATAAAACTAAAAAAAATAAACAAAAATATAATAATAATAATAATAATAATAATAATAATAATAATAATAATAATAATAATAAAATATCTAATCATAATATTAACAAAAGTAATAGGTACTATGCGCTGCTCTCTCTTTTCGAGAGAGAGCTCTCCGCTCAAAACTCAAAGTAATAAAAGTAGGAGTCTAAATGTAGTCTGTGAGAGAGAGAGAGAAAAATTGAAAAAAGAAAATGAAGAAACAGCAGGAGGAGGAGAGAGTTGGAGTGAAGAGGGGGTTTTACTGGGCGGTCGGCGCGTGCTCCGCGAGGTGGCGGTTTGGGAGCGGCTGCGGATGATCGGAGGGGAGTGGAGCGGCGACGGGCGCAGACGCGGCGGATGGGGTTAGACGGATTCGCGGTGGCGCGGGAGTTAGGAACTCGGCGGCGCCGGAGTGAGGGAGAGGCGGAGGATCTCGGCCGGGCTTGGCCGGGGAGAGACTGCAAGGGCGGAGGGTCGCCGGTGGCTCGGCAAGGGTTGACGCGGCTGGAGGAAGGGAAGCTGGGCTCGGCGGATCCAGCGCAGCGCTCGACGGAGGGGACGCGTGGAGCGGCGGTCATCGCCGGAGGGGTTTTCAGAGCTCGCTCGCGCGGAGGCAAGCGCGGCAGAGCTGGTGGGAAGGAGAGCGGCGGTCGGGGGTTGTTCGCGGGTCAGGTCGACGCGCGGTGGAGTTGAAACAGGGGCGGTCGGTGGCTGTTCGCCGGCGAGGCGGCCAGGTGAGGGAATGGTGCGTGTGGTTAATATTTTTGGGTTTTGTTTTTCCTTTCTTGTGGCGGTGGTGGTGGATTCCGATACTGTGGTGGCGGCGAAGGTGGTGGTGAGTGATTACTGGCGATGGTGTTGGCAGGCTGCAGTGGCGGAGGGTTCGGTCGGGTTTGGGTTGGTGTTGGCTGGTGGTGATGGTGTTGTCGATGGTGGCGGGGCTGCCGGGAGTGCGGCGACCTCCTGAGCCGGGGTCAAAGTCGGGGTCGTGGTGAAGGTGACGGTGACAGTGTACGCGTGGCGGTCCGATGATGGTGGCGGAGTTGGCTGGAGGCACCTGTAGCCTAGGTTTAGATTAGGTTTTGTTGTCGGGTTGATGGTGTCGGGTCGAGGCTGGGTTAGATCAGGATTTGGATATCGTGTCGGAATTGTCGACACGGATAATAATAAATGTAAATGTAAGAAGTGTGGAATAAGAGAGTCACCGGGGTCGGACCCGAGGCCGTCACGGCTGACACGGAAGAAATTGGACACAGACACGATGCACGTACATGTGGTGGAAATTTGTGGAGAATAGAATTTATGGAGGAGTGCCTGCCTATTTATAGGATGTGGGAATTCCCAATTAGATAGGATTAGGATATAGTTTAAACCCAAATTAGATAATTCAATCTATTTAATTTAAAACCAATCAAATCCAAATCCAAATCCAATTAATTCTAATTAAATCAAATTAAATTCTCGTAGTTTAAAAATTAAATCAATAAATCAAATTTCAATTATTTACTATTTAAATAAATACATAAATTCAAATCAAGATTTAAATGGCCACAATAACTTCCAAATATATTTTTCAAAATACCAATAATAATAATTTCGAAAATAATATATATTTTTTTAATATCTTTTTGAACAATAAAATATTAATATTAATAAATCTCAAAAATTATACTTTTATTTAAAATAGACCAATAAATAATTATGAAATATATGTATGCAAAATATTCTTTACATAATTAGGCTTTTCTAGTATACAAAAATATTATTTATTATTAATAACTGCTAGAAACAAAAAGGCTTTCATAGATAAAATCGTAAACTTGAAATAATAGATAGAAATAATTATTGTCTATATTTCCTTGAAACTATAAAAATAATAAAAATAATATTTTTCAAAAATATGTACGTTCGCACATATTCGCACTCGACGAGCAAGAAAATAAATTTCGTGCGCGACGTTAAATACGACTACGCGACGTACAATACAAAAATTTTAAATCAGTACCAATTTAATATAAAAAAATATATAGTAGAAATTTAGGGGTTTTATATCCTACCCAACTTAAAAGAATTTTGTCCTCGAAATTAAAAATTTGTAGGGGGGTGAGAAGACACAAGGGGGTTTCGATGGGAAGCAATCGATAACAAATCATGCCGTAAGAAATCACGATTTAGATCGTAGAAAAAAAATAATACGGTATGGTCACGGGTAATGATTAAGAGAACGAATTATATTCGCTTTAATTAAGCGATTAGAGGGTCTTGATAGGGCCGAGTAGTTTGGGATGAAGATATAGCAACATCGAGTGAGAATGGTCATAGCCGATGGAAGGGTGAGAGGAAGTTCTAGTATGACGCTTTCGTCCTTCTAAAATAGGTGAGGGCGAAGCAATATAGAGTTTGAAGGAGGCGTTATCGAATACGAATACGAGATTCAAGGACGACCGAAAATTTCAAAGGAATTGCCAAGGTAGTCGTGGATGGGATTCTAGAAAAAAAGTTTAGCTATGTCCCCATCCACGTAGAACGATAAATAAAAGCGAACCAAAGTGCACTCGGTTAATCAGACCATTATGCACCGGTTCTGATAGACAATATGTTAGTGGGGTACCTCCATTAATATATATGTCACGAACAAGCTTGGTAAAAGGCTAAGCTTGCAAAAACTAGGCTACATTAGCATCATTAGCCTAGATAGTAAAATATAGGCACAATAATAGATGAATAAAAACAAATATGAATGGTCTAAGAGTCATAAGGATCTAAGTCTTGTTTATTCCTATACCATCATTCTACGGTTTTATTGACCAAGGCTTGGTTGACCAAATGGTTTAAATTTCTCTAGTCTCTAGGGTCTAGATAATACCATTTGTATTCCCTTAATGGTCAAGGGTGTGTCAAGTTGTGGGGTATTCTACCCAACTTAAAAGAATTAAGCTAAGGGTGTTTGGGACATCTAACTAGTAGGGTCAATCTCTAGCAAGTACGAAGGGAAGATAAGAATAGGGATGGAAGGAAGCAAGCAAGATGCAATTGATGAGTCAAACGGTAGATAAAATCAAGGAAAGAGGTCAAGTATGTGGATGAGATCCTAAACTTCTAATCCTATACGCAGGCTTGCTTGGTACGGTAAAGTAACTAAACAATTTATCTTGACCTGCATGGGCCACCACAAAAACATGTAACGCCCCAGTCCCAAAATACGTAGGGCTAGGAACGTAGACATGCCAGCTATATTCATACGAAGTATACTCCAATATATGGAAGCCTCGTATAAATACATAAGCTGTAAAATATAGTAGAACCATAACTAATCTCATCCACACAGAATAAATGAATAAAAGATCATATAATGAGAATAAATTTGTCTTGATACAATATGTTGGGCGGAGATAAATCCACTACCAACAAAATAAGGAAAAGTACATAGAAAATGAAATGAGTGGCGAGCGAAGCGAAGACGATCCAAATGCAATCATCCTCGAAGAAATAGCGAAGATCACGGCTAGAGCTAGAACACCTACGAAAGACAATAGCACACACCTGGCAAGACAACCAGGTCCTTAGAGGGACGTAACAAGACACATAATAGCATGCCATATAAACTGAATAAATATTGCTTAAATAAATAAGTAAATCGAATTTATAACATAGTCCAATACGCACCTACTGAACGAGTGTACCATCCCCCCAACTAAACAAGGACAGGAGATGGTAAACTAATTCATGGCGACGTATCTTTCCATGCTATGAATCCAATATGGTATCCGGACCCCAACAAGGTTCAATACCTTCTCATCGGAGTAGTAAGTCACACCTACAACCAAACAAGTACAAAATGTGACAAACTAATCTGCGACAAGTTATTGTTCCAAGCCACGGTTAGATACAAGTACCCAAACCAAAAGTACTCGTACCTAACGGATAAGGTAGCCTACCGTTCTAAGTGAAATGTAGTTAAGAACAATCCTTCCTACGCATGGGCCCTGGCTAAATAGGATCGACATAGTCCCCTCTTGGGCACCAGAGGCCCCAGCAGTAAGAGCATGACATTCTGCAAAATCGTCAGTGGCCGTCAGTAATCATGGGTAATCTGACCCGCGTCTCCGACGGAGCTCACGGGTTACAAAAGGGAAAGTGCATCGAAGCCTATACGCTAAGGAATTGTTCTCCCCGTCCAATGCCTACTATGTTGTATCCACAACATTAACCTCTATAACCGCTAAGTCAAACTAGCATGCAACCTCTATTAGCGGTTTATTCCTATCGTACGGCTTGTACGTACTGGTGGCCAGCCAATCACGCACTTCCGTGTTCTACATGCGACACACAACCTCGTGTTACAACGTGTCAAGGCCAATGAATGCAACACACAAGGTGGTCCCTTAAATCTAGGTTTAATGTGAGAAAAATAATAATAGCAGAAAAAAAAGAACAGTAAGTTCTAACAATTTTGCCATGTATCACAGTTTATTTTGCATAAAGAAAATAAATAATGCATGAAATATGAGCTAAAATAATTAAACAGCGAATGGCAAGGTGTCTTGCCTGGTAGGATGCCTGGTGTGCTGCGATGATCAAGGTGGCACGAACATATGACTTTGGTGCATCAACTATACAAGGTGACCTCATTCGGTGGTACGGACCGTGTCATTGAGTCCAGGACGATCAAGTTAGCTAGGAATGACATAAGGTTGACCAAAATTGGTTGAAGGAGTAATGGGCTTAGTCACGGACTGGGGATAATCGGAGGAAATTTGATAAATATGTGATTTTTAGAAAATATTTTATAATCTTTGAAAAATAAACTATTAGTCAAAATATGCTCCCAAACAAATATCCGAAAAATCGAAAGTTGTTCTTAAGGCAAAAGCTCTAAGTTTGTAGAAATATGGTTTGAGATAGAACTATATTAATTAAAACATATGAGAAATACCAAAAATTTTGTAAATTTTGAAACTACATTTTATGGGTCAAAATATTTTAGGTAATCATGTTGAAAATTATTTTAGGCCAAAAATACATAAATAAGATACTATTAATATGACTTTCAATATAATGAGAACAAAATGATAATGTCGGTATTAGTAGAACTAATAAAATAATACTGATAACTACTAACAAAATACTATTTTGAAGAATATTAATAACAACAATTAAAATATGTATTTAACTTATATATCTATTTATACATAATAAAGTATAAATTTACCTATATATATATATAATCTTTTATCATACAAAAATATTAATAATTTATATTACTAATATTAATACACTACTGATGTACTGGAACAAAGAGAAAGAAAGTAATAATGATAAACATAATAGTGATAATAATAATAATATAGCAGATACTAAAAGAAGCAAAAAATAACTAATAACCACACATAAAAATAACAACATAAAACTAAAAAAAACAAACAAACAAAAATATAATAATAATAATAATAATAATAATAATAATAATAATAATAATAATAATAAAATATCTAATCATAATATTAACAAAAGTAACAGGTACTGTGCGTTGCTCTCTCTTTTCGAGAGAGAGATCTCCGCTCAAACTCAAAGTAATAAAAGTAGGAGTCTAAATGTAGTCTGTGAGAGAGAGAGAGAGAAAAATTGAAAAAAGAAAATGAAGAAACAGCAGGAGGAGAGAGTTGGAGTGAAGAGGAGGTTTTACTGGACGGTCGGCGCGTGCTCCGCGAGGCGGCGGTTTGGGAGCGGCTACGGAGGATCGGAGGGGAGTGGAGCGGCGACGGGCGCAGACGCGACGGATGGGGTTAGACGGATTCGCGGTGGCGCGGGAGTTAGGAACTCGGCGGCGCCGGAGTGAGGGAGAGGCGGAGGATCTCGGCCGGGCTTGGCCGGGGAGAGGCGGCAAGGGCGGAGGGTCGGCGGTGGCTCGGCAAGGGTTGACGCGGCTGGAGGAAGTGAAGCTGGGCTCGGCGGATCCGATGCAGCGTTCGACGGAGGGGACGCGTGGAGCGACGGTCAACGCCGGAGGGGTTTTCAGAGCTCGCTCGCGCGGAGGCAAGCGCGGCGGAGCTGGTAGGAAGGAGAGCGGCGGTCAGGGGTTGTTCGCGGGTCAGGTCGACGCACGGTGGAGTAGAAACAGGGGCGGTCGGCGGCTGTTCGCCGGCGAGGCGGCCAGGTGAGTGAATGGAGCGTGTGGTTAATATTTTTGGGTTTTGTTTTTCCTTTCTTGTGGCGGTGGTGGTGGATTCCGATACTGTGGTGGCGACGAAGGTGGTGGTGGGTGATTATTGGCGGTGGTGTTGGCAGGCTGCGGTGGCGGAGGGTTCGATCGGGTTTGGGTTGGTGTTGACTGGTGGTGATGGTGTTGTCGATGGTGGCGGGGCAGCCGGGAGTGCGGCGACTACCTGAGCCGGGGTCGAAGTCGGGGTCGTGGTGAAGGTGACGGTGACAGTATAGGCGTGGCGGTCCGATGATGGTGGCGGAGTTGGCTGGAGGCACCTGTAGACTAGGTTTAGATTAGGTTTTGTTGTCGGTTTGATGGTGTCGGGTCGAGGCTGGGTTAGATCAGGATTTGGATATCGTGTCGGAATTGTCGACACGGATAATAATAAATGTAAATGTAAGAAGTGTGGAATAAGAGAGTCACCGGGGTCGGACCTGAGGCCGTCACGGCTGACACGAAAGAAATTGGACACAGACACGATGCACGTACATGTGGTGGAAATTTGTGGAGAATAGAATTTATGGAGGAGTACCTGCCTATTTATAGGATGTGGGAATCCCCAATTAGATATGATTAGGATATAGTTTAAACCCAAATTAGATAATGCAATCTATTTAATTTAAAACCAATCAAATCCAAATCCAAATCCAATTAATTCTAATTAAGTCAAATTAAATTCTCGTAGTTTAAAAATCAAATTTCAATTATTTACTATTTAAATAAATACATAAATTCAAATCAAGATTTAAATGGCCACAATAACTTCCAAATATATTTTTCAAAATACCAATAATAATAATTTCAAAAATAATAAACGTTTTTTTAATATCTTTTTGAACAATAAAATATTAATATTAATAAATCTCGAAAATTATACTTTTATTTAAAATAGACCAATAAATAATTACGAAATATATGTATGCAAAATATTTTTTACATAATTAGGCTTTTCTAGTATACAAAATATTATTTATTATTAATAACTGCTAGAAACAAAAAGGCTTTCATAGATAAAATCGTAAACTTGAAATAATAGCTAGAAATAATTATTGTCTATATTTCTTTGAAACTATAAAAATAATAAAATAATATTTTTCAAAAATATGTACGCTCGCACATATTCGCACTCGACGAGCAAGAAAATAAATTTCGTGCGCGACGTAAAATACGACTACGCGACGTACAATACAAAAATTTTAAATCAGTACCAATTTAATATAAAAAAATGTATATAGTAGAAATTTAGATGTTTTACACTTCCACCTCCGGCTACAGGAGTAGCAGTCGAGAGAGCAGTAGCCAGAGTCCCTGCCCTTCAGGCAGGAGTAGAAGCGGTAGTTCCTGGAGGTCTTCCACCTCCAGCTGAGGGAGCTGCAGTTCAGGGAGCTGCAGTTCAGGGAGCTGCCACATCAGTCCCTGTCCTTCCGGCGGGAACAGCAGCAGCGACGGTTCCAGGAGGTCTTCCACCTCCATCAGCGGGACCGTCCATGGTCATCTCTGACATTCTTCCACCGCTGCCTCAGTTACCGACAGATACTCAGGGGATGATGGCCCTTCTACAGCAGATGCTGTAGACACAGAGAGCACAGGCATAGGCACAGCACCGTCAGGCAGAGGTGCGGCGACAGACTATGGAGAAATCGCATCAGTTAGCGATGGCAGCAGTGGAGAGAGGTGCACAGACTACAGTTCAGGAAGCACCAGATCAGCAGCAGGGTCAGGGGAGGCCCAGTACACACCTTGATTTCAGGAAGATGAGGCCGAGGGAGTTCAAGGGTACCGAGGGTATCCTATATACGGATGACTGGCTAGAGGATGTCCAGTGGAGTCTGGAGTTGGCAGAGGTCCTGAGAGGTCTGTGGGTGACATCTGCAGTGAGCCAGTTCTTCAATATAGCGCTGACTTGGAACCGTACGGATCCGCGTGCGTCAGTGAGAGTTTGTCGTGGGAGGGGCGAGCTTTCACCATCACAGTTGAACCCACTCAGGCAAGTAGCAGAGCATATAGCAGGTTCCAATCTTTCGAATCTCCTTTCCGCATTTGCCTTCGTAAACTGTCTTGAACTTCGATTCTATCTGTTCTTGATCGTTGGGTAAAAATTGTTCTTGTGATGTGATTTCCTTCTGAGATAAGTCGTATGAGCTAGGTCGTCTCGATTATGAGATTTAGAATCCTCTAGGGTCATGCTAGCAGACAGAGTGAGGACATATAGTCGAACTATGCACGTATTTCTCGGGTGTGGGAATTTAAGGTTTTCGCTGCCAAGCTAGCGGCAATGCAAAAATTTTAAATACCATGATTCTAGAGGTATGTACCATAGTTGAGGACTCTGTGATTATCGTAGCCTTGCTCACTGGTATGACGGAGATTCTGAGTATCATGATGATTGGACAGACGCATACGATTATCAAATTGCATGATTTTTGTTTTTATTTTGTATGTTTGCTTCGTTTTTAATTTTTGAAATTTTTAAGGTGGATAGACTTGGAGTTTCAATTTAAGAGTAATTTCAAATTTTATAATTTTAGTCATTTAATTCATGCTTTGATATTTGAGATTTTAATCATTATAAATTTTTAGCCATGACTTGTGATTTGATATTTTACTATTGTTTGATTTTAATTTCGAGGACGAAATTTTTTTAAGGTGGATAGATTTGTCACCCCCAGTTTTCAGAAACAGGGGTATTTTTATCATTTTTTCATTTTTGAATATTTTGAAATTATTTAATTATTTATAATATTATTTTGGGGTTATTTGAGTCGGGTTCAAATTTTAGCTCAATCCGACATGAAACGGGGACCCGGGGGTAGTTTGACTCTAGTGGAACCCACATACGAGTTAGGCATGACCCACATAATATTAATTTTAGTCCACATGATATTAATTTTAGTTAGTAGTTAGACTAATTATTTATGGATAGGTTTAGTTTAATTAGAGACTTAAAACTAGACTAATTTGACCTCAACCTTTAACCCATTCTTAATTTAAATCAAATAGGTCAAGTGGGGGTATTTTAGACTTTTCTAATGGGGACACCTCACCCTTTTTGGGTAGCCACCTATGGGGGAATAAGGAGTGAGTCATCATCTCTTCCATTTCATTTTATCCATCCATTTTCTCTCTCATGTTCTTTCCCAAATTTCTAGAGAGCAACCTCATCGATTTCATCTCCAAATCCACCATTTCTTCCACCAAATCTTCTTCCTTTCTCCTCTACTCCATAGTTAGAGGGTGCTAGCCAATTTTGGGAGGATTCAGAGCTCGTTCGTGTCCTTTTAGAATCTCTACGTGTCGGTGTCGTGTCGGAAGGCTTTTTTCTTTGAATCTCTCTTCCGGAAGGTATAATCTCTCCTCTAATCCATTCCTACATGCATATAGGAATATTTTGAACCCATAGGAATGACCCCCATGGTTGTATCTTTATTTGTGTCCATTTCGTGTCCATTTGGAGGTCATAGGAGTGTCCTTTGTGTTGTGGTTGTGTCCTAGTGGGAAAACCCCTATTTTGGACACTTGTATGCATATATATATTGTAGGAATGATTAATTAGTGTTTTAATCTCAGATTTATATTTTTAGGGAGTTGTTCCTAATGTGTTCTTTATAGTATCATATTGTATCATATTTATTTTATATTTAGATTGGTGTCTCTTTATATATATATATATATATATATATATATATATATATATATATATATATATATATATAAAAGAAAAAGAAAAAAATATATATATATATAACTAGTGTCTCTCTCTCTCTCTCTCTCTCTATATATATATATATATATATATATATATATATATATATATATATATATATATATATAAATATTTGTGAGTGGAATGTGCATATAAATTTATTTGTGTGTGGATAGATGGTTAGAGAGTGAGGGAATGAGCAGGAAAGCAGCAGGAATAAGCAGTAAGCAATAAGCAGTAAGCAGGAATAAGCAGTAAGCAGAAGCAGTGCAGGATGGTTTTTTGGAGTTTTGGTGGTCCCGAAACATCCCATTTTGAACCACCTTAGCCCCAAATACCTACCCCGACTTGTCAACCACATTTAGTAGTACGAAACCCCTAAGTTAGAGAGTGTTATTAGTATGTTAGATGGTTAGTGGAGTAGTGTTTATAGTGGTAGAAAATAAGGTTGGTCATGTTATGTTATATGTCATGTTAAGATACATTAGGGGGTTTGTGGTAGTTATTTGAGTTGATTCTTGAGAGTTATTTTAAGAGTAGCATTCTAAGTTAGATGGGGGTTAGATAGACGATGTTTGTGAGGGAGAGTGAGTGTGGTTTAGAAGAAATGGGTTATGTTAGATGTGGTATCTTGATATCTCAAGATTACCTTAAGGTAATGTTGGGATGAACAATTTGGAAGATAAGATGGATTAGATGCCCAAGAACCCTATATTTCTTGGTTGGTAAACGCTAGATTGGATAGTATCCAGCTACCCTAAGAAGCCTAGGCTAGTATCCTGAGATCTAGAAGGGTTTCCTTTGTAATGGACAAGGTATCGGAAATACCTTGTAAGGATAAATATAAGGGGTATTGGGTAATGTAAGGTATTGGATTTCTAATTGCTAGATGGGATTAGAAATAAGTTGTCTTAGTATATAATGACTAGATGAGGGTAGTTTAGACTAGTCTTGACCCCTGTTGACCAAGAGTTGACTTTTTGACCCAAAGTCAACTTCAAGTCAACACTTGACTTAGAATTGACCGAAACCAAATCAGAGTTGACCAGTTGACTGAAAGGCAACTGTTAGTCAACATTTGACTTGTTTGACCTAGGGTTGACCCAGGGTTGACTCAGTGTTGACCAGAGTTGACTTTTTGACCAAAAGTTAACTGTAAGTCAACCTTTGATCCCGTTTGACCTAGTTTGACTTGGATTGACTCCTAGTGACATAGTATGAACCAGTATGACCTAGTATGAACTAGTATGACCTAGTATGAGTCAGTTTGACCTAGATTGACCTAGTTTTGACTTAGACTTGCATTCATGACTTAAATTATTTCCTTTTCAGTATAAAACCCTGTTTGACTCATAGTATCTTATTTTAGGTCTGTGATTACTCTGAGCGTCTGTTCACCTTATCAGCTCAGGACCACAGGCGAGTATATTTACTGATAGTTTTCATTATCTTGATATTTGCTATATCCGATTCAGTTGTAGTGTTATACTCGATTTCCAGTCACGACAGTTCACTGACTAGTATATATTGGATCATGACATGGGATGTTATTCCTAGAGTTACATGGTATATTGGTACATATTCTGTCTTATTTCAGTGTATTGGTATAGACACCGATTTCAAAAGGGGACTTGCTACCCTCTTATGGAATCCCGTGTCATAACGTGTCATGTCCAGATCTATTGTACTATTCAGGGATGGGGAGTTATTAGTGGTTGTGTGATCAAATTCCCACATGGTTCTATGGTACATATGGTTCATAGCTATACCCTCGCCTCACGACGGGTAAAGCCTTACCATATATGGTTCATAGCTTTCCATGGTGACTGGTTTTATCGTTCTATTGTATACAGGGTTCATAGCCGATCGGATGGAAAGCCTGAGCATATTTTTCCCAAGCCGATCACATAACACACTAATAATTCAAGGCACCTTTTATATTTATTATCTTGGTGACTATGTTCTGTTCGGGAGAAGGGTTACAGCCCGATCCTTGTTTGGTTTAGGGGTTGTAACTCGGCTTCTGAATAGTTTCCAAGTTGCCCAATATACATTTATATCGTCGTCCTTTTCAGTACTCACATCATGATATGTATTTCCAATTGATTTTTTCTTATATTTCATTACACTGTCTCTTATAGAATTTGTCAATTCATATGGAACTGTTGTTGGTGTTTGTACTTGCTCTTTTTCCTGACAGGATACGTTGACAAATTTTACAGATGACTCTGAGAATGATTGCCCGACCTACTATGGGGTTGAGTCTGACGGAGTAGACTTAGACTGTGGCTTGTTGGTAGAGCCACTAGACTTTGCTCACCCTGAGTAGCTTAGTTTAGTTAGGATTGCCTGGCCTACGAGCCAGCTAGTACATTTCAGTTTGTAGTATCTATTATATATTCTCTGAGACTCTGGATGTTTGTGTATAGCTCTGACTTGTGGATCTTGGACTCATTTCCTGTTTTATCTATCATATTTCTCTTCCATGCTATCTACCTTAGTTTTGTATTTGTGATTGAGACTGTATTGCTATGTCACCTCCATTCGGAGAGTATATACTGTACAGGTACCTTTATCTATTTTAGTCGTAGTATTTACAGACCCTATATACAGCGTTCTACCGCCGATACTGCGGCGTAGGCTGGACGTAACCACATACTCGTGTCCCTCTTCAGGGTGCGGGTCGTGATAGCGCGCCACGGGGGATACGGGGGAGGCCCCGGAGATCACCAGGCCCGACGGTGGGAGGAACCGGCCGCAGGGGCACCACGACTTGGAGGCGGGGATGCCTGAACTGTCAGGGGACGGGAAGGTCCAGATGGGGGCGGCCGAAGGCTGGACAGGGAGGGGCGCAGCCGCCTGGGCAGGAAGGTAGTACTAGTGCCACCTCAGGGTGAGAGGGTCATGGTAGTAGGCCACCGTCGCGGCGGAGGGTGACGCGGCGAGTAGGCCGACGGGGGAGGGTGAGGGTCCGTAGCAACGAGGAGCGACTCCGCGGCCGACGCGAGGGGAGGAATCGCCGAGTGACAGTCCGCTCCCGTGGGGTAGTTAGGAGTCGGAGGGACGGCCTCCGACGGAGCGAGGAGAGCCGGGAGTAAGTCCTCGACCATGGTGGGAGGAGGCTCGGAGGATGGCGACGCGGAGGTGCAGACTGCTGCCAAGACTAGGAGGGGCGCGGCGAGAGGGATCTCCGGGAGAGAGGCAACAATCGGGAGGGAGAGCGCTGGGGCGGGGGAGGCGGAGGGGGCGAACAAGTCGGGGTGGGGCAGAGGGCCGGTGGAAGAGAGGGGGACGGGGTGGACTCAGCCAGAGGAGCGGGTGGTCGCCTCGAGGAAGGGGGAACGGAGAGGCGGGCCTCGACCGGAGGGGCGGGCAGCGGCGCGACGAAGACGGCTGCCGGGGGAGAGACGAACATGAGGGAGGCCAGTCCGCCCGTGAGGCAGCAGGAGCGGCGGGCGGAGGGCCGAGGAGGGAGGGGGCTAGGAGCGACAGTAGACGTCGAGCACGGCAATGCCTGCGTCGCCCCCTCCGACGGTGGGGCCGAGGAGGAGAGGAGGATGGGGGGATCCGTCGCACGTCGGGCAGACTCCCGGTCATCCAACGAGGCTGGGGCAGCCAGGGAGGGAGGGAACCGCCCGGAGGGGAGGGAGTCGCCCGGTGGCGTGCGGCCACCAGCCAAGGAAGAGGAGGGGGATAGAGTACTCGAGGAGCTGAGAGCTCCTACCAGAGCGGCCCATCTCTTTTGTCCCCTATATATATTTCTTTTGTCCCCTATATATATATATATATATATATATTTTTGGAAAGAAAACCTTTATTGAAAGATAGACACAAAATGCCGTAGCCTATACAAGTAAGCGCGCCAAGCGCGTCAACCACAAAACAAAGAGAGAAAGAAAAGGGGTTGCCCGCAAAACGGAACAGGAACCGAGCAACAGAAAGTTAGGAGGGCAACACAATATCCCAAAGGACCCGCGCCCCGGCCCCTGTCAGAAATCCAGGACGTCCCAAAACTGATTCGAGGTGTGGGAGCAGCACCTCCTTCTCTTGAATATTTGCAGAACCACCTCCCTGTACAATTGCTGAAGTGGTAATTGGCACCCTTCAAATCTGAATTTATTCCTGTTCTTCCATAAAACCCAAAAAGCGGCGGCAGCGATGATCTGATGCCCGTGAGAAGTGTTCCAGCTAGCCAGCAGATCGTTGATGCCCCCGATCATATGAGCTATTTTGTACCTGTATTGAAGGTTCGTCCAAATGCAGGAGGCAGAATCCCCACAGAGGAGGACGTGAACGGCAGATTCCTGATGGGGATCTACACAGCAGTAGCATTTGGATGCCAGACAGTAGCCGAAAGATTTGACGGCATCATCCGTGGGGAGTTTACGACGCACGGCATGCCAGATGAGAATAGACCATTTGACAGGAATGCACGTGTGCCAAAACTTGGCAGAAGGGGAGTTCGTGACTTCGATGCCTCTGATGATGTCTCTAGCAGAAGCAAGGGTGAAGACGCCACCCGGATTAGGAGACCAACAGAGCACATCCTTCGCGTCGTTGATCGACAAATCTGAGGCTGCCAGGCGCGCCAAAGCTGCCGGGCCAAGCCAATCATGAACCTTGTTCCAATCCCACCCGGACGCATTCACATCCCATAAGTCTCTGATCTCGCACTTTGGTGGGGTGAGAGCGTTGGGCCTGATGATATCGTCTCCTAACCAGCGTTCATTGCAAGCCTGCGAACGCCCATTACCCAGGGTCAAACGAAAGTGAGGTTCCGCAAGGTTTCGACCCCGTAAGATGCGCCGCCACGACGCGGAGGATCTGTAGTTGGCAGACGCCTCAGTTAGGTGACTGAATCTGGAGTATCTAGCTCGCATGAACCTGGTCCAGATCGAGTTATCAGAGCGGATTTTCTACCATAACTTAGTCGATTGGGCGTCGACCATGTGGGCCAGCCTGCAGAATCCTAGACCTCCCTCGACAGTAGTTTTTGCCATGGTGGCCCAACTGGCCCAGTGATACTTGTTCTTTCCCTCAAGATGACCCCAAAAGAAATTAGCAAGGATGGATTCGATAGAATGGAGAACTTTGGTGGGGGGGAGCACACCGCAAGGGTGTAGATGGGGATGGAGGAAAGGACGTGCTTAATGAGCATAAGTTTCCCCCCAGGGGAGAGGGTGGCGTTATGCCAGCCCGCAATTTTCTTCCGAATTTTGCCCACCAAGTGATCGTAAATCCCGAAGTTGGCTCTACCGTACACCAACGGGCATCCTAAGTAGAGGAAAGGGGGATAAGCTGTGGAGAAGGAAGTCATGGAGGACAAGACAGCCGAGTGAGATATGTCGACTTTGTGATGAGTGTAGATCACGCTCTTGCTGTTGTTGATTTTTTGGCCGGAGCAACGAGTATAATTGGCTAGAGTACTAATGACCACCTCAATGGCCCCAATAGCGCCGGCGGAGTAAATGAGGATGTCGTCCGCGTATGCGAGATGAGTAATGAGAGGGCACCCGGTCGAAGTGTGAAAGTGCTGGAACCCAGGAGATCGCGGCATAATTTTGAGGTTTCTGCTCAGAGCTTCAGTCGAGATGATGAAAATGGTGGCGGAGAGAGGGTCTCCCTGTCTGACCCCGCGAGTAGCTCTGAAGAAACCCTGAGGTTGGCCGTTGATGACGGTGGTGAACCAGGAGTTGTTGATGGATCTAAAGATGATGTCGATAACTGGTTCCGAAAAACCAAAGGCTCTGAACACCCAGATCATGAACTGCCAGTCAAGGCGGTCGTAAGCTTTTTCCATGTCCAGCTTGATGGCAACATTCCCCCTTGGACAGAAATTTCATACAAGTGATCATCTCTTGTGCCAGAAGGATATTATCTGTGATGTTGCGACCTTTGACAAAGCCGCTTTGTTCTTCGGATATGATTCTGGGGAGGATATCCGACATTCTGGAAGCGATGATTTTAGAGATTATTTTGTTGGTGAAGGTGCAGAGGCTGATCGGTCTGAAATCTTTGAAGGTGTCCGGGTTGTCTTTCTTGGGTATAAGGATAATGTGAGCGGAGGATATAGCTTTCGGATAAGTGGCTCCTTGAAAAAATGCGGCAGTGGCATCCCCAAGGTCGGACTTAATGATGTCCCAGCAAGTGCGGAAGAACACCCCGTTGAATCCATCCGGACCCGGTGCGCTGTTAGCATTTATGGCCCACACCGCGGTCTTAATCTCGTCGACAGAGGGGGGAGCGCGGAGGCAGTCATTGTCACTGTCGTAAATCAGGGATGGGATCTCGGCCAGGAAACCGTCATCTTTGAGCACGTCCTCTTTAGTAAATATGTTGGAGAAATAGTTCGTGGCTGCCATTCTAATGTCCTCCTGCTCATCCAGCAGATGACCGTTATCATCACGGATTCGATGAATCTTTAGAGCGCTTCTGCGACCATTGACGCATTTGTGGAAAAAGCCAGAATTCTTGTCTCCTTCCATGTCCCAAGTTAATCTAGCCTTTTGTTTCCAGAATTCAGTTTCAACTCTGATTCTAGACTTGAGAATGGCCTTGGCAAGGTTGAGAGAAGCGCGGTTCTCCTGGGACCCGGATAGGGCGAAGTCGGTCTCCGCGCGGGTGACATCATCTTCAGCATCTTTAATGGCCTGGAAAATGTCTCCGAACGCAATCTTGCTCCAGGCCGTGAGGGCTTTTCTTGTAGCTTTAAGCTTGGAAGCAATTCTGACCAGAGGTTCCGGGTGATTGACCGACGCCCAAGCCTCTTCCACGATGTGCATGAACTGGGGGTGGTGGCGCCAGAAGTCCAGAAAGCGGAAGGACTTTTTGATGCGATGATGAGATATGTTAATCTCGAGAAAGAGGGGGGAATGGTCCAATTCAGTGGAGTTCAGATGAGACAGGTTACTAGTTCAAGCCCAACTCCGACCAACTGTCGTTAATCATGGCACGATCGAGGCGAGAGTATTGCCTACGCAAGCCTTCTTGCATGTTGCACCAAGTGAACTGATTGCCGAGGAAGGGGATGTTGGAAAGGTGGGCGGTTAAGGCAAAGTTATTTAAGTCCTCCATGGCCGAATGGGGGGGGGGGTCACGACCCCCAGATTTCTCCTCTCGGCAAGAAACTGTGTTAAAATCTTCGATGCACAGCCATGGCAGATCTTCGTGAGGGATGGAGGAGCCCGACAAATGCTCCCAAAGAGTTTTACGCTCCGGGATGCTGCCACTACCAAGGATGGCCGACAGGAGGATGCAGGACTTGAAGGTGGGGTGTTCGACCCAACAGGAGAGGGCTTGGGGGGAGTCGTCTATAATGCCGAAGCGAAAGTCAGCGGCGAAGAAGATCCAAATGTCACGACATCCGGAGATCGCGGTAGGGAAGCCCAGCTTGAGTTGAATTTCTTTCATTCTTTTTTGTTGAATTTTGGGTTCAATAATGACAAGCAGATCAATCCGATGAGGTTTGGTGAGGCTGGTTATTCGATTCATAGTCTGTTTGTTCCCAATGCCTCGGACATTCCAAGAAAGAATGTTAGGCATTAAGGGAGGGGGAAAGGTTGGTTTGCAGCTTTGCGGCGGATCTCATGGTCATCGCCGTGCGCTGCCTTTGTTTCTTGGATTTCTTCTTTTTCTTGAGAGGGTTGTTTCCTGGGCTGGTGCAGACAGGTTCAAGATACCTTTCTGCACTCTGGTGAATACTAGTGTCTACCGGGGAGGGAATGACCGTGTCCTCACACTCCGCCAGGGTGCAAAGAGGATTGTCTCGATCAAGGAATCCCGCTTGCTGAGCCTGCCAAAACCTGCCTGAGATCGGGGAGTACGGGCGAGTAGGGACAGAGACCGCTTGAAGGGGGGAAGTTGCCCCGACTACCGCGCCGATGGAGTGCGATCTGAGGGCATCCGAAGACTGGGCACTGGGAGAATCGAAGAAAGAGGCTTGGGGGGGGCTGAGATGGAGAGAGGGGTGCAGGGGGTGAAATGTAGGGGGCGATGACAGGTGGGGGGTTAGGGAGGCCGCCGTTGGTGGGTGACTCCGGAGAGCAGTCATCCGCATCAAAGTCTAGAGCTTCGAAGGAGTTATGAAGAGTAATGGCAAGAGAGGGGGATTTGGGGTGACAGGGGAGTTCAGAGTCCTGCAGCTCAGAAGCGACAACAGCTGATTCTGAGTCCAATGTCCTGCTGGAATTGAGGATAGTGATGGCGAGAGCGGATGTAGGTGCGGCGATATCAGCGCAAAGTGTTTGGGGACTCTGAGCGGGAGGAGCGGGGTTGGAATGGATCCGCGTTATTTGGCGGGATGTTGGAGCCGCAGCAGGGCCACCCGTTTTCCTGGGAACAGGTTTTTTGAGTTCAGGGTGGGCGCGGAAGCAGTGTAGTAGAGAGTGTCCGCTCATCTGGCAGTGTTGACAGAAAATGGTGTTGTTATCGTAAACCATCGCTTGTCTGAATGATTTATCTCCAAGGACTAACTCTATCTCTGAGGGTGGCTCAATAGCGAGGTCCAGCTCTACGCAAATCTTTGCATAGTTACATTTAGAGAGGTTTCTTGTTTCTTCTGCGATGGCGACAAGGACCCCGAAAGAGCTGGCTATCCTCTTGAGGGCCGCGGCAGGGAAACACACAAGGGGAAGATTTGGGAGGGTGATCCAGGAGGTGATGATGGTTGTCCTCTATATATATATATATATATATATATATATATATATATATATATATATATATATATATATATATATATATATATATATATATATATATATTTATGTATAAAAAAAAAAAAAAATATATATATATATATATATATATATATATATGTGTGTGTGTGTGTGTGTGTGTGTGTGTTTTTTTTATATATGTATATATATATATATATATATATATATATATATATATATATATATATATATAAAAAAATAAAAAAAATAAATATATATATATATATATATATATATATAATATATATATATATATATATATATATATATATATATATATAACTATTTTAGAAAATACGTTTTGATATTTGCAACTATTAGTCAAGGTATTTTAAATAATAATTTTGGAAACTATGTAAAATCATGCTTAGGACAAAACCATAATTAAATATAAGGAAAATATCCTAATAATATTTTTAGGCTAAAACACATATTTAAGATATCATAAAGAATATTAATTATATATTTTTGATAACCATAATAATAATATCAATAAGAAACCTAATGACGATAATATCAAAATACTACTTAATGATAATACTAATAATAATACCCAGGATAATATTAATAATAATTCCAATAAAAATTTATATATCTGTATATTGTTCTTCTAAAAATAAAATAAATGACTCTAATAGAAATAACTATAATATTATTTTGCTTACTATATAGAATTTCTAATATTAGGGTCCAAGCCCAAAATGCCCGAAGTCAATTTATTATGTAATTATTGGGGCTCAACATACTAAAAGTTACTAAAATATTTACCATAAAATCTTTAATATGAAAACCAATAATTCAATAAGACTATTAACTTCTATCAACTTCTATCAATAAAGTACATGAAAATCCAAATAGAATCAATCTGTTAATGGGCTGCACCTTTATTCCTAAACAAGGGCCCAATATCAGAACCCAGCCCACAAGGTATGATATAAAATATATAAAATATTTCTTCTTCCCAATTGGTCCAAGTCATATAAAGCCTAATAGTTTATAACTATTTTCCCCCAACAATAATAATAATAATAATAATAATAATAATAATAATAATAATAATAATAATAACAATAATAATAACAATACTGTACCAAAATTTATTGTATTTTAATATATACATATATACGTAATTCTGTAGATAATATTTATATACACTAAAATACGAATCCGCTTTCCGGGACTAACCCAACATATGTATTGTATGGCTGTAAGCCCATTCTCCATATCATCCTAAAAAGACAACTAATGACCAACATAAATAAAACTAAATCAAATCTATGAAACCATTAAAGGAAAGAATGAGAAGTGGAAGGGATGATGATGAGTTGATTACCTCGCGGTCGGAGGCGCACGATACAGGGCTCCGGCGGAGTCCTCATGGCTCACTGGGATACTGGTGCGGAGCGGCGTTTGCTGCTCGAGGGCTAGGTTGGCACGGTCTCGGCTCGCGGAGAGGGTTGTGCCGCACTCAAAGGAGGTGGGGTTGCTCGCCGTGGCTCCGACGGTGGCATGGCGATGAAGTTTCTCCAGAATTGGTCGAAGGAGAGCTCGCAGGCCGGTCAATCGTAGGCAGCGCTTGTCCTCAACGAGGAGGGGTCAGATCTGGCATTGGGAGATCTCGCCGGAGAAAGGGGCGAAGGAGTCAGATCTAGCGTTCGACGGTCGTTAACGGCTTGGCCAGGGGCTTTGGGTTGGAGACGCGGTGTAGGTCACGGGGGATGGCAGAGCTGACCCATTTGCTGGCGGCGGATGTACGGTGAGAGGCGCAACACAGCGATGCCACGGTATGTTACTGGGAGCAGCCCACCGCGAGAGGTGGCGACTACACGGCGGTACGGTGCCTGGACTGGACGCCGAGGATGGGTGATCGACGTCATGGTGAAGATGGCGATAGCGACGGTGGCAGTGAGCGGGAAGGCACCGCGGTGGACTCTCGGGAAAGGTTAGCGTAGGGATTTTGGTTTTGTTGTTTGTTTGGATTTATCGATGGATCGTGTCCGTTTCGGACACAAGAATTATGTTGTGTGGTGTAACGACTGGACATAAGAGTGAATGAATTTGGTGGAGGCAAGGACACGGATACACGGGTCCGGACACAACACAGATTTTCGTCGTTTGGTTGTATGTTGATGATGGTTATGGTGATAGTGATGTCTGTTCTAATGTCAAGGGTGGCGGCATAATATGGAAAGAACATGGAAAGTTCGGGGATGGCCGGACATGGGTTTGCGACATGGAGGCTACTGGGTTTAGGCGCGGCCATTCGCTGGTTGAAGGAGGTCGCCGCGAAAGGACCTACAGCAGGCTGCCGGGCGTAGAGAAATCAGGGAGGGTGTGGATTTGGTAGTGGTACTGGAAGATGTATGGGAGCATTTGGCATTGCATCGGTTTGTTGAGAGTTTAATGAATTAGGTATATGCACAGAGGGAGAGAGGCAGAGAGATGTTGATATATCTATACCTAAGAGATTATTTTATCTAGATAAAGGTTGCTGCATTTAATTGCTAACTATTGATGGTTTTAGGATTTGAATAGGAAAAGATTAAGAGATGAACTATATCTGTATAATATATGGGATATGCATCGACTTAGAAGAATTTAAAGAAATCATGACTAGTTTAAATTTAAATAATGATAATGTAGAATACTAGTATAAAAATTATATAACATGTTATCAAGTGTTTTATTTATTTAATTATAACATATAATTTACTTTTAAAACAAACATTTCTTCCAAAATATAATCCAAGATAATTATTCAAATAAATTTGAACTAATTTAATGGAATCTCAATCCAAAAACTAATTTACAATGATATTTAATATCAAATAACCTTTACCATACATATAACAACTCAAAATATATTCATGATTAGACCACTAAATATATTAGGAACTACAAGCATTCATATAAAAATATGTCTTCGCGGATGTCTTTTCGCACATAACATCTCTACCTGGACTTGGGCTCGGTTCGGCTCCTATTTGACCAGTTTAGTATCATCTGGTCTCCTAAAATTTACTAATCTAATTAATAATTAATTAAATCTTCTATAGGGTTAAGTTGCAACATGATTGGTTTTCTTAGTTAGACCACACATACAGCTCGACCTTTCGTACCATGTCTAAAATATTAGTCAAAGCACACGTCTATACTATTCGTACCAAAAGTTTAGTCATTATGTACTCCAAATCTTAACCATGACTAAGTCAACTATTTAATTAAATATTTATAAAATTCCAATAATCCCTATTTAATTTCAATAAAATAATAAAAATATATTTTAAAATTTTGGGAAGAGGGGTTACAGCGGGCGAGTAGTATTCGGAGTTCCCCAAAGGTTTACTTGAAGGGAAAGCGATTTTATCGAAGACATATCAGCTTACCGACAATACTCCCGTCGTGAGGGGTTGAACCAGTGTGTGCTTCCTTTGGCATCGTCATTCGTCAGATCAACCATGGAACCACCATCTTCCTCGCCATGCTTTCCCGGGATAGGAATCGGGTGAGGGGATAAGGATGTAGCAGCCAGGATCTTCTCTGTGGCCTTGACATTGAGAGGGTCCTGAGACGCAGTTTCAGCCATCATGCTGCTGGCTGTAGCCGTCTTAGGCCTCCAGACACGTTTAGTCTTCTTCGGTTTTACGAACCGCTTCGAAGTCTTCGACTTTTCATCAAAGTGCGTCACTGCCTTCTCGTTGGAAGAGAAGGTAGTCCCCAACAGAGTCACCATTTTATTCGACGTAACAAAAGGTTGAACAAAATTTTTTCTTTATTGAACGTATAAAGTATCTGTGTACAAAGAAGAAGGTCCTAAACGGGATACTATAAGTATAGGAAGAAGAGGTTTCTGGAAAAGTGTAACTGTGGAGGTCGAGCGCTGTAGTGGCTCCTTTACTCCGTTGACAATCTGACGACGAATCAACCCTGCTATGGCTCTCTGGCGCCTTTGATGTGACTCTGGGGGTCACCAATCAAGAGGCTGTCTGGATGAGAAGATCCCTCGAAGATGATTGGTTGGTTGGTTCTTTGGTTGATAGGTGGATGAGGGTGGTCGACACTTTATGGATAGGGATTACTGATCCTTTAAAGATTTTCGATTGTCAATGTTCCCTATTTCTTTTCGCTCATTGCTGGTGGAAGAAGAACTTCTATTTATATAAAACCGAACACATATGCGATGTGCATTAGGGTTCCTGAGATATGAAAGAATCTACTGTCATTGTACAGTACGGGCTTCTACGACGTTGACACGTGGCGGACATCGAGATTTCTCTCAAACGAGATATGTGGTGGTTATAAACAAAACCGAAGGAGGTGACACATGACGCGTGATGATTTGTTTGCTCGGATGCAACCGATTAAATCTTGGAATTTTATCCTAGATTTGGAGTCTAACTGATCCTCGTCTAAGATTTAAATCAATCTGATATGATATCAATCATGATTTCATCCCAATCTTCTCTGTAAGAGGCAGTTTAAACAAACCAATTAGGGAGGATCCATGCTTCCTGCGCCTCTGGTGAGGACTAAGTGCTGCTGTGCTTCTGGGGTGATGAGTAGACCGTGCTTCTGGAGACGACGGAACCTCTGTGCTTTCAGGCAACGAGTGGACTTGGCTTCGAATGACGACGAGAATTTTGTGCATATAGAGCAACTTATGAAGCTATATTTTGGGCTACCAGAGTTATTGTGCTGTAGGCGACAAGTAGGCTTGTGCTTCAGGTCGGCAAGATTACTGTACTTTTGGAGCGACAGGTTGACTTGCATTGGTTGCGACAGGAGTTCCCAAGTCTCTTATAGAGAAGTGACTTAAGCTTCTGATCCGGAGCAGACGACTGTGTCGTGGGAATGGAGATGGTGTGAGCAAATCACCATCATTTGCCTCATGTGACACAGGTAAGTAGCTGCGCCTCTGAATTGTGAATGCATTGGCTACGAAGGGAAGGGTATGACACCCTTGCGCGTCTGAGATTGGTGGACACTGGCTTCTGAAATAAAAGAAGGGGAGGGGGCCTACCACCATCTTGTTTCTGAGGTTGGCACAGACAGGTTGCTGCACCTCTGGCTTGAAGGCTCTGGCTTCTTCAAAGTGCTGAGTTACTAATATGCTTCTGAGAGGCTACGCCCACAAGAAAATCATAACATGCTTCGACCAAGGTCAATTTTCCAGTGTGTGTATCGAGAAGAAGGAAGGCTGCGCTTCGATGAAGACTGCATCCCTTGTAGATGCCTCTAGGCTTCTGTCGAATCTGTACTAGATCCTTTGTAGAAGAACAGAATTAGTCCCTTATGTATAGTCCTGATGTGTTTGTACTAGACTTTCGTACATGACAATAAAGGGACTTCTCTCCATATCTTCTGTTTTTCCTTTTAGTACTGAGCCTCAGTCTTTTGCATCTTCTGCACTTTGGCAAAGGGATGTCTTCAGCTACAAATTTTCATGCTTCTAGAAAGATAATGCTAAGTTTAAGTAGCAACATGATAGTGATTATATGAATATTAGTGACACTATTATGTTAAATTTAATCAACTAGCCATATTAAAAAATATGATAAAATTATTGGGCTAACAAGTATGAGCCTGGTGAGTAGGTGTCATATGAGTGTGTGTTTATATGTATAAGTAGGTATATGTATGTGAGAGTATGAGGGAGTGTATATAAGTAATAGGTTGGGAATATCTGTAAAGGATATAGTATAGTGTGAGGACATGATAAGTAAGCCATAGGGTATACCATGGTGTGGTATGTCAAGTTGAGGCCTGGTATAGTAAGGTATATGGATAGGTAAGACAGTAGACTATGTGTATAGGAAAGATACATGTGAGTATCTATAGGTAGTGTCACGTTAAATAGTTAGTAGCCTAGGTGCGGGTATGAAGATACCATGATAGGTTAGTGTCCTAGTATCCTAGTACCAAGTGAGTATACCTAAGATGCTGATACCTTCAAGAATATTTCCTAGATAGATGCCTATAGCATTATTTGTCATAAATAGGTTATTGGTATAGATACATATATATATATCATGGGTATGGAGAAGGGTATCACA
Organism: Iris pallida; assembly: GCA_029216955.1. Taxonomy (NCBI): domain Eukaryota; kingdom Viridiplantae; phylum Streptophyta; class Magnoliopsida; order Asparagales; family Iridaceae; genus Iris; species Iris pallida. The sequence goes on along the minus strand of JANAVB010013999.1, from coordinate 12,926,772 downwards.
TGTTCATAGGGTGTAGTTGGATATGGGTATTGATATATGGGTACATAGGTAATCATGGATACTAGTATCATAGGTAATGCATATAGCCTATATAGGATATAGCTAAGATAGACAAGCATATAGGAAAGGTAAGAGTAACTATTGAGATCACGTATGGGTATTCATAGAAGATAAGGTAAGAAGTCATTTAAATATTTCATATAGCTATCCATAGTACTAGTATCATAGGGTAATTATATATATCTATATCATAGGATATAAGAGGTTCAAAGTGTAATTACCTAGATTGGTAAACCCAGTATCATGGGTATAAATAAGTGGCATATGCATAAGGGTAAAGGGTAAATAGGCATATATGTGAATGTTGTAGTATAGATAGGTAAGGATATGGGTAGGTAGATCATGTAGGTCAATTATGTACCAAATTATCTTGGTATACCATGGGTATATGGATACCTTGGTATATTGATACATATGATAAGTGGGTACATAAGGACATAGATATAATGATATATAAGTATATGGAGTAGGGGTATATTGATACCATGTGGATGTGACATATGGGTATATTGATAGGGGTATATACCATGGGTATGAGTGTATATAGAAATAGGGTGTATATATATGATATGATACAGGGTATTATAGGTATGAGTATATATATGGTATATTAATATGTATGCAAATAGGTAAATTATATATATATATATATATATATATATATATATATATATATATATATATATATATATATATATATATATATATATATAAAATATATATATATATATTTTATTATATATATATATATATATAATAAATATATATATATATAAAAAATATATATATATATATATATATATAATATATATATATATATATATATATATATATATATATATATAAATATATATATATATATATATATATATATATATATATATATATATATGTATATATGTTAAAAAAAAAAAAAAAAAAAAATATATGTATATATGTTAAAAAAAATATATATATATATATATATATATATATATATATATGTATATATGTTTAAACAAACCAAACGTTTATTGATGTATCAGGCGCAAAATGTCGAAGCCTATACAAGTAAGCGCACCAAGCACGAAGAAAAAGCAAAGGCTAAAACAACCAAGCGCCAGAGGGCGCTGCAGACGGGCTAACGCACCGCCTTCCAAAACCGATCCGAGGAGTGGGAGCAGCGGTTCTTGAGTTTAAGAATCTGACGGAGGATCTCGCGGATCAGTTGAGCCGCGTTTTATAGGCAGTTTTTATACCTGAATTTGTTCCGGTTCTTCCATAGCACCGAAATAGCAGCGGCCGTAGCGATCTGATGACAATGGGAGTTGAAGCCCCCGGGCCAATGCCTCTTCCTACATCGACGAGCAAGGTCCCGCCAAATATATATATATATATATATATATATATATATATATATATATATATATATATATATATATATATATATATATATGTATATATATATATACCTATTTGCATAAATATTGTGCACTGCACACATATATATATATATATATATATATATATATATATATATATATATATATATATATGGAGATGATGAGCCTGGTCTGTGCGATGCGGGGCATCCACAACGTCGGAGGACTGAAAAAAATGGCCACGATCTGAGCTGGCGTGGGATAGAATGGGGAGTCCTGTGCATGAAAACTCAACGGCTAGGGGAGCCGCGTGGGCAGTCGAGCACCGGCACCATTCTACCACGTGTATTAACGACGACCGACCATGCGACCCGCCGTACGGTACCCATTGGGCGTCGAAAAGACATCGTAGCATCCACAACGTCGGAGGACTGAAAAAAAATGGCCACGATCTGAGCTGGCGTGGGATAGAATGGGGAGTCCTGTGCATGAAAACTCAACGGCTAGGGGAGCCGCGTGGGCAGTCGAGCACCGGCACCATTCTACCACGTGTATTAACGACGACCGACCATGCGACCCGCCGTACGGTACCCATTGGGCATCGAAAAGACATCGTAAGGGTATCGTGTGCATAGAACAGGTGGCTGGGCAGTATCGGCTGTCATAGGCGGCGTGAAGACGTCGAGGGCGCCTTCGACATCGTGGACGAAGCAGGCATTGAGTTATCGGCGTCAAAAGACGTCGACCATCCCGTTAGGCTCAGGAACGCGCAGAGTGTATGAGGCGTACGCATGGGGCGATGGCCAAAAAGCTAGCAAGGCGTACGCATGGGGCGATGATGAAAAAGTCAGTGCGAACAAGATCCACACGAAGAGTCCGAAGCGACATGATGACTGGCTAAAAATTGTGTACGGGGAGACACACGATTTAACTGAGCCCGAACATGCTGGCTTTGGGGCTCCCCTGATACTGGACAAGCCGACCAACGAGTAATCCAGACCCAGTCTAGCATGTATCTTCGTCGAGGTAGAAACTAGCTTACCACTGCCTTCTAGAGTCCGTATCGAGCTCCCAAGGGAAAGAAGTTTAAGGCAACCTGTCACGCCCCGCTCCCGGAATACGGACGAACGAGAACGTGAACAGCCAGCTACGTATATTGGGACGGCAACCATCCCGCTATACGATCACGGCTGTCTAGCATGTGAGGGTATTCTACAAACCAACAGTCTCTTATGGTCCAAATGGCCTATTGTCTCAATCTCATCAAGTAAAATAAGTTACAAGATAACAGATCACCAAATATACAATTGTAAGGCGTCCCAAACATTACATATAAGATGATCATGAAAACTAGTCGTAACAAAATGTAGAGACTAGCTCAGAGTTAAGTCATACATGATCAACCCCCGGGGCATGTCAATCACGTTACAGCCCGCAGGCAGATAATAAATACAAGTTGCAATCGAGCTAACACGTGCTCGTCGGCTAAACGCCTCAAAATAATATGAATTTACAATAAAGTGGGCGAACAAAAGAAACCCACTCGAAGCCTTGGTCACGCCTGGCGGTCACCATCTGGCTGGAAGACAGGTAGATCCCTTGCTGCTGCTCCGGTATCTGGCCATACAAAACCAGCTGGGTCAGACCCCAGAAAGAGCAAGTGCCACAAAGGAGGCTCCACATAAGGACTAAAACCAGCAAATCATTAGTAAACAAAAGCAGCAAAAGAAATAAGTAAAAGCATATTGAGATTTGTGCGGTACCAATGCACGTATCCCGATCACAGAAAAAGAAAACAAGTAACTTGATTAGAAAATAATAATAATACCGGAGAACATGGCAGATAAGATGCATGAAAAATAAGAAATAAATGCTATCCGGGCAATAAACAAGGAAGGACAAATGTACCGTACCAGGAAACCTGAACAGTACATAGTCACTAACCAGTCTATTGCTTGAAGATAACAACCATATACAGGAAGCTATAACATAGATAAGTGCCATCTACACAATAAACACGGTAAGGACAAATGTACCGTACCAGGTAGCCAGGTTACCACTGTAACCCTTCACCTAAACAGTACATAGTCACTGACCAGTTATTGCCTAGAGGACAGTCATACAAGAGAGTTACACTACAGTGACAGAGAAGAAGTCTTGCAATCACATCCAGTGCAAGTCAAGCATTCAAGTTCCAGAGACTGGAACAATCAAGAGCTGGACCCATCAGGGCTGGTCCTAGACCAGACCAGACAAGGCTGGACACCATCCAATAATACACGGCCAATCATAGCCTACTGCTTGCTACATTAACTAACTAGGGTTATCACAAGCCTAGTTACTAACAAGATGCAAGTGAGATGTATCTCCGCCACAAGCCCTGCAGCTATCCAGGTTACCCAGGCGAATATTAGTATAGTGACAATTAGAGAGAGAGAGACTACATTCTTGTTATCATTACAAGTAGCTTGAGGATGCACCACTTGGCAGTGAGCTGGAAATGCGCCCTACTCGTCGGCAGGCTACAAGTCCAAACGATTGTGGCCGGGGTAACGGGATCGCCTGTAGCTGAGGAACATCTCGTCATGACTAGTAAATTAAGCTAGTTGTTAATCTTAGTTCATTTCCAATATGAATTCCTGACCGTGGGAAATCAAGAATTCATGTCCTAGACATGATGCAAGACAAGACTGGTGAATTGACCAAACACAAGAAGGTACACCCACGGTGTCAAGACAAGCTATACTAGTCAAGTGAGCCTGCCTCAGCTGCTCAAGTTGTCAAATTATCATGCCAAGTCATGTCATGTTACAAGCTGGAAGTGCGCCGCCACGAGCCACTATCAAGTTATCTAGTTATTAAGGTTACAAGTTACAAGTTATTAGCCAGGATTTATTTATCGTGTCAGGGCCATAAGGCATATCACAATGCAACTACTCTACAAGTAAAAGAAACATAATCCTGAGTGCACCCAAACGGCCACCGATGTAAAAAAAGACATGAAAAGTACAATAAGGCTGAAAACATGACTTTATAAATAAGACCATAAGAAAACACTTTTCTGATGTAACAAGAGATAACAAAACCAGGGACAACGCCGTACTAGCATTAAATCAAATCGTGCCCACATCGTGTTCGGGTCGAGCTCGGGTAAAAAGGCGTAAGGATATAAACCAGGGGTAAGGTGTTCCCAAATTAGTGTCAAGATTCAAGAAAGCAGTACACAAATACAGGAAATCGTGTCAAGACGTGTCGAGTCTAGTCAAGTCGTGTTATGAGCACCAAAATCTCAGGAAGCTCCAAATTATGAAAAGAAAACCAAATCCCAGAGAAAGTAATACAGGCACTAGGGGTGCAGGGGTACAGGGGCACTAGGGCAGGCCAGGCATACTGGAGTGCGCCTAGAGGCAGCACACTAGAGTGTGCCAGGGAGGCAGCATACTAGAGTGCGCTTACTAGCTGCACACTAAAGTACGCCTAGTCTGGACAGGTCAATCCGCGCCTAGAGCCAATGGGGCAAACCGCGCCTAGATCTATTGGATCAAATGGCGCCTAAGTCAAGGGAACAGTAAACTGCGCCTAAAATGATAAATATAGGCGCAGTCGGGCAAGCCAAGGGAAAGTAGGCGCTATCTGCCTAACAGGAGGAAATGGGCGCTATCTGCCAATCTGGGAAAGTAGGCGCAGTCTGCCAACCGCGTCTGAAATGACGCCAAGGAGGCGCCATCGAGGGGCGGCGGCGAACAGCACCCAAGGAGGCGCGATCGAGACGAACCGCGCCTAAGGAGGCGCGTTCGAGCGAGCCGCGCCTAAAGAGGCGCGCTCGAAAAGGAGGCGCAGTCGAGACGAACCGCGCCTAAGAAGGCGCAGTTGAACGAACAGCGCCTAAAGAGGCGTGTTCGAGGAAGTAGGCGCCATCGGCCAGAACAGCAAGTCATCTTCTCCAAAAATCCGAGAAGAGAACCCATGGAACTCAAAACTTTGGAACATCATAAATCCATCAATACAAACCCAAATCTGGATTTTCAAAGCTCTAACTTGTGTAAAATTGAAAGATCTACAACATGGAAACATTGAATCCAACAAAAGAACAAGTTTGGGAGATCAAATCTCCAAAAATCCGAAAACACTCCAAACCTTGATCTACAAGATTCCAAGCTCCAAATCAAGAAAACCCAAGATCTAATGTTGCTCATAGGGTGCTAAACTAGCTAATGGGCACATAAAATCCGGCCCTCAAGTGTGAGCAAGGTGCACTTGCCTAATGGGGGTGATTCTCTCTTAGGGAAGAAGAAGAAGGAAGGGAGAGGGGGTGGCCGGCTGTGAAGTGGGAAAAATGAGAGGGGAGAGAGAGAGAGAGGGGATTAAATGATGGTGGGGTGTGATGGAGGTGAGGGAGAGTATAGGTTAAAGGGTTCCAATGTTATCTCAAACCAAATAAAACCGAACCAAGTCTCCAAATCAAACCAAGTTAAACCAAGCCAAGCTTTTCCACATAAATTCGAGCCAAAATACGAAAGCCGAGAATACTGCAAGTTGAGCAAAATACAATGCAGGCCAAAGTCCAATCAAAATCCAGAAGTCATTAACCAGATTAACCCATAATGATAATTGACAATTAAACTACCACAAGATTACGAAATAAACTACAATTAACTAGACAAGAAAAAATAAAAATACGGGTCAGAAATACGAATACGCAATAAAATACATATCACGAATTTCGAGATATTACACAACCGATCAAATTTGAGTACAAACCATTGTACTGTTCAGGCCATTTCCACCAAGGTTGTCTTATTTTATGTTATAAATTAGTCCAGAAGCAGAAGTAAGTGGTGGGCACTATGACGATCGAGTAGATCCCGCTTGCCATTGACAGAGCGATTCAGAGTGATTCTACAGCAACCAAGGAACTTCTAGGGTCACCGAGCAAGGAGATAGGGAGTAATTCAAAAATAACTAGGGATCTTATTGATCGACCATTGGATTTGATACAGGGAGTACAGGGGATGGCCAACATCGCAATGACGACGGAGCATCATTGGTTCAGATTGAAGCCCCGACATTGGCACATGAAAGGGAGATTGCACTAAACAACAGTGTTGCTACAGGGTCCATTCCAAATTCCATACAGAGGTACAGCACTCCGAGGACTCCTCTCAACGGGGTTACAGTTGTTAGGAAGGACGCTACTGGCTTCACCAGGGGCCAACCGCAGACTCAGAAGGAGGGAAAGCAGAGGCAGCAAAGATCACAATTAGTTCGAGGTATACTAGCCAGACCCCTGGGTTGTAACCACAGGAACCGACCCTTACCATTTGCTTGCAAGACGAATCTCCGGTTACAGAAATCAGACAGATAGAAGGAAAGGAGCAGGGAAAGAAGAATAACAGGGAAGCTAAAGGGAAGCTTCAAATCTCGGGTAGGAAAATTGCTTATAGAGAAGCTGGCAAGATGGAAAGCGAGAGCTCATTAGCAAATAGAGGAAAAGGAAGTGAAGTTAGCACTAAAGACAATGAGACAAGAGGGGATAACGGACCTGGAAGATTGACACTCATAAGAAGAACAAAAATGGGGACCATTCGAAAACCCTGTTCCTACTCTCCGTAATTGGGCTGTAACCTAACCTCTCTTTATGATAAGGTTCCTCATTTGGAACGTCAAAGGGCTTGGGGGGCGAGGAACTGCTAATCGATTTAAGGCGATGTGTAGACTTCACGGGGTGGTTTTGCTAGCAATCCTTGAACCCAAGGTAGCTAAGGAGAAAATCCTTAGGGATCAGTTGCTTTTTGGTTTCAACTACTAGGTTTCTAACGAGAAGGGAAATATTTGGGTTATACACGCGGAAGAAATAAAGTCGGTAATGGTGGATTCATGTGATCAAGTTATTTCCTTATCGATCAAGCATCGTGACATGAAGAATGAGATAACTATTTTATTTGTGCAAGGTAGCAACAATAAAAAAGATAGAAGGTGTTTATGGGATTGTCTGTTACAGACCCAAAGCACGGGGGCAGGCCCGTGGTTGTGCAGCGGAGACTTTAATGTAATGTCAGGGATGAAGAACACAATTGTGGACGGCAGACATCTCATCTATCCAGGACTTCAGGAATTTTCTGATCACGGCAGAAAGCATAAAGCTTCCTTTTCTTAGGAAGCAACTTTACCTGGTTTAACTCGCAGCTGGGGAAGAACCGTCAATGGTCGCATTTGGATCGGGTCCTCGTGGATCAATCCTGGTTTGACATTGTGGACGCGTCTAAGATAGAGCAGTTAAATCGGCAGAATCTGATTATGAACCAATGATGGAGTCCATGGGATTTGCGGTTTCCACTAAGGGTAAAGGCTTCCATTTTCTTTCATTTTGGACTAAAAATATAGGTTTCCTTCAGGTGGTAGAGGACGCTTGGTTATCTGTAAATTACCCAATTAGACTGGTCATGTTTGGGATACGCTTGGCAGCAACAAAAAATGTTCTGTCGAGCTGGAGCCGAAAGACATTTGGGGACATTTTCGAGGAGGTTAGAAAAGCTGAAAGTGCGATGGCCATGTCGGAATAGCTATTCGATGAGAATATTGATGGCTTTGCCAGATCCAAGCTTCAGGAAGCACATGCGTTGTTAAAACAAAAGATGGGCATCGAAATGACTTTTTGGCGTCAGAAGACTAGGCTTAAGTGGGAGTCCGAAGGCGATCGTAACAGTGCATTCTGTTAGTCCCAGGGCTTGATCAAAGATGGTAGACTCGATGTCGAGATCAGAGGTTCACCAAATGTTCACCTTCTGATTATTCTCGAGATCCAAGAAGAACTCTATAATATGAATCTGATTACAAAAGCAACAATAATCAGAAAGTAAATCTCACATTCTTCCTTGCAATCGCAGTTGCAGACGGACAGAACTAAGTTATAACTCAGATGAAGGAGAAGAAAGAAGAAGAGGAAAGGTTCTTGCTGGGGTGATTTAGATCACCGTTGCTCAAAGTAAGATTCGCCCCACCATGATCTGCTTCTAGGAACCAGCAAGTTCACGAAGAACTTCTGGAACGCTCGTAAGTCAAAATTTAAGACTTGAATGAGCTTCCTGGACTTAACAGACTCCCTCAACTCTCTTCTTGGTGCATCTTTCAAAGGAGGCCAAGGGGCTCTATTTATAGAGTGGAGTTGAGACTTCACCTCTTTTCCTATCCGATGTGGGACTAAAATACCAATACTCAAAAATAGAGTTTGATATTTTAGATCATCCCACAATTAACATAGAATTATTCCAGTCCACGCCTACCCCCCGAACACTCCCGTGCATGCACGAGACATCGTGGAGTCCGTGTCCGAGTCCGAGTCCGTACAACAAAAATCAACATGCATCCTTGTTGGATTTAATCCTTTTTCTTTCTAGGAAAATACTCCCACATAGCACAAACTTGTGCCCCACTACACCTCATGTGCACACCTCAACACAAGCAATGCATTATATTGAGATACTCACCATTTGGTGTAGCCGATGTGGGACTATCTTTTCTAGTCCAAAGGCAAAAACACCAACAATCCCCCACATATCTCAATATATGGGTTGAGCATTCCCCACAGTGACTGCCCATCATACATTAGGAGAGATGTCGCTATGACTTGAATCTTCCCGTATAGGTTAAATAACAACATGATACAAGAATGGACTAAGCCTTGAATTCTGTACCATAACTGTAATTCTTCCTACTCACATAATGACATCAACTGTGCTTCTGGCTGCACATTGAAGGCCTTGTGCCATCCTGGTTTCAGTGTATAATTTTTGGGCATCTACAAGTTTACCTCAAGAGACGGCCTGATATCTCTGTCCATACACTATAGGTGAGTTCTTTATAAAGAGTCATGACATGAAGCATTGCGCTTCTTTGCAGTGCTACGCCACTATGACATGGCTTAAAGCCGAGGCTTTACCCCACCTGGGTACCTCATCGTAGTGTCATACTACTATATCATGAGGTCACATGCCTCTTTGTAGTGCCAAACTACCCAGCATGAAGCCTTGCGCTTCCGTACGGTGTTACGCCGCTATGACATGGCTCGCAAAGCCGAGACTTTACCCTATCTGGTACCTCTTCGTGGTGTCATGCCACTGTAACATGAGGACATCGTCCTCTTTGTAGTGCTATCTACCTCTCTTTATTATGATTATCATACAGCATTAGGCTACCTGTCTATTTGAGGTGCTACTCCGCTGTGACTTGGCTTGCAAAGCCGAGGCATTACCCCTACCTGGGAACCTCATGTTGGAGTCACCCCACTGTAGCATGGAGTTATACTCCTTGTAGTGCTGAGCTACCGTGCTTCTTGTAAAGCACTCCAGGCATTCACTCTGTCTGAGAACTCATTAAGGCATTTAAGCCAACCTTCCCACTGGATCCGTTTTCCGCAGAAAACAACAGTACACAACAGTGGTTGTAGGTCCGTAACCTCTCCATGTCACAGAGGACAAGTACCTACCGTTCCTAATATTCTTCGGGTTAATAGTCCTCCCTTGAACAAAAAGCTAGATGCCTAGTAGATTTCTCTTTGAACTAATAGCATAAAACTTTATGGTAGAAATGTAATAACACAATATCAGAATGCCTTCAAGCCCATTTTACAAGTTGTGTCATCGACCAACTGGCGCTTGAGGCTCTTGGTGAACGGATCCGCCAGGTTCTCCTGACTCCGGACATCAATCAATGCAATGATACCTTTCTTGATGAGATCGTTCACTGCCATGTGCTTCAACCGCACAGTTCTCTTCTTTCCGTTGAAGAGATCATTCGATGCCACCGCTGTTGTCGCCTGGTTGTTGCAGTATATCGGAATTGCCGATATCTGTGCCCCAACCACTGGAAGATCATACATGAGCTCCCAAAGCCACTCTGCTTCATCTGCTGCGGTATCAAGTACAAAGAACTCAGATTCCATAGATGAACGCGAGAGCATAGTCTGCTTCTTCGACTTCTACGATATAGCAGCTCCACCCATTGTGAAAATGTATCCACCTGTGGACCTGTCACTCTCCACTTCTGAGCACCAACTGGCATCACTGAAGCCTTCCACTACATGCGGATCTTCGCTGTAGTGCAGTACATATGTCAGAGTCTTCTTGAGATATCTCATAACCCGCTTCACAGCTTTCCAGTGCTCAACGCCTGGATTGCTAGTGAATCGACTCAGCATTCCCACAGCGAAAGCTATGTCAGGCCTAGTGGCAGTAGTAGTGTACATCAAACTCCTGATGACGCTAGCATACTCCAACTGCCTGACGCTTTCCGTCGAGTTTGGCTCCAGCTTCTGATCACCCCGGTACGGCGTATCAATTAAAAAAGATCATGATACCCGTATCGAATGAGCATCTTCTCAATGTAATGAGATTATGACAGCGGTAATGCAGTATCTGTCCGGATGATCTTGAGTCCCAAGATAACATCAACATCCTCCAAGTCCTTCATACAGAACTTCGTCGAGAGGAACTTATTTGTCTCCGTGACACAGCTTATATCCGTACCTAGGATTAGCATGTCATCTACGTATAGACCAACGATGACTCCTCTTCCGTCAGCAAACTTTGTATAGACGCACTTATCTGTTTCACTGAACCTGTAGCCATTTGACCTTATGACTTTGTCAAACTTCTCATGCCATATTTTGGGAGCTTGCTTTAAACCGTACAGAGATTTTACCAACTTGCAGACTTTTTCTTCAAGACCTTTGACGAAAATCCTTTTGGTTGTTGTATGTAGATCTCTTCGGTCAGCTCGCCATTCTGGAATGCCGTTTTTACATCCATCTGATGTATCACCATCTTATGTATCGCTGCGAGAGCAATCAACATTCTGATGGTGGTCATACGGGCTACTGGAGCATACGTGTCAAAGTAGTCGATCCCCTGCTTCTGAGAAAACCCTTTTGCCACTAGCTTGGCCTTGAACTTTTCAATGGTTCCATCAGCTTTCATCTTCTTCTTGAAGATCCACTTGCATCCGATAGGTTTTGCTCCTTCAGGTAGATCAACCAACACCCAAGTGTTATTGGAGGTGATTGATTCAATTTTATTGTCTATCGCCTCCTTCCAGAAAACAGCATCTCTGGTCTTCATCGCCTCATCATAGGTAAGCGGATCTGCTTCCACATGATAGGTGATTAAGTCATCTCCGAAGTTCTTCGGCCTCCTCGCTCGCTTCGACGACGGCTCAGCGAGTTCTGGTTCAATCTTTGTCTCCTCAGTAGCAACTTCATCTTGGACAACCGACTCATTGAAGATCTTAGTCACCTTTGCACCTTCATCATTCTCCAGAATGTCCGTTAGAATAATGTTCTTGTGCCTTATAAACTTGTCTTCAAAATATTCAGCATCGCGAGATTCGATGATATGATTTGACTCAATATCAAGAAATTTCCGAGCATCACTCTTCTCGACATACCACAAGAAGATCGTCTTGGTAGTCCTTGTCCCCAGCTTCTGAATCTTCAGATCTAGGAGCTTCACATAGGCCAGACACCCCCACACTCGAATGACATTCAAGTTAGGTCTGACTTTAAACCAGAGTTTATGAAGAGTTACGTCCGAAGTTGCATACGGCACTCTATTTAGAATAAAAGTGGCCGTCAATGCAGCTTCTCTCCAGTAGCATTTAGAAAGACCCGCAGTTAGCAGCATTGAATTCATCATTTCTGTCAACGTTCTGTTCTTCCTCTCCGCTACTCCGTTAGATTGAAGAGAATACGGAGCCGTAGTCTCATTTATGATTCCATGTTCTTTGCAGAACAATATGAATTCATGAGACCGATACTCTCCGCCTCGATCACTTTTTAGCCTCTTGAGTTGTTGTTCAGTTTCCCGTTCAGCCTCGGCCCCAAACTCCTCGAACTTCTCGAACGCTTCATCTTTAGACTTGAGCAAGTAGACGAACGCGTACTTTGAGAATTCATCGGTGAAGGTTATGAAATACTTCATCCCAAATTTTATAGAGAATTGCTTGAAGTCACAGATATCGGAGTGCACCAACTCCAGAAGATCTGTGCTTCGATTGACCCGATGAAAGGGTTTTCTTGTGATCTTTGTCTGAGCACATACTTCACACTTCTCTACCTTATCCCCACATTTGGAGATAAGTCCTAGACTGGACATTTTGTTAATTCTTTTACAGTGAATATGTCCTAGCCTGTTATGCCACAACTCAAGAGAATAATCAGAACGAGTGATTGCATTGATTATATTTGACTGGTTTACAAGCTGAATTTTGAACATCCCTTCAGTTTGAAAAGCTTTTCCAAAGTATGTTTCCTTCTTGGATATCACCATATGGCCAGTATTGATGTCCATCCTCAAGCCTGCGTTGCTAAGCAGGCTTCCAGAGATCAGGTTCTTTACAATCACCGGAACGTACTTCACACCTTGAAGCGTCAGAGTGTTTCCAGATGTGAGTTTCAGCTCCACAGTTCTGACCCCCAGAACTTCAGCTTGGGCTTGGTTCACCATGATAACTTTCTTAGAAGTTGGCTGTATGTGACGAACCATTTCTTGCCAGAGCAGACATGGCAGGTCGTACCAGTGTCTATTCTCCTGTCAATGTTAGCCCCCACAGTTGTGACCTGAGCAATCATAGCAACAATGTTAGAAACCATGGAAACCTTGCTAGGCTCACCTTGCTCAGCTTGTTTGGGCTTGGATTTGTATTCACTGTTATAGTGGCCCTTCTTGCCATAGTTGAAGCAAGTCACGCGGGACTTGGACTTCTGTTGCTTTAACGAATGACCCTTCACTTTCAGATTAGTGGAGTCCTTCTTTTTGTGATGAGAAGCCACCTGCTTCCCCTTGAACTCTCTTGTCTGCACCAAGTTGGCCTTAGCTAGTTGGTTGGACAGAGAGTCCATCTACTATTGAGATCGCATTTCGTCCTCAACGTGGATCTCTTGTAGGGGATCTTCCAAACTAATGTCCAGCTTCTTCTGATGCATTCTAGCATAGAAGTTGCTCCAACCAGCAGAAAGTTTTGAGACTATCCCTCCAACGACAAACTTGTCGACGAGGGGCATCTTCCTGTCATCTAACTTCTGGCACAACTTCAGGAATTTCTTCACTTGAGGTAGCATGGCCATCTCGTCTTCGAAGAGCCACTTATGGTACTTCTCGACGATGAAGATTTTAGACCTGTTCTCATCATCTTCATATAGCTTATCCAAAGAATCCCAGATCTCTTTGGCCTTCTTCTTCTTGTAATATGACTCTGCCAGAGAGTCTTCCATAGAATTGAGAATCAGCAGTTTATATATGATGTTTTCTCTCTTCCATTTGCTCTGTTTGACGAGTGTAGCAGCAATAGCTTCGGCAGTTCCTCCTTCTGGAATTGTCGGTTCATCCTCAATCAACAAATGGTCTACGTCTACGAGTTGAAGATTAAGGGTGACCTTCCTCTTCCAGATTTGGAAATATTCTCCGTCGAATTTCTCAAACTTGTTAAAGCTGGTATCGATGAGAGAAGCACGAGAGTTCTCCATCTATAAGGATCTTACTTTGAGATTGTTAGTCCCGAGGCTTGATCAAAGATGGTAGACTCGATGTCGAGATCAGAGGTTCAACAAACGTTCACCTTCTAATTATTCTCGAGATCCAAGAGGAACTCTATAATATGAATCTGATTACAAAAGCAACAATAATCAGAAAGTAAATCTCACGTTCTTCCTTGCAATCGCAGTTGCAGACGGACAGAACTGAGTTACAACTCAGATGAAGGAGAAGAAAGAAGAAAGAAAAAAGAAGAAAAGGAAAGGTTCTTGCTGGGGTGATTAAGATCACTGTTTCTCAAAGCAAGATTTGTCCCACCGCGATCTGCTTCCAGGAACCAGCAAGTTCACGAAGAACTTCTAGAACGTTCGTAAGTCAAAATTTGAGACTTGAACGGGCTTCCTGGACTTTATAGACTCCCTTAACTCTCTTCTTGGTGCATCTTTCAAAGGAGGCCAAGGGGCTTTATTTATAGAGTGGAGTTGAGACTTCACCTCTTCTCCTATCCGATGTGGGACTAAAATACCAATACTCAAAAATAGATTTTAATATTTTAGATCATCCTACCATCAGCATAGAAGTGTGCCAGTCCACGCCTACCTCCCGAACACTCCCGTGCATGCACGAGACATCCTGGAGTCCGTGTTCGAGTCCGAGTCCGCACAACAATAATCAACTTGCATCCTTGTTAGATTTAATCCTTTTTCCTTCTAGGAAAATACTCCCACATGGCACAAACTTGTTCCCCACTACACCTCATGTGCACACCTCAACACAAGCAATGCATTATATTGAGATACTCACCATTTGGTGTAGCCGATGTGGGACTATCTTTTCTAGTCCAAAGGCAAAAACACCAACACGTTCTTCCATTCCTCTGTAAAGAATTGTAGGAGTAAGCTTTTCATTCACCGTATCCTCAAATCTAACAATCTGTATACGGAGGACCTTGCGAAGATTAAGGAAGAAGTGATGACCTATTTTTGCAACCTCTTCCAGAAATCTCCCATCCAGGGAGATGAAAGCTTCCTTACCGCAATCCCTTCACTAATCACACTAGCAAACAACGAATCCCTAACGGAGGCCCCCACTCTTACGAAACTGGAAGGGGTGGTTAAGGCCCTTGATAACGGCAGCTTCCCATGTTCGGATGGATTTAATTGAGAGTTTTACAAGCATTGCTGGAAAATTGTAAAAGCTGATATGCTTGAGGCAGTTCAGATGTTCTTCGCTGGTGCAGAATATCCAAGAGTCATATCGAGCTCCAACATTATGCTTATCCCCAAGACGGACATCTCTAGCACCTTTTTGGATTTCAGGCTGACCAGTCTATGTAATTTCTCTAATAAGGTAATCTCGAAACTGATATCGACTCACTTCTATCTTGCCTAGAATTATCCCCGGAGTAGAGTGGCTTTGTCAGGGTAAGGGAGATATCCGATAATATCATTCTCGCTCAAGAGCCTATGGCAAATTTGGGGAATAAAAATCGGGGTGGTAACATTGTCATCAAGCTTGATCTAGTGAAGGCCTATGACAAGTTAGACTGGCAATACCTGGTACGGGTTTTACAGATATTTGGGTTTAGCAACCTATGGATTGATCTTGTGTACCACTCTATAAGCAACTGTTGGTTCTCGCCTATAATAAACGGGAAATCGGCTAGTTTTTTCAAGTCTTCCAGGGGCATCCGTCAAGGCGACCCATTATCGCCTTTCCTATAAAATATTGCCATTGAGGCACTCAGTAGAAATCTCCAAAGAGTGGGGTATCGGGATCAGAATGCACCTACAGTGGTTGTCCGATTATTTCGTACTTGGCCTACGCAGACGACATTCTGGTATTCTGCTCTGGCAATAAGAGCGCGGTTCGTACGGTCACTGGAGTTTTAAAAAAATTTGAAGGTAACTCTGGTCTTGCTTTTAGCTTACTAAAGAGCAGATTCATCATTGATCACTCCTTTCCCATATCGATGCATAGAAGCTTGATCGAGATCATTGGCTTCCCTTTTATGCATCCTCCTTTCGTATATCTGGGAGTCCCGATGGTTGTTGGTTGGTTGTCCGCTATTTTGTTCGAACCTCTTATCCAAATGATCGTCGACAAGCTTATGGGGTGGCACAACATGCTACTTTCCTTTAGGGGCAAAATTATGCTGATTGGGCACATTCTAGCATCTATTTCGGTGTTCATACTTGCGGCATGCTCTTCCCCCATATTTATTTTTTGGAGAATCGAGAAGATGTTTTCCCATTTCCTTTGGGGATCGAAGGAGGGTATACAACGCCGAGTTTGGGCTAGCTAGTAAACCATGGCTAGGCCCCAAATCGAGGGTGGTCTTGGAATGCGGCGGCTAGCGGATATGCAGAAGGCCTTCGCTGTTAAGCTTTGGTGGAAGCTTAGATCAAACGAGGCATTGTGGTGCAGTTTTTTCAAGTGCAAATACTTTTCTGAGGTTCATCCTTGTCATATGGTAGCCATGTCCAGAGCTACGTGCACTTAGAAGAGGCTGCTAACCGGCAGAGGCAGCGGTAAGCAATGCATGGGGATCCTTCTTGGGGACGGGTCCTCCAACCTCTACAAGGAAGACTGGACGCTGCCGGGATGGGAGCTCACACCGGATATACAAATCCAAAATATCACGGTTGAAGGCCGCTGGAATTAGGGGCGGGCATAGCAGAGGCTAGGGGAGCTTGGGTGCACACATTTACGATCGACGAATTTGGTTCTCACATGTAAGCCATACAAACTCATTTGGAAACCAAATGTTAATGGTATTTTTTCATTGGCTTCGGCTCGTGTGAATGTAGGCGTAAGTCCATTAGACATGTGAACCTAGCAAATATTTGGGGACATGGCATCCTAATAAAGTGGTCCATACTACCTTTGCGGATGTTCTTGAATAAGCTCCCGACGGACGACAATTTGGTCGATATGGATACTTAGTGATATTAGCTAGTATGGCTAATACCTTCAAGGTATGGATCTAAAAACATGTATTGACCTAGTTAACCCGAGAAAAAAAGTATTAACCCAGTTGGCCCTAGAAACAAGGCATTGACCTATTAACCCTAGAAACAAGGTATTGACCTAGTTTACTTCCAGGGTCTAGTATTTACCTAGAAATCATATTTCGACTTAGCTAATGATAATTATCATTCCAAAACACCAATTGATATTGATATTTCATATTTATGTCAGTGTGATTTCAGTTTGGACCCTGATCCTCGGACATTGCTCAGGACCACATACAAGTACATTCTCTGAAAGTTTTCGTTATATTGATGAATACTATGATATCAGTATTGTAGTGTCATACCTGATTCCTAAAATGATAGTTATAACGGACTAGTATCTTGATATCTGTCATGAGACTTCATGATTGGATCTATTGTACTAGCCAGGGGATGAGAAAGTATTGGTTAATTATGTGATCATACACCATTATTATACTTGTGTATTGTAGAAGCATGGAATTTCAGGCACATTCGAAGACCAAAGTGTCTATGCGCCACAAACAACATACACCGAAGACACAAGACAAATGTCAGCACATCATTCAAAGACAACATAGATAAAAATCACATGAAGAGTAGATTTTTTATTTCATATAAAAATATATTACATGGCTAAAATGATTACAATAAAAAGTCTATTATAAAGAAGCCTAAACTCTACAACTAGGCACATCGACTTAGCTAGGCGCATCACTCTGACGTCTCAGCATAGGCGCATCTTCCCTTCTCATCAGATAGAATCACTTCCTCGTCAACATGCGAGTGCTTCGGCTAATGAAGCATTTATTGAGCAGAACGTGGGTTGGCAATCAAACCAAACCCGGTGGCTCTTCCAGCATAACGAAAGTCGGGGCACGACGACCCTGATCATTGGATGCAATAGGCACCCAACGCCATCTAGCAGAAGAACACTACCGATAATGGGCTCGAACATAATCTGTTGTGTTCATAGCTCTCCCGGCGCGTCTCAGTCTTCTGAAAGTGTTCATCGTCAAAATCAAAGCTTCTTGAATGAGAAGATCCAGAATCCGTAGTGCCAAGGAAGGGGATCGGTCATGTTTATCTAAAATGAGAATTTTGGATGAAATGAACGAGCAAATTCTCTACACTGCTATCTATAGGCCGGGGCAAATCAAACCCATACGCCAAGTGGTAACTTCTTCGAATTCAATGCAATGAACTTGCATTAATAATGATGAATCTTCAATCTCAGAATCAGCTAAGTCAAAGTCATTACCTCGAAAGACTCAATAAAGCTAACTAAAGAAGATGCGCCATGCAGCTTATGCGCTCGTTAGCCCCATACACTGTATGACTGATGCACCCATCTGAAGCTCTCCACCCATCAAATCATTTAATGCTAAATGACCAAAATGACAATAGCATACGTCTCGAAGTAAAAGCGGTCAGCTTTTGTAGAAGACGAAGAGACGCAATCATCACTCGTTTATCGGTTACGGCTGTGTTCTGCTACGTGGTCGACTGATCACTCGTATGTGCCCCAGCAGCTATACGCTAAAACTCTGTATGCGCCTCAAAAGCCATATGCCCAGACTTGCTATTGACTCCTAAAGGTTAGGTAAATAAGTCTCTTCATGTGCCAGATCATAGGCGTATCCAAGCAGATCAACCTGCAACAGATCCAAGATCTTTGAGCAATAGACACATTCCACATGTCACTGACTCAGTTCTGCCTACGAACGGGTGATAACCGCTTAAGATCTCAGCAACAACCAAATCTTAATAACTGCCACGTGTCAGCTCCTCCGCAACTTAACAGTGCAGTTCAAAAAGATTTAGCTCCAGCTCCCTAGCGCATCATCCATGCATCCAACAAATTCAGACACGTGGCATCCCTACGTAAAAAATCTCCATGTGCGCATCGCATATGCGTGCAAAAATGGATCATTCCGTTACCTATAAATAGAAGGATCATTCCTTCATTCAACAACTTCGTATCTTTAACTTTTCAACCACTTTAGCATCCATAGCACTTGCAAGACCTTCAATTCTCTTCAAGTCAATGCCCGTTCTAGAGCACCTCAGACCTTCAGAGAGTCTGAAATCGTCGTCAGATCATCAATGGAGTAAAGAATCACCTTTCCATCACCACGGTTCCCAGATAAAAACAAAAGTATACTCCTAGGATCCCAACGAGATCCTACATTGTATTATGTTCTGCTTGTGATTATATATAAAGTTTATTCCAAACTTTTTAATGGCAAACATGCTGGTGAATCTGCTAGGCACCACTTTCTCTTCCAATGAGAAGGTCGTGTCGTAATCTGACGAAAGTAAGCTCGGCTCCTCACAGAAGACACGGGTGGTATGCTTCAATCAGCAAGAATATGAGAAGTTTCTCTCTGAAGGCAGTGCAAGTCCTTCGAAGCGTCTGTCAAAGCCGAAGAAGACCCGCAAAGTCTGGGTGCGCAAGGGCGATGCACCGAGCACCACCACAAAAGAAGCCGTGCCGGCACAGCCAATCCTTCCTGCTGATGTTCTCAGCAAAAAAAATGTTGCCACTTGTGTATCGCATCTGCCAGGGAAGCTTAGTGCTGACTATAGCTCCTAACCTTCTTTTTCCCAGTCAAAGAAGATGAACCGACGGAACAAAGGTGCAACCTCTTTTCTACGTACGAACTCTGCTGTGCAGGTAAAGGCTTCTATCTTTGACAAAATCACTAGTTGTCATGGCAAGAAAAAAATAGATTCTGAGTACTATGCGCCTTCATGAGCTAGTACAAAGAAGTCCAAGACAGCACGGGCCATGCACCATGAACGTGATATGCCCACAATGGACCAATAATGCATGCTAAAAGTCATACGCACAACTGATAAAAAGTTTTATAGAGTCGACTCGGGTGCTTCAGCACCAGCAACGAGTCAGATCTCGAAGTCCTATTCCTACTTGGGCATATCTTTTGCGCATTGAACTAAGCTGGGTGGGGCAAACCTTGCAGCTCTGAACCCATGCGCCCACATGGGCTGTGTACAGAAAGTTGGTTCGATTTGTAATGTATGTTGCTCTCCCACCAACGATCTGGGCGTATCTCATGCGCTGGAACTGGATCAGGGGGTGCAACATTCACATGACCACCCCGACGCTTGGCTCTACCATGCGCCTGCGAGGGGTACGAATGTGAAACTCTCATCGCATGATTTGCGTAATGTGATTACTCACAGATATAGATCAGGAGAGATGACCTCTATGTACAATGTGCCCCCTATGGGTCACTATCAACTACTTTTGTTGCAAGACAGTGGTTGCACCATCAAGACAGTCTGTCTTCTAGCGACTGTAATCAGCTGCACCCATCCTATATCGTCTCAAAAAGATGGTTCCAATTGATGACGAGACAAAACCCCTGGTCGTCTCGTGCCATGTCGTTTCCAACTCCCATGCATCCGGAACAAAAACAAATACCACCAACCCTCGGCCTCGGCTGGTCCATCGAAGAGCCGACTGAAGAAAAGCAAAACAATAGTCTCACCGACCGCGGTATTCTAGAGTACTTAGTTAAGGATGAAAGCTGCATCAACGGTATAAGTTGGAGGTGATCTAACCCCGGCTACCCATAACAACCCCTCCTTCGAAGAGGAGGGAATTTACCCAAAAGCTGACACCGAGGTGGCTGGGGGTAGCCAATTCGAGGGTCGAAAGAAGAAGCACATATGCCAACATTTCTATAATAAAGCGAGGCTGAGAGTGAGGCATCCACCGATCCCTTCACTTTGGCCCATGTCTTGCCTGTATACACGACCGTGGGTGGCAACGAAGAAAAAGTAGACATTTCAGCTTCAGATCTCGTAAGACGTATGAACAACTTAGAAGATGGCCTTAAAACCCTTTTTACCATGATGTAGTCCTTAACTCAGGTCATATTGGAGATCCGAAGTACCCTGATAGCCCAGCAATCAACAGGTTCCCCTATATCTGCCATACCCAATCCTGGGGCTAATTAAGAAATGAATGAACCCCCTCAGCGGGTATCTTCAGGGACGATCCATCACACTCTGCTAGGAGTATCAGCCCCCTTAGGAGCTGAACATCGTTCCTTGACTCAACTACCTGCTTCTAACTCTACTGAAGAATTATTCGAGATGGTGAGAGGCTTGCGCGACCGTTTTGAGACAAGAAACAAACAAGAGGAACGCCAGAAGCTCAGGATCTAACAACTCTATCTCCCTGAATAGAATAATGTGGTTTATCCTTCCAAGTACAAACCACAGTCATTGATACCATTTGATGGGAAGGAGTCCTTCCGACAATACCTGACCTACTTCTACTCCATGATGGGACACCTACCGAAAGTGGATGCCCTACTCACAAGCCTATTTATCGGGGCGCTAAAAGGGGTAGCCTACGACTGGTATTTTAGCCGCCTTGATAATTCTATATCTTTCTTCGAGGATCTGAAGTGTCTCTTCCTTTACCGATTTCATGATGGTGGAAAGGATATGACCTTGTCTTGCCTCATGGAGATAACCCAGAAGGACAAGAAGACAGTTCGAGCCTTCATCGAGCGCTTTCGACAAGCATATTTGAGGTAACCTTCTGGTATCCCGGAGTCTGTACTAATGGACTCTTGTCGGAAGAATATGACACTGGCTATCAAACTCTAGGTTGACTCCACCCAATATGCAGACTGGATCGCGTTCATTATCGACACCGAAGCCGCTGAAATGAAAGCCCGCGATGCCCGTCTTCTATATATTAGCTTACCTTCCTTTGAAGACAAGGGGAAGCACACTGCCAACAACAACAACAATAATGGGCATGAGCCGAAAGGAAACCAGGCACTGACAGTGAATGCTTCCAAAGGTGTGTTAGACCATGCTCAGAAGCTACCGGTGTGGTGGCCCATGCAGGTCAGTTTCGTATAAGGTTGCGAACTCATGGTTAGTACTTCAACTTAGTAGCACTAGCTGTGAGCCTGCAAATAGAATTATAGATATGATTTAGAATAACTTCTAGGAGAGTTATATCATCCACAATAGGATTTCCAACCCAATGAGTCTTCTATCAAGTCTCTCTTATACATCCTGCTTGATTCTGTCCGTGATTTCTTTGATATGTTTGCACCTACCATTCTAACCATGTCCTTTTCATTTCTTTTAGTTATCAATGGTTGATACAAGGCGTAGTGTGGTATGTGAGGATAGGAGGGTATGCTTAGTGGGTTAGATGTCATTGATTTACTTTTCTTTGAATTTTTCCCACTATTATCTCTTTATGATTTAGCCTAAGAGTTATCGTGAAATTGCTTATAGGAGTTGTATATTATATTATTGTGACATTTGATCTTTGAAGCACATGCTTAGTATACCCTAATTAGCTTTAGATATTATGAAGTTTAGCTTCTACTTGATTTCCCTTTTCAACAACGACCCTCCCATGACTTACCCTAAGAATTGTTATTAGATTGCCATAGAAGATTGCTTGCATATATTACTATATTTATGTATAAACTTGTGTATTTGATTTTTGAGGACAAAAATATTTAAGGGGGTAGGTTATAGCATCTGCTACCAAAACTTCTATTTTGATTAAACAAACACCAGGGATTTTTGTAGGAATTTGATTTTGAGATCGCAATGGTATGTACCTAGGTCTATAGATGACATATGACAATATTAGGTCAAAGATAGCCCACTAGGGTCCCTCGATAGTCCCAAATATGTTATTTGATTATTTTAGAATTTTTAGTAATTTTTATAAAATTATAATCTATAAAATTATTATTTTTATAAGCTTTCGAGAGTTTCTGTAGGGTCACACGGGGGTATTTTGATCAAATATTTTTATTTAAGTTCTAGACAGTTAAAAGTATATTTTTTATAAATTTCTAATATTTTTTGGATTTTTTTGGAGTTTTTAGGAATTTTTAGATAATTAAAGTCCATATAATTTATTTTTCCATGGACTTGTAGGATTTACTGTGGAGTCACACGATAATATTTTGAGTTAAAATATTTATATTTATGTTACAGACACTTAGAAATATTTTCTAGAATTTTTTAGATGTTTTCTAGATTTTTCCGTAATTTATTTGGAGTTAAAATAATTTTTAAATAATTTTCTGAATTTAAATTAGTATTTACATAGTCAGCAGGCCAGTCAGCTAGACCCGGGCCCACCTGTCGGCGCTCAACCACCTCTCTCCGTCTCTCTCCTATAAATATATACATATTCCAGAAAACCCTAATTAATTCCTGGCAGAATTTGAGGAGAGTGTTCTTTGGAGATCCCCGACTTCGCGAAGCGATTGCCGCCAACCCCGACTTTCTTTTGCGCACCATTTTTTTGTTGGAAGCATATCGAGGTTAGGATTCTGAATATATAATTTATTTTCATAAATTCTGAACCTAGATTTCTGGAAAATTCGTAGAGTGTTAGTTGTCCAAAATTTGACACATTTTGGTGTTTTCGAGATTTTGGGAGAACCAGGAATCAGAATCATGAACCGTTTGAAGTTTCAGAAAACTAAGACAGATATCTATGACATATTTTTTCCAAAAATTAATATTTTCATGTAATATTTTAATTGATTCGTAGAACTAGGTTTTGGCTGTAGAATCATCGATTTGGTCACGGTTAGCCATAATGGCGATATCTTTTGATTAATGCGTGATTCTGTGGCGTGGTCGATTCAAGTGCACTCGTGGCACTAAAATTTACTAGTGTTCACACTAAAATAATCAAGTTCATTTTGTTTGACTACTTAGCATTGCTGCGTCTCGATTTGCGTGCCACGGATTCCGAATTTGAAATCGTAATTTTTCTTGGCTAAAAATTAGTATTTAATTTTAATTCTGGAATTATATTAGATTAAATTAGAATTTTAGATAATTTATTTTAGAAATAATAGAATTAATTATGTTAAACCATCAGCCACTTTTTAGGGTTTTTAGAGTGAGATTTTCAATGTCTAACTTATGATCATTTGTGTGTCGGGGTAGATCGGACAACGTCGTGAGTCGCGATTTCATTCTTTCCGGAGTAAGACAAGTATCACTATGACCTATATTGCCTTTATTTTATCCCGCATGTTATTCTTTTTCTTAAACTATTAATCTTATCTTTTATACCATTGTTGCACGAGAGTTATACTTGTTACCATGACCATACATATTCACTTAATATTTTCGTTCAATGTTCAATGTTCCATATTTAAGTTTAAAGTGTTGGCCCATTGGTCATATGGTCAACCTGATTTTAGTAATTGATCAAACTCTGTCTGGATATACGAAGCTAGTCGGAACATCTCGGATTCTTGGACATGATCAAGATTGGCTATCCACTCCATTCAAGACCGAAGATCTGTTTGCCTAATCGAGTCTGTAATTCCTTATACAATATATTTTTCATTTTATTTGAGTCTAGGAATATGTTGTACACCGAGTCGTACTGGCAAATAGACTATCCCTAAATGAGTTCAAAATGTTTTTAAAAGACCTCTCAAAAAGGTTTACAAAAAGGTTTTCAAAAAGGTTTTCAAAAAGGTTTTCAAAAATCACCAAAAGCATTTTCAAAAACCCTAACTAAACCCTGACTTAACCCTGACAGAACTCGGACCGAGTTCGGCCAGAGTTCGGTTGGTGGCCGTTGTGATTTTGAATCTTTGGAACTTGGTCCTCCTGCAGTTGCGGATTTGACCGAGATTTGCTCATAGAGTTCTGCCCGAATTCTGCCCGAATTCTGACAGAAGTCTGCCTTTGGAATTCCTATAAATAAAGAAGGATTTCGATCATTTCAACTCACTCATTCACTTTCAATCTTCTCTCTATCTAAAGCTTTCAGTCTTTCAAAGAGTTTTCTAGAGCTTTCAATTTCAGATCCCAAGCCAGTTACAATCCTCTAGTCAATTTGCCAGTACGGTACGGTCTAGAAGTTTCTGAGAGATTGTAATCAGAAGGCTTGATTGAAGAATACCTCTTCATATTTGAAGTTGGACGAGTTCTTCGTATCAAAGCTCGCGTTGTAGAAGTTGCAAGGACTTCGTAAGAAAACTTGCAGTTTTTCCAATAGTGGATTCAACTGGTAGCAAGAGTTCTACCGACTGGATTAGTCCTCAACAGAGGGATACCAGTATACATCGCTGTCTTTGCGTTTGCTCTCTTAACTCTGTCTTTACTTTATTTCAGTTGTGATTAATATTCTGTGATTGTGCTGCTAACATTTTTAATTAGCATTATTCCGCTGCCAACTCTATTCACCCCCCCTCTAGAGTATTACGCTTTACAATTTCGTTCCTATAATTGGTATCAGAGCGGGTGTTACAGGTAAAGCAAAGGTAACGGTACAATTATTTATTTATTTTAATTAACTGTTATATAGATCACAGCACAACACATGGCAACTGTGAAATTCACAAGTGAAGGTCAGGCCACAAAAAGACCCCCACTGTTTGATGGTACGAATTATACATATTGGAAAACACGGATGAGTTTCTTCTTGAAATCTCTTGACTTTGATTTATGGTCCATTGTTCTTGATGGCTATCAGAAGCCACCTCGTATAAATATTGATGGAGTTTTAGTTAAAAAACCCCATAGCAGATATACAGAGGAAGAAAAGAAAAGGGCCAGTCTTGACGCACGTGCCATTAATGCTCTTTTTTGTGCTTTAGACAGAACTGAATTTAACAGGGTGTCTATCTGCACAATGGCTAATGAAGTATGGAAGCTACTCGAAGTCACACATGAAGGTACGACTCAAGTCAAGGAATCTAAAGTCAGCAGACTTACTCAAGAGTACGAGGCGTTCAAAATGAAGCCCAACGAAACAGTTACACAAATGTTCGAGAGGTTCTTGGATATTGTAAATCCTTTGTCCTCCCTAGGCAAAGATTACAGTAACCATGAAAAGATTCGCAAACTCCTGCGAGCTCTCACCAAGAATTGGATTCCAAAGGCTACTGCAATCATTGAAGGGAACGATCTCACAACGATGTCCCTAGAAGTACTCATGGGTAAGCTACTCACTCATGAACTGGAGCTACAAGATTTTGAAGAGCCTACACCAAAGGAGAAGACTATCGTCCTCAAGGCCCAGCACAGAAAAGCTGCTGAAGATGACTCAGACAGCAGTAGATCTGACGCTGAAGATCAAGCACTCCTTGTAAGGAAGTTCAAAAGATTCATGAGACATGAGAAGATAGTCAAAGAAAACAACAGCAACAACTGGTACCAAGAAGATGCTGTTTGCTATGGTTGCAAGAAGAAGGGACACATGAAGAAGGATTGTCCCACAAACTCATCATCAAGCAAGAAGAGCAGCAGGTATGAAAAAGAGAACCAGAAGAGATCAACATCACGAAAATATGCCAACACTAGCATATGGCATGAAAGTGAAGCCAGCGACTCAAAAGACGAACAATCAGAAGACGCTGCAAACGTATGCTTTATGGCATCCGATCAGGTACCTACTGAACCTGTAGTTGATACTTATGATGACTTCACCTTTGAGCAATTAGGAGATGCCTTCAGTGACCTGATGACTGATTACAGGAAACTGCGTAGTAAGTATCAGACCTCTAAGAAGGTACTCAAAGAGTACAAAGGTGAAATAGGTAGACTTACCGACCTACTAGCTGAGGTTAGAAATAATGTTAGTGAGTCTGGTGAGCTTTCTTCAATAAAGCTCTTATTACACGAGACTACCAAGTCATCTGAAGAGAAAGACAAAATTATTGACCAACTCAAGGAAGAACTTTCTATAGAGAAGAAAAGTCTTCAATGTGCACAAATCAGAATGGAATCACTTACTTCTGATTATACTAAGTTGTATGACACTTCCAAAAGATTGGAAATTAGGTTAGAAAAATAGCCTGAGCCTGCTGCTTCCTACCCTAACACGTGTCACTTACCGAAAAATTGGAACATTCCCAAGCCAAACACTGTCAGACCTAACCCTATAAAACCTTTACCCCAAATGGTTAAGCCCAAACAAGATTATAGGTATGCTTTCTTCTATACTAGAAAACCCAAACCTACCAACCATGCACACCACTCAGCTTTCAACACTCGACATGCACAATGTCATTATTGTGGCCTCATTGGTCATATATCATCTGCATGTAGAATGAGAAAGCTTGTTGATTTAAATGTTTATGCTTGGATACCTAAAGCTAACAATTCAGGACCCTACAAGAAATGGGTACCAAAGGTTTTATCTGCAAACTGTTTTGTAGGTAGAACACCCTTCACATGCTAGAAGCAAATGGATCCTCGACAGCGGTTGCTCACGGCATATGACCGGTGACGCTACCCTATTTGTAACACTGTCGAAGAAGAAGAAGGAAGGCTATGTCTCCTTCGGTAATAACTTGAAAGGGTATATTATTGGTATCGGTGATGTTGGTAAGTCTCTCTATCCTGTGATTAAGGATGTCTGTCTGGTTACCGAGTTAAAACATAACCTACTCAGCATAAGTCACCTAGCCGATCATGGTTATGGAATCAACTTTGGCAAAGACAAATGTACTATAGTTGATAGCTCAACTGGTAGTACTATCTTTGAAGGTATCAGGGAAGACAATATATATGTTTTCTATTTGTTAGAAGAAACTAACATTTCAGGTAAATGCTTAATGGCCAAGAGTGATGAGAGTTATCTGTGGCATATGAGACTCGGTCACGCTAATATGGATACAATATCAAGATTATCCACAAAGAAGCTAGTACGCGGCTTACCGGACATTACATTCAAGAAGGATTCGGTATGCAGCCAATGTGAAAGGAACAAAGCTACCAGATCCACATTCAAATCAGTAAACGCAGTATGTACTACTAGACCTCTACAATTGCTTCATATGGATTTATTTGGTCCTAGCAGAGTTGCTAGCCTCGGAGGTAAACTTTATGCTTTCGTAATTGTAGATGATTTCTCTAGATACACGTGGGTATATTTCTTGACACGCAAGAATGATGCATTATCCGAATTTGTCGCCTTATGTAAGAAAGTACAGAATGAAAAAGGTTACATGATCACTCGCATAAGAAGCGATCATGGAGGCGAATTCGAGAATGCTGATTTTGAGCAATTTTGTGACACACACGATTTTATACACGAGTTCTCCTGCCCTAGGACTCCACAACAAAATGGAGTTGTGGAACGTAAGAACAGAACTCTAACCAAAATGGTCAGAGTGATGTTAAACCACTTTAGTCTACCCAAATATTTCTGGGCTGAAGCTGTCAACACAGCTTGCTTTGTTCTCAATAGAGTTCTAATTCGACCCAAATCGAAGAAGACTCCATTTGAGTTATGGTTTGATAGAATTCCTTCAGTTTCATACTTTAGAATTTTTGGTTGTAAATGTTTTATTCTTAATACAAAAGACAATTTGGGAAAATTTGATGAAAAGGCCGATGAAGGTATATTTTTAGGTTATGCGGCCAAGAGCAAAGGATACAGAGTCTTCAACAAACGTGCCATGATCATCGAAGAGTCAATCAATGTCACTTTTGATGAATTGAATCAAATGACTATTAATAACAATAACGAAGATACATCAGTACCAAGCTCAACTCCAGCTGATTCTCAACCAAGCTCTACACTAGCTGAACCTCCTAGAGAAGATCCAGGAACCAGCTACCTTCAGAATCAAGTGAAAAGGTTGAAATTTACAGCTAATCATCCAAAGGATTTGGTAATTGGTGATATTACCAAGGGAGTAAGTACTCGTACATCCTGTAGAGATATTGTTTCTAGTGTTGTATTTATTTCACAGCTAGAACCCAAAACTATTGATGAAGCATGTAGTGATAGTTATTGGATAGATGCTATGCAAGAGGAATTAAACCAATTTGAACGGAATCAAGTTTGGAAACTTGTTCCCAGGCCTGTTGATCATCCGGTCATTGGCACCCGTTGGGTATTCCGAAACAAACTGAATGAGAATGGTTTAGTGACTCGTAATAAGGCTCGACTCGTAGCTCAAGGATACAATCAAGAAGAAGGTATCGACTACGATGAGACTTATGCCCCAGTTGCGAGATTAGAATCCATTCGCATGTTATGTGCATTTGCATGTTTTCATGATTTCAAACTTTTTCAAATGGATGTGAAGAGTGCCTTTTTAAATGGCTTTATAAAAGAAGAAGTTTTTGTAGCACAACCTCCAGGTTTCACGGATTTCAAAAATCCAGATCATGTTTTCAAGTTGAAGAAAGCTCTATACGGTTTAAAACAAGCCCCTCGTGCTTGGTATGATCGTCTAAGCTCTTTTCTACTTGTCAACGGTTTTTCAAAAGGGAAGGTTGACACTACACTTTTTATTAAGTCTTTTAATGGCAAACTTCTTTTAATTCAAATCTATGTTGATGATATTATATTTGGATCTACTGATGAATCTCTGTGTCAAGAATTTTCTAAGTGTATACAGAATGAGTTTGAGATGAGCATGATGGGAGAGCTGAAATTCTTTCTCGGATTGCAAATCAAACAAACTGATAATGGGACATTCATAAATCAAGCCAAGTACACAAAAGACTTGCTAAAGAAGTTCGATCTGGACAATGTCAAACCTATTGGCACTCCAATGGCAACTTTAACAAAGCTTGATTCAGATGAACAAGGCAAGCCAGTCGACACACGTAAGTTTCGAGGTATGATTGGTAGTTTACTTTATTTAACTGCTAGTCGTCCAGATATAATGTTTAGTGTTTGCCTGTGTGCACGTTTTCAAGCTAACCCAAAGGAATCACATCTGTCCGCAGTTAAGCGTATCTTTCGATACCTTAAAGGCACTTCTTCTGTTGGCTTGTGGTATCCCAAAACTAAGTCCTTTGACCTTATTGGTTATTCGGATGCAGATTTTGCTGGATGCAAAGTTGATAGAAAAAGTACAAGTGGCACATGTCATTTCTTAGGCAAAGCTTTAGTCTCTTGGTTTAGTAAAAAGCAAAATTCTGTAGCCTTATCAACAACAGAGGCTGAGTACATCGCCGCAGGACGTTATTGTGCTCAGATTTTGTGGATGAAACAAACCCTAGAAGACTATGATTTATTTTACACACATATTCCCATTTTTTGTGATAACACGAGCACTATTAATTTGACTAAGAATCCAGTATGTCACTCTCGTACTAAACATATCGAGATTAGACATCATTTTCTTAGTGATCATCATCAAAATGGAGATATAAACCTTGTGTACATAGATACTGAAAATCAACTAGCTGACATCTTCACTAAACCTCTAGCGGAAGATCGTTTCAATTATTTACGTCGAGAATTAGGAATTTTGGACGTCAATAATATTAATTGATTTTGTTTTATGATTATATATCATTATGCAAAAACTGTGTTAGAGATAAGCCAATAAAGAGTCTGTCTGTCACCACAACTACGGTTGAAGCGAAGCGGTACTTAAGAGTTCCCCGGTGAACCTCTGCCAGCTGGGACAGTACTCCTACAGCTAATCTGAGACAGTTGCTGTGTAACGACATTTAATTTATAAAATAATATTAATTATGTTAATTGAAGACTAAAATAACTAATCTTTGAATTAAATATTTGAAATGAGACAATGAAGAAGAGTGGCAAAAATCAACTTTGAAGAACCCTAGGCAAATTCGGCCAGAGCTCTGACCGAATTCGGCCCGAGTTCGGTTGAGGGTGTCTGGTTATATATACAGAACCCGAGCAGCCCTTCTTATTCATTGCTTCCAAACTATTTCAAACAGCAGCAGCAGCCGACCCGAGCATCAAAACCCTAGTTCTTCACCACCCTATTCCATCCAATCCAAGTGGTGAAATCTCTCCAAAATTTGGAATCGTGCGGAGATCGTCGTTCTCTACGACATATCTTGATTTCGTGAGGTATAACTCCATCTCTCTCCACCTTTCAATTAGTGTATTTTTATTATAATTTGCACATATGGCACCTAAATTCAATCCATCTAAGAGGAAGAAGACGACCCCTAGTGAGGAAGGGTCATCTTCGCATCCACATACGGATTCACTCTTTTCGTCGGTCCAAATGAGCGACGGTGCGTTCGACGGGTTTTTCTTTCAAACCCTCAACCAAGCCCTACTGTGGTATGGTGATTTTTCTATGCGATCCATATGCTCAGGCGCTCCAGTCAAATGGACTGTATTTCCTGATCATCGTCATTTGTTTGAGGCATTAGGGTTACACTTATTTGTTAAAATTTGCTTCCCTATAGCAACTAATGCCATTAGATTATTCTATTGCAATCTCATATTAGACACTTTCGATGTGACCACACGTGTTGGAGGTATTGATATCAATTTCGATGATAGCCTCTTAGCGGAGATCCTTGGTATCCCTAACGAAGGTGAACCGCTAGTCGATATCACTGATTTTGACTTTTCCGAAGGCACGACACTCGCAAGTTTCAAAGCGGAACTCTGTGCACCTGATAGAGTACGCTCTGGAAAGTTTAAGGCTAACAACCTGAACTTGTTTAACTATGAATTGCATCGCATCATCTATTCCACTATTCTTCCAAAATCTACTTCAAAGGATGATGTGACTTCTCTTGAGCTGTCCGCCATGTACCACATTCTTAAGGGGATTCCATTTTCTGCCCCTAAGACCATGATTCAGATGATGGATCATTGTCGTGCAAGAGATAGAAATCTCTCTTACGTGATGATTCTCCCACGCATCTTTCAGCGCTTCGATATTGATCTGTCGACTTGTACTCAGGACCCTGAGCCAAAGTTTCTTCAGTTATCTCATCGTAGCATGACTGCTACAGCTCCACCTACTGCTCCTCCTACTGCACCTTCTCCACCACCTCATCAGTATGCCATGACATTTGAGGGCATACATCAGCATTTATCTGCTTTGCACATCTCGATGACGGACATGGCTCGCGAGCATGAGTTCCGCGACGTCACTCGTTATCAGGCGATTGCAAACTCCTTGGCTGATCTTCGTTTCGCTCAGACTGGTCATTCAACCGGTTCCATCCCTCAAGATCCAGCTTTTTCGGGTTACCGCTATGAGGATGAGGCTGTCCATGCCTACTTCCAGCCAGGTAACGCCTATGATTGGTATCGTGCACCTCGTGACTACGTTGGTGAGTTCTATGCTGGCGCCCCTACTCATCCTTCTGGCGCTGGTACTTCTGGTGCTGGTCCTTCAGGACATGCTGGTCGAGCTGATGTTGGTGATGACGAGGATAGTGATGAGGAGATGTGATTTAATTTTTTTTAGTGACATTCTATTGTATACTTGGAAATGCTCCAACATTCCAAGTTTTTATCAGTATTTTTTCATCAGTACTTTCTAGTTATTATCAGCACTTTGTAGTTTGTTTCAGTACTATTATCATTCATGGACATGTTTATGATGTTTCAGTTATGGCATTTCAGTTTATTTCAGCACTTTGGTTTAATTATTAGCACTATCTCTTTATACTGCTTCTTCATTACAAACTGCCTGTGAAATAGCATGCCTGAATTTTTTTTAAACAATACATGCATGTAATGATAATCTGTAGAAACAATACATGTTGTAATGTGTTTCTCATATTTTTTATGTTTTCTCACTACTTGTTACTTATGCATTGATTGCGGGGGAGCCTTCTCTTGTGCAATTATTTTGCTAAGTGACAAAGGGGGAGAAAATTAAAGATCTAACATTTCTTTTGAGATAATACAGGATATGAACTACTTCTACTTTTTGATATTTTTGAACAAGCTTAATGTTATATCATTCATAGTTTGTCAATTATCAAAATGGGGGAGATTGTTGGCCCATTGGTCATATGGTCAACCTGATTTTAATAATTGATCAAACTCTGTCTGGATATACGAAGCTAGTCGGAACATCTCAGATTCTTGGACATGATCAAGATTGGCTATCCACTCCATTCAAGACCGAAGATCTGTTTGCCTACTCGAGTCTGTAATTCCTTATGCAATATATTTTTCATTTTATTTGAGTTTAGGAATATGTTGTACACCGAGTCGTACTGGAAAATAGACTATCCCTAAATGAGTTCAAAATGTTTTTAAAAGACCTCTCAAAAAGGTTTACAAAAAGGTTTTCAAAAAGGTTTTCAAAAATCACCAAAAGCTTTTTCAAAAACCCTAACTAAACCCTGACTTAACCCTGACAGAACTCGGACCGAGTTCGGCCAGAGTTCGGTTGGTGGCCGTTGTGATTTTGAATCTTTGGAACTTGGTCCTCCTGTAGTTGCGGATTTGACCGAGATTTGCTCATAGAGTTCTGCCCGAATTCTGCCCGAATTCTGACAGAAGTCTGCCTTTGGAATTCCTATAAATAGAGAAGGATTTCGATTATTTCAACTCACTCATTCACTTTCAATCTTCTCTCTATCTAAAGCTTTCAGTCTTCCAAAGAGTTTTCTAGAGCTTTCAATTTCAGATCCCAAGCCAGTTACAATCCTCTAGTCAATTTGCCAGTGCGGTACGGTCTAGAAGTTTCTAAGAGATTGTAATCAGAAGGCTTGATTGAAGAATACCTCTTCACATTTGAAGTTGGACGAGTTTTTCGTATC
The DNA here is from genome assembly GCA_029216955.1 of Iris pallida. Lineage (NCBI taxonomy): Eukaryota > Viridiplantae > Streptophyta > Magnoliopsida > Asparagales > Iridaceae > Iris > Iris pallida. The sequence goes on along the minus strand of JANAVB010013999.1, from coordinate 12,893,307 downwards.
AAAGCTCGCGTTGTAGAAGTTGCAAGGACTTCGTAAGAAAACTTGCGGTTTTTCCAATAGTAGATTCAACTGGTAGCAAGAGTTCTACCGACTGGATTAGTCCTCAACAGTGGGATACCAGTATACATCGCTGTCTTATCGTTTGCTCTCTTAACTCTGTCTTTACTTTATTTCAGTTGTGATTAATATTCTGTGATTGTGCTGCTAACATTTTTAATTAGTATTATTCCGCTGGCAACTCTATTCACCCCCCCTCTAGAGTATTATGCTTTACGATTTCGTTCCTACATAAAGTTAGTGTTAAAATGATCATGTTTAAATTGTGAGAGAGTCGGGAGATACAACTAGTATGCATGTGGTCTACGTAATGTACAAGTTTTCCCAATGTCAATGTTAGTAGCAGTCGTTGCACCTCACGTACCGACTGCCAGATGTCCTAACCCATCAACATGTGGGACACTTGTATTCTAAAACACACAGTACACATGATTTGATTCATATTGACATATTGTCCAGTGGTTTGACTTATATTCGTCGTTCTCTCATATTGTTTTCGTGTCTTAGTTATATCTTCAACTGTTCCATGCCATAATTGTACTTTCAAACTATTTTCCAAGGTATAATGGTCTTTTTTGGTATCATGTTATATTCATCCTCTCCTTATTGCTATTCGGCGTGCTTTTATATTATATTGTGTAATATAGTTTATGGTGATCTTGCTCCAATCCTGACTGGATAACTATTTTTCAGCTTTAGACAACGTAGTTTGTCCCGAGATTTATGGTGCGTATCTTGGAGACACTGACGTTACCAATGTGTCGATTTCTTTTTCTGATGCGGAGTAGCATTTTTCTCCTTATGCTCTTTCGTGTTATTCTTAGCTAGTGAGATTAGCGGACTTTAGTTCTAGTTGTTCCCGAAACTATCTGATTTGTAGTGGATCTTTCTTTAAATCATTTATTGAGACTTTTTAGTTTAATCTCTTTGCCTTGACTTAGTTGTGGATGATATATGTGGACTATGTACTTGTATAGATAATGCTTATTAAGACTTTTTCGTTTAATCTCTTTGGCTTGACTTATTTATTTTTAGCGGGTTTGTTCCCGAGACTATCTGATTTGTAGTGGATCTTTCTTTAAATCATTTATTGAGACTTTTTAGTTTAATCTCTTTGCCTTGACTTAGTTGTAGATGATATATGTGGATTATGTACTTGTATAGATAATGCTTATCATAGACAGCGTACTACCGCCGATGATACGGCGTAGGCTGGGCTTGGATACGCACTCGCATCCCGAAAAGCGATTGCGGGTCGTGACAATCAGCCGCACCAAGGAAGAAGGAGGTCGACTCCTTCAATGACAACGACACCTTACAGCTCTTCGAGATACTGAAGCAAGGTGACAAGCTCAAGTTGCCTGATCTAAAGCGCCCCGAAGAGGTGGACAGGGTAAGCGACCCAAGGTATTGTCACTACCATCGGTTCCTCGGACACTGACCCGAGACTGCTACATCTTGAAAACTACATACAATGCATGATCATGCAAATGTCCTCTCGTTGTACTATAAGGAAAAGATAGTCTCGATGAACATGGTATCTCTCCAGTTCGGCACCCTGCCGCCGATTGAAGCTTAAGATGGCGTCGTTCCCATCCCTAAGGCGACAATGGAAGTAATCAACCTTCCACCAACTCATGACAATATGAATGGGCTATGAGAGATCATGTGGGTTCACCCAGATCTAGCTCTGGAATTGACTCGACCGGGGGTACGTCCTACCTCCAAAACCAAAGGCAAGAGAACCAAGTCTTGCCGAATGGTTACTTCCTTCCCCGAAAAAGCCCTTCATGTATAGACGTGTTCATAGCAGAATATTTAACAAGAGGAGGCTCTGGCCGAAGTGACACTTCCTGCCACCACCATGGCTGCCCAAGGGGAAGGTTCATCCTAACCTCCAGCAGTCGACAAACAGAAGCAGAAAGAGGCTCGTTTCGATTGGCCTCTACGAAAAGATACTGCTTTGGGATTGACTAAACCCCACAAGTTTGACATACTGGCGTAGCTCGCCAGTACTCCAGCTCGGCCATCACTATTTGAGCTTTTTTGTTTATCTAAAGATACTCGAAAGGCTCCATATGAGGCACTGAACGATGTTGAGTCCTTCATCAGTCAAGTCAAGTAGCCTAAAAAAAGTCCAACAACATGTCTGCATTGCCATAGTGTGGGGGAAATCATCCCCAACATCACATTCACTCAACAAGACATGTTGCTTAAGAATAATCGGCATAACAGACCACTATATTACACAGGGTACGTTGGTGCCATCAAGGTTGATCGGATCCAGATCGTCCCTGGGTCCTCTCTCAGACTCTGCTCCAGACACTAGGATACCGATGCATCACCTGACTGCATCCAACACCACGATTAACGGCTTCAACGCTAGCAAGAGTGATCTCATGGGGAAAATTCGACTAAAATGTCATATCAGTGACTTGTTACGTCGTTGACGCGAATATCAACTACAACGTCCTGTTGGGATATCCATGGATACATGAGTACATGGTGGTGCTGTCTATTCCCCACCAATGTATAAAATACGTGTCTCCAACGGCATAGTCAGGACGGAGTTCGCTGATATCGATCCCTTCAGAGGGATCGAGGCATTCTTTACCGATGCTGATTTGTACAAGCCAATCCACTTAGAGTACGAGGCTAATGATGCCGATGATGAAGCAGAGGCCAAAATAGAGGCCGAAGCCGAAGCTGATCAGATGGTTACTGAAGCCCCTCTGAAGGTGCAACTCAAGGGGAAACCTCCCCAAGCATCGGCTCCTCTCGTAGCCATGTTACGCGGGAAGGCACCTGCTCCCCTGATTAAAACATCTGCTGAAGCTCCTTTGAAGGTACGACTCAAGGGAAAATCTCTCCAATGTCGCCTCCTCTCGTGGTTAGGCTGCACGGGAAAGCACCAGTCTCTGAAATACAAAATGAAGCACCTCTGAAAGTGCGTCTAAAGGGGAAACCTCCCCAATCGTCAGCTCCCCTCATAGTCAAGATACAAGGGAAGGCCCCAGCATCTCTTCCCGTGCAGGCTCACGAGCCAATACGGGTCAGACTCCCGAGGAGCTCTCCAAAAACATCGCCTACCAAGACGTCAATTCCTCTAGTGGCCAAAATTTCGCTTAAAGCTCCAGAATCTCCCAAAGCTACTCCGGTGCTCACCGATAAGGAGTTAGGAGATTACATATCTGCAAATGTTGATGCCACATCTCTTGACGTTGTAATTCCTCAGGACAAGATCCTGTATTTTATCAAGAAAAGGTTGTCTTTGAACTACTACGATCTTCCACATTGGAATGCCATGTATACTTTAGATATTGCCTTACCGTCATTGCAAACACAAATAACGATTGTTAATCATGTAAACCGAGTTGTCCCGTACCGAGGGGTCTGTTATATAGTTCCATCCTGGAACTAGGACGAGAAACCTATCATCTTCGGCAAAGTCGAGCGTCATCAAGACCTCCCGCCAGTCGAACCAGAAATGGATACAGGTAGATTGCAAATATACCGATACACCAATCAAGCAAAGTATCTCATCCAGAAGATGAGCTACTACTTGAAAAGCGACAAAGGCTTGAATTATGGAAAAGGACGACGTCTTCCCCTACGACTTCCAGTTCCAAAAAGGAAGCCTCAAGACTACTACCACCATGCTCGATGGGGAGCAGGCTACATCACACCTCTGAAAATCCCAAAGAGTTCAGAAACTGGAGAGGTCGTGCACTCTCACTCATCTGAAGCTTCAACTTAGGACTCTGATACTAGCATCGATTCAATCTTCAGAGAAGTGTTGTCAGTCAACATGACATCTGCACATCCTCCAGAAGAAGATATGGAGTTCTTTGAAGAGGAACCATGGGCTCAACACCTAGGAGAGCAATGGAAATCTCTCTTTGAACTATGAGAGCCTCCTACTGAAGACAAAGTCGAGCAAATTGACTTTGGAGATGAATTTTCTTCCGAACCCGTCTTCATCAACAAAAAGCTTGACAGAAGAAGATCGAGAAACCTTGGTCCAACTTGTCAAAGAATATATCGACATCTTTTCCTGGAGCTATGAAGACATGCCAGGTTTAGACCCGCAAGTCACAATGCACAAGCTTAACATCTTATCTAACGCTAAGCATGTTAAGCAGCAACAACGATGCTTCCGTCCTAACATCATGGATGCCATTGACAAAGAAGTGGATAAACTTATAGAAAGTGGGATTGTTCGTGAGGAGCAACACCCAGACTGGGTAGCCAATATCGTTTCCGTCTCTAAGAAGAACGAGAAGATCTGAGTCTGCATCGACTTTAGGGACCTCAAATCTGTTTGCCCGAAAGATGAGTTTCCACTTTCGATCACAGACGTAATGATAGACAACATCTGTGGCTTTGAACACATGTCCTTCATGGACGGATATTCGGGCTATAACCAGATCAAGATGTTCTCGGAAGATGAGAAGCACACGTCGTTCAAGACTCCAAAGGGATTTTCTGCCAAACAAAAATGCCCTTTGTCTTGAAAAATACAGGAGCGACATACCAGCGAGCTATGAGAACCACCTTCTGCAAGCATTTTTGTAATACAGTCGAATGTTACGTTAATGATATCGCTGTCAAAAGTTGTCTACGAGGTATCACTTGAAAGATTTGAGGGCAGTCTTCGATCTCATGCGAGCACATCAGCTTAAGATGAACCCAGCTAAATCCTTTCTAAGGGTTTCATGCAGTAAATTCTTGGGTTTCATCATCACCTGATGGGTATCCATATTGACCCCAAGAAAACCAAGGCCATCCTTGACATGAGTCCTCCCAAGAATTTGAGAGAACTTTGAGGCCTACAAGATCGTCTCGGATACATTCGAAGGTTTATAGAAAATCTTTTCGGATGAAGCCAACCCTTTACTAAGCTTATGAAGCAGAGAGTCTCTTATGTCTGGACAGAAGATTGTCAGAAGGCATTTAACGATATCAAGGCCTATCTCATAAATCCCCCAGTCCTAGTAGCGTCGGTTGCGGGCAAACCCTTCTTGCTCTATGTCCTCACAATGGATCATTCTTTTGGCGCTCTACTGGCTCAGAATAATGATACAGGCTACAAGTAAGCTATCTACTACCTAAGCCGGACAATGATCGGGGCCCGAGCACCGGTACAGCCCCATCGAAAAAGAATGTCTAGCTCTGATATTTGTCGTTCAGAAGACTCGCCATTATATATCGGGTCAGACGATCCATGTCATGTCCCGAGTAAATCCACTCAAGGTCCTCATAACAAAGCCATGAGCACTAAACTCTCGATTAGCTACATGGGCAATACTATTAACCCCATACGACATAGTATTTGTCCCACAAAAAGCTGTCAAGGGCCAAGCATTGGCTGATTTTTTAGCTGCACATCCAATCCCAGAGTCATCTAAACTCTATGAAGATATTCCGGATGAAGTGTTGGAATCCAAAGTTGTTAAAGGAAACTCCGTCTAGCGGATGTTCTTTGATGGCGCTTCAAGAACAGGCCCCAAGGGTCCGATCATCGTAGGGGTGGGGGTAGTCTTGATCTCTCCAGATAAGCTAGTCATTCTGCGTGCGTATTCCCTCACAGAGCCATGCTCCAAGAATGTGGTAGAGTACAATGCCCTCATCATGGGACTCCAGTTAGCAAGACAACTTGGGGTAGAATACCTCGAGTCCTATGGCGATTCGAAGCTCATTGTCAACCAGGTCCGAGGACAATATAAGGTTCGCCATGAGGACCTGATTCCTTATCATAAAGTGGCCTTGCACATCGTTACAACTGTAGAAGCATGAAAAAGGAGGGATCTTGCTTTTAATCCCACATCGAAAAGGAGAAGAAGAGAGCTCTCATTCCACTCTATATATAGAGCCCTCTTGCCTCCTTTGAAGAGGGCACCAAAATAAATAAAGAAAAGGGAGCCCAATATCCAGGGAGCACGTTCGAGCCACAAAAGTTGCAGTATTCTTCTGGGTTGGCTGCAAGTTCTTCACTCGCTGTCATGGCGAGGATAATTTGGACTCTGAGTACTATGCGCCCCACGGGCTGGTACGAAGAAGTCCAAGGCAGCGCGGGCCATACGTCCCAAACGTGCTATGCCAGCAACAAGCCAGAAACATGCGCTCACAATCATGCGCGCGGCTGATGGTAAGTTGTACAAGGTCGACTCGAGTGTTGCGGCACCGAGTACGAGCCGACCTTCAAAGTCCTTGTCTCACTTGGGCGCATCTACTGCGTGCACAATCAAGTCGAGTAAGGCAAATCCAGTGGTCTTGAACTTCCGCGCCTCCTCTGGTTGTGCGTTTGAGGTCCATTCAAGTCACTTCAAATGCTGTGGTTCCCCCACTACTGATCGGGATGCCTGTTTGGTATTAGATCAGGGGCGCAGCACTCACTTGACCACCCCAGTGCTTGGCCTTGCCATGCGCCTGAAGGGGGTGCGAAGGTGGCACTCTCCTCCAACGATCTGCGCAACGTGATCACTCACAAGCACCGATCAGGAGAGCCGACCAACAAGCATAATACGCCCCTCACAGGGCACACTTGTGCTACGGTCGCCATCAACTGCTGCTACCGTAAGACAGTGGCTCCTCCACCAAGGCAGTATGTGTTCCAACAGTTGCAACCTGCTGTACCTGTCTCCCAGCGTATCACTCCGCCCCGTCAGAGTGAATCACTTCCTCGTCAACGCACAGGCGCATCTACCAGCCTAGGGCTCTTATCTTCTGAAGGAGTTCACCGTCAAAGCTTCTTCGAACAAGGAGAACCATCATCCACAGTACAACGCCTTGCTAAGAAGGAGGATCAGTCGAATCCATCTTCGTCGAGAAGTCAAGGAAGAGACAACAAAACTCTCTCAAACTGTTGCTATTCATAGGCCAGGATAAATCAAACCCATGCGCCAAGTGGCAACCTTTCCGAAGTCAGTGCAATGAACTTGTATTTATGATGAATGAATCTCCCTTCGAATTCAGGTAAGTCGAAGAGCAATCAAAGCCCCGAAGAACTCAATAGCCGGATCAATGAAGACGTGTCACGAAGCAGATACGCCGGCCAGACCGCGCATCACATAGATGCGTCCCTCAACGTCAAGCGCATCACACAGACGTGCCTTTCAGCACCAAGCGCATCACAAGAGATGCGCCCCCATACGTCCCCATACGCCTAGTGGAACGCCAACCGACGCGCCCACTCAGCTGTCCATCGAATGTCACCAACATTAAATGCTGAACTGACAGAGTTGGCAGCACGCCTCCCCATGCCTGAACGGTTGATAGCTTTTACAGAAAACGAAGCGTCCACAACGTCAGCATCATCATGACTTTACCCCGACGGCTACTGCCACGTGGCCACCCAACCATCCGTATGCGTCTCAAAAGCCATGCGCCTCAGACCCTTCACTGATCCCTAAAGACAGAAGAAGAGTCTCCAGTTGAAGCTTTACATACGCCTCAAAAGTCATGCGCCCCAGACTGATCTCTGATCCCGAAAGACAGAAGGAAAGTCGCTCGCATGCGCCTCAAAAGCCATGCGCCCAGAACGGTTCGTGACCCCTAAAGGTCCCGAGCCAAAATCTCATCATGCGCCCAATCCAAGGCGCATCCCACCAAATCATCCCCCCCATCAGATCCGAGATCTCCGAGCCATGAGTCGACGACACGTATCCTTTGACTCAACTCATCCAAGATTTCAGTAACAGAAAGATCTTCTCCTTTGCTACGTGCCGGCTCACAACAGCAGTATGAAGAATTCAACCCCTCGAGTAGGGCGCATCATCTATACGCCTCCATCAGCAATCTCTACGTGGCGTCTCCATGTACCGGTGCATCCTACATATGCACGCATGAGCAGCCAACCTGCCCAGCTATAAATAGAGGGATCATTTCCTTCTGAGAGACCTACACACACACAGACAGATACGAACAAACATACCACCCGAGAGGCAGATACAGACATTTAACGTCTTCCTCCTCTCAGCAAGCTCCAGCACCCAGAGCAATCTACACCTTCAGAGAACCGATAACCGTCGTCAGCCCGTCAACGGAGTCAACGCATTACCACTCGCTCCATTGGCACTAGGAACCCATATTAAACAAAAGTGTACTCATAGGACTACATCCAAGTCCTATATTGTAACACTGTTCTATTTGTATTAAAGTTTTCAATCAAACAATTTTAATGGCAAACAAGCTGGCGACTCTGCTGGGGACCTCTTTCTCTTCCTCCGAGAAAGCCGTGTCACAGGCCGACGACGTGAAGGTGGGCTCCTCCCACAAGACGCTGGTCGTGCGCCTCAATCAACAGGCTTACGAGGAGTTCATTTCTGAAGGAAGTACGAGTCCTTCGAAGCAGCTACCGAAGTCGAAGAAGACCCGCCGTGTCTGGGTGCGCAAGGTCGACGCCTCGGGCACCACCACTGAAGAAAATGCGCTAATCCAGCCCTCCCTTCCTGCTGACGTTCTCAGCAACCAAGGTGCGCCCGCTGATGCAGCATATCTCTCGGGGAAGCATGCGGTAGACCATGTTCCCTAGCCATCTCCCTCTCAGGCGAGGAAGATGCGTCGACGGAGCAGGGACGCAGCCAATGCCCCGCGCATCACCTCTGATGCGCCACAAAAAGTCTCTGTCTTTGACAAACTCACTCGCTGTAATGGCGAGAAGAATTTGGATGCTGAGTACTATGCACCCAGCCGGCTAGTACAAAGAAATCCAAGGCGGCATGGGCCATGCGCCATAAACGTGCTATGCCAGCAGCAGGTCAGAGGCACGCGTTCACCATCACGCGCGCTGCCGATGGCAAGCTGTACAAGGTCATATCAGGTGCCTCTGCACCAAAAATGAGTCGACCTTCAAAGTCCTCATCTCACTTGGGCACATCTACTGCGTGCACAACCAAGTCGAGTGAGGCAAATTCAGTGGTCTTGAACTCCCGTGCCTCCTTTGGTTGTGCGTTTGAGGTCCGTTCAAGTCACTTCAAGTGTTGTGGTTCCTCCACTACTGATCGTGATGCCTGCTTGGTATTAGATTAGGGGGCACAGCACTCACCTGTCCACTCTGGCGTTTGGCCTTGCCATGCGCCTGAAGGGGGTGTGAAGGTAGCACTCTCCTCCAACGACCTGCGTAACGTGATCACTCACAAGCGCCGGTCAGGAGAGTCGACCAACAGGCACGATGCGCCTCTCACGGGGCATACTTGTGCGGTGGTCACCATCAATTATTGTTGTAAAGCAGCAGTACCACCAAGGCAGTCAGTCTTCCAGCGGCTGCAATCATCCACACCCCTCCGACATCGCCTCGGGATGAAGGTGTCAACAGAAGAGGAGCCAAAGGTTGCTTCATGCAACGTGACCTCCAACTCCTCCTCAGTCCGGAAGACGACTGACAATCCCTCGTCTTCATCCAAAAGCCAGCCAAGGAAAACCAAGGCAGCTGTCTCGACCTCTGGAGTGTTCGAAGGCACTCGGTCGAGGAAGAAGTTCTTGGAGGAAACTGGAGGTAGTCAGACCCTTGTTGAACCTCCTTCCGAAGACGAAGATGTCCAAAGCACAGATGCGGCAGATCTTCGTCCTCAAGGCGAAGTCGGCCTCCCAGAAGCCCCTCAAAACGAGGATGTCCCCCAGGACACAGCTGGGGGTAGAGACGAAGAGGCCCTTCAAGACGGAGCTGAGGGCAATCAGGCCCATGCAGATGCGCACGTCGAGAATGACCTCCAGAATATGGCTGGGGGTGGCCAAGGTGGAACACCAGGAGAGGTGACTCCCCCATATGAAAGTGAGGCCGAGAGCGAAGCCTCAACCAATCCATCAACTCCCGGCCGTGTCAGGACAGTATACGTGACTGGGGGTGATTTCGAGTTTGATGCGCCACCGCATGACATTGTCCAGCGCATAGACTCATTAGAGGGAGGACTCAAAACCCTCTCTGCCTCTATGCAAGCACTGACTCAAGCAGTGTTTGATATACGGTCGGCCTTGACCAGAAAACCTTCAACCGATCCCGACCCAGGAGCCAATGGGGAGTCGAGTGTACCCCTTCAACGGGCACCCTCAGATACAGAAGCACCCCGGACGTCGGAGCCCTCAAACGCTCCACTCCAGATAGTACCACCTTCCCCGACTCCTAGCTCCACGGAGGATGTGGTCGAAATGATCAAGGACTTGCGGGAGCGCTTCGAGTCCAAGAACAGGCAAGAGGAACGCCAGAAGATGGGCATTCCCCAGCCTTATCCCTTCGTGTGGAACAAGGTGGTTTATCCTCCAAAATATAAACCACAAACACTCACGCCGTACGACAGGAAGGACTCTTCGCGTCGGTACTTGACATATTTCCAGTCACAGACGGGGCATCTTCCAAAGGAGGACGCGCTCCTCACCAGCATCTTTGTTGGGGCTCTAAAAGGGGTGGCGTATGACTGGTACTGCAGCCTCCCTGACAATTCTATATCATCCTTCGATGACTTGACGCGCCTCTTCCTCGATCGCTTCTACGACGGCGGGAAGGACATGACGATGGCATCTCTCATAGAGGTACGCCAGAAGGAGAAAGAAACGGTTCGGGTGTTCATCGAACGCTTCCGAAAGGCCTGCTTCAGGCTACCTCCAGGCATGCCAGAACATGCGCTCCTCTCCTCTTGCAGCATGAACATGCTGCCCGCAGTGAAGCTCTGGCTCAACTCTACTCCTCCTCCCGATTGGAGCTCCCTCATTATCGAAGCTGAAGCCGCAGAAAAGAAGGCGGCCAATGCACGTCTTCTGGGTGTCTGCTTCCCCGCCTTTGATGATAAGGGGAAAAGGTCTGCAGCCAACAACTCCGGACGAAAAGCAAAGAGGAAACAGGCATTGACGATTAATGCCTCGAAAGGCGCATCTGCGCCTACTCAGAAGCCTCCACTGGCACCGAGACCCAAGGAGGTGTATTCATTCAATGACGAAGACACCCTACAACTCTTTGAAATACTGAAGCAGGGTGACAAGATCAAGCTCCCGGACCCAAAGCGGCCCGATGAAGTCGGGAAAGTGGACAACCTGAGGTACTGTCACTACTATCGGTTTGTCGGACACCCGACCAAGGACTGCTACGTCCTCAAGAATTACATCCAGCGCATGATCAATGCCGATGTAATCTCCGTCGACTATGAAGAGAAGACGGTGTCAGCCAATGTGGTGTCACTTCAATTCGTCACCTTGCCGCCGACCACCACACAAGATGGTGTCGTCCCCATCCCTAAGGCGACAATGGAGGTGGTAAACTTGCCACCTACCCGTGACAATACGAGTGGACTCGTTCCACTCACCACATCTCGGGGAGAGGTCCTCTGGGTTCACCCCGACCTCGTCTCCGAGGTGACTCAACCGGAGGTACGCTCTACCTCCAAATCAAAAGACAGGAAGATCAAGTCTTGCCGCACGGTCTCTTCTTCAACGGAAGAGGCACTTCCAGTGCAGATGCGTGCACAACAGAACGCTCAGCCCGGTGAAGTTGCCGCCGAGGTAGTGCCTCCTGGCACCATCCCTGAGGAGGGCCCGTCTAAACCCTCAGCAGCCAATAAACAGAAGCAGGTGGAGGCTCGTTTCGACAGACCTCTACGGAAGGAGAATGCTTCGGGGCTAGCCAAGCCCCACAACTTTGACATACTGGCACAACTGGCCAGTACTCCTGTACGCCTGTCTTTGTTTGAGCTCATGCGTCTTTCCAAAGACTCCCGAGAAGCTCTCTGCGAAGCTCTAAAGGACGCTGAATCCTTTCTCAGTCAGGTCAAGCAGCCTGAAGACCTCCCAACTACTTGTGCGCACTGTCATTGTGCGGATGAAGTTATCCCAAACATAATTTTCACCCAACAAGACATGCTGCTCAAGCACCACCGACATAACCGACCGCTGTATTACACAGGGTACATCGGTTCTGTCAAGGTGAGCCGGATTCAGATCGATCTGGGGTCTTCTCTCAGTATCATCCCGAAGGTGCTGCTATCAAAACTGGGGATCCCAATGCATCGGCTGGCGCCCTCCAACACAACCATCAGTGGCTTCAACGCTAGCAAAAGAGAGCCACTAGGCAAGATCCGACTGAAGTGTCACATCGACAACCTCAAAACTGAGGTGACCTGTTATGTGGTGGATGCCGAGGTCAACTACAACATCCTGCTCGACCGACCGTGGCTACATGAGTACATGGTGGTGCCTTCCACGCTCCACCAACGCATGAAATATGTTTCCACCAACGGCGTCATCCGGACGGAGTTCGCAGACATCGATCCTTTTAAAGGGATTGAAGCCTACTTCACCGATTCTGACTTGTACAAGCCACTTGACGAGAAGGAAGCCAACGATGATGATGATAAGGCAGAGACGGCAACTGAGCCGGACACGGAGCCTGAGATGACTCCAGACGCCCCTTTGAAGATTCGACTGAAGAGCAAACCACCCCAGAAGGTGCCTTCAATGAGCATCAAACTATCAGGGAAAGCCCCGACGCCTGAGGCTCCCCTGAAGATACGCCTCAAGGGAAAACCGCCTCAAACGTCGGCTCCCCTGGTGGCAAAATTACAGGGAAAAGCACCACTCACAGGAGGCGCAGTTGAGGCACCTCTGAAGGTGCGTCTCAAGGGCAAGCCCCCACAGTCATCCAAGACGTCAGAGAGGGCTCACATAACCCTCTCGGACCCCAAGATCAAAGCTGTGGTGGACTCTCCTGATCCAGCCCCAGTGCTTACAGATGAGGAGCTTGGCGAATATATCTCTGCTGATGTAGATGCACCCTCCTTAGACAATGTAATCCCACGGGATAAAATCTCGTACTTCATCAATAATAGAGTGTCTTTTAATTATTCTTGTCTTCCACATTGGAATGCCATGTATACATTAGATAACGCTCTACGATCGTTGCAAACACAAATAACGACCGTCCATAATGTAAATCGAGTAGTCCAGTCTCAAGGAGTCTGTTTCATAGCCCCTCTACGAAGCCAAAACGAAGGATCCATCATTTTGGGCAAAGTCGAGCGTCATCAAGACCTCCCGCCACTCGAGCCAGAACCTGATACCGGTAGAGTACAAGTCTATCGGTACACGGATACGACAAAGCACATTATCCAAAAGATGGGCTACGACCTAAAAAGCAACAAAGGCCTAAACTACGGCAAGGGTCGACGTCTCCATCTCCGGCTTCCAACACCCAAAGGAAAGCCGCAGGACTACTACAACAAGACTCGACGGGGGGTAGGCTATGTCACGCCGCCATCAACTTCGGAGAGTTCAGATGCAGAAGACGTAGAACATTTCCACTCGTTCGAAGCATCGACTTGGGATTCCGATACCAGTATCGGATCAATCTTCAGGAAAGTGCTGTCAGCTAACATGACGTCAGCACAACCTCAAAAAGGTGAAGACGAAGACCAAGCGGCGGAACCCTTCGAAGAAGAACCTTGGGCTCAACGCCTAGGAGAACAATGGGAGTCTCGTTTTGAGTTACGTGAACCTTCCACTGAAGACGAAGTCGAACAGATCAACCTTAGGGACGGATCTTCTTCCAAACCCATCTTTATCAGCAAAAGCCTAGAAGGAGAAGACCGAGAGTCTCTAATCCAGCTGGCTAAAGAGTATATCGACGTCTTTGCTTGGAGCTATGAAGATATGCCGGGACTCGATCCACAGATCGTAATGCATAGGTTGAACATCTTACATGATGCCAAACCTATCAAACAACAACAGCGACATTTCCGTCCGAACATCATGAATGCCATCGATCAGGAGGTGGACAAACTCCTGACCAGCGGCTTCATCCGTAAGGAACAGCACCCAGATTGGGTAGCCAACGTCGTACCTGTCACCAAGAAGAATGTGAAGATACGAGTCTGTATCGACTTCAAGGACCTCAACTCTGCTTGCCCGAAGGACGAATTCTCGCTTCCAATCACCGATCTGATGATCGACAACACATGTGGCTTTGAACACATGTTCTTCATGGACGGGTATTCAGGCTATAATCAAATCAAGATGTTCCCCGATGACGCAAAACACACGTCATTCAGGACTCCGAAGGGTATTTTCTGCTACACAGTGATGCCTTTCGGCTTGAAGAACGTCGGTGCAACATACCAACGAGCTATGAGCACCATCTTCCGTCAACATCTTCGCAAGACAGTCGAATGCTATGTTGACGACATCGCTGTCAAGAGCCGCCTCAAAGGAGATCACCTACAGGATCTGAAGACAGTCTTCGATCTCATGCGGGCACATCAACTCAAAATGAACCCCGCTAAATCTTTCCTGGGAGTTTATAGCGACAAATTCTTAGGCTTTGTCATCACGGCGAAAGGCATTCATGTTGATCCCGAGAAGACCAAAGCCATCCTCAACATAGACCCTCCGAAGAATCTTCGAGAACTTCGGGGCTTACAGGGACGTCTGGCATACATCCGGAGGTTCATAGCAAACCTCTCCGGTAAATGTCAACCCTTTACTCAGCTCATGAAGAAGGGAGTCTCCTATATCTGGACAGAGGAGTGCCAAAAGGCTTTCGACGACATCAAAGCCTACTTGACGAGCCCACCAGTCTTGGTGGCACCTGTCGCCGGCAAACCATTTCTCCTCTACGTCCGTGCCATGGATCATTCCATTGGCGCTCTGCTGGCTCAAAACAGCGATACAGGCTATGAGCAAGCAATCTACTACCTCAGTCGAACGCTCATCGGGGCCGAACACCGGTACAACCCTGTTGAAAAGGAGTGCTTGGGTTTGGTGTTTGCCATCCAGAAGACTCGTCATTATGTCTCGGGCCAGACAATTCATGTCATTTCCTGAGTCAATCCGCTCAGAGTCCTCATGACGAAGCCAGGTTCATTGAACTCCCGGCTAGCCACATGGGCGATCTTGTTAACACCGTATAATATTGTGTTTGTCCCGCAAAAAGCTGTTAAAGGTCAAGCCCTGGCTGACTTTTTGGCTGCACACCCTATCCCAGAATCCTTAAAACTCTATGAAGACATCCCGGATGAGGTCCAAGAATCCAACATCACCGAAGGAAGCTCCGTTTGGCGGATGTTTTTCGATGGCGCTTCAAGAACAGGCCCCAAAGGCCAAATCATCGCAGGAGTGGGGGTAGTCTTGGTCTCCCCCGATCAGTTGGTCATCCAGCGTGCTTACTCCCTTTCGAAGCCGTGCTCCAACAATATTGCCGAGTACAACGCACTCATCATGGGACTTCAGCTCGCACAACAGCTGAGGGTGGACCATCTGGAAGCCTACGGTGACTCAAAACTCGTCGTGAACCAGATTCGGGGGCAGTACGAGGTTCGCCATGAAGATCTGATCCCTTACCATGAAGTCGCATTGAACATCATTTCAACCTTCACCGGGTTCTTCATCGAACACGTACCTCGTCTACAAAACTTGGAGACTGATGCTCTGGCTGGCCTCGCAGCCTTATTGGCGGCGTCCTTTGGGACTCAACACTATGTCACGATAACTGGCCGAGATTTGGTTTGTCCTAGGAACAACCTATGCTTGCGAGTGGCTCACGCCATGCCGACGAACACTGGTGTTAATGTCCGAGACTGGAGGTTCCCGTTCGTCGACTTTGCTGTCTACGGAATGCTTCCAGAGGACCCAAAGGAAGCCGTCTCAGTCAGGAGACGCTCTTTTCAATTCTACTATAACACAGCTACCAAAACGCTGTACCGACGCTCCTTCGATGGGCTCCTCCTTCGATGCCTGTCCAACGAAGAAGCAGCTGAAGCTCTTCGAGAAGCTCATGACGGAACTTACGGAGCTCGTCAGCCCGGTCCTAAGTTGCAGGATCGACTGCGACGTATGGGCTACTACTGGCCAACCATGGTCGCCGACGCTGTTGAATATGCTAAAAAATGTCATGCATGTCAACTTCATGCAGACTTCATACATATACCGTCTGAACCACTACATCCTACAGTCGCCTCCTGGCCCTTTGAAGCCTGGGGTAGGACATTGTGGGACCAATCACCCCTCCTTCATCAAGAGGACACCGTTTCATCCTGGCCATCATCGATTACTTCTCCAAATGGGCAGAAGCAGTCCCGCTGGCAGAAGTAAAGAGCTCCAGGGTGGTCAGCTTTATCAAACACTATGTCATTTACCGTTTCGGAGTACCCCGACGGATCATTCATGACAATGGTCCTCAGTTTATTAGCCCCATTTTTAGCAGATTCTGTGACAAGAATCGCATTCAAAATGTGGCATCCACCGCCTATAATCCGGCTGCAAACGGGTTAGCAGAGGCATTCAACAAAACTATTGTCAGGCTACTCAAAAAGGTTGTGTCATCTAACAAACACGACTGGGATGAAAAGCTTGGCGAATGCCTTTGGGCCTACCGCACAACGGTACGAACCCCAACAGGCAATACACCATTCTCCCTGGTCTACGGAAGCCAAGCGGTACTGCCTCTCGAGATCCAGATACCCTCACTCCGCGTAGCAATAACAAACAAACTCACAGAAGAAGACAATCAACGTCGTCGTCTGCGGGAACTGGAGGCACTCGATGAGAAGCGTCTCCTGGCTCAACAACGCATCGAACTCTACCAAGCCCGTATATCACAAGCTTTCAACAAGAAGGTCAAACAGAGGACTTTCCAAGTTGGCGACCTGGTTCTAGCAGTCAGAAGGCCAATGGTGTTAACTCACAAGACACCAGGAAAGTTCGAGCCCAAGTGGGAAGGACCTTTCATCATAGAGACGGTATACTCCAACGGTGCTTACCGCCTCGCCAAACCCAATGGAGACTTGTTCATGATGCCCATCAACGACAAGTTCCTAAAGAAGTACTATTCTTGACATCCTCCAAACATGTACTTCCCCAAAGGGGATCTGTGGGCCCAATCATCGGGGCTCACGCATAATCTCCTTCCACAAACTCATACGCTTCTGGAACCCAGCTGTTCCGTGGCATCCTTCAGTAAAAAGACAACCACGTCCACATCACCTCTGAGTTGTTCCTCTACACCCTACAAAGCAGAATCTTACACTGCGCAAGCCGACGCTACCCTTCATGTTTACCACGTCCACATCACCTCTGAGTAAACATCTCGTACAAATAACCCCTGCATTGTCGTACAATGATCGCCGAACTTCCATATCCACATCACCTCTGAGTTGTTCAGCGTATCCCCCAGGATCATTCCTACCACGTCCATAATACCTCTGAGTAGGAAGATTCTATCATTTTGAACCTAATGATTGCCATGTCCACATCACCTCTGAGCAAACATGTGGGTTCCTTCAAACTTATTATCTGTACCTAAAAGCCAAGGTGCGCAAAAGATAATAGGTCCACACAAATCATCAAGTTCATGACAAGCAAAAATGAACACATCGCAGAAAATGGTGTACTTTTTTATTTCTAAAAAAAAGGGAGAGTAAAGGATTACACTATCCCCAGCGGATCTTCCATGTCCATATTACCTCTGAGTAGTTTCGCGTATCTCCCTCCAGAGTTATTTCTACCACGTTTATATCACCTCTGAGTAGGAAAGCTCTACCATCAATCCCATATTTACAACGTCCATATTACCTCTGAGTAAATATGTTGGTTCTCTCTCTCTCTCTCTCTCTCTCTCAACTTATTATCTGTACCTAAAACCAAGGTGCGCCATGGATGATAAGTCCACATAAATTCCCCAGTGGAAGTACCTAAACCTATCACGTCCATACTACCTCTGATAGGATTGTCACACCTAAACAGCTCTACCATTCATGCTTCTTGTTCAAAGTATTTCAAAACTTGTCCAAAAGTTTTAAAAACTTTGAAGGGGGTCTTGTAGAAGCATGAAAAAGGAAGGATCTTGCTTTTAATCCCACATCGAAAAGGAGAAGAAGAGAGCTCTCATTCCACTCTATATATAGAGCCCTTTTGCCTCCTTTGAAGAGGGCACCAAAATAAATAAAGAAAAGGGAGCCCAATATCCAGGGAGCCCGTTCGAGCCATAAAAGTTGCAGTATTCTTCTGGGTTGGCTGCAAGTTCTTCACTCACTGTCATGGCGAGGATAATTTGGACTCTGAGTACAATGCGCCCCACGGGCTGGTACGAAAAAGTCCAAGGCAGTGCGGGCCATACGTCCCAAACGTGCTATACCAGCAACAAGCCAGAAGCATGCGCTCACAATCATGCGCACGGCTGATGGTAAGGTGTACAAGGTCGACTCGAGTGCTGCGGCGCCGAGAACGAGCCGACCTTCAAAGTCCTTGTCTCACTTGGGCGCATCTACTACATGCACAATCAAGTCGAGTAAGGCAAATCCAGTGGTCTTGAACTCCCGTACCTCCTCTGGTTGTGCGTTTGAGGTCCGTTCAAGTCACTTCAAATGCTGTGGTTCTCCCACTACTGATCGGGATGCCTGTTTGGTATTAGATCAGGGGCGCAGCACTCACTTGACCACCCCAGTGCTTGGCCTTGCCATGCGCCTGAAGGGGGTGCGAAGGTGGCACTCTCCTCCAACGATCTGCACAACGTGATCACTCACAAGCACCGATCAGGAGAGCCGACCAACAAGCATAATGTGCCCCTCACAGGGCACACTTGTGCTACGGTCGCCATCAACTGCTGCTACCGCAAGACAGTGGCTCCACCACCAAGGTAGTATGTGTTCCAACAGTTGCAACCTGCTGTACCTGTCTCCCAGCGTATCACTCTGCCCCGTCAGAGTGAATCACTTCCTCGTCAACGCACAGACGCATCTACCAGCCTGGGGCTCTTATCTTCTGAAGGAGTTCACCGTCAAAGCTTCTTCGAACAAGGAGAACCATCATCCACAGTACAACGTCTTGCCAAGGACGAGGATCAGCCGAATCCATCTTTGTCGAGAAGTCAAGGAAGAGACAACAAAACTCTCTCAAACTGTTGCTATTCATAGGCCAGGGCAAATCAAACCCATGCGCCAAGTGGCAACCTTCCCGAAGTCAGTACAATGAACTTGTTTTTATGATGAATGAATCCCCCTTCGAATTCAGCTAAGTCAGAGAGCAATCAAAGCCCCGAAGAACTCAATAGCCGGATCAATGAAGACGTGTTACGAAGCAGATACGTCGGCCAGACCGCGCATCACACAGACGCGCCCCTCAACGTCAAGCGCATCACACAGACGCGCCTTTCAGCACCAAGTGCATCACAGGGGATGCGCCCCCATGCGGCCCTATACGCCTAGTGGAACGCCAACCGATGCGACCACTCAGCTGTCCATCGAATGTCACCAACATTAAATGCTGAACTGACAGAGTTGGCAGCACGCCTCCCCAAGCCTGAACGGTTGACAGCTTTTGCAGAAAATGAAGCGTCCACAACGTCATCATCATCATGACTTTACCCCGACGGCTACTGCCACGTGGCCACCCAACCATCCGTATGCGCCTCAAAAGCCATGCGCCTCAGTCCCTTCACTGATCCCTAAAGACAGAAGAAGAGTCTCCAGTTGAAGCTTTGCATGCGCATCAAAAGCCATGCGCCCCAGACTGATCTCTGATCCCGAAAGACAGAAGGAAAGTCGCTCTCATGCGCCTCAAAAGCCATGCGCCCAGAACAGTTCGTGACTCCTAAAGATCACGAGCCAAAATCTCATCATGCGCCCAATCCAAGGCGCATCCCACCAAATCATTCCTCCATCAGATCCGAGATCTCTGAGCCATGAGTCGACGACACGTATCCTTTGACTCAACTTATCCAAGATTTCAGTAACAGAAAGATCTTCTCCTTTGCTACGTGCCGGCTCACAACAGCAGTATGAAGAATTCAACCCCTCGAGTAGGGCGTATCATCCATTCGCCTCCATCAGCAATCTCCACGTGGCGTCCCCACGTACCGGCGCATCCTACATATGCGCGCATGAGCAGCCAACCTGCCCAACTATAAATAGAGGGATCATTTCCTTCTGAGAGACCTACACACACAGACAGATACGAACAAATATACCACCCGAGAGGCAGATACAGACATTCAACGTCTTCCTCCTCTCAGCAAGCTCCAGCACCCAGAGCAATCTATACCTTCAGAGAACCGATAACCGTCGTCAGCCCGTCAACGGAGTCAACGCATTACCACTCGCTCCATTGGCACTAGGAACCCAGATTAAACAAAAGTGTACTCCTAGGACTACATCCAAGTCCTATATTGTAACACTGTTCTGTTTGTATTAAAGTTTTCAATCAAATAATTTTAATGGCAAACAACAACCTTTATCGAGTACTTCATAGAACATGTACCTCGACTATAAAATCTAGAGGCGGATCCTATGGCTGGCCTTGCTGCCTCATTGGCAGCACTTCTCGGGACTCAATACTTTATTATGGTGATTGGCCGAGATCTGGTGTGTCCCAAAAATAATCTGTGCATGTGTCTGAGCCATGCCATGCCTGTAGATACCGGTGTCAACATCAGAGACTAGTGGTTTCCGTTCATTGACTTTGCAGCCAACGAAATCCTTCCATATGACCCAAAGGAAGTTGTGTCTGTCAAAAGGTGCTCTCTCTGATTCTACTACGATACGGCCACCAAGATGTTGTATCGACGGGCTTCTACTCCGATGCCTGTCAAACGAGGAGGCAGTCGAAGCTCTTCGAAAGGCTCATGATGGTACCTGTGGAGCTCATCAACCCGGTCCTAAGCTACAGGACCGACTCCGATGTATGGGCTATTACTGGCCTACTATGATAGAGGATGCTATTGAGTATGCCAAAAAGTGTCATGTCTAACAGCTGCACGTTAACTTCTTCCATCGACTCTCGGAGTTTCTATACCCGACGATCGCCTCCTGGCCTTTTGAAACCTGGGGTATGGACATAGTTGGACCAATTACCCCTCCATTATCCAGAGGACATCGTTTCATTTTAGCAAGCATCGATTACATCTCTAAGTGGGTAGAGGCTATACCTTTATCAGAGGTAAAAAGCTCGGAGGTGATCATCTTCATCAAGCATCACGATATCTATCATTTTGGGGTACCCGGAGGATCATCCACTACAGCGGTCCATAATTCATAAGCCATACATTCAGCAGGTTCTGTGACAAGAATCGCATTTAGAATGTGGCGTCGACTGCTTATAATTCGACAGCAAACGGGTTGCCTGAAGCTTTCAACAAAATAATCCTCAAATTCCTCAAGAAAGTCGTGTCAACCAATAAACGCGAATGGGACGAGAAGCTAGGTGAATGCCTTTGGTCCCACCGTATAACTGTACGGATTCCGACAGGCAACACACTGTTCTCTCTGGTTTACGGGAGCGAAGTAGTGCTGCCTCTTGAAATCCAAATCCCCTCACTATGAGTGGCCATTACGAACTAGCTGACAGGGGAGGAAATTCAATATCGCCAATTACAAGAATTTAAGGCGCTGGACGAAAAATGCCTCTTGGCTCAATAGCTCATCGATCTCTATCAGGCTCGTACTTCACAACCTTTTAACAAGAAGGTTAAATAAAGGACTTTTCAGATGGGGGACCTCGTCCTATCAGTTAGAAGGCCAATGGTGATGACTCACAAGGCACCAGGGAAGTTCGAACCCAAGTGGGAAGGTCCTTTCATCATTGAGACAGTGTACTCTAATGGCGCCTACCGACTCACTAAACCTAACAGGGACTTGTTCATGATACCAATCAACAACAAGTTCCTAAAAAAGTATTACACATGAGGCTCCTCAACATGTGCTTCCATCTCACGAATAAGAAGAATCTATATAATTTACCACTACATTCATACCCCTTATCATGATATGTCCCTGGGACCCAGCTGTTCCTGGATATTCTTTATCAATCCCTAATAGAAAACATCCATGTCCACATCACCTCTGAGTTGTTTTCCTATGTGATACCGCGTCAAGCGACAAGATGCAGAAGGCCCTGGTCGTTAAAGTCGACAAGACAGCCTATGAGACTATGATCAATGCTGGGGGTGCCAAGCGCACTACTGCCGTAGTTAAGAGCAAGACGTGCCCAGTCTGGACCCCTAAGGCCTCGATGGTACAATCTTATGCCTCTGCGCAACTCACGCCCATCAATATTTTGGCACAACCCAAGGAAAATAGCCTTTTGGCTAATCCCTCCACTTCTCCGATTTTGAAATCGAAGGAGACTCTGTCTCGACATACTGTTGTCCAAAATAAGGGAAAGCGTCCTTCAGCCTTCTCTTCCCTGGTGCGACCTACACCTGTTCCTGCACCTGCGCAACTCATGCCCAGCAATGTTTCAGTGCAACCTAAAGAAAACAGCCTTTTGGCAATTCCCTCTACTTCTCTAACCCTGAAATCAAAGAAGACTCTGTCTCGATACATTGTTTTCCAAAACAAAGGAAAGCGCCCTTTGGCCTTTTCTTCTTCGGCATAATTTGTGCATGTTCCTGCTTCAGCGCAACATGCGCAGGGTCATGCCTTGGAACAACCTGCACAAACTTTTGTACTAGCGCAATGTAAAGAGAAGCACTCTTTTCCACCAAATCAGAAGCTTAGTGAGAAATCAATAAATCAAGGAAAAGGCTCTTTAACTTTTACTCATTCTGCTCGAGTCGTTAACTGGGTGGAAAGTACTGCACTCCTTAATAGAGACAACCAAATCTCTATCGGGAAGATAAGTTCCATTCAGAACAAACCTTTCCTGCAAAAGGGCATCATGCCTACTCCAAAGAGATCAGGGCAGGATCTACCAACCTTATGTATTTCAAGATCCGGACGTGGCAAACTACTAGTATCTCAAGTATATACACAAGCAGCTCCCCTGTCAGACTTGCGCACCTATATCAACAAGTGCCAATTAGGCTCAACCTCGAGAAATCATAAGATGCATCAAGCGCAACCCGCACCAGTTGCTAACTTACACCAAAGGAAGAATACTAAGGTGAAAGATCCTGTGACTTATGATAACCAGCTTGGCACGTCCTTGTACACTCAAGGTACAGGACACCTCAGAAACAGAAACCATGTCCCGAATATCATCAAGGACTATGTTTTTACAACTTCTTCCCGTCTTATTAGCGACCTTCTTGAACTCTTAATACAGAAGCGGAAGGTTGCAAATCCATCCCGTCCAGCGGTGGCCCAACAACAAGAACATCATTACAACCACCATCATGAAGTTGTCATCAAATGCTGCTGTCAATCAGCCAAACGGTCCGTCTTTGACCATTTGAATTATGTTCAGACTCCCGAACCAATCCTAGTAGACGAAGATGAACTTCTTTATGCTTCTGTCAACATGGCATCTCGAAATACTGGGGGTGGAAAGCATCCAAGACGTAATGCATCCCGCAATCCTAGTTAGCAATACTTAGATCCGATTCATGAATTCGGTGAAGGAGTATACCAATATACTAGATCAAAAAGTTGAGACATAATCAGTCAAAGGAATCTTCTTGATTCAAACCAAGATTTCTTCAGTCAAAAAGATATCCCTATCACTTATTCTGGGGATAGTTCTTTATATGACTTTGATGCTGACAGTAAAAGTTCTGAAAGGACCATTCTTTCTACTAGCTCGTCTTCAAAGGCTAGAGAAGTGACTGCTTATGCCATCACAAAAGATCAAGATACCTCCACTTCTTCTAGTCAAAAGCAAAGAATTGCTGCTTTGGAGGCTAGTTTGAAGAACATGGCTAAGATGATGGCAGGCATGTATACTGTGATTATGGCACAACATACAGTTCTACCAGTCGCGAATCTAATTCCGACTCAAGAACCTGTGATAACATCAATTTCTACCAATATTGATCTGGGGGTACAATCTCCTCACACTGCTTCCATTCCTGCACAGGCTATTCCAAGTCAACCTGGTACAGGGGATGGTACCTATCATGCGGTACTCCCTCCTAACACATTGAATCAATCTACTACTCCGCAATCAACAAGAGATACTAATGAGGCCATAAAACATTTACGTACTCAATTTGAAGCTTTCAAACAGAAGGATGGCCTGCAGAAGCTTGGGATCAAACAACCCTATCCCATAGAATGGAAAAAGGTCCAATTTCCTTCTAAATACAAACCCCTGTTATTATGTTGTTTGATGGCAGCACGTCTCTAAGTTAATACCTCAACCACTTTGAAGTAATGACTGATCAACTCGAACCAAATGATGCTCTTCTTACCATAGTATTTGTTGGCTGTTTAGCTGGTGCAGCATATAATTGGTATCGTAGTTTACTAGATGGGTGCATAACATCTTTCGCTGGCTTCAAACAAATGTTCTTGGAATGATTTTATAAGGGAACCAACGACATGACTATGTTTGCTCTCATAAAAATCAAACAACAACATAATGAAACGACTGAACGTCTCATTGAACGGTTCTGCCGTGAAGCACTCAAAATGCCTCCCGGAACTCCATATGCTTTAACTATAGACACTTGGAAATCAAACTTGTTGCCTATAATCAACATGTGGACAGGATCAATACAGTTCCAGGATTAGCCTTCTTTCATAATGAACGCCAAAGGCGCGAAAGAAAGCGCTGACAAATTCAAGTAATTAGGCATTCAAATGCCTAATCTTGACAAAGAAGAACGTGCTACACTACATAATAATGAACGACAGAACAATTGTAAGAGCAAGGAGACTTTGGCCATTAACCTCAAAGGCAAAGAGGCCCTGGCTATCAATGTAAATCAGCCAACATCTACCTCTTCAGTACTACCACAACGGGCACCTCATCCAAAAGAAGAATACTCTTTCGATAAAGATGACATCATGAGTATCTTTGATTGCGTCATCAGGAGCAACAAACTCCAACTGCCATAAGCTAAAAGGCCAGATGAAGTTGGTAAGACAGACCATCCTAAATATTGTGTTTGCCATAGGTTTATTGGACATCCAACTCGAGCATGCTATGTGCTCAAGGGTAAAATTCAGGAGATGGTCAACTCTGGTGCAATCACTCTCCAGCAAGACGAGAAAACTGTAATGGCTAATGTCGTCTCTTTACAGTTTGGAGATTTTCCAGCTCAAATTTGTGCAAGACGGTGTTGTCTCCAATCCGAGTACTCTGGATATTGTCAATCTTCTACTAGCACTGACAGATGGTCCTATTCATCTATCTACTGATAAAGGGGAGATCATATGGATCCATCCAGATTTAGTGGCAGACTTTAAAATACCATCTTCTTCCACTAAGCCCAAGAAGGCCACTAAAAATAAACCATGTCACGTGAGTTCATTTGGTGAGCCTTGTCTTCTACCTCTAACTGCTACCTTCATCCCGGCAGCAGATAATCCTTCTTCTTCTTCTACTGATAAGACAATATTGTCAAAATCAGATGCCATATATCAACCAGCCTTCCATCCGTACAGTCCATAATCTCGTGAACTCATAAAAAAGATGGGATATGATCTACAGAAGGCCTCTAGTTTTAATCATGGAAAAGGATCTACTGTACCTCTTTCTCTATGTCTTTCTCACAACCAATCTCGGGTTGGTTTAGGTTACTGGACAAACTCTCCATCTCGCCAAAAAAAATCTTCCAGAAATAAGATCCAGGCAAATAACTGCAATATGGTGTCCTTTGAGCATATATCCGAGGAAAAAGTCTTGACTGGTACCAGGTCTGGAAAACCTTACCTAAGAGACTACTCAGAAGGTCAAAAAGAACCTGCTCCAGCTCTGGAGGCTCCTCAAGCATCATCTTCTCCCGATGTCAATGTTTCGTCAGCTTCGTCACCCAAGGTAGAGGCAACTCTTTCCAAACCGACGACGTCCGACAAAGAAAAACAGTATGTCCGTTTTGATAAAGTATTAAAGAAAACTCCAACTTTGGTACTTAAGAAGCAATATATCTTTGATATACTGGCTCAGTTGGCTAATACTCCGGCAAGATTGTCAATATTTGAGCTACTTCGTCTTTCGAGGGAGACTCGAGAAATGTTGAGTGAAGCTTTAACACAAGCCGATACTTATCTAGCACTTCTCAAGAAACTAGAGGATGATCCTATAACATGTCTTCATTGTCATAGTGTGATGGAACTGATGCCAAACATCACCTGTACACAAGACGATATGTTGTTAGAAGATAATCGTCATGATCGACCCCTCTACTTCACTGGATATATTGATACCATAAAGGTTTATCGTATCCTGATCGATCATGGATCCGCGTTCAGCATCATGCCAAAGACTCTACTAGATGCATTGAAGATTCCTGTACACAATCTTTCGACAACCATCACGACAATCCTGGGATTTAATTCTGGAAGAAGTGAACCTTTGGAAAAGATTTGCCTGAAAGTTCAAATAGGCAATCTTCGTACGAAGGTTACTTTCTACGTGATCGACAGTCACGGCTCTTACAATGCCTTGCTGGGAAGACCCTTTCTGCATGAGCATAACATTGTACCATCCAATTTACATCAATGATTCAAATATGTAGATGTCAATAGAGAAGTCCAAAAGGAAGTAGCCGACCTGAATCCTTTCAGGGGGGTTGAAGCATATTTTACAGACTCTTGGTGTACAAAGAGGAGTTCATGAAAGTTGTATTGGCAATGGATAATGAGAAGGATCATAAACATATTTCAAAAGATGTTTTCGTGTTTCCCATCAAAGGACATGCTATTTGTCCTTCTTCTTCTCAGACGTTGACCATACATCTTTTCTCTCATAATAAACAGCCTCCTGCTGTGGAAAAAGAACAAAGAAAGCTCACCTGATCTTCCGAGCCTCTTGTTATCGTCCTTTGTCGTAACAAACCTCCTCCTTCGCCTTCTCCTTCTCCTCCTCTGGTTATCAATCTAACTAAGCCTTCTATGAAGGCTAAGAAACATGTTGTAAATGAAGAAGTACAAATCAATAAAGTAGCATCTCCTTTACAGTATACTGATGTCTTTTATTATACTCGATCTTATTTAAAAATGTTAGATAACTTCGAACCACTTGCAATAGAAGCAGTTGAAGCTTCTCGAAATGAAGTATTGTTCGAGCCAATGCAGGACTCCTTTTTCTTAGTTCCTTCCAGGAAGAAAGATAAACTTTCTATAATTTTTAGTAAAGGAACGGAACAGAAGATCATGCCCGATAACGAAGATAAAAATTACGATAATGGAAGACTTCAACTATATCGTTATAGTCAACAATCAAAAGATATCATTCAAAAGATAGGCTATGATTTTAAAGCTGGTCTCAATGGCGGCAAAGGAAGGCGAACTCCTATTCGTATTCTTGCTCCTAAAGAAAAATCATAACAACACTACGGCAAAACAAAGCGGGGATTAGGTTATACTTCACCAATTTTGACTCTAAAAGCCTCCGAATCCGAAGAAGAAGAAGAACAATCTAACTCTTCTGACTCTATCTCATGGGATTTAGATACCAGTGTAAGGCACGTCCATCGCGTGACTATATCTTCCAATATTGGTGACTGATGAGTTCTCGAAAGATGACGAAGACTTTGTCGAAGCTTCTGAATCTGATCCTTGGGTACAAAGGATGGATACTAAATGGAAGCTTCGCTTTGAGCAACGTGAGCCACCTACTGAAGATCAGCTAGTTCAAGTCAATATTGGAGACGAAGTTGCCCAAAAACTGATATTTCTTAGCAAAAGCCTCCCTGAAGCGGATATACAGGAACTAATCCAACTCATTAGGGAATACACTGATGTATTCGCTTGGAGCTATGAAGACATGCCGGGGTTGGATCCTCTGATCACTACCCACAAGCTCAACATTCTGCCAAATGCAAGGCCAGTCAAACAGCAACAATGTCGGTTTTGACCTGACATGATGAATGCCATAGAAGCTGAAGTTAAGAAACTCATCGCATGTAGTTTTATCAGAGAAGAACAACATCCGGACTGGATGGCTAATGTTGTCCCAGTTTTGACGAAGACAGGGAAAGTCCGAGTCTGCATCTCAGAGACCTTAATGAAGCCTGTCCCAAAGACGAGTTCCCTCTTCCAATCACTGATGTCATGATTGACAATACTTAAAAATTTGAACGTATGTCCTTTATGGATAGATTTTCAGGATATAATCAAATCAAGATGCATCCAGAAGATGAGAAACATACATCTTTCCGCACTCCTCTCGGAGTCTATTGCTATACTGTCATGCCATTCGGTCTTAAGAATGCTGGTGCAACTTATTAGCGGGCCATGAGTACCATCTTTCGTGATTATTTATGAAAGACTATTGAATGTTATGTTGACGATATTGCTGTCAAAAGTCGTTTAAAAGAAGACCATATTCAAGATTTGAGAACTTTTTTTAATCTAATGCTCCAGCATCAACTCAAGATGAATCCCACCAAGTCATTCCTGGAAATCTCTAGTGGCAAGTTTCTGGGATTCGTTATTACCTCTAAAGGTATACAAATTGACCCTGAAAAAATCAAAGCCATTCAAGAGATGCATCCTCCACGCAACCTAAAAGAGCTACAAGGATTCTAGCGACGGCTTGCGTACATAAGGAGATTCATCTCAAATCTCTCTGGACGCTGTAGTGTTCACTCAACTCATTAAGAATGGTGTGACTTTTATTTGGATTGAAGAATGTCAACAAGCATTTGAAGACATAAAGTGGTACTTGATGAACCCTCCAGTTCTAGTGCCTCCAGTGTCAGGAATACCTTTCCTGATCTATGTTCGAGCAATGGACCACTCTTTACGTGCTTTAAAGCTCAAAAGAATAAAGAAGGTCATGAACAGGCTATCTACTACCTTAGCCGCATGATGATTGGAGCTGAACATCGATACACTCCAATAGAAAAAGAATGTCTAGCTTTGATGCTTTCTGTTCAAAAGATGAGACATTATATCACTGGCCAAACTATTCATGTTATTTCTAGAGTTAACCCTCTCTGGGTCCTAATGAAGAAGCCTAGTACACTCAATTCTAGGCTTGCAACATGGGCCATATTGTTAGCACAATATGATATGGTTTATGTTCCTCAAAAGTCTGTTAAAGGTCAAGCCCTTGCTGACTTTCTAGCAGCTCATCCAGTTCCCGAAACATCTAAACTCTAAGATGAGATTCCAGACAAAACTTTGGAATCCAACATGATTTCAGAAGAAATTCTTATTTGGCGTCTATTCTTTGATAGTGCATCCAGAATCGAACCAAAAGATGCTATTATTGCTGGAATTAGAATCGTTCTCGTCTCACCAGAAGGGTTAGCTATCCAAAGAGCTTATTCTTTAGATGAGTCATTTTTAAACAATGTGGCTGAATATAACGCTCTGCTTATAGGTCTCCAATTGGCTAAACAATTAGATATTGAATATCTTGAAGTTTACGGAGACTCCAAACTGATTGTCAATCAAGTTAGAGGCACATATGAAGTTCGATATCAAGATTTGATTCCATATCATGATGCAGCGGTCAGGATGGCCACTTCATTCAAAGTCTTCTTCATCGAGCATATACGCCGAGCATGTAATACAGAAGCTGATGCACTAGCTAATCTTGCAGCGGTATTAGCAATTTCTGTCAGAAGACAACAAATGATCGTCATCACTAATAGGGAGTTATTTTGTGTCCAAAATAACTTAAATATGGAAGTTAACAACCCAAACATGGAATTCAACAATTCAGTTGAAATTTGTACCATCAGTGAAGACTGGAGGACTCCTTTCATAGACTTCGTGGTCCATAATATTCTACCTGAAGACCCTAAGGAGGCCACAACAATCCGGCGACGGTCACTCAGATTTTACTATAAGCATACTACAAAGACACTTTACCGACGAACGTTCGACGGCCTACTCCTACGTTGTCTTGCGGGGGAAGAAGCAAAACAAATACTTCGTGAAGCTCTTGACGGTGTTTGTGGCGCACATCAACCTGGTCCTAAATTACAGGATCGTATTCGCCGAATGGACTATTATTGGCCCTCGATGGTATCTGATGCAATCGAGTATGCAAGAAAGTGTCGAGCATGTCAAATCCATGCTGACTTCATTCATCAACCGTCAGAATTTCTTCATCCGACGGCAGCATCATGGCCCTTTGAAGCTTGGGGAATGGATGTCATCGGTCCTATCAACCCTCTCTCATCTCGAGGACATCGGTTCATATTAGCCATAACTGATTACTTAAAAAAATGGGCTGAAGCTATACCTCTAGCTGAGGTCAAGACAAGCAGCGTCATAAACTTTATTAAGCATCGTGTGATTTATAGATTCGGTGTTCCTCGGCAAATCATTCACGATAATGGGCCACAATTTGTCAGTCAGAAGTTCACCCGATTCTGCGATGACAACATGATCAATAATATTGCTTCTACAGCCTACAATCTTGCGGCTAACGGGTTGGCAGAAGCATTTAACAAAACCATCATCAAACTCCTCAAGAAGTTTGTATCTACCAACAAACAAAACTGGAGTGAGAAGCTTGCAGAATGTTTATGGGCTTACCGTACTACTATACATACTCCTACAGGCTGCACGCCTTTCTCTTTGGTGTACGGATGCGAGGATGTCTTAACATTAGAAATCTAGATCCCTTCTCTAAGGATTGCCATTGCCAATGAACGAACAACCGAAAATAATAATCGCCTGCGACTTCAGGAGCTTGAAGCGCTTGACGAGAAATGGCTCCTAGCTCAACAACATATTGAGTTATACCAAGCTCGTCTATCAAAAGCCTTCAACCGTAAAGTCAAAGCCCGAGCATTTCAAAAAGGAGAACTAGTTCTAACCGTCAGATGTACTATGACTATGACGCACATGAGTAAAGACAAATTCGAAGTGAAGTGGGAAGGACCTTATGTTGTAAGTAAAGTTTTCTCCAACGGAGCTTATCAATTAACTGGTATGGATGGTCAAGTCGCCATGATGCCCATTAATGGCAAATTTCTCAAGAAATATTATGTTTGAAGAGAAAAGAATATATATATCAACACAGAGACTCAGAATGTAAATAAAATTCCTTATTTGCATAATTTTTTTTTTTTTGAAAAAAGAAGGAAATACCTAAAATTAATGAGGACCGGAGCCCTCTTGATTGAAAACATATTTTGCAAGAAGCTCGAAGACATTATTGTCTGATGACACCAGCAGTTCGCAGGCGGCCTTCCTTAAAGCTTCTTCTTCGACAGTACTCCCAGGCTCCACTAGTTTGGCAAGAATGTCCCGCTTCTGTCCAGGGACAGCCGAACTTTCTTCGACTTCTGGCTGAATATGCGGCAGAGACAGCTTCGATCTTTGGGATAACTCCTGTCTCCCTAGGCATTTCTTCTGAAAACATTTGCAAAAGAAGGAAAAGGGGTGAATGATGCTTTCAGAAAAATTCCACACTATTTATAGACAGAAAAGCCAAGCATTCTGTCTCGTGAATCGAAACAACCTTTTCTTGAAAAGGCATGTTCGTTCATCTTATAAAGAGATCTTCATTTATTCTTTAGAATTGAAGTAACCTTTCATTGAAAAGGCATGCTGATTCATCCGTCTTTTCATCTCTACTTTATAACGGGAATGGATCTACATTTATAATAAACCCCCGTGAAGTCTATCCAAATCATCAATTCCGTCTTTTAAAATCCAGCTGTTTTAAAAGATGTCTTTCCTTTATGATAAATCAAAATATTGTCTTTTTAGACACAATATTCTATTTTTAAGTCCCAGCGGACTTGAAGATCATTTATAGAAAAATGAGTTCACATTACCTCTGGATTCTATTTTCTATATCATCACATCAAATCAAATCATAAATAAGAGAAAATCATTCTTTATTCCTTCTTTGAAAACATAGTTACATCTTAATGGAAATCTATTACATCTCTGATTTTCATTCTAGATACATCTTAATGGAAATCTATTACATCTCGAATTTTTATTCTAAATCTAATAAATGAAGGTCTATTACATCTTTGGATCTTCTTATTGATGCCAGTTCTTTGTCATCTCGACCTGAAGCAACGATCAAGACAATGGAGCTAAGTCTGGTCTTTTCTCTCTGAAAGACGAGAGGAGAACCCCAGAGTACAACAGCTCAAAGATAAGCTGCTGTCAATACAACTGGTAGAGAAAAGACGGCCCATCATGAGAATTAGGAACGAGATCACCCT
Source organism: Iris pallida (assembly GCA_029216955.1). Taxonomy (NCBI): domain Eukaryota; kingdom Viridiplantae; phylum Streptophyta; class Magnoliopsida; order Asparagales; family Iridaceae; genus Iris; species Iris pallida. The sequence goes on along the minus strand of JANAVB010013999.1, from coordinate 12,861,251 downwards.
CATGATACGATTCCTAATTTTGTTTCTCCACCGTCCAACTCTCATGTATAAAGGCCCTTCTGGAACATAGAGAGTCCTGAGCTGTCTGATTTGAGCGTTAGAATCACATGAGCTGTCTGATGTGAGTGTTAGAAGAATGCTTCCCACAGCATCTAAGTCGTCGATGCCAGTTTTGAAGAAGCTTGTCTACCAAATTTCTACAAATATTAACAATGAAAGAAAAGTTAGCAAAATCTATCAAACTGTGAGCCTTTGATCAACATGCGTACATCATCAGTTTCAACATACAAGCACCTATGGTAAAACTTGCGCCTCTGACCGAAGTAAGGCACTAGATTGCAGTGCACACTTCTTCTCAGAATTTCAGGCGTACATCTACAACATGCGCCTCTGACCGAAGTCAGGCACTGGATTGTAGTACGCGCCTATTCTCAGAATCTCAGGTACACGTCTACAACATGCGCCTCTGATCGAAGTCAGGCACTGGATTGCAGTGCGCACCTTTTCTCAGAATTTCAGGCACACGTCTACAACATGCGCCTCATTTCTAGAAATCAACGCCTATCTTCAAAACAATCTTAGTAAAAAAGCGGCACAAGTAAACACAACTCATGAATGGCGCCCATGTGTAGAAACCACTAGTTCCTTGTTGGCACCTACCATCAAAATCAACGGTGTTTGTGCTGAAGAGCGTCGATGATATAGAGAACGACAAACTAACATCCGAAGATGCGGTATGCAGAAGAACATCATCGAATTTAAGTGGCACATAAAGGCTCACGAACATTGAACTCTTAACCGCCAAGGGGATTCTGCGAAGAACTCACCATCAACAGATAGAAGAAATAAAGAGGAAGAGTTCATGGATATTTCTTTTGATTTCTCCTATTTAGCTATTTAAAGAGTTTAAAAGATGAGAACGGGCGCGTCATTCTAGGAGCCTATCTCGGGAAGGACCTAAATGAAAGGTGCTCAAACCACACGAAAACTGTCACGTGTTCTTTGGAAAGCAGCAAATATTTGAGTTGGTCAAAATGGTGCATTGGCACATGCTACTAAATAGATCACATGACAAGATTTGCAAAAGGGTGCCAGAGATAATTTTTTATTTTCTTACAAAGAAAAAGGGAAAACAAGTCCCTATAAAATAAGTTGCACAAAAGACAAAAGAAAAAGTGGCGCCCCTACAAGAACCATTACTTCTTCTCGTCTTCTTCACCAGCTTGGCGAAGAGAAGCACCCAACTCGCGCATATCCCGAATCCCGGAATGACGCATCAGACGAATAAATCCTTCTGCGTCACCGCGCTCTTCAGAAGAGGATGAAGGACCACCGTTCCGACGATCAAAGACTGCTAGGGTCAATCCAAAGTATTCTAAGAAATTATTTGCAGAAGTGATTGGTCAGCCCCAGACAGGATTGTAGGCACGATGTCTGGCCTTGTCTCCTGAGCTTTCACTTCGGCGTTAAAGTCAGTCGCCATCTCCTTCTTCTTAAGTGCCATAGAAGTACAGAAGTGAAGAATTAGTACAAAGACATCTCTATATGTATATAACCAACCAACGCTTTGTATTCTCCATGGGAAACCGAACATCATCAATGCAACTCGGGAAGACGAAGAGGAGATCGAATGTTTTCGAGAAAAAATTTATTATGGAGCCAGTTGAGACTGGCGCAGTCCAAACAAAAATGGTCTAATTCAAATTATTTCAAAACTTTGAAGTATTTTCAAGTTTTGAAAACTTTGAAGGGGGTCTTGTAGAGTCAAAAAATTAAGAGGTGCCACCCATTAAAGTCTTCAATCATCTGATGGCGCCAAAACAACCAAGTTGCCCCGGATCATTAAGTTGCACAGCATCAGGTTGCGCCAACGCCAGGTTGCGCTGGAGTCAGGGTGCACAGAGCGACACGTGGTGCACTTCCTCAAAAAGCTGTTACGGTATTATCATTATCTGACAACTGACAGCACGGAGATTAAGAAAAATCCCTTCAAATCCCGCACAATATGGCGCTCGAAAAGACTTTGTCAGCATGTAATTAATGCTGACAGCTGGTTCACGCAAGTCACTGAGTGGCACAAAGATTAATCAATACAGCACAGAAGACCTAGTCAAAAGGTGCTAGTCGTTAAGTTACGCATATGCGCAGCCTGACAAATTGGCTCCACTTGATCAACTCTTAGTTTAGAACAGGGTGACGTGGCCCGTAAGCCATCAACTTCGTAGAGCGTGCCTACTATATTGTCCACGACCATGTGTATCTCAATCAAATGATGCCACGCGTCTACATTAGTTAGTGCAAACCACTCGTACAGGTTGTTATATTGTGCCCATGTGCAACTTGATGAAGCTCGCGTAGAGTAATCAAACAGTGTTCAGAACAGAGTGACGTGGCACACAAGCCAATAACTTCGCAGAATGTATCCATTACACTGCCCATGACCATGCGCATCTCAATCAAATGATGCCACGCATCTACAGCAGTTAGTGCAATCATTCGCACAAGTGAATAAGAGGCGCGCAATCTGAAGCGTATGTAAGACAGAATAAGTACTAAATGGTTATTTTATGAACTCTATAAATAGAGTTTCAAATTATTCTTAAAAGATCAAGAGTGATCATAATCTCATACTAAAGTGATGCTGCATTCTCCAGAGGCTCGTGTCTTCGATATCACATCGTCCAAGGGATAAAGTGACCGTCTTCTGATCAGATTCCTATAGTTGTACTTCCCCAGAAATCAATTTTACGCCTGTACTCTTTTTTCTTAGTTTGTAATAAAACTTTTATTCTTTGCAAACATCAGTGTTTACCCCGTCCACCTTACCTCTGAGTAAATACCACATGTAATAACTTCTGTGTTGTTAAACCTTGCCTATAGAACATCCACGTCCATAACACATCTGAGTTGTTCTCCGTATCCCACAGAGTCAGCTCTTACCACGTCCATATCACCTCTGAGTAAGAAAACTCTACTGCTATCCCCATGTTTACCATGTCCACATTACCTCTGAGTAAACACGCCGATTCCCTCCCCAACTTATCATCTGTACCTAAAAACCAAGTTGCGCTAAAGATGCTAAGTCTACAAAACAACCACAAGTTCCTGACAAATAAGCCACCAAAAGTTTTTTATTTCTTTTTCATCAAAAGGAGAAAAAGGACTACATTCACAAAAAGAAATAAACTACAAACGAAAGAGCATCAAAACTCAAGCATGAACTATTTTAAGATAAGAAAAAAAATAATTTATTTTCTCGAGAATGGCGACTACAAGGAAGTCGATGAAACCCCAAATTTATAGAGAATGGTTATGCTGGGGAAGATACCCCTCCTTCAGCCACCGCGCATATGAAGGCTCCAACTGATTGAGGTCCTCTATAGGAGCCGGGTGACTGGAACTCACAGTGCTACTTCCTTCCGGTGTCGGTTCCTCTTTAGCAATGACTTCGATCTTTAGAATTATTTCCTTCTTAACAGCGATTTCGATCTTTGAAATTATTTTCTCCTATACAAAAGGAGACAGAACTTCCTCTTTAATGATGACCTCAGCTTTCAGAATCACCATAGACACTGCAGAGAGACAAAAAGACAAGCCCTATTATGTTATAAAAGAGTCAAAAGATATGCACAGTTTTTGCATCGGCGCATGCAAATTGTCGCGCATCAAAAGTCTCAGTGCATCATCAGGACAATAAGTCCATGTGCGTTGACCGAGTTCTAAATAGCGCATCCTCTTGGCCGAAGTCCATGCACTCTTGGCAATAAAGCTTCGGCGCATCTACAAGACCAAAGTGCGCGTCAGCACAGAAAAGTCTAGGCGCATCTTCAGGGTATGGCTCGTTCAGCCATACCCATGCGCTTCAGCAGAGTGGTTCGGCACATGTTCCTAGATGGCTCCCCATCCATGTGCCTAAAACCGTGCAATAAAGTGTCTGTGTTTTTTATAAACACCCAAGCAGCAAACTTCCCACCGACAACTTCTGAATGCATGTCTGTGTGTGTCGTGTCGACGACTTGGGATTCCTTAAAGTCAACCTCAACGGGCTTTTTGCCTTTGCCTTTGCCTCGGCCAGCAGCACCATGAGGAGTTTTACGGGCCATTTCTCAAAAGCTAGGTTTTTTGAAAAAAACTCTAAGGAAGAAGAAGAAGAAAAAATAAAATAAGTTCTTCTATCTCCACAAACGCCTTTTTATAGGCCTAGGTCACGTATGAATCGATAAAAACATGATGTTAGCATCTCTTTGAGTCTCGTTAAACTGACAGCTGTATATCTTCAAAAAAAGATCATCATTAATCACTCGAAATTCGAGGCATTATCTTCTTTCATTTAAAACGAGAAGAGTATGCACAAACTCAGCTATGCGCAGAACGACTATGTGCCCAGACAGGGCATGCTTCCAAAAATATATGTTGCCCATGCTTCTTGGTTCAAAGTATTCTAAAACTTCGCAAAAAGTTTTGAAAACTTTGAAGTGGGTCTTGTTGAAGCATGGAATTTTAGGTGCATTCGAAGACCAAAGTGTCTATGTGCCATAAATATCATGCACCAAAGACACAAGACAGACGTCAGTGCATCATTCAAAGACAACAAAGATAAAAAGCACATGAAGAGTAGATTTTTTTCATATAAAAATCTATTACATGGCAAAAATGAATAAAATAAAAAGTCTATTATAAAGAAGCCTAAACTCTACAACTAGGTGCATCGACTCAGCTAGGACCATCACCCTGACGTCTATAGGCACATCATCCCTTCTCATCAGAGCGAATCACTTCCTCGTCAACATTTGAGTGCTTTGGCTAGTAAAGCATTTATTGAGCAGAATGCGGGATGACAATCAATCCAAACCCGGTGGCTCTTCCAACATAATGAATGTCGGTGCACGATGACCCCAATCTTTGGATACAACAGGCACCCAACGCCATCTCATAGTGGAACACTACCGACGATGGGCTCGAACATAAGCTGTTGTCTCCATATCTCTCCAGGCGCTTCTCAGTCTTCTGAAAGAGTTCGTCGTCAGAATCAAAGCTTCTTTGAACGAGGAGATCCACAATCTGTAGTATCAAGGAGGAGGATCGATCGAGTTTATTTCAAATGAGAAGTTTGGATGAAATGAACGAGCAAACTCTCTATACTGCTATTTATAGGCTAGGGCAAATTAAACCCATACACCGAGTGGGAACTTCTCCTAAGTCAGTGCAATGAATTTCCATTAATAGTGATCAATCTGCCATCTCAAAATCAGCTAAGTTAAAGTTATTACCTTGAAAGACTCAACAAAGCTGACTAAAGAAGATGCATCACACAGCTTATGCGTTCGTCAGCCCCATGCACTGCACGACTAATGCCTCCATCTAAAGCTCTCCACCCATCAAAGCATTTAATGCTAAAATGACCAAAATGACAGCAGTACAGGTCTCAAAGTCGGAGAGGTCAACTTTTGTATAAGATAAAGAGATGTAATCATCACTCGTTTGTCGGTTACGACTGTGATCTGCCACATGGCCGACTGATCACTCGTATGTGCCTCAGCAGTCATGCACTCAAATATTGCATGAGCCTCAAAAGTCATGCACCCATACTTGCTATTGACCCCTAAAAGTTAGGTTAAGATGCGCCAGATCCTCGGCATATCCAAGCAGATGAACCAGATCCAAGATCTTTGATCAATAGACTCGTGCCACATATCATTGACTCAATTCTGCCTACGAATGGGTGCCAACAGCCTAAGATATCAGCAATAACTAAATCTCAACAACTGTCATGTGTCAGCTCCTCCCCAGCTCAACAGTGCAGTCCAAACAGATTTAGCTCCAGCTCCTCAACGCATCATCTATGTGTCCAACAAAGTCAGACACGTGACTTCTTTACATATAAAATCTCCATGCACGCATCGCATATGCATGCATAAATGGATTGTTCTATTGTCTATAAATAGAAGGATCATTCCTTCATTCAACAGCTTCGGATCTTCAACTTTTCAACCACTTTAGCATAGAGCACTTGCAAGAGCTTTAATCCTTTTCAAGTTATTGTCCGTTCTAGAGCAACTTAGACCTTCAGAGAGACCGAGATCGTCGTCAAATCGTCAATGGAGTAAAGAATCACCTCTCCATCACCACGATTACCAGATAAAAATAAAAGTGTACTCCTAGGATCCCAACGAGATCCTACATTGTACTCTATTCTGTTTGTGATTATATATAAAGTTTATTCTAAACTTTTTAATGGCAAACATGCATAGCTCCCCATATATGATTGGCCTGATCCCTTACATGTACTTATGTATAGCCAATAATATTTGGTAGAGCCCGATCTTGTCCCAAGTCGATCACATAATAAACTAATATTTCAAGGCACATAACATTTATTCATTCTCTATTCCAGTTTATACCTACTAATACATTTATTCTCTTCTTTAATTACAGTTCATTATTTCCTATGATATGTTACATGTTTACTGTTTCCTTATTATTCCAGCATTATTTTCCATCTTGTATTATTATTACTTACTATTTTATAGCTCTTGTCAATTTAATAGAACTATTGTATATTTATGTACTTTGTTCTAATCCTGACTAGATAACATTTTTTAGAGGATCTTTGTTCTTCATGGATAAAAGTTATACAAAATTTTTGTATTAGTTGAACGATAAAAGGACGAGAGAACTCCTAAATAGAAGATCTAAGTACAAAGTTTTTTATTCTAGAGAAGTGTGACAATAGAGATCGAACGCTGTTGTGGTTCCTTTACTTCATTAACAACATGACGACGAGGGAAAACTGCATGTCTTCTGCTCTACAGCAAGATGGACAATAATTTGGCTCTCTGGAGTTTGCTCTGACTCACTGGATGTCTCTGTAATGATAATTCGGGAGCTTTAAATGAAGGAAGGCCCCTTTTATTTATATATTTATAGAGAAATACACCCATACACACATATGTGATGCGCACATGGGTTCTTGGAGTGTAGGAGCATTGCGCGCGTGAAGGTAAAACTGAATTTGTTGTAACTGCAATATTGGGCTGCAGACGAGCTGACACATGGCAGTTATTAGGATTCGTCTATTGCTGGATCTTGGGTGGATGGCACCCGTTCATAGGCATGAATGATTTAAAGACACGTGGTGCGTGTATATTGCTCAAAGATCTCATTCAGTTAGAACATAATAGATTCGGCTGTGCGTAAGAAGCGCAACGCTTTTGGCTCTGAAAAAGCGCATGAAAGCTCAAGCTTGAGTTAGCCACGTGGCCTATTTAAGGTGTTGTGCCTTTATGGGATTGTACACCCCTTACGACTTTCGAGATGCATACCATTGACATTTGATAACTGATATCTGATAGCTGTCATTCAAATTTTTACAGCTGACATCTGAAATATTGGTCAGCGTGTCTTTATATGCTAAAGTGGCAGCTTGGGGTTTTGTGCTCACAAGGCAGCACTTTTGGATGCTGCACCTTCAGGGTACTATGCTGCAAGAGGCTGCGCTTTTGCATGTTGTACCTTTGGGGCACTATGCTCCAAGAGACTGCACCTTTAGGGCATTGTACTCTAGGAGGCTACGCTTTTAAATATTGCACCTTTGATGTTGCACCTTTGGGCTCTTGGGTCAAACTCCTAAAATTATGTTGCTGCATAGGGCTCAAAAAATGATGAATTTGACAGGGATTTGTTAAAATTTAATATGTCAGATTCATTCCATAAAATGCAAAATTTATACCATTAATTTGAAGCCTTTGACTATCTGCCATTTCGCACATGGGTTTAACCGTGCATAGCCTATAAATAGGAGTATTTTTGAAAGAAAAATTTATTTGTTTATTCCGCTTCCCTGCTTCATGCTGGAGACTATACTACAACCCGATGACTGCGAGTTTCCTTCTTGGAAAGTTTGATAGCAATTGTATTAGTCGTGGGCTAGGATCATAGATATCTCTGTTCAAGGAAGTGGCCAACTTGATGAGGGAGTTTGTCAAAAGACTGAGATAATCTTGGCTAGCTATAGGCGATGTAGTCCTTGTTCATGCAACGTACTAGTAGCGTTCTACCCCGAGACGACGTCGAGTGCCATGGAAGTGGCAAAGATGTTGATTTCTGGGTTTGGATTGATTTCCAATCTAAACCCCATTCGACCAGCGCCTCATTCACATGTCCGATAAACTGAGCTTGCTACTAGCGGCTTATCCACACGGCAGAGGGGGCTGCACATTCTACCAATAGCGTCTCGTCCACATGGCCGAGATAAGTCTTGTGCCTAACTTAAAAAAATTAACGTAGGGCCAGTTTTGTAAATAGATGTTCTCTGTACTCATGAACATCAAAAAAATCTACTTTATTTAATATACTTCCATTTGTTAGTAATCATGAATATTAATAAAAATCTACTTTGTGTGCTTTCAGTATAGTGTAGTAGCTTTTAGGCACATGCGACTTGTTTATATGGGTGCGCGTAATTCCCTCTTCATAGAGATGCGCCATTTAGCTATGCGCCTAGTTATCTCCCGCACAATATAACTTTTCCCATGCTTCTACAAGACCCCCTTCATAGTTTTCAATCTTGGGTAAGTTTAAAATACTTTAAATTAAGAAGCATGGGTGGACATGTAGTTGCGTCCGGACGAAGTGCGCATGGCTCTACTTGACAAGATTTCATCATTGATGTAGATGGCTATTTTGGTTATCATCATTAATGCGGATGACTCCTCGATTTTTGGAAGAGATCCGTAGGGATTTTATGCCGCTATTTCACGTATCTCGAAGCGTCTCCTCAAACTGAAGCATTTTTTGTCTTTTTTCGATGACATATGGCTTCGGCCTATAAATATGGGTCTTTTTGGAGGAGAAGGACTTTACCTGCCCTTTTGTCAAAAACCCTCTTCATCTTCTCTGAAAAGAAATCCTAAAATCGTACTTTTCTCCATGGCTTCCAAGGCTCCGAAAGCTCCTAAGGCTAGTGTTGCGAGCACCAACAAGGCCAAGGGGAAGAAAAAGGCCACCGAAGCCACAGCTGTCGCCGATGCTACTCCCGTCATTAATGATCGCACGCATCCCGACGTACAAAAAGTGGTTGCGGGTAGGAGAACTTGGCTTTCTGTCTTCGATTGAAAGAGACGGCTAGGACAGGTTGAAGTGCATGCCAGTGGGGTCGCTGAGGAAGGGTCGGTTGATCCAATAGTCGAAGGAGAAGTCTTTGTCGAGATGGTTGACCTGTCCTTAGCAGTGGGCGGATCAAGCCACTACTTAAATCTGATCCATTAGCGACATAAATTTAGCGACGTTAAATTAACGTCGCTAAATTGTGCACATTAGCAACGTTTAATTGAAACGTCGCTAATAGTCGCTACTAGCGACGAAAATAGCGACGTGACAACTACATATATTAGTTACATGAGCTAGTCGTCGCTAAATGCCGCTATGACGTCACTAATAGCGACTAATTTAGCGACGTTAGGATGAACGTCACTAAATTCTAATTAAATTCCCCCCACCGATTTGTTTTCCCCTATTTTACTCTCTCACTCTCTCTCTCCTCCCCCCTCTGGCGTTCCCACTCTCTCTGGTGCTCTCACTCTCTCCGGCGACTCTTCTCCCTCTCTCTCTCTCTCTCTCTTTCTATTTTGGTTGTTGGTGGTTGGGGGGTACGGGTGGCTCGGGAGGAGGGACAGGGGGATACGGGTGGTTGGGGGATAAGTGGAGGGATGATTGGGGGGGTGGGGCAGGGGTGAGGGCGGCTGGGGGAGGGGAGCTAGGGTTAGGGTTCGGGTTAGGGGTGGGTATGTGTGGGGGAGGGGAGAGGCTGGTGGTGAGGGCGGCTAGGGGAGAAGAGCATGAGGGGTGGGGGCAGCTGGGGGGGAGCAGGGGGGTGGGGGCGACTGGGGAAGGGAAGCAGCGGGGGTGGGGGTGGCTGGGGGAGTGGAGCAGTGGGGGTGGGGGCTACTGGGGGAGGGGAGCAGGGAGTGGGGGTGGCTGGGGGAGGAAAGCATGGAGGAGGGAAGGGTTAGGGTTCATGTTAGGGGTAGGGCACCGATAGTGCCAAAAAATCTAATAATTTAGTAATAATTATTTGTTTTTCGACACCAAAAAATATGATACTCCGATTCGAAAGCACCGATAGTGCCGATATTTGTAACAAGAAGTTTTATTGGTTAGTTAATTGGTAACATGGTGATCAGGACATATAGTCCCTGTAGCCATTCGACTGGCGAGACAGAAACTATATAGCCGTAGATAAAGTTGACTATCCTCCGACCCTCATCCCTCGACAATGATGATACGACAACCTATCACTATATCTTTGAGTAGTAGATGATGTCTTAGTATTACATTATGTGGGTTCATCTTGATTCTGTTATATCCTTCAGATACTAGATTCGATAAGAACATATACTACACCATATGTACAGAACATAGATGATTCACACTAATGTATGCTAGAATGAATTTTGGGTTGTGTTCTGAGCCATCCGTTCTCACACTTAAAATAGATATGAATTAGTACTGTGTCAATCTTTATTTTTGTATTTTTGGCGAACCCAGGGATTGGATTCTGTATTTTGTATTTTAGATTTTGTATTTTGGCTCCAGCTCCATCTCTATTTGCATTAATCTACGGTATGACATGGTGATCAGGACATAGTCCCTGCAGCCATTCGACTAGCGAGGCAGAAACTATGTAGCCGTAGATGAAGTTGACTGTCCTCCGACCCTCATCTCTCGGCAATGATGATATGACAACCTATCACTATATCTTTTAGCAGTAGGAGATGTTTTAGTATTACATTATGTGGGTTCATCTTGATTCTGTTATATCCTTCAGATACTAGATTCGATAAGAACATATACTACACCATATGTACAGAACATAGATGATTCACACTAATGTATGCTAGAATGAATTTTGGGTTGTGTTCTGAGCCATCCGTTCTCACACTTGGAAAAAAATCGAATATTCTGTATTTTATCTGCTTTCAAAAATGTACTAAAATGAGATGATGGTTCCTTTAGTTTGCTTGCTTATGTTATAATTATATTATATGTGAATATCGATCTTACCAGATGGCACCCATGACCCGAGCAGCGGCACGTCGTTTAAGGGAAACGCTGAATGCTGAGTTGTCTCCTCCTACTGTTAAGGAGGAAGTGGCACCGGTAGCTAGTAAGACAGGGAGTTCTATTCATCCAGCACCTGCAATGGACTACGTCTCTTCTGCCGCCGTCGATCCCACTTATTCGAAGTGGTTGCATGATCGCATCACTGAGCATTTGTGTGAGCTGTGTGGTTCTCATTAGCTATTAGTACTTATTTGTATTGGACTATTTGTATTGGGTTATGTTTGTATTAGACTATTTGTATTGGACTACATATATGAATTAGTACTGTGTCAATCTCTGGATTGTATCTCCAGCTCTAGCTCCATTTCCATTCTGGATTTTGTATTTTGTATTTTAGATTCTGTATTTTAGCTCCAGCTCTATTTGCATTAATCTACAGTACGACAAGGTGATCAGGACATAGTCCCTGCAGCCATTCGACTAGCGAGGCAGAAACTATGTAGCCATAGATGAAGTTGACTATCCTCCGACCCTCATCCCTCGGCAATGATGATACGACAACCTATCACTATATCTTTTAGTAGTAGATGATGTCTTAGTATTACATTATGTGGGTTCATCTTGATTCTGTTATATCCATCAGATACTAGATTCGATAAGAATATATACTACACCATATGTACAGAACATAGATGATTCACACTATTGTATGCTAGAATGAATTTTGGGTTGTATTCTGAGCTTTCCGTTCTCACACTTAAAACAGATATGAATTAGTACTGTGTGTCAATCTATGTTTTTGTATTTTCGGCGAACCCAGGGATTGGATTCTGCATTTTGTATTTTGGATTCTGTATTTTGGATCCAGCTCCATTTGCATTTATCTACGGTACGACATGGTGATCAGGACATAGTCCCTGCAGCCATTCGACTGGCGAGGCAGAAAATATGTAGCCGTAGATAAAGTTGACTGTCCTTCGACCCTCATCCCTCGAAAATGATGATATGACACAGATGGCTGTGAAAGAGGAGGTGGCACCAGAGAGAGAGCTGCTCCAGAAGTAATTTCTAAAGCCGAGGGAGCTGTGAAAGAGGAGGTGGCACCAGAGGGCAGTTCCACCGGGAGTTCCAGTCATCAATCTCCTCTGGATATTGATCTGGCTGCCGTGGATCCTACTTATGTGTGCTGGCTGAGGGAGTTCTATCTGCCCCAGCATAGATGACAGTAGATACATATATTGACTGGATTTGTTTTGATGGATATATCTCATCTGGATATTGTGATGGATATTTGTTTTGATGGATATATCTCCTTTAGATATTGTGATGGATATTTGTTTTTTGTTGTGTGATGTATATTGGTTTGTGTGATGTGTGATGCATATTGTGATGTATGTTTTTGTGATGTGTGATGCATATTATGATGTTCCGAGAGGCTTGAGGAGACGACCAATTATTTTTGGTCTATTCTGGATTGTATTGTGTGTGCCGGTGTTGAGTGTTCCACCGAAGGGGCCGGCGAACCCAGGGATTAGATTCTGTATTTTGGATTGGATTAGATTCAGTATTTTGGATTGTACATTTGCATTCTGGATTTTTTTAATTTTTTCAATTTAGCGACGTTTATGTATGTCGCTAAATGTTAGCGGCGTATATAAAGGTCGCTAAAAATATCGCTAAATTGTTGACGTGGCAAACAATCTGATGCCACCACATCGTCGCAAAAACGTCGCTAATGTGTCGCTAATTGGCGACCACAAGGAAACGTCGCAAATAACGTCGCTAGTTAGCGACGTTATTTGCGTCGCTAACTTACGTCGCCATAGCGACGTTTTGCGACATTTTTTCGATTAGCGACACATTTTTTCTATCATTTCCAAAACGTCGCTAATTTAGGTTAGCGACGTTTTGGCCGAGATTAGCGACGTTTTGGAACGTCGCTAATCTGATAAATTTATGTAGTGAGCCAGGTTCTGGGGTAGGGAAATCCCTAACTCTGGAGGGTCCTAACCCGGGATACATCCCTTGGGGAACCACAAGCGAGGTTGCCTCTGCTGGGGTTATACCAAGGCTGGAACCTGTTGTACCTTGGCCAAGGACTAGTGTGCCTGCTCCTGAGATGGCATTGAGTTCTGGGATAGCCGCTACTACCTCAGCTCCCATTCTTCCACCATCGTGGCCCTCCACCGTGCTGCCTCCAATGACACCAATGACTATGGTCGACACAAACGAATATGTTAGGCTTATCATCAATACCATTTATATCATTTTGAGATCAGGTATCGCCGATATCTTGGAGCATGGTTACACTTTTTGTCATACCCCAGAACCAGAATACTGACAGGTGGGGCTGGACAAGGCCAGCTACGTGATACCAAAGTACGCCAGTACTCTGAAATCACGTATAAGCTGTCAAGACGTGGGGGTTACTTCTACAAGCCAACAGTCGATCCTAGATCAAACAATCCTAGGTATCTCAATCACAGGCAATTATACAAAGTACAAAAAGTATGATCATCGGACATACAATAGTAAAGCGTCCCAAACCATTTATATATGGATGATCACGAAGCTAGTCATACCAAAATAGAGAACTAGCAAGAGTAATAGTCATACATGTCTAGCTATAGTCTAGAATACGCACATCATGTTTTGGCTCGTAGGCTAAATGTCAAGATCTAAAAATACGAGCTACACACGTGCTCGGAGGCTAAACGCCACAAAAGAATAATGTACATATCAAATGGGAGAATGATAAGAAACCCACTCGGGTACTCTGGTGCTTCGGATGGTCACCGTCGAGTAGATGGTGAGGAAGATCCCTTAGGCTCCTCTATCAGATCTGGCCAAACAAAGAAGTGGGGTCAGACCCCAAATATCAAGTAACACAAAGGAAGCCAAACTATGGACTAAAACCAGCAATAGCTAACATATCAACGGTTAGAGATACAAATAAGCAGATGTGGATCGAGACTCGTGCACTACCAGTGCACTTATCCCTAGAATAGAAAAGAAAATAAGTAAAGCACAATGTGATGTAAAGTAATTAACATGTGACGTAATGTACAGTGTAGTCATGTTAAGTAAACGGAAGCTTGAGAATATGTAAAATCAATTGATCATGTAAGCATGTGAGCCAGCTGGGTCATGAGAACATGTTGACTTAGTATAGGGATCACGTAAAGCTTGTGAGATAACTGAACATGTGAGCATGTGAGAACTATATAGAACGACAATGATAGGATGACTTAGGAACTATTTCGGAGGTGAAGTTATAACCCGTAAACCAAACAAGGACCGGGGTTGTAACCCTTCTCCTGAACAGAACTTAATCTCTAATCAGTGTTTAGCATAAGATCATATAGAACATGTGAGTACTGAACAGGACGACAAATGATAAGATGACTTGGAAGCTATTCCGAAAGCCAAGTTACAGCCCGTAAACCAAACAAGGACTGGGGTTGTAACCCTTCTCTTGAACAGAACTTAACCTCCGATCATTCATAGACAAAAGTAAAGCATAAACAATAATGTACTGAAATAAACAGACGGACACTGCCTAGACAAAACTAAACTGGACTGGGCTATATCCATCAATCACGGCCAAGCAATGAGTACGGCTTGATACTTTAACTAACTAGCGTTATCACAATCCTAATTACTAACAAGATGCAATGAGATGTTCTAGCAGTCACAAGCCCTGCAGACTATCCGAGTTATCCTTCAGCAGGTTGAGAGAGTTGTATTAGGTGACTTGGGGGTGCAACATATAACAACGTGCTGGAAATACGCCCTACTCGTCGGCAGGCTACAAATACAACTAAAGCGTCCAGATAACGGGATTACATGTGACTGAGAAATCTCTTTATGAGCTACTTGATCAATCTAGTCATTATCCTAGTCAGATTGAGTATGAATCCCTGACCATGGTAATCAAGAATCTATATCCTAGACATGTTGCAAGACGAGACATGTAGCTTGTGCGTGCATACACAATAAAATTAACCAGGTGTCCAAAAGAGTTACATTAGCAAGGGAAAATAGTCGTCGCAACAGCATCTTGATTAAACATGTCATGTTTAGGTTTACTTGTCATGCAAAGAGTACTTGTCAAGAGTGCGCCTCTATGGGCCACTATCATGTAAGCAAGAAAAGACATATTCAAGAGTGCACCACGATGGGTCACTATCTAGTATAAGCAGAGAAGTAACGTGTAACATAAGTGCACCACAACGGGTCACTATCATGTAAAGCAAAGAAAAGACATAAATCATGAGTGCACCCCGATGGGCCGTAATCATGATAAGCAAGGAAAGACATGTTCAAGAGTGCACCATGATGGGTCACTATCTAGTATAAGCAGAGAAATAACATGTAACATAAGTGCACCACAACGGATCACTATTATGTAAAGCAAAGAAAAGACATAAATCATGAGTGCATCCCGACGGGCCACAATCATGCTAAGCAAGAAAAGACATGTTCAAGAGTGCACCACGACGAGTCACGATCTAGTATAAGCAAAGAAGTAACATGTAACATAAGTGCACCACAACATGTCACTATCATGTAAAGCAAAGAAAAGACATAAAACATGAGTGCACCCCGACGGGCCACAATCATGCTAAGCAAGGAAAAGAAATGGCAACAAATATATCATGTATGTAATGACTTGTCCAAAAAAGGGTATCATGGTAAGGAAGAGGGAATAAATAAAAGTAACTACTTGGCATAGATCAAATATTAATTATGTGCTAGTATCAAGTGTAACAAGGGTGTACAATCATTCTCTAACTGTACAAAATCATCTAATAATATTAAGGAAATTTATTATCTTAAAGGAAATATCATATTCAGCCAAGTACAGAAAACATGCTAGAAGATCAAAACTAAGAAAACAGCCACATACGAACTCCAATAAGGTGAACTGAGAAAATTCTGAAGCCAAGACAAATGTTTACAAACTTCATGTCCGAGTGTTTTTCAAGACTAACAGCTAAATAGCTCAAAAGGGCAAAACAGCCAAAATAGTCATTCGTGCTAGGGACATCTAATACGGGCTAGGGTGGCACCATGGACAAGAAGGTGCCTAGGCCAGGAAGGGTACCAAGGTCAGAATGGTGTGTCATGGATAGCATGCGCCCAAGGTCGACATGCTCCAAGGAGAGTATGCGCCAAGGATAGCATGCACTGGGAATAACATATGCCCAAAAACTGGCATGCGTCCAAGACTATGCGCCTAATGGCTATGCGCCCAAGAGCATACGCCTAGGACTAAACGTATCATTGAGAGCATATACTAGGGAAGGCATGCGCTCAGGGGTGCATTCGCCCACATGATGGAGACAGGGTACACTGGAAGACAAGCTTGGAGACTAGCCTCCATGGCTAAGTGGGCGCATACCAAGAGCTATGCGCCCAAGCAGAATAAAATATAATTCCTCAGACACATATCAGAGACTATGCGCCCAGGAAGGAGGAAAATCTTTGGGCGCTTATCAAGAGCTATGTGCCAGAGCTGAAGAAAGCAGGGTGCCCTGGGCTCATATATAGGGCTATACGCCCAAGCTGAAGAGCCATGTGCGCATATAAATTGCCATGCGCCCAAGCTGAATGAACTAAGGTGCTTTATGAAGAACAGTTTGGCAACTCTAGAGGGGGGTGAATAGAGTTTATATAGAAAAATAGCCAATTAAAAATAACTCTTTCACCAATAATAAATAATCAGAGTAAAGTGCGGAAAATAAATAGAGAGCAAAAGAGCATACGCAAATACAGCAATTTTAACCTGGTTTCCCTCGTGGAGGACTAGTCCAGGCCTGAGAACTCTAGCTCAGGATTAAATCCACTATTTGTGAAATAGTAGTTTACAACCCGTGCCTTTACTTCAGAAGAGCACGTCAACTTCTAACAGAGGATCACAGTGGCGATTTGCTTAGAATTGTCCAAGCGACTTCTTCGACTCTTGCACAAGAATCCTAACTGAGAGATGCTGAGCACTCGAGACTTAGGAGGCTTGTGGCTAGTAGATGGGAAGGATATGGCTTATTTGAGCTTATAAGAGAGAAGAGAAGAGAAAATTGGATGGATTGGAATGAGAGAATTCATGCCCTATTTATAGTATTTTTATAGGCAGAATTCGGCCAGAATTCGGGTAAGAAAATTCAAATATTTGGCCGTTGGACAACTAGCAACCAGCTAACCCTAAAATTAGGGTTCCTGATTTCTAGGGGACAGACTTCGGCCCGAACTCTGTGTGGAGGCAGAGTTCGGCCCGAACTCTGTCTCCAGAGCACAGAGTGGTTCAAAGGAGACCATTTGGGAATTTCTGGTTTGGTGGAGCTTTGGGATTTTTGGGTAGGCTATAGTCTAAGTTTCAAGAGCTCAACATGACTCAGATTACATTAGTCTAGACACAAAGAAAGTGTAAAATACAGACTCGAATCAACTGAGACACGGAAGCTGAGTTATCGTCTGTCTTGAGCTTAATGCAGACGTCGTGTGTCGTATTGAATTATTACAGATATTATTTAGTCAATATTGTCAATATTTGGTTGACTGTGACTTTTTGTCAACAATCTCCCCCATATTGATAATTGACAAAATAATATATGTATATTCAACATTCATACCTGGACACAGTTGATCATAGCAACATAGCTCCCCCATAATCGATGCCGAGCTAGAAAGAAGAGCTCCCCCGTGATCAGTGAACGGTGCTGAGCTAGAAGAAATAGCTCCCCCGTAAAGAATGCATTGAACCTGTATAATATCTCCAAAAAGCACAAACAAGCACAGATATACGAAAGCGAAAGATATGATACTAAATATATCTAGCTAGAATATACATAGTTCTCCCCCTTTTGGCAGTTAGCAATATAGACTGTATATGAATGAAAGATCATATAAACGGCAGTATAGACAATTAAGAGTGATGCAACCACACCAAGCAGAGAAGAAACAGTGTATGACTAAACAAAGTGAGTCACTAGCATAAAGTAAAACTATGATAATGAGCATAAAATGTCATCCACAAAACCAAGTGTCAAACACACAACCAGATTTTGAGTACATAAAACCAAGTACATAAATCCATAATAAACTAAATAACTGAAATCAAAAAGCATCAACTAAGATCATCATCAGTAGCAGCAGCAGATCTAGCCAATCTCCATCACGGAGCACGAAAAGGTCCTGGAGGGTCTGAAGGACCAGGGAATGAGCGACGGAGGTCCAGAAATGCAGCATCCGGATCCATGTAACGCATGACCCATGGATCATCAATGCGATGGCCCGCGCGCTCAGGATCCCGCTCCATGGGAATGTGCAGATGATGAGACATGGAGTACCATATACCATGCAGGGAGTTGCCGAGGGAACTCATCTGTAGAGTAGTACGATAATCCAGCTGGGTCCAGTGCTCGTCCTCAAGGTCAAAACGATTCCGGAGCATAGTCTGAATAGACTCAAGAGTGGCAGGTGGAAGTGGTGCATCCTGACCGAGTGGAGGGGCGTCAGGCTCCTCATCATCAGAATGCTCAGAAGTCTCAGGAGAGGCGACGACTGCCTGAGTACGTCGTGCCTTGGACAGGAAAGCAGGAGCAGGCAAGAACTGACAGTCATGAATAGGAATAATGAACGCACGAAAAACCATAGGAAGATATAAAGGATAAACCAATGCTCTTGGTTTCTTCCTACAATTTATCATCCAGTCCATCATTGTCCTAGGAAGATTGAAGGGGATACGATAATAAAGGTGATACAAAGCAGATATCTCAAAGTAGGTAACTTCATCAGTGGAGCCAGCTTTTGGCAAGATAGTGTTAAAAATGATTCGATGAAGTTCATAGAAATATGGGTTGAGGTGCTTGGCCATAAGTTTGCGAGGACTTATGTTAGGAGCACATAATTCCTTCTTGAAACCTTCAAGAGAAGTATCGCCAACAAATTGAAATTGACGAGCTTCCACAAGTTTATCCCAAGCATCGAGATTAAGAAGATCAAGAAAATCCCCCAACTCAGAATCGTTGAAAGCAATGTCAATACCGGCAACCCGGGAATAGATGTGGGTTGCATCGAAAGTTAAATTGCAATAAAACATTTGGATGGCGCTACGGTAAATGACAAAGTTTGAGGCAACTAACTCATCCAAACATAGATCACGAAACAATGATTCATATTGAGAAAAGATTATAAAATTTATTGGATGTCCCCCGAACACCGGACGAGTCCGAAAGTCGCTAAACTACGCATTAGACGCGTCGAGCGACACAAATAATCGTTCGTCATATGTATTCGGATCATGGGGACAAGGTGGGTTGAACAACGGATGAATGGGTTGTTGTTCAACTACTTGCTCAATTGGAGGAGGAGGATTCGAAGAGGAAGCTCCCTCAGTTCGAGTCCTTTTCCCACGATTGGGCAAGCGAGGAGCCATTTGCAAGAAAATAGAGAACTTGAAATGGAGAGAAAGAAGGGGATATACCTGAAATCAACAACAAACAGTAGAAGAGAATGATGAGAAACCCCTTTCCCTTGATTTTGAGGAGCAATGGAGCACTCTAGATCAAAAACTAGGGTTAGGGTTTGTAGGAAGAAGGTTGGAGAGGTGGAGAAGAAGGAAATAGTGAAGGAGAGAGAAGAAAACTCGAAATATAAGAGGGGGTTTTCTTTGGTCGGATGGAATTCTGACCGTATGATCTAAAATGATCCAACGGCTGAAGCTGTCCCCGACTCTGGAACAATGGGACCAAACTCGGCCCGAACTCTGGTAGGGGCAGAGTTCGGCCCGAGTTCTGGGTTCATGTCCCAGAACATAAGTCAGGCCAAAAATTAGAGAAAAAGGTTAAGTGGTGAAAAAGAGTTAGAAATGAGGATAAACGCTTGATGAAATCAATCAGATAGATAGAGAGGTAGACTCATATCAGAATGAACTTAGAAATTAGTAAATAGGCAATAATAAATCAAAACAAACCATATAATAAACAAGGAAATATAATATAATTCAATAGTTTGAATTTGCCATGGGTTAGCTGCAGGGGCCGGATCCCAGCTAGCGGTAGTCCTGAGGACTAGTGCACCGTGTCGCTTAGGCTTTTACGCCTTGTTGTCAGAAGGACCCTTTCGGCTTGTACCCATACCAAATTCATTGTAAAAGAATCATACTATACTCGATATTTACGCAGGTGAATTTTAATTTATGACCGCTTCATCTAAAATTCCAAGTTCACGACAAAGAAAATTGAAGCGCTCTTCAGATAAAGGCTTAGTAAAGAAGTCTGCTAGCTGATGATCAGTGTCAATAAATTCTAAGTTAATCGTGCCGTTTTGCTGATGATCACGCAAAAAGTGGTGTCTAATCTCAATGTGTTTAGTGCGTGAGTGGCAGACAGGGTTCTTAGTCAAATTAATGGCACTAGTGTTGTCACAGAATATAGGAATATGCATGAAAGATAACTTATAGTCTTCAAGGGTTTGCTTCATCCACAGAATTTGTGCACAACAAAGCCTAGCTGCTATGTATTCAGCTTCTGTTGTGGATAGTGCGACAGAGTTCTGCTTCTTGCTAAACCAGGAGACTAAAGCCTTTCCTAATAAATGACACGTGTCGCTCGTACTTTTACGGTCGACCTTGCATCCAGCGAAGTCAGCATCAGAGTAACCAATAAGGTCAAATGATGTGGACTTGGGATACCATAGGCCCACTGTAACCGTACCCTTAAGGTATCGAAAGATACGCTTAACCGCGGTCATGTGTGATTCCTTAGGATTAGCTTGATATCTAGCACATAGGCAAACACTAAACATGATATCGGGACGACTAGCAGTTAAATAAAGTAAGCTGCCTATCATACCTCGATACTTACGTTGATCAACAGGTTTGCCGCTCTCATCTGGTTCGAGTTTGGTTGAAGTAGCCATTGGAGTGCTGATTGGTTTGACGTTGTCAAGATCGAACTTCTTCAGCATGTCCTTGGTATACTTCGATTGACAGATGAAAGTTCCATTAGCCATTTGTTTCACTTGCAGGCCAAGAAAGTAGTTGAGCTCTCCCATCATGCTCATCTCAAATTCCGTCTGCATACACTTGGCAAATTTTTGACAGAGGGTTTCATCAGTAGAGCCAAAAATGATATCATCAACATAGATTTGAATCAACAGAATAGTGTCTTTAAAAGATTTTATAAACAGTGTAGTGTCAATTTTCCCTTTTGAAAAACCTTTCTCAAGTAAGAAGCTACTTAGCCTTTCATACCAAGCTCTGGGGGCTTGTTTGAGGCCATAAAGCGCTTTCTTTAGCTTGAACACGTGGTCGGGAAATTTGTGATTTTCAAAGCCAGGAGGTTGTTTCACATAAACTTCCTCCTTAATAAAACCATTCAAGAAAGCACTTTTCACATCCATTTGAAATAATTTAAAGTTTTGAAAATTAGCAAAAGCACAAAGCATCCGAATGGATTCTAGTCTAGCAACAGGAGCATACGTCTCATCGTAGTCGATACCTTCCTCTTGGTTGTATCCTTGAGCTACTAGACGAGCTTTGTTACGTGTGACTGAACCATCTTCATTTACTTTGTTTCTAAAAACCCATTTAGTACCAATTATCGAGTGATTAACCGGTTTAGGAACTAGTTCCCATACTTGGCTTCTCTCGAATTGGTTGAGTTCTTCTTGCATAGCAGAAATCCAAAATTCATCATTAAAAGCTTCAGAAATGTTTTTAGGCTCTACTTGTGAAATGAAGGCAGTGCTAGCAACGGAGTCTCTTAGTGATGATCTAGTAGTTACTCCACGTAAAACTTCTCCTATAACTAAATTTTCTGGATGAGAAGGTTTGAAAGAGAATTTCTTAGGCAAACCCTTCAGAGAATCAGTTTCGGTTGAAGTATTCATTAGAGTAGAAGTTGATGGCTCAACGTCATCATCAAGAGTACTTACTGCACTGTTATCTTCATCAAAAGTCACATTTGTTGACTCTTCCACAATAAGTGAGCGTTTATTAAAAACTCTATATCCCTTACTCTTGGCGGCATAACCAAGAAAGATACCATCGTCAGCTTTGGCATCAAATTTGCGTAAGTTGTCTTTGGTGTTAAGGATAAAACATCTACAACCAAAAACTTTAAAATAAGAAACATTGGGGGTTCTCCCAAACCAAAGCTCATAGGGTGTTTTCTTCGTAATGGGACGAATCAGCACCCTATTCAAAATGTGGCATGCTGTACTGACATCTTCTGCCCAAAAGTATTTCGGAAGTGAAAATTTATTCAACATGACTCTGGCCATATCGTCGAGAGTTCTATTCTTCCGCTCCACAACACCATTTTGTTGAGGAGTTCTAGGACAAGAAAATTCATGATCAAAACCATTTGCATTACAAAAAATTTCAAAATCATAATTTACGAATTCGCCTCCATGATCACTTCGGATTCGAGTAATCATGTAGCCTTTTTCGTTTTGAACTTTCTTTACAAAAACTTTAAAAACAGAAATAGCATCACTCTTATTAGCGAGAAAAAAAACCCAAGTAAATCTCGAAAAATCATCAACAATAACAAATGCATAAAGTTTGCCACCAAGGCTAGCTATTCTACTAGGACCAAATAAATCCATATGAAGTAGTTGCAAGGGTCTAGTAGTACTTACAGAGTTGATGGAATGAAATAAAGATTTAGTTGCCTTGTTTAGTTCACATTCGGTACATACCGTGTCCTTTTTGAATGTGATGTCAGGCAATCCTCTCACTAGCTTCTTGGTAGACAGCCTGGATATAGCATCCATGTTGGCATGACCAAGACGCTGGTGCCAAAGTAGTCGTTCGTCTTTGTGGGCATATAGACATCTACCTGCATTGTTAGTATTTATAGAAAGATAGAAAATATATATGTTGTCCTCTCTTTTCCCTTCAAAAGCAATGTCTCCTGTTGACCTATCATAGATGTAGCAACTGTTTTGTCCAAAGTTAATATCATATCCATGATCAGCAAGATGACTAATGCTGAGCAGGTTATGCTTTAACTCGGTCACTAGGCAGACATCCTTTATTACAGGAGAAGGAGGATGACCAATGATACCATTACCTATTATGTGCCCTTTGAGATTGTTATCGAAGGATACATATCCTTCTCTCTTCATCGATAGTGATGCAAAAAGATTTGCGTCTCCCGTCATATGTCGCGAGCATCCACTATCGAGAATCCACTTATTTTCAGTTGAAGAGGGAAGGTCCACCTACATCAAGAGTAGATGTGACCTTTGGTACCCGAGTTCTTGAGGGTCCTGAAAAGTTAGTCTTTGGAAACCAAGCATATATCTTTTTATCTACAAGTCTTCTAACGTTGCACTGTGGTGAGATGTGTCCATGTGATCTACAGTAAGTACAGATAGCATTCTTATTTATACTAGGAGCATGAGAATAATATCTATAAGCAACAGGATGAGGATGGACATGATGTGAAGAGTTAGCATGGTGATGATGATTATGCATAGAATGAGTGGCATGGTGATGGTGTCTATGAGGCATATCATGATGGTATTGTCTATGATGTGTGACATGCTGATATTGTCTATATGGCATGGCATGATGATTTTGTCTATATGGCATATGATGATCTTGTCTATATGGCATTGCATGATGATCTTGTCTATATGGCATGGCATGATGATTCCTATGTGTAGAGTGATGTTGATTGTGTCTTTGTGCATGATGATTGTGTACTGAGTGAGAATTATTCTTACGTGCACGTGGTTTGTGAAAGTTTGTGTATATAAATGCATGGTTATGTGCTGCATGAGAATGACGTGGTTGACTAGCATGAGTGGTGTTGTGCCCATGTGATTGGGTTTGAGGTTGAACAACCTGTTTACCCAATTTGGTTTCTAATCTTTTAGAAACAGCTTGCAGTTCATCAACCTTAATATTTAAGCCATATATCTTAGTCATGGAAATCTTGTGTCTACTCTTTTCTTCAGCAAGCAACGTGTTGAGTGTAGTGATTTCTTGAGTTTGTTGCTCAATACGTGCTTCAGCATCATGTAAGCCTAATTTAAGCTTGGATACTTCATCAGTGTCATTAGTGGGTGTCGTGTTTCTAACATTATCAAGAAGTAAAGAAAATCTTTGTATCTCATCTTCAAGACTTTTGATTTTGTCCTTGGCATGTTTGTATTTACTGATGACCTTTTTGTGATCATCGAGTAAATCAGTGAAAGCATCACCAAGTTCATCAAAAGAGAAGTCATCTAGAGTTTCGTTAGATACCTCGTTGGAAGTTGCCATTAGGCACACATTTGCTGTATCTTGAGGAGAGTCCTTTTCTTCCTCGGAGTCACTCGCTTCACTTTCATGCCAAATGCCTGTGTTGGCATATTTCTTTGATGAGTTCTTTTTGTATGGCTTCTCATAGCGGTTGCTCTTCTTCAGGAATGGGCAGTCTTTTCGGACATGTCCAGTCTTCTTACAACCGTAACAAGTTGGCTCTTCTTCATCGTCTTCTTGTGATTCCTTCTTCCTTCGATTGAAGCGAAGGAATTTCCTGAAGTTGCGAACCATGAGAGCTTGGTCTTCATCATCCGAGTTATCTTCTTCGGTTTCATCGTGATTAGCCCTTCGCTGATGAGCTTTGAGTACGATCTCCCTGGTCTTCGGAGCAGGCTCTTCGAAGTCCTTGAGGTCAAGCTCGTGAGTCATGAGCTTACCCATCAAGGTCTCCATTGACATTGTTGTGAGATCGTTTCCTTCTATGATGGTAGTCACCTTAGGGTTCCAAATCTTTGGTAATCCTCTAAGCAACTTACGAATCTTCTCGTGGTTTGAGTACTGCTTTCCAAGTGAGGATAGAGGATTGATGATGTCGAGGAATCTTGTGAACATTTGAGTGATCGTCTCATTTGGCTTCATCTTGAAGGCTTCGTATTCTTGAGTGAGATGGCTTATTTTGGATTCCTTGACCTGTGTGGTTCCTTCATGCGTCACTTCTAGAAGTCTCCATACTTTATGAGCAGTGGTGCATGTAGAGACCCTGTTGAACTCATTCCTGTCTATAGCACAGAATAAAGCATTAATAGCCCTAGCATCTAGACTTGCATGTTTCTTCTCCTCGACAGAATATTTGTCGTGTGGTTTCTCAATGAGGTCACCATCGACAACTATCCTGGCGGGCTTTTTGTAACCGTCAGTGATGACAGTCCACAGGTCAAAGTCTAGAGACTTAAGATAGAAGCTCATCCTTGTTTTCCAATATGTGTAGTTAGTCCCATCAAATAGGGGAGGCCTATGAGTGGACTGACCTTCACCATGATTGGAAATCAAGGATTGTGTGGTTGCCATGGATCAGCTCTTAGGATGTTAGTCCTTGTAAAGAGAACAGAGCTCTGATACCAATTGAAGAACAGTTTGGCAACTCTAGAGGGGGGTGAATAGAGTTTATATAGAAAAATAGCCAATTAAAAATAACTCTTTCACCAATAATAAATAATCAGAGTAAAGTACGGAAAATAATTAGAGAGCAAAAGAGCATACGCAAACACAGCAATTTTAACCTGGTTTCCCTCGTGGAGGACTAGTCCAGGCCTGAGAAATCTAGCTCAGGATTAAATCCACTATTTGTGAAATAGTAGTTTACAACCCGTGCCTTTACTTCAGAAGAGCACGTCAACTTCTAACAGAGGATCGCAGTGGCGATTTGCTTGGAATTGTCCAAGCGACTTCTTCGACTCTTGCATAAGAATCCTAACTGAGAGATGCTGAGCACTCGAGACTTAGGAGGCTTGTGGCTAGTAGATGGGAAGGATATGGCTTATTTGAGCTTATAAGAGAGAAGAGAAGAGAAAATTGGATGGATTGGAATGAGAGAATTCATGCCCTATTTATAGTGTTTTTATAGGCAGAATTCGGCCAGAATTCGGGTAGAAAAATTCAAATATTTGGCCGTTGGACAACTAGCAACCAGCTAACCCTAAAATTAGGATTCCTGATTTCTAGGGGACAGAGTTCGGCCCGAACTCTGTGTGGAGGCAGAGTTCGGTCCGAACTCTGTCTCCAGAGCACAGAGTGGTTCAAAGGGGACCATTTGGGAATTTCTGGTTTGGTGGAGCTTTAGGATTTTTGGGTAGGCTATAGTCTAAGTTTCAAGAGCTCAGCATGACTCAGATTACATTAGTCTAGACTCAAAGAAAGTGTAAAATACAGACTCGAATCAACTGAGACACGAAAGCTGAGTTGTCGTCTGTCTTGAGCTTAATGCAGACGTCGTGTGTCGTATTGAATTATTACAGATATTATTTAGTCAATATTGTCAATATTTGGTTGACTGTGACTTTGTGTCAACACTTTGGGTACATATATAGGGCTATGCGCCCAAAGGAAAAGCTGATGTGGGCGCATACGTCCAGCACTGTTCTTCTTCTCCAGGCCAAGAACATGAGTTCATGGAACCCATGAACTAAAAGTGGCCTAAATTGCTCAAAATAAGTCGAAATCCGTATTTTCAAGGGTCTAAATTGGGTAGAACAAAATTCTCTACAACATGGAACAATCAAAATTTAAAAATAACAAAGTTTGATAGATCAAAACCCAAGAATTTCGAAAGTAAAGTAAACTTAGATCTATAAGAAATTATCCACCAAAATAAAAAAAATGTTAAGTACTAAAGAGGCTTATAATAATGTAAGGAAGAGTTTAGAACAAACAAAATAACATTTGTCCAACATTTGGCAAGATGTACTTGCCTTAGGTTGGAGGAGAAAATGAAACGGAAAAAGATGAGGAGAAATAAAATAATGGAGGAGAGAGAGAAGTTTGGGTTTTATACAAAACCATCTCATCTCAAACTAACTAAACCAAACCAAGCCAAACCAAGTTGAACCAAACCAAATTAAACCAAGTCAAAATTAAACCAAAGCAAGGCTAAGAAATATAAGTCAAAATACGGGTCACCTGACAAATGTCAGAAATTCGTATACGTACACTGAAAATATGTATAATAGAAAACGAGAGTGACATGCATGCCGTCGACATACAATGGTACACTGGCGATATGCCGATCAAGGAGAAAACCTATAAGTTGGGAAAATTTTAAAATATTCTGAAAACTAATATAATACAAAACGTAGTACAAAATTAAGTATCAGTATATAAATACTGATACTGTGAGATGAGTCTCACACTTTTTTCTTGGCTCGGGCCACGACGGTGCTCCAACTTGTATCGCTCAGGGTTTACCCCGGCTATGAGGCGACATCTAATGCCTTGGAGGCCTTAATAGTCGAGTTGGAGGCTTATCTCATGGAGCTTCAAGGCCTGGAATGTGACCTCTCGTCTTTGGTGTACGAGGAATTAGATAAGCTGACCGTTGAGGTATCCCAATACCAGTTATGTCAAGATACTCTTGCGCGTGAGACAACTGAGATTAGGACAAAGGTAGAGGAGCTATCCACTACAGAGGAAGTCAAAGCCTACCTTCAAGTGACCTTGACAAAGCGCTTTACTAATTATCGAAAGTAGATTAGGCTTCTCGAGGAGAAATTGGTTAGAGCAGAAGCTGAGATGGAACAGGTGACGGATGAGTAAATGTCCCTCTGTCGTCAGTCGGAGAATTATACCCTATCTGTCGAAAGTGTACGCACCCATTAGGTAGAGCTAGAAGATGCTTATCGGGACTATCCAGTTTTGAAGAAGAGGGAGAGAGACGCCAAGAAGTTGAACACCAAGCAACGAAATCTGTCAGAGAAAAAGTTTCCTCCTTGAAGCATCGTATAAGTGATCTTGTGTGTCGGTTGCTTAGACAGTAGCTCTCATTTGCCATTCTTATTTTTAGCTTTTTAGAAGGTTTCTATTGATGCTGTCCTGTTTTCCCTTTCGAACTGAAAGAAATAAAGACCTTGTTTGTCAATTTTTGTGTTATGAGCTTTGTGATGATAGAAATCCTATCAGAGATAATGTGGACGTGATTGGATAAAATATCTCTGCTGGGGATACTTTTGTAGACTTAATATGTTCATCACACCTAGAATTAGGCACAAATAGTAAGTAGCAGTGAAAAGTCGATTGGTAAGAATTTTACTCAGTAGTAGTGTGAACATGGTAAACACTAAATCATATTAGAGTTATCTTCCTCAGAGGTTATACAAACGTGGAAAGGTATGACTCTATGGGGGGTACATGCAAATAATTCAGAGGTGATATAAACATGGATGTTTTCTTGTTAGGGCTATAGCAAAGCAGGAGTTGATAGGTAAGAATGTTTACTCAGAGGTCATATGGACGTGATAAACATTTGTTTAGAAGTATCTTACTCAGAGGTTATATGAACGTGGTAAGATAGAATTTTGCTGGGACGTAGAGAACAACTCAGAGTTGATATGGACGTGATTGTTTTCTACTAGGAAAGATAATAAGGTGATGTCCTAGAGCAACTGGGCTCTGAGGACATGTTTGCTTAATTTTGCTGGGGAGTATGACAACTGGGTATGTAGTTCAGAGGTAATATGGATGTGAACTATATTAGGGAAATATTTTTATGATCCTTGCTGGGGTATGGAACATGAGGTATTTTGGGAGAATTGGGCCCTATTGCATGTTTGGTTCTGCTTGAGGTGGAATGCAGTAAAAAAACCCTACACTTTTGTTAGGCTCTGCTGGGATAGAGAAGTACACGTTATGACTAGACATAGTACTTTTTGAGAAACTTGCCATCGATCGACATCATTAGCAAATCTCTATTAGGTTTTCTAGCCTGTAGTCGCCATTAGAATACACAGACTCTACCACGAAAGGACCCTCCCACTTAGGTTGGAACTTTTTGGATGTCTTGTGAGTCATGACCATCGGTCTTCTTTCTGATAACACAAGGTCACCCACTTGAAATGCTCTTTCCTTAACCTTTTTGTTAAAGGCTCCAGAAATTCGCTCTTGGTATAGCTCGATGCATTGCTGGGCTAGAAGACGCTTTTTGTCCAATGCTTCTAACTCTTATAATCGTCGATGTTGGTCGTCTTCATCATTCAACTGGTTGATGATGGCTACCCGTAGAGGGGAATCTGGATTTCCAGGGGAAGGACTGCTTAGCTCCCGTAAACCAAGGAAAATAGCATATAACTATTTGGAGTCCGAACTGTCGTACGATAAGCCCAAAGACATTCGCCCAGCTTCTCATTTCAGTCGCGTTTATTGGATGACACGACTTTATTGAGTAGCTTAACAATCATTTTATTGAACGCTTCTGCCAATCCATTCGCTGCTGGATTGTAGGCTACTGAGGCTACATTTTGTATTCGATTTTTATCGCAAAATTGATAGAGGGCTTGGCTTAAAACTGAGGGCCATTTTCGTGGATTATCCTTCGAAGCATCCGAAGCGGTAGATAACATGGTGCTTGACAAAGCTAATCACGTTCAAGGATGAACCCGTGCCCCTTAGAGGACGGAGGGCTGATTGGTCCAATGATGTCCATACCCCATGCTTCAAATGGTCAAGCCATAGCCGTGGGGTGTAAGAACTCGGAGGGTTGATGGATGAAGTCAGCATATAGCTTACATGCTCTATACTTCTTGGCATATTCAACAGCATCTGCCATCATCGTGGGCCAATAGAAACCCAAATATTGGAGCGAGTCTTGCAACATAGGACCAGGTTGGTGAGCTCCGTACGTACCATCATGCACTTCCCGGAGTGCTTTCTTTCCTTCGACATCCGCCAGGTATCAGAGAAGGAGTCGGTCATAAGAGCGACGATACAACATTTTAGTAGTTGTATCGTAATATTACCGGAGAAAGCGTCTTCTAACAAAGGTGGCTTCCTTCGGGTCATCGGGAGGATCCGATAAACTGAGTAGTCTATGAAAGAGAATCGTCAATCCCTGACATCAATACTAGTGTCTGTCTGTAGAGCGCAGTTCAGACACATACACAAATTATTCCTGGGATACACTAATTCTTGACCAAGCACTGTGACGAAGTATTGGGTCCTGGTGGGAGCTGCTAAGAAAGCAGCAAGACCAACGAGACGGACAGCCTCTAGATTCTGCAACCGAGGTACATGTTCTATAAAGAACCCTGTAAGGTAGTAATTATGTAGACCGCAGCCTGATGGTATGGGAGGAGGTCCTCATGTCGGACCTCATATTCGCCTCTGACTTAATTTACTATCAGCTTCGAGTCGTCGTAAGCCTCTAGATAGTTAACCCCCAACTGTTTAGCGAGATGGAGTCCAATGATGAGGGCATTGTATTCTGCCACATTGTTAGTGTATGGTTCCATGAGGGAGTTTGTATGGTAAATGACGCGGCCGTCGGGGTGACTAGGACCATATTTACTATCCGAAAAGTAGAAAAATCGGAGTCTTTGTCTAAAGAAATGTGTTGAGAAAGAGCAGATGTATAGAACCTTTCAACGAGATAGTATTTTTTAAATCTCTCCAAATGGAATCTGTTCCAAACATATATGCCTGTAGGACCGATTGTAGAAACGAGTTGTTAAGCGTAATACTCTAGAGGGGGTGAATAGAGTAGGCAGCAAAAATTAACTATTTAAAAATGTTGGTAACAAGATCACATAATATATGTATCACAGATATGTAAATAAAAAGTAGAGAGTAGAGAGCAAACGCAAACACAAAGATGTATACTGGTTTCCTTCTTGTGGGGACTAGTCCAGTCGAAAGAACTCAAGCTTCCATTTGAATCCACTATTGGAAATTACCACAAGTTTTCATCCGAAGTTCTTGCAACTTCTACAACACGAGCTTTGATCCGAAGTACTCGACCAACTTCAATTTTGAAGTGTCTATCTTCAATCAAGCCTCTGATTACAATCGCTCTGAAACTTTTAGACCGTACCACACTGGCAAAACGACTAGAGGATTGTAACTAGCTTGTGATTTGAAAATGAATAGCTCAGAACACTTTGGAAGAAGTAGTAGGCTTATAGAGAAAAGATATGAAAGTGAATTGGTGAGTTAAAATGATCGAAATCCTTCTCTATTTATAGTTTTTCCAAAGGCAGAATTCTGACAGAATTCTGACAGAATTCGGGCAGAATTCGGGTAGAACTCTTTGAGAAAATCTCGTTGGGATACGTAACTGCAGGAAGACCAAGTTCAAAAAATAACGTTCACTAACCGAACTCTGGCCAAACTCTGGCCGAATTCTGTTGGAGTCCTGTTAGGGTTATTGTAAATTGGTTTTGGGCTTTTTGAAAAGATCAAGTAGTTAGGAAGTAGTTTGGGCTTTCGTAAGTTGGCTTGTTTTCAAAATGAAAGGGTATTTTGAAAATGTTTCTTGGGTAGCCTATTTGCATGTACGATACAGTTTACATCGTATTCCTAGACTTAATAAATATGAAAAATATATTGATAAAATAGGAAAACCAATAGCCCTTTGATGACGCCTTTCTTCAAATATTTGAGCAGACTTGAAGATGCCTTTTTCACTTGACGGCGGTCGTCCAAAGATAAACAGATCTGAAAATCTGAATACCTTTCGGGGGCTTTGCCCTCGAACCCCACGGAGGGCGCTGCCCCCTCGACCCCTGTCCACTGATCGGGCAGCGGAACCCCCGATGCGAGGCCCCAGATAGGTCGTTAGGCGGTTCAAAGAAATCTTCTTGTATAACGCCGTCTTTGGCCCATCAATAATTTTCTATTGCATATGTTCTAGTTTGATCGTGTTTGATCATGCTTACAGCATGTCTACAGATACATGTTTGGCAAACAAAATAATATGACTGATACAAAACATTAGGACAATGGTAAGTTAAAGTAGTAACATGATAGTGATTACATGAATATTAGTGATGTTATTATGTTAAACTCAATTGATTGGCCATATTCAAAAACATGATATAATCATTGGGCTAACAATCTCCCCCTTTTTTATTATGGCAAATCCTTTAAGTTTAATATATACACAATAGATGCATGTATCACTAATAAACACATAATACTAGAATATTGTGTGCTAACTTAAACATATTTCTCTCCCTTTGATATGATCAAAAATAAGCTCCCCCGTAATTAGATCTAAAATGAACTCAAGCATAAGTAAAGGAGGAAAGCAAAAATAATCATGATCAAGGATTAGGATAACAGTATAACGACATGTTTAGAAAATTGCATAACTATAGTAGAAAAATTTATCAAAACACAAAATAATTGGTTGAACTTAAAAACATTGAAATCAATCAACACATAGTTTACCAACTGTAAATCCAAAAATGACATTCAAAACATATATTTTTTTCATCATATTGTGTTTTGAAATAGACCAAAAAATATATCAATGTAGTAGGAATCAATCATTGGTCATAAATAAATCATGAGGAATAGAAATTCGCAGATCTAGTATATATATAAAAAATCAAAAATATAATGAGACTTTTAACAATGATTACAAAAAAAATTATGATTCATAATTTACCTATACAAATTAGTGAATCAATTCCATAAAGAGTATAATCATTGAAAAGAGATTAAAATAAGTATACTAGAATCTATGCAAAATCTATACCAAAGTTTATGCATTTGAATTCAATTACCTTAGCATGATATATGTATATCCATTAGATAAACATGAAGGTAATTAGGACAAAATACTTGAGAAGGAGAAATTCAGTCGACTTGAATGCTGCCCCGTAAAGTATGATCAGTCTAAATATAGATAATCATAAACTTTGAGATAAAATCTCAATAAGAATGCCAAATCAGTTTAAACTCAAAGGGATTATCAGTAAATTAGGATAATTAACTATATTTGGCAATATATTTTAAAAACTCATATAAAATGATAGAGTCAAAAAGAGATAATAATAATCATATATTCCCTCATAAAACCAATACAAATCCAAATATCATGAATAACCCAGTAACATATTTGACTAAGACAATATAAGTCCATGGTGAACTAGGTATATCACATATTAAGGGCATATAAAAAAATTGAAACAATTAATTTGCTCCCCCTTAAAATATGCGTATATAGTTCAAAAATAATTTATATGCATAAAATAGATAAAATAAATAATCACAAGATCTAAGGGATATCCAAGATATGCATCTTTTCTTTCCTTTGATCAAATGCATATAAAATTCTAAATTCAAAACAAATATCATCTTTAGGCAAGAAAAAGAAATATTAATAAATAAACGCTTAAAGATGAAGAAAATATGTCATCAATAAATATATAAAAAAATATTTCAAGATATTATTAGATTTTGAAAACTTTCTTTAATAATAACATTTGAGTACCGGACAGATTCAATGAATCAAAAAAAATCAAAAAGTCTTTTCAAAAATGTGGAATTTATTACCAAAAAAACTGTCTTAATAAATGTTCGAATGCATCCATTTAGTCCTCAGACTGAAAGCTGGCGATTCGAATCATGGAAACAATTTCAATAAAAGAATCCATAAATCAAAATAAATCTATTTGAAAAAATAAACATAACTAGATATATGTCTAAAGAAAAGTGTATTCTAGATATATGGCATGTCAAGGGGATAATTGACTTGAAACAATTAACTACTCCACTTTTACATGGTTATATCCAAAAATAATAGCATAGATAAAATTTAAGAATTTCATAGACATATTTTCAGAAGTAGAAAAATAATTCAAAAATATTAGGTCTTCTTATCAAAGTTCATTTCTTCCATTTTAAAGCGTTAGCATGGTGTCTACCTGACAACCGTAAGGTCTAAAGAAAAGAAACGCTTTGAGAGAGAGACATTCAATATGCATGACTTCTCCCCTGCAAAGAGTTACTGTTGTGGACAGTAAGTAACTTGAAAAAGAAGATAATAATATATAACTCAAAATCATTTAATATTACACAAGTTAAAGACGAAATCACAAGACCATAATATTCAATGAGTAGTCACAATATCAAATCAAGTTTAAATATAGAATAGAGTGACAGAAAAATGAATATATCAAAAGATGACAAACATGATTAACCTATGATGATCAATATGTGTTACATTTTGTAAACATAAATCATTAAATAATATTATCCACCAAATCTAAAATCTAAAATCTATCAGATAACAATTGCAACTAGATCTCAATAAATCTTTAGTTTATAAAGTGTTGCTCAATCTTGGGTTAGTTGTAAGGGTACTGTCCCAGCTAACGGAGGTTCACCGGAGAACACTTAAATACCGCTTCGCTTTAACCATAGCCATGGTGACAGACAAACCCTTTGTAGGCTTGTAACCAAAACAAATCTCTTCTTTAATAACCGAGAATTTAAGAAGAATTAGTGCAATATGAAATAAATTATATTCTATGGACTTAAAAAAATCTTAGAACAATATAGCATACGGTATAAGATGTATGAATTACATTTATCCATATGTGCTAAAAAATCATTGGGTAAGAATAAAATATAAAACATTTGTAAATCAAAATGTAGGACCTAGATACGTCGATGTATTTTGGAACCTAGGGGGACTGGGTTCAGTACCTTGGATCCAGAACTAGACGATAGTTGCAAGTACACCTTAATAAATCCTAAGTCTATAAAGTATTGATCACTTCGGGTTAGCTGTAGGGGCCGGTTCCCAGCTAACGGTAGTCCGAAGACTAGTACACCGTGTCGCTTCAGGTTATTTACACTTGTATGACAGAAGAACCTTTTCGGCTTATTCTTAAAATGATCTCTACCCTTAAGAACTTAGATTCAAAGGAATATATGCAGTATCATCGAACATCGTCGAAATCCAAAATCCCTAAATATAAAAAAAGTAAATACCCAAGTAATGGTTTATCAAGATCAAGATACAAAAAAAATATTTCAATAAGAGTCATGTATCTAAAATGTCAACCAAAAAGCCAAGAAAAAAAGGCTTGGAGGAAGAAGCTAATAAAGAGAAGTACATAAATTTGTCCAAAGTAATCAATAGCTAAAGTATGAGATAAGCACAAGTTTGAAACTACTTTTTTAAATAATATAGAACTTGAACCTAACTCATATATCCCCATAAAGATATTTATACAAAAATATATGAAACATATGAGCAATATATGAATGATAATGAATTATTCATGTATCATTAACAAGCACAAAAAATATCACAAGATCAAAAACATGCATAAATATGATTTATCAGACAAAGATGTAATTGATTCATAAGAAGTTAATCAAAATAAAATATGAGAATCAATAGTGAATATATTATGCAAGCACAAGGTTAACATAAAAGTATATGTATATACTTTCCAAGTAAATAGAAGACTTGTGCTAAACATACATACTCATAAAAAATTGATCAAAGTAAATACGACATGTTAAAGACAAATCGATAAGAAGTGACCATTAAAAAAATATATTAAAGGCGAAGAGTCAAAAGCATATTAACCAAAAACAAATTAAGCTCCTATAGACTAAAGTGGTATGCATGCTTCAAGAATAAAGATTAAAAGTAAATAGCATACATAGACAACTATATCACACTAATAGAAAATAAAATATTATATAGTGTGAACTAATCATTTAAGCTAAACAGCTAGTCATGATAGGATCATGTCTCATATTGATTCAAACAATAAACAAATTTGAAGATATCAGTAAAATCTAATAGCAAGACATCAGTAAGAACATGCTAGATATTAAAAACTATTTAGAAAGCATGTGACCGAAGTGGTTCTAGTGACCACACTTCTGTTGATGTAATTGCTTGGAAGATGACCTTTGCAGCTTTGTAGTCACCAACATGCTCCATGGTTCTAAGGTTCAGCATAAGTAGCTCCACCTAAAATATTAGATAAAGACTTTGGTATCCAATACTTAGATCCACATTTGTTAGCTTTGGGAACCCATTTGCACAAGTTCATATCAACTAGCTTTCTAATCTGACAACAATTAGAAACGTATCCATTCATACCGCAATAATGACATAAAGAATTAACATTAGTGCTATGTGCAGTAGTATGAGAACGTGCAGTGGTGTGGTATGATCTTCGTGGATACTTGTAATAGAAAGTATGGTTATGTGAAGCTTTAGCTTTGCTTGCTTCCTTTCTAGATGATCTGTCGTGTGTGACTTTGTGATGTGCTCTTGTGTTAGACTGAGTCATAGGTTGTACTACCTACTTTTCCAGTCTAATCTCTAACTTTTTAGAGTTAGCACAGATCTCATCATATTTAGCAGTAAGAGCATTAATTCTACATGAAGTAATAGAATACTTCTTCTTTTCTGATTCTCGTTCCTCCTGAAGTTTAGCATTTTCTTGAGTGCTTTTCTCAATGCAATTAAGTTGCTCATGCAATCTAAACTCAAGTGTAGAAATCTCAGTAGAATTAACAGAAGTAAAAGTATTTCTTGCATCATTCAATAATCATGTAAGGTTCTCATCCTCACGCTTATAGGATAGAATATCCTTTCTAGCTTGGTTATACTTATCTAGTACTTTCTTGTGTTCTTCTAATAGATCACTGAAAGCATCAGATAACTCATCATAAGAAAATTCTTTCTCTTCAAGAAAGGAATTGTTCTATACCTCGTTAGATAACGCCATTAAGCATAAATTTGCAGCTTTATGAGGTCTTTCTTCTTCTTCTTCTTCTTCTTCTTCTTCTTCTTATTCTTCTTCAGAATATCTTGTTTTGCTTTTACACCATATGCTCATGCTAGTGTACTTGTGAGATGATGATCTTCCTTCATTTGATTGTTCGTAGTGACTCTCCTTTCTAGCAGTAGTACAATCTTCTTGGATGTGGCCTATCTTCTTGCAGTTGTCACATACAAGCTCTTCTTCGTATAAAGGATCGTGTTGTACCTTAAATCCTAATTCCATCATGCATATATTTGCATCATTATGAAGACTATCCTTCTTTCTGGAGTTGCCAACTTTGCTTTCATACCTGCACTCATAAGTAGCTTCAAGAACTTTCCAAATTTTATGAGATGTTATGCAAGTAGTAATAAGATTAAATACATTTGTGTCTACAGCACAATAAAAGATATGCATATCTTTTACATCAAGGCTAGCTAACTTCTTTTCTTCCTCCGTGTAACTATAATAAGGCTTGTTGATTATAGAGGTTGTGAGAATAGAAGTTATAGTAGGCTTTTTGTAGCCATTGACAACAATTGACCATATGTCAAAATCTAGAGACTTCAGGTAGAAGCTCATTCGTGTCTTTCAATAACTATAGTTTGTTCCATCAAATAGTGGGAGTCTATTTGTGGATTGCTCTTCAGTTGTGAAGTACATACTTGTCATATGTGATAATATAGTGATCTATGTAACATAAATTATATAATAACAATATTACCTCGCTTTACCTGTATAACCCGCTCTGGTAATGAGGATCTGCTCCAAGGATGTCAAGCCAAAATATCTATATAAAAAGCACCTGCAATAATATCTCTAGCAGGAGAACCTGCTCTGATACCAATTGTAGGACCAATTTTAGAAACGGGTTGTAAAGTACAATACTCAAGAGGGGGGTGAATAGAGTAGGTAGCGGAAATTAACTATTTAAAAATGTTAGTAACAAGATCACACAATATATGTATCACAGATATGTAAATGAAAAGTAGAGAGTAGAGAGCAAACGTAAACACAAGGATGTATACTGATTTCCTTCTTGTGAGGACTAGTCCAGTAGGAAGAACTCTAGCTTCCAGTTGAATCCACTATTGGAAAATACCACAAGTTTTCATTCGAAGTTCTTGCAACTTCTACAACGCGAACTTTGATCCGAAGTACTCGACCAACTTCAATTTTGAAGTGTCTATCTTCAATCAAGCCTCTGATGACAATCGCTCTGAAACTTCTAGACCGTACCGCACTGGCAAATCGACTAGAGGATTGTAACTGGCTTGGAATTTGAAAATAAATAGCTCAGAACATTTTGGAAGAAGTAGTAGGCTTATAGAGAAGAAATATGAAAGTGAATTGGGGTGTTGAAATGATCGAAATTCTTCTTTATTTATAGTTTTTCCAAAGGCAGAATTCTGATAGAATTCGGGCAGAATTCAGGCAGAACTCATTGAGAAAATCTCGTTGGGATCGTAACTGCAGGAAGACCAAGTTCAAAAGGCAATGTTCACTAACCGAACTCTGGCCGAACTCTGGCCGAATTCGGGTCGAACTCTGGCAGAATTCTGTTCGAGTTCTATTAGGGTTTTTGCAAATTGGTTTTGGACTTTTTGAAAAGATCAAGCAGTATAACGCCCCAGTCCCAAAATACTTAGGACTAGATATGTATCATGCCAGCTGTATACATACGGATAAACGAAATGTCCGTATGTATACATAAGCTGTAAAATGTACAAAGCCATGCTCAAACTAAATGTCATCCACAAATATGAAGGTTTAATAATATAATCAAATAGTCATTTGTACATACATTGGGCGGAGACACATCCACTACCAAATAAATTTTTGAATAAGAAAATATACAAAGGAAGAATCGGTCGAGCGAAGCAAATGACGAGTCCAAGAGCAATCATCACGAAGGAAGGAAGACATGACCTTAGCTAGAGCACCTGCAAGAAATCACGAAACACACACCTGGAGATATCACCAGGTCCTTAGAGGGACATAACAAGACACATAATATCATGCCATAATCTGAATAGTAAGAGCTCAATAGAAAATATACATATGTAAAGGTTCATAACCATTCTAGGTAGAATAATACACTTTAGAAGACAACGTTCTACGTAGGAGCTTAGGTGTTCAGCATAGATGGAGAGAGAGAGTGGCAGAAGGTAGCGCTCATAAGAGACACTATCGGCCATGGGCAGAAAGTACCGCTCATCCGAGTCACTATCGGCCCCGAGTCAGTAAGTGGCGCTCATACGAGACACTATCGGCCCAAATCTATGTGTGTAGTGAATATGTAGCCTCTACGCTAATAATTGTCTCCTTCCTCCCGATGATACTATATATACGTCGTCTCCACGACACTGTTTAATCTTTAATAACCGTCAAGTCTTCTACACAAATCTATTAGCAGTTATATCCTAACGCACGGCCTGTATGTACCGATGTACGGTCAATACGCAAGTCCAAAGCTATATGCGACTCACAACTCACACACAACCCGTGGCACATCGTGACAGTTTATGAGATGCTCTAAACATATGGTAGTCCCTTAACTCTAAGCCAATTGCATAAAGTATAATAATTTGCATCTATATATAGTTTTGAAAGAACATTTTATTTGCTAAAAATAAGAAAAAGTATGCATGATGTTGAGCAAAAAAT
This sequence comes from Iris pallida, assembly GCA_029216955.1. Lineage (NCBI taxonomy): Eukaryota > Viridiplantae > Streptophyta > Magnoliopsida > Asparagales > Iridaceae > Iris > Iris pallida. The sequence continues at coordinate 12,821,975 of JANAVB010013999.1, read as the reverse complement.
TTAAACAGTAAAGGCAAGGTGTCTTGCCTAGTTTGTCATCTGGTGTGGTGCGGTGTTCTGACAAGTCCTATTTTATCCGATAGTTGAGGTCGATGTGTAAGGGTCTGAATCCGTGAGGAAATAGGTATGAATGAGCAGTCACGATTTGTGATGACAATAAAAGAAAATTTGTGGAGAGTATATACCTTATAATATTTTTTTATATAAAGTATTTGCATTACTTGAAACAACAAGTTTTATTAGCCGAAATAGGTTTTAGTTAACTATTTTATAAATCTTTTTGTATAAATTGGAAACTATCTATATAAAACATACTAAATTCCTTCTAGGACAAAACTATAATTTACTTAACTAGAAAAATATTACTACCATTTTAATACCATAAAAATATTATAAATATATTTTTGGTCAAGAGCTTATTTTTGAATTACCCAGACGCATATATATATAATAGCACTTCGGCCTCCAAGCCTAATATTATATTTTGAGAATAGCTCATATTTTGTTAAGGTACAAATTCAGGTTATAGAGTCAAAATAAATTTTTCACAAAATAATAATATCACTAGAATATCAATATACTAGTACTAAATTGAATTTCTTAACGATATTTATAAAAGAAATGAACCATAATGACCAATATACACCATGAATCTAAGTAAATTTTGAAAATAATAATGATAATAATAATAATAATGAAGATAATATCAGTATGATAATAATAATAATAATAATAATAATAATAATAATAATAGTAATAATAATAAAATATTAAAAAAGGGTTGTTCTCTTTTAAAACTCACAGAAGTGAAGTGTAAAGAAAAGGTGTGGGAGAGAGAGTAGAGAGAGAGAGAGGGGGTTTACTCAGAAGAAAAAAAAGAAGCGAAGAAGAAGAGGGAGAGGGAGCGGTAGGAGCAGGAGGGGGCGTTACCGGAGTTCGCCCGCGGCGGAAGGCCTACGCGCGCCGGCGTGCACGGCGGCTGCGGTCGACGAAATCTGGAGAAAGGGTGGCGGTATTCCGGCGTTCGTAGATCGGAGGTACTGGGGCAGCGTCGAAGGGGGACGGCACGGCCGTCGGATCTGGCACGAGCAGGCACCCCATGGCAGAGGTACATGGAGGTGATGACAGCGAAAGACGCCGGCACTGACGTTGGCGTCTGGCAGCACGTGAGTTGAGGACTTCGTCGGAGGATAAACGCGGCCTCGCGTGCGGAGGCTGTCCAGCGCAAGCTCGTCGTCTCGGTGGCACTGGCGAAAGAGGAGATGGGTCACCCTTGTCACTAGCTCGGCCAAGGCGGAGGTAGGTGATGTTAGGGATTTGGCTATTATGGTTGTGTTGGTGATGATAAATTTGGCGGCGGCGGCAATGGTGGGGTTCGGCTGTGGTGGTGGCCGAAAAGCAGGGGATAGGGGTTTTGGTGGCGGTGGTGATTATAAAGTTGGTGGCAGTGGTGATTATAAATTTGGTGGCAGTGGCAATGGTGGGGTTCGGCTGTGGTGGTTGCTGCGACCGAGATGGCTGGGTCGAGATGGTTGTGGTGATTGGGATGATGATGGTGACGGGGTGGTGGCGATGAGTGCGGTGGACGGGTATAGTATTGGTTCTCAGCTGGGCGAGGGGAAGCAGAGGACGGAGTCGACAATTTCGGCTAGGGGCAGTGTCGGGACAGCAACAGGTTTAAGGTTTTGGATTTGTATTATCGGGTTGGGTTGCCATCGTGTCAGGTTGTATCAGACACGGCGGGAAGGATTACCCAGAATGTAACAGACATATATAGTGGATGGACAGGGAACACAGACACGATGCACTTTGTGTTTGTGGAGAATTTGTGGAATAATTTATGGATAAGTACCTCTCCTTATATAGGAGATGGAAATTCCCAGTTGGATAAGTATTAGAAGGATTCAGATTCCCCCATAGATAATATCATATTAATTTAAATCTGATTTAAACTTTAAATCGTTCCAATCCAAATTTAAATCATAGATAAACTCTCCATTAATTTAAACTCCATTTAGGGTAAAAGCTGTTCCAGTATAATTTATCATAATTAATTAAATTTAAACCAAAACAACATTTTAAAATAGTTTTTTGGAAAATAAAATATTAATATTAAATAAATTTCGAAAATAGATTAAATTTATATGTCTCATATAAAATAAACATTTGCATAAAACCTCGTTTTTAAATTACTATTTATATAAACTTCTATGATGTAAATAAAGTTTTGAAAATTCCAAATGCGACGTATTTTACAACTTTAAGTAATCAAAAATATTTATTATTTATTATTTGAAAACCAAGATGTTTTTACAAAAATATGCATCTCGCATATATTCGCACTTGACGAGACATACAAAAATACGAAATCCTACGCGACGTTCCATACAACAATTTCGTACGCGACGTATAATACGACTATGTGACGTACAAATACCAAGTAAAAATTTAAATACTCAATTTATAAAAAAAATTAAATATAGAAATTTAGGGAGTTTACATCCTACCCAACTTACAAGAATTTTGTCCTCGAAATTTAGGAATAGGTAGGTTTGAGAAGATAGGGAAGATAAGATCAGATTATTGTACGAGGCAAATAATGACGTTCAACACAAGCATGCAATTCGTAAGTCATGTTCTCGTTATCTACGAAAAATATCTCACGACTATGAAACTGAATGAGGATTGCTAGTTAACACAATAAAATAAGGAAGAATTAAGGGTTAAAGTATAATCATGATACGGCATAGAATAAGGAGACAAGGGATCGACTAGATTAAGGGCAATCAATTAAGAGAATATAGTCGTCTAGGTTTAGGTTTGAATCCTTCTCAAGTTCGAATAAGGTTGCAAAAATGAGTCTATGGTCGAGGAAAAAGGGCGAGTAACTCGAGACGGGGATATAGTTATATTTGTTGGCCAGTGGCTAACTATCATCGTGTATATAGAAATATCACGGTCATAGGAGAATAGTTTGGCTTACTTATCAAGTACAAGGCTTGTCTAGAATAGGTAAAAGACGAAGACCAGCAAGAGTTTAAGGAATATGTTTTGAATACCAATATGGGTTTTAACGGCGATTGAATACTTCAAGTAGAATTGTCAAGGCACTCGCGGATGAGACTCTAGGGCGAGTTTAACTATGTCTCTATCCATGTAGTATAAAAAGCGAACCAAAGCGCAATAGTTTGATCAGACCATTATGCACTGGTTCTGATTAGACAATATGTTAGTGGGAGTGACCTAATAAAACATGTCATGATCATGCTTGAAAAAAAAATAGCTTACAAAATTTTATGCTAAGTTAGCATTAAAAATAGTCAAAGTATAAGTAAGGGACCATGATAAATGGAGTTAAATAGTCCAAGGTTCATTAAAATCAAGTCTTACCCAAAGTTTGGGTCTATACAGTCGACTTTGTTGACTAGATAAGTTAGGGTCCACTGAATTCTATAGTCCAAGTGAACCTATCAATCTGGTCCACAAAAATATTGGTTAGGTCGTGAGGTATTCTACCCAACTTACAAGAGTTATACTAGTAGTGTGATGGGATAATGAATTAAGCAATCAAGGTAAGGCAAAAAATTAAGCACTAAAGGAAATCAACTAGAACACAATTGCATATCGGGTCGAAAGAATTGAGTCAAAATTGGATCTCTAATTAAAGTCAGGAAGTATTTTGGTGTCATGGTAGAGGTTATAGCTTAGCCATTTTGACCAGAAAGTCATATCAAGAAAATAGTGTACAAGGAGGCGTGTTTTAGTGGGACATGATATATCTACATGAAGATGGGCTCCTCTAGGTCTTGCATATGAAATTTGTTGGAAGAAAAAGTCTAGTGTTGTGCTCCAAATATCCAAGTCATGGTAAGGGACGTCAAAAGGTCAAAAATAGAAAGTGGGAGTTCATTAAGGTGACAACGCATACGAAAATAAAATAGATCACGTTGAAGCATGAAATAAAATTAATTAAGTTCTCCAGTAAAAAATAATTTAGGGACACGGTTCTAGAGAGAAGATAGTCTATTAGATGAATACAGTCAATGGACAATCATATCTTCCCAATTTTTAAACGGTTGGAAGGCACCAAAAAAGATCTAGATTGGAGGGAAGGTCGAGTGTGTCAATATAGAGATACAGTCATGTAATTTGGTAGATGACTAACAACACTTGTGTATATACTACTACCATGGTCATGAGGGATATGACAATTAGTATGGAATACTCCTAACTCATTTGAGTTATCTTACTGGCCTACAATTAAAAATTTTAACTGGAGTTTCCTCCAAAAGTCTCTAAAAAATATACCACCAAAATTGTATTTACTCTAAGCTGTCCAATTAAATCATGGCTAATAATTTAATTTCCTTTAATAATCTCAAAGTAAGCTTTTACTATGTTACTGCTAACTTTTCCAAAACTTAACGTTTAAATTCAACTATTTAAATCAAAAGTTCATAATTCACGAATCCATAGAAATTTCATAATCAATCAAAATTTTAAAACCCAAAATTTTTCAAACAACTCTAGAAAAACTCTTAGCATATTAAAAAGCAATCTCAAAATTGAAGTTCAATATTTTAGTGCACTTATCAACCATAATCCGATAACATGATAAAAAAAACGTTCGTTTTTTTAATAAACCACACATATTTTCTAAAACCTTCATAAATAAACTTGTTTTCCCCTTTTTTTTTACCAATTTTGATAACCCTAATCAAAACTTTTTAACTCAAAATCTAAATAGGTTTGTAAATCATAAATCACAGGACACAATTTAAAATTTGAAAATCTTCCTCAAAAATTATTTTTACATCTTCTGAAATATATTAAACCAAAATTTAAAAGTTGCTGCTTCCACTTAAAATTTGAAATTTAAAAAACATACTAATCGTAAGTTGTACGAGAATAATTTCTACTGCTACATTTAAAATCTAAGATCATTTTCAAACCAAATTTATAAATGTTCAAAGGCGTATAACTATAACTCAATAAATCATAAATATTACAACTTGAAAAATTAAATTAGTTTTATATTTTCTCAAAGACGTATAGTTATAATCCAATAGATCATAAATATCAAAGTTCAAAAATCAAAACAATTTCTTAAATCAATTGTGTATAGATTTTAATATTTTTCTGCTATATAATAAAATCCTATCAATCTTCTGAGGATCACTACATGGAAATCTCAAAAAAAAAAAAAATCTTTATCTCTCGAAGTTGGTAATATTGCTACTACCAATCATACTTTTTTTTAAAAAAAGAAGAAGCCTTTTTAACTCAATTAGAGTCTTAAATGTATTCCAATTGCCAATATAACCATTCTAGCCATGTGTTTGACCTATGAGCATATACTAGTGTAGTCATCTTCCTAGTTGACACTAAGCACGAAAATAAGATTCAACGGTAGAAAGGAATCAAGCATGATGCAATTCAAGGAAGTCGAACGAGAGTTCAGAATTTGAAGCCAAGGGAAGAGGTCAAGCTGTATGGATGAGATTCCTATATTCTAATCCTGTGTTGCAGGCTCATATCGGTACAGTAACATAACCGAAGTGACAAACTGGACCTGCATGGGCCACCACAAAAACATGTAACGCCCCAGTCCCAAAATACTTAGGACTAGATACGTATCATGCTAGCTGTATACATACGAGTAAATGAAAGACGCGTATGTATGCATAAGCTATAAAATGTAGAAAGCCATACTCAAACTAAATCTCATCCACAAATATGAAGGTTCAATGATATAATCAAATAGTTATTTGTACATACATTGGGCGAAGACATATCCATTACCAAATAAATTTTTGAATAAGAAAATATACAAAGGAAGAATCGGTCGAGCGAAGCAAATGACAAGTCCAAGAGCAATCATCATGGAGGAAGGAAGACATGGCCTTAGCTAGAGCACCTGCAAGAAATCATGAAACCCACACCTGGAGAGATCACCAGGTCCTTAGAGGGATGTAACAAGACACATAATATCATGCCATAATCTGAATAGTAAGAGCTCAATAGAAAATATACATGCGTAAAGGTTCCTAACCATTCTAGGTGGAATAATGTACTTTAGAAAACAACATTCTACGCAGGAGCTTAGGTGTTCAGCATAGATAGAGAGAGAGAGTGGCAGAAGGTAGCGCTCATAAAAGACACTATCGACCATGGGCAGAAAGTAGTGCTCATCCGAGTCACTATCGGCCCCGAGGCAGTAAGTAGCGCTCATGCGACACTATCGGCCCAAATCTATGTGTGTACTGAACATGTAGCCCCTACGCTAATAACTGTCTCCTCCCTTCCCATGATACTATACATGCGTCGTCTCCACGATACTGTTTAATTCTTAATAACTGCCAAGACTTCTACACAAATCTATTAGTAGTTATATCATAACGTACGGCCTGTATGCATCGATGTACGGTCGATATGCAAGTCCAAAGCTATATGCGACTCACAACTCACACAACCCGTGGCACATCGTGACAGTTTATGAGATGCTCTAAACCTATGGTAGTCCCTTAACTCTAAACCAATTGCATAAAGTATAATAATTTGTATCTATATATAGTTTTGAAAGAACAACATTTTATTTGCTAAAAATAAGAAAAAGCATGCATGATATTGAGCAAGAAATTTAAACAGTAAAGGCAAGGTGTCTTGCCTGGTTTATCGCCTGGTGTGGTGCGGTGTTATGACAAGTCCTATTTTATCCGATAGCTGAGGTCGATGGGTAAGGGTCTGAATTCGTAAGGAAATAGGTATGAATGAGCGGTCACAATTTGTGATGACAAGAACAGAAAATTTGCGGAGAGTATATACCTTATAATATATTTTTTTATATAAAGTATTTGCATTACTTGAAGCAACAAGTTTTATTACCCAAAATAGGTTCTAGTTAAATATTTTAAAAATCTTTTTGTATAAATTGGAAACTATCTATATAAAACATACTAAATTCCTTTTAGGACAAAACTATAATTTACTTAACTAGGAAAATATTACTACCATTTTAATACCATAAAAATATTATAAATATATTTTTGGTCAAGAGATTATTTTTGAATTACCAAGATGTATGTATATATAATAGCACTTTGGCCTCCAAGCCTAATATTATATTTTGAGAATAGCTCCTATTTTGTTAAGATACAAATTTAGGTTATAGAGTCAAAATAAAATTTTCACAAAATAATAACATCACTAGAATATCAATATACTAGTACTAAAGGTTGAATTTCTTAATGATATTTATAAAAGAAATGAATCATAATGACCAATATACACCATGAATCTAAGTAAATTTTGAAAATAATAATGATAATAATAATAATAATGATGATAATATCAGTATGATAATACTAATAATAATAATAATAATACTAATAATAATAATAATAATAATATTAAAAAAAGGGTTGTTCTCTTTTAAAACTCACAGAAGAGAAGTGTAAAAAAAAGGTATGGGAGAGAGAGAGAGAGTAGAGAGAGGGGGGGTTTACTCAGAAGAAAAAAAAAGAATCGAAGAAGAAGAGTGAGAGAGAGCGGGAGGAGGAGGAGGGGCGTTACGGGAGTTCGCCGGCGGCGGAAGGCCTACGCGCGTCGGCGCGCACGACGGTTGTGGTCGACGAAATCTAGGGAAAGGGTGGCGGTGTTCTGGCGCTAGCAGGTCAGAGGTGCTGGGGCGACGTCGAAGGGGGACGACAGGGCTGTCGGATCTGGCACGAGCGGGCACCCCATGGCAGAGGTACATGGATGTGATGACAGCAGAAGACGCCAGCACGGACGCTGGCATCTGGCAGCACGGGAGTTGAGGACTTCGCCGGAAGATGAACGCGGCCTCGCGTGCGGAGGCTGGCCAGCGCAAGCTCGTCGTCCCGGTGGTGCTGGCGAAAGAGGAGATGGGTCGCCCCTGTCACTATCTCGGCCACGGCGGAGGTAGGTAATGTTAGGGATTTTTCTATTATGGTTGTGTTTGTGATAATAAATTTGGTGGCGGCGACAATGGAGGGGTTCTGCTATGGAGGTGGCCGGGAAGCAGGGGATAGGGGTTTTGGTGGCGGTGGTGATTATAAATTTGGTGGCGGCGGCAATGGTGGGGTTCGACTGTGGTGGTTGCTACGGCCGAGATGTCTGGGTCGAGATGGTTGTAGTGATTGGGGTGATGATGGTGACGGGGTGGTGGCGATGAGTGCGGTGGACCGGTACAGTGTTGGTTCTCGGCTGGGCGAGGAGAAGCAGAGGACGGAGTCGGCGACTTCGGCTAGGGGGCGGTGTCGGGACAGCAGCAGGTTTAAGGTTTTGGATTTGTATTGTCGGGTTGGGTTTCCATCATGTCGGGTTGTGTCCGACACGACGGGAAGGATTGTCCAAAATTTAACAGAAATATATAATGGATGGACAGGGAACACAAACACAATGCACTTTGTGTTTGTGGAGAATTTATGGAATAATTTATGGATGAGTACCTCTCCTTATATAGGAGATGGAAATTCCCAGTTGGATAAGGATTGGAAGGATTCAAATTCCCCCATAGATAATATCATATTAATTTAAATCCGATTTAAACTTTGAATCATTCCAATCTAAATTTAAATCATAGATAAACTCTGCATTAATTTAAACTCCATTTAGGATAAAAGCTTTTCCAATATAATTTATCATAATTAATTAAATTTAGACCAAAACAATATTTTAAAATAGTTTTTTGGATAATAAAATATTAATATTAAATAAATTTTGAAAATATATTAAATTTATATGTCTCGTATGAAATAAACATTTGCATAAAACCTTGTTTTTAAATTACTATTTATATAAACTTCCATGATGTAAATAAAGTTTTGGAAATTCCAAATGCGACGTATTTTACAACTTTAAGTAATCAAAAATATTTATTATTTATTATTTGAAAATCAAGATGTTTTTACAAAAATATACATCTTGCACATATTCGCACTTGACGAGACATACGAAAATACGAACTCGTACGCGACGTTCCATACGACAATTTCGTACGCGACGTATAATACAATTATGTGACGTACAAATACCAAGTAAAATTTTAAATACACAATTTATAAAAAAAAATTTAAAAGTAGAAATTTAGGGAGTTTACAAGCAGTTAGGAAGTAGTTTGGGCTTTCGTAAGTGGGCTTGTTTTCAAAATAAAAGGGTATTTTGAAAACGTTTATTGGGTAGCCTATTTTCCAGTACGATGCAGTTTACATCGTATTCCTAGACTCAATAAATATAAAAAATATATTGATAAAATAGGAAAATCAATAGCCCTTTGATGACGCCTTTCTTCAAATATTTGAGAAGACTTGAAGATGACTTTTTCACTTGACGACGGTCGTCCAAAGATAAACAGATATAGAAATCTGAATATCTTTCAGAGGCTTCGCCCCAAAACACCATGTGAGGCGCTGCCCCTTCGACCCCTGTCCGCTGATCGGGCAGCGGAACCCCCGATGCAAGGCCCCGGATAGGTCGTTAGGCGGTTCAGAGAAATCTTCTTATATAACGCCGTCTTTGGCCCATCAATAATTCTCCATTGCATATGTTCTGGTTTGATCATGCTTACAACATGTCTACAGATACATGTTAGGCAAACAAAACAATATGACTGATACAAAATATTAGGACAATGGTAAGTTAAAGTAGTAACATGATAGTGATTACATGAATATTAGTGATGTCATTATGTTAAACTCAATTGATTAGCCATATTCAAAAACATGATATAATCATTGGGCTAACAATCTCCCCCTTTCTCACTTCGACAGGGTACAAATATCTAAATTTTACCCTTTTAGATACTTTTGAGACCCATTGCCGATACTAAGTAGTAGTCCAAAAAATTTATCTATTTTTTATGATATTATGTATGGATCAGATATATCATGGCCAATTCCTCACAAGATTCTTCCAAAATGGACTCTGATAAGTGAGATTTCAAATAAGTGTTTACAGAATCTTTTGTCCGAAGAAATGATTCATCGAAATAATGAGTCACCCGTTCCATCGATATGGGCACATCTGAGATCAAGAAATGCTCGAGAGTTTATCTATTCAATCCTTTTCCTTCTTCTTGTTGCTGTATATCTCGTTCGTATGCATCATCTCTTTGTTTCCCAAGCCTCTAGTGAGTTACATACATAGTTAGAAAAGATCAAATCTTTGATGATTCCATCATACATGATTGAATTGCGAAAACTTCTGGATAGGTGTCCTACATCTGAACTAAATTCTTTTTGGTTAAAGAATCTCTTTCTAGTTGCTCTGGAACAATTAGGAGATTCTCTGGAAGCAGGGCATGACACCCCAAAAATGAAAAAATAAAGGGGGGATTTTCACGAATTTATTTGGAATAAGAAAGAAGGATCTAATTCCTTCATTACAAAAAATTTTTTGCCACATCCATTATTTGGTATTGTGGGGGACCTTATAAAGTCCTTGTTCACTGGAAGGTTAGAACGAGGAAATAAGTGGATCAAAACTTCTCACTGCAGTTAGGTTATTCAATATATAAGAATTTTTTTTTTTGAATCGAGGGTTCAAAATGTAAGATTTATCTGATCTTATCATTTTTTTTTCGTATAAATTTTTTGGTTATGTATGGAAAGATAGAAATAAAATGACTACAATTTTGGGTATTCACTTAATTTTGTTAGGTATAGGTGCTTTTCTTCTAGTATTCAATGCTCTTTATTTTGGGGGTGTATATGATACCTAGGCCCCTGGGGGTGGAGATGTAAGAAAAATTAACAACTTGACCGAAAAAATCTGAGTTTAAAATTTTTTTTCTATTGAATTTATTATTAATTGGAGATAATAATTTTCTCTTAATTGGAATCTTACTTTACTTACCCTCTTTTACTTATTTTACTATAGTATCTATAAGTACAATATTTATAAGTATTTATATATCTAGCCCTGCGCAAATATGATCTAGACGCATATATGATATATCATATATGTCATATATGTGTGGACATATGTGTACGTATCAGGAATGAAGAAAAGGCAGATAGGGTCGAATGGTAAAATTTCTCCTTGTCATGGAGAAGATGTGGGTCAGAAAGAATTGTTTTATCTCCAAACTTTACCTTCACCAAGCGTAGGATTTTCCATAGTTAGGTTCTTTCTATTCCGAACAACGTCTTTATTTCTAAGACTGGGGTGAGGGCCAAAAAAGAAAAAAGAAAAAAGAATCAAATCACACCTTTCCTGTAATAGGTATATACCTTTTTTGCGTGCAAAATGCCTGTACGGACTCAATTTGTTATTTCAGGATAGAGATGTACAACTAAAAAAAATGGGTATTAAGGATTAAAAATAACCACACTTAACTTATTTCTTTTCGGGTTTCTAGACAAACACTATTTCTTTTTTTCCTCATTCTTTGCACTGAAATAACGGATTCAATAAATGGGCTCCTTTATGACTATGTTGGATTCTAACTATTTTGGTATTTATTTTATTTTGGTATTATACGTCAAGTGCGAATACGTAAATACGAAGTATTTATTTATATACAAAAGTTTTATTATAGAGTTTTATACAGAAAATAAATATATATTTTGAAATAATATAATGTAAATATTTTGACGATAAAATGTGTCGCACTTCATTTTTGCAAAATTTTATTTTATTGGTATATAAATGCTATTTCATTTATTATACAAGTATAGGTACCAATTTCGAAAATAATATTTATGTAAATAATTTGTACTAATTGTGTACGAGGTACATAAAATAAATTCAAGTATATTTTATAAAACTTTTAATTTTTGAAAAAGTACTTTAATTATTTGAAATTATTTTTAAATTATAAAAAAGTGTTAATTTTACTAGATATTAATGTTTAATTTTTTTTTTTTGTGATTAGATATTATCAAATTAGATTTTAAATGGTTTCAAATAAATGTGAGATTTATCTAAAAGGGTTTAAATTTTCTACTCGTTATCAAACTAGAAGTCTCCACCTCCTACATAGGGAGAATCCTCGTACTCTTATTTTTTAGAAATTCTATAACCCAAAAATTCATAGCCACATCTCCATCACAAGGGTGTCCGTGCACCGTATCGGTTTCCACCTTCTTCGTGTCAGCCGTGACGGCCTCGGGTCCGATCCCGGATGTCTTTTCACTATATTGTATTTTATACAAAAATAATTATCCTCTACCTCTGCGTCCGACCCACCGGACACGACCCCGACTCCACCCATGTCATGCAAGACACGACACAAAATCCCAAATCCTAACCCTAACCTAATACTAGCCAACGACAGCCCCGCCGCAACCAACCCAGCCACCACCATGTCACTGTCATGTCCACGTCGGTGCATCCCACTACCTCTATATTATTTCCCCGGTGCCGCCTCCCTGTCCCCACCAATGTTCACCATGCCATCACCACCAGCAAACCCCAAAACTTTCGCAGTCACCGCCGTAGTCTTTACCAATTTTTGCCTCCTCCAGCCACCGCCACCATCATCTTCATCATAATCACCACCCCCATCACCATTATCAATCCACGGCACCAAAACCCAACAACCACCAGACCCCATCATCACGAACCTCATCGACCACTTCTTTCGACCGACTCCACCAAAGCCGCCACTATCGCCACCAACAAAGACACCACCACTTACCTCTTCGAACCGGACCCCATCGGGACCGAGTAGCCACCGCCGCCTTCACTAAATTTTGAGCCACCGTATAGATATGGAGCTCCCTGTAGAAGTCGAGCTCCAGCCCCACCCTTCTCCGAGCGCCGCACAGCTCCGGCGTCGACCTCCCGTGGCTAGCGCCCTCCGTCGCAGAAACCTCAGCGTTGGAGGCGCGCCTCTGCTGAGCCCCGCGCACAACCACCTCGGTGACTCAACTCTGTCCAGCGACAAGCTCCGGCGGCCTCCCTCTCCTAGTAAGACCACCGCCCTTCCATTCTTCCTCCCGAGTATTCTCTCTCTCTCTTTGTTCTCGTTCTCACTCTCTCCTTCTTTTCCTTCTGCTTCTTCTTTTCTTTATTTTTTTTGCTTTTTGTTCTCTCTCTCGAGAGAAGAGAATATCAGATGTGTTGTATTATTATTATTACTATTATTATTATTATTATTATTATTCTTATTATTATTATTATTGTAGTTGTTGTTGTTGTTATTATTATTATTATTATTATTAATTATTATTATAAAGGGAGAATAACAGAAGCAATATATATATATATATATATATATATATATATATATATATATATATATATATATATATATATATATATATATATATATATATATATTAGTATTATTACTATTATTATAATACTTTGAATATATACATTACTAATATTAGTATTATTCTATTTTTTATTATTACCATTCGTTATTAATTAGGATACTAGTTATTTTTTAACATAAAAAATATATATATATATATAAATCATATTTTCACAAACTTATAGTCTTTAGCCTAAAAACATTTTTTTTATTTTTCATGTATGTAATTATCTAAATTATTTTGGGGTAATAAAGTATAGTTTTTCAAGTCTTATAAATATTTTCTAAAAATAGTATATGTATTATTTACACAATCCCATCGATTATCAACCCTAACTAACTGGACTGTTCTGGACTCGATGGAACAATCTGTTCCATTATTTGAGGCCATCTTGTAAAGTTTTAACACCAATGATAAATTTTGTGTCATCATGACCATCGTACCGCACCAGGCCCAATAACAGGCAAGATGCTTTGCCATTGCCATTTATTTACTTAGCTCATCATATTACATGCATTTATTTGTTATTTACTTTTTTGCAACATAGATTGTTCTTCTAAACCACATATAAAAGTAATTTACTGTTTAGTTATGTTTTTTATTATTTATTTATTTCTATGCACATTAAACCTAGATTTAAGAGACTACCTTTTGTTTGTGCTGTATTCATTGACCTTGACACGTTTGTGCCAGGAAGTCACGAGTCGCATATAGATCTCGGACTTACGTATTAGGGGGCAACGATACGTATAGACCGAGCGATAGGATTTTACTGCAAATAGTATTTACATGATTAGTTTGACTTAGCAATTAATAGATATTGTATTACTACTAAAATACAGTAAATTGGCGACGGAGGATTAGCGACGGATCGTATCCGTCGGCTATAGCGACGGCCTCGCGACTACCTTGTGACTGACTACCGTCAGAAAGCAATGGATATTTCTTTAGTTTTTTGCATCAAAATCAGTCGCACATCCGTCGCTAATTTGACGAAACATTAGCGACGAATTCATGTCCGTCGCTAATATGTCGCACATTGTGGCGGTAAAATATGAAATAAATGGCGTGCTAAATTAGCGTCTATTTGGCGACGGACGTTCCGTCGGTAATCTAGTTGGTATTTAGCGGCTACCTACCGACGGATATATCCGTCGGTAATCCGTCGCTACATACTGTAACCTAACTTAAATTGACCGATGGGGGGAATTTTTATTTTCCCAAAAAAACTCTCTCTCTTCCCCCCCTCTCTCTCTCTCTCTCTCTTTCTCTCTCTCTCCGGCAAGCTCTCTCCGACGGGTCACATTCTCCAGCGAAGCTCTCCCCGACGGATATCTCTCTCTCAGGTATGCTCTCTCTCTCTCTCCCCCCTCTCTCCCTGTTTAGGGTTTCGAGTTGGTGGGGGGATCGGCTGTCGCTGGGGCCAGCGGGGTGGGAAGAGATTGTTGAGGGCGGGGGACAGGGTAGGGTTTAGGGTTTCAAGGCAGAGGTAGGGTTTTGGGTGGGGGGTGGACTGGCTGTCGCGGGGGCCGGCGGTGATGGGGAAAGGGAGGGGGGGTGGATGGTGTTGGGTGCGGGACGGGATGAGGGGAAAGGGGTGAGGGGGATGGGGGGTGGTGTTTGCTGTTGGGAGTGAGGGGGAAGGGGGTGGGTGTTTGCTGTCGGGGGGGAGGAGGGGGTAGGTTTGCTGTCGGGGGGTGAGGGGGAGGGGGATGGGTGTTTGCTGTCGGGGGTGGGATGGGGGTTTGCTGTCGGGGGGTGAGGGGGAGGGGGGTGGGTATTTGCTGTCGGAGGGGTTTGCTGTCGGGGGGGTGTGGGAGGGGGAGGTGGGTTTACTGTCCGGTGGGGTAGGAGAAGGGGTGGGGGGTATCGGTGGTTTCGGATCGGACCATTCCTATGAGTATCGGTGGTTTCAAATCGGTGTATCGGATCGGGGGAGGGGGTATAGGTGGTTTCAGATCGGACCAATCCTATGAGTATCGGATCGGGGGAGGGGGGTATCGGAATCGGTATCGGAATCAAAATCGGTATCGTAATCGAAATCGGTATCGGACCGATACTGACCGATACCGGTACTGTTTGGCAAAATAGATCGAAATACAAAGAAGAAAGTCCTCAAATGGAAGAAAAAGAGTCAAAACTCCTCACCATTGGCAACCCTATTTCATGGGGTTCTTATTTGATGTCTCTACACTATTTAATATAATTTAGAGGGTTTACAATGCATATACCTATTGGGAGATAGATTTCTAATAAAAATGGCTCCAAGATCTAAAAATCCCCAAGCTCCAAGTGCTCCATCCTCTAATCTCATACAACTGATCACTAACTCTGATACTTGGATTACTGACCTCTCTAACTCATGTATCCTAATTGCTAATAAAATACTAACTCACAATGTACCCTCATTTTACTGATCCAAAGACACCAACACAAGACACTCATACAACTGAACACTCAAAATAGTACCCATGTCCTCTCTGATTATAAGACTGACACCAACTAATATCCCTTCTCTTCATGACAGTATCCCCATTCTCTCTTCATTTCTCGATCTTACCATATGGCACCCATGACCCGAGGAGCGGCACGTCGTTTGAGGAAAATACTGAATGCTGAGGTGGCTCCTCCTACTGTTAAGGAGGAAGTGGCACCGGTAGCTAGTGAGACCGGGAGTTCTATTCATCCAGCACCGGTAGCTAGTGAGACCGGGCATTCTATTCATGCAGCACTTGTAAGGGACTACATCTCTCCTAACGCCGTCGATCCCACTTATTCGAGGTGATTGCATAATCGTATCACTGAGCGTTTGCGTGAGCTGCGTGATTCTCATTAGCTATTACTGAACTTATTTGTATTTGACTATTTGTATTGGGTTATTTTTGTATTATACTATTTGTATTGGACTACATATATGAATTAGGACTGTGTCAATCTCTAGATTGTATTGGACTACGACATGGTGATCAGGACATAGTCCCTGCAGCTATCCGACTGGCGAGGCAAAAACTATGTAGCCGTAGATGAAGTTGACTGTCCTCCGACCCTCATCCCTCAGCAATGATGATACGACAACCAACCAGAGAGGATACTCTGAGAGATCCATCTGAGTAGGACGTATACTCTGAGAGATCACCTTTACAAGAATGATATCAGTAGTGGGATTGAGTATTGAAGGAGATACTATCAGAGCAAGAATCCTTTGACAAAGGAGACCACCATGCTGTCAGGAACCTCTCGCTCGAGCTCTACACGAAGGATGTCCACTTGAGCTCCGGGACAAAGTTTTGGCTCAGAGCAAGAATCTGTTGACGGAGCACATCCACCATGCTGTCAGAAAAAAATAGTAACGGTGAGAGACCCATCTGAGTAGGACGTATACTCTGATAGTATCTCCTCCAACACTCAATCCCACTACTGATATCATTCTTGTAAAGGTGATCTCTCAGAGTATACATCCTACTCAGATGGATCATTCAGAGCATCCTCTCCGGTTGGGTTGTGTTCTGAGCCATCCGTTCTCACACTTAAAACACATATGAATTAGAACTGTATGTCAATATTTGTTTTTGTATTTTCAGCGAACCCAGGGATTGGATTCTGTATTTTGTATTTTGGATTCTGTATTTTGGCTCCAGCTGCAGCTCTATTTGTATTAATCTACGGTACGACATGGTGATCAGCACATAGTCCCTGCAGCCATTCGACTGGCGAGGCAGAAACTATGTAGCCGTAGATGAAGTTGACTGTCCTCCGACCCTCATCCCTCGGCAATGATGATACGACAAACTACCACTATATCTTATATAGTAGTAGATGATGTTTTAGTATTACATTATGTGAGTTTATCTTGATTCTGTTACATTCTTCAGATACTAGATACTATATTCGATAAGAACGTATACTACACCTTATGTACAGAACATAGATGATTCATACTAAAGTATGCTAGAATGAACTTTGGGTTGTGTTCTGAGCCGTCCGTTCTCACACTTAAAATACATATGAATTAGAACTGTGTGTCAATTTTTGTTTTTGTATTTTTGACGAACCCCGAGATTGGATTCTGTATTTTGTATTTTGGATTCTGTATTTTGGCTCCAGCTCCAGCTCCATTTGTATTAATCTACGGTACGACATGGTGATCAGCACATAGTCCCTGCAGCCATTCGACTGGCAAGACAGAAACTATGTAGCCGTAGATGCTAGATTCGATAAGAACATATACTACACCATATGTACAGAACATAGATGATTCACACTAATGTATGCTAGAATGAATTATGAAAGATTTCCAGTTACATGTGGTTATTGGTGAGTACATGATTACATAGTAATTCTGTTAGTCTTGTGATACAGATTTTTACTCTCTCATGCTACCAACGTCACAACTTTTCCAGTGCTGCTCCCTCTAATGATGATGAACGCAAAAATCAAAGACCCCCCTCTCCTTTCTCACTCTTCACAGTTCTCACAACAGGAAGGTTCAGTGCTTTCTAGTTCTCTTCCATCCATGCTCTGGACCCATATGCTCCTCCCTACTTTCCTTCTTCTTAATTAACTCTCTCAGCCACATATGATATCCAGCTCAAGTGTAGAGTCGGGGAAGAAGAAGTGGACAGGAAGAGGAGGGGAACCAGCACAGCCGACGGTATGACCTGGAGGAAGTACAGAGGACTTGCTGGAGGTGTTGGTAATTTTTCCAGGATGGTGTTGAGGAGCAAGTGTAGAGTCGGCCAAAGGAGCCATAGCTTCCTTCGGCCGACTCTATACTTGCTCCTCAACACCATCCTGGGAAAATTGCCAGCACCTACAGTAAAACCTATGTACTTCTTCCATGTCATGCCGCCGGCTGTGCAGGTTCCCCCTCCTCTTCCTGTCCACTTCTTCTTCCCCGACTCTATACTTGAGCTGGATATCATATGTGGCTGAGAGAGTCGAGTAAGAAGAAGGAAAATAGGAAGGAGCAGATGGGTCCAGAGTCATGGTGGAGGAGAGGTGAAGGCTCCCAAGACTCTCCGAGGTGGATATCATATGTGGCTGAAAATTTTGATAAACTTCTTATTTATTTTATAACTTGAGTAAATTTCTTTACCCTATATAAAAAAATTTATTGTCAGAGAGATGGCTCCCAAGACTCCCTGAGGTGGTGCTGCTAACCGAGGAAGGGGCCGAGGCAAGGAACCCTTGGAGGTCGACACGGAGAAAGTCTCCATCGTCAAACAAGAGCCGGTGACTGTTAAGGAGGAGGTGTTACCAAAGGTCGAGGTCAAGAAGGAACTGATGACCATCAGGGAAGAGATTGCTCCCAAGGTTGAAGTTAAGGAGGAGCCACCGTCAGAGAATTGTAGTATCGGGACCGACCCTCCTGTCCCTACAGAAGACCTCAACCAGATTGAGCCTTCGTATGCAAAGTGGCTGATAAAATGGTACATGCCTCAACGCAACTATGATCCCTGGCTATGAGGATTCATCGTCTGACTTGCAGTCTTTTCTGAAGCATTGTGTTGGATTATTTATGTTTGAATATTTTCCAAAGTGGCTGATAGAATGGTATATGTCTCAACGCAACCAGATTGAGCCTTCGTATTTGTATTGGGTTGTTTATGTTTGGATATTTTGCTATGTATGTTGGGATAATGTGTTGGATATTGTGTTGGATATTTTGTTGGTCATTGTGTTAGATATTTTTTGTGTATGTTGTGATATATTAGATGTTTGGAGATATTGTGTTGGCAATATGGATATTTGTTGGATATATTGGATGTCGGATATGTTATATTTGTGTATGGTGGATGCTGAATATGTTATATTACAGGGAATAGTCTCTTTCCGGCAAATTTTTTTTCAAAAATCTTTCAGTTAGCAACGGATTATCAACGACGTTCCGACGGACTTTTGCAGGTAGCAACGGATTACCGACGGTTTACCGACTGACATTTGCAGTTAGCGACGGTTTTCTGACGGATTGTCTGTCACAACCCGCACCCTTTTTTTTAAAAAACGGATACGAGACGTGTCCAAGCCAGCCTACGCCGCAGTATCGGCGGTAGTACGCTGTCACGGCCATGAAGATCATAATCACAAAGATGCTCATTCACATAATTAATTTAATTTACAATGATCACAAGTTTTACATTTACAGGAAAATATAAACTTGTACAAATATTGAATGACTATAACTTGACTATCTAACTAATCTTCTAGGCTCGTCTGCAAGTACACCCGAACTCCCCAAGCTAAGTGAATCCACGGCTAACCTGAAAATGTTGGTTTCCAGTCAGGAATGGAACGAGCACAATCCACTGAATGCAATTTCAATAAAGAAAATGACTATAAAGCAAAGGTTAGACATCAATCATGAGTTTTGAAAATAATCAGTAAAGCCGTAAGAATAGACAGAAAATCAATAGTAAATAAATAGACACATATACTTTCCCCACTGTTAGAAGTACCTTTGATATGTGATCGGTCTCGGGACAATTATGCGACACGGTCTACACGGTCTAAAGTTACACGGTCTACAGTTACACGGTCTACAGTTACACGGTCTGCAGTTACACGGTCTACAGTTATACGGTCTACAGAAAATATTATAATAAAGAAATACTGTCTACAGAATAATAATCACGAACTACACAGTTTAAATGCAATAATAATCACGGTCTACACTGTCGACTTTACAATAAATAAATCACTGTCTATACGGTCTACTTGAAATAAAAGCAACACGGTCTACACGGTCTACAAGAAATAAATGCAACACGGTCTACACGGTCTACACGGTCTAAGGTCAGATCACACATCCTTGGTACTTCTCATTCCCGACTCAACAATTTATAATAGAAAATAATCACATAACTAATAACTAATCAATGAAATATAGTAAAGATCAATATCGAAATGCAGACAATAAACTGTACTCGCCTGTGGTCCTTTGCTGGTGAAACCGACAGTCTGAACTACTCAATGTGCCACAATAGTCAAAACCCGTACAACAGTCCCCGGAAGCTGAAATAAATATCACCAATATTCTCAGAATAGTCAAATTAGCTAGGGTTGCCTGTCCTTAAGTCCAATTCTGGACACAGGGGCAAAACGGTAATTTCGGGCAAAACGATGTCCGCCGTTGGACCCGCTTTGCACCGAAAAGTGTGCCAGAGTCAACGGTCTCTAAAGTTATCAAACTACATGTCTACGGATCTAGTTTTTCGATACGAACCCAACCATATGTCCAGAGTTGGATTCCGGCGGGCCGTGCACAAAATCGCCCGTTGAGTCGGACCGTGGGGCCCGCAAAACGGTAATTTTATCAACAGTCTCAGAATCGGACCAAACTTGTCATGCAGGACCAGAAAAACGATACGGTCCTGTTGGCACAAGTTTCGTCTCGATCTGACGAGCGTGCACAAACTAATTGAGAAATTTGCAAAGTGCACGATACGGGGAATTTCGACGGATACGCATCAAATTCGTCGCGCACACGCGACCAATTTGAATTCCGTCAAAGCCCACACGACCACGAAGCCGTTACGCAGCTTTCGATGCTTACGGTGCGCGACCACGTCACCCGGTTTGGCGGGACGCACGTCGTGTGGATGAATTTTCTAAGTTTTGAAAACATGTTTTTCAGGATTTTCAACTCGATTTATCTTAACTTCTACTGATTAATAAAATACTCTAAAAATAGGGTTTGGAAGCTGGTTAGGTTGTCTAAAAACTCCTTCAAATAGATTTCTAAAATTCTTGACAGATCGATCAGGAATCGCCTTCAAACAGGAGCGTCTGAAATCTCAATTCTGTCAATGCGACAGGGGTTTTACGTCGACTTCGCGTCGATTTTCTGGGGTTTCTACGGTCCTAGAATAAAACTCAACTGAAGGGGTTTGAAGAGGGTCTAATAGGCTCTCGGTAACAATTTTCGGTTCGTAAAATAGTGGAGAATCGAGAGAGTATTCATACCTCGAAGTCGGCTCCTAGGCTATGGTTGCTGTTGTTGCTCTGTGAACCTGTTGTTGCGCGGCTTGGCGTCTTCGGCCAGCCCACGGTGGCGCGCCCTCGGCGGCGTGCGCGCGCACGGGTGGCGCGCCCAAGTGGCAGGGACGGCGGATTGTTTAGAGCGTTCGAGCTAGGGTTTTAGTGTTTACTTCTTTCTCTCCGATACTTATACGCGCGCGAAGGGCTCAGTTCTGCTGAGAAATCGGGTTTGAGGTGTTCGTTAGGTCTTGCTGTTGGGGTGGGCACGTGGGCCTGGGTTGTTGTGGGAATCCTTCAGCTAAGAGCTGGGCTGAGATGGAGTATTTGGGGGGCCGTCACTGCCTCTTATTCCCCTTCCTTTACTATGGACATTGCTTGAGGATCCAAGTAATAATTGCTATTTAAGGTTTGTATGGTAAAACGTTAAGAGAACACTAAAAAAACAAAGTATAGATCCTAAAGGAAAGTTTGACTTGGTGCATCAAAACTTTGATTGGTCATGGGTGTTCTCGGGATTGGGGTGCTGGGAATGGGTCGGTTGCTCTGCTCTTATTTTATTTCCCATTCTATTATATATATATATATATATATATATATATATATATATATATATATATATATATATATATATATATATATATATATATGGTATATTTATATATCTCTAAAAATCACAAAACCTAAAATAATTTAAATCAATATTATAATTACCAATATTCCTATTATCTATATATGGAGAAGCAAGTTTATATCTACATATATATATATGTATATTTCATTTGATAATGAATTATCGAAAATAGATGAATATTAACGATATAACTTAATAACAATATATTAATAACAGTACAAAATAATAAAATGATGCTAATAATAATAATAATAAATAACAATAATACAATAACCAACTTTGTAGAGTTTTGAGTGACACAATGCACTCCTACGTAATTGGCCCACCAATAATCGTGCCACCATTAAAATACCATTTAAATAAAATAAATACTAATAAAATATTCCAAATTAATCGAGAAGGGTAGCTACAAATCTACCCACCTTAAAAATAATTTCGTCCTCAAAATTCTATTTCATACTATTCCTTAAATTCAAAGAAAAACTCTACCATTACTTTAATCTCCTCGAATTTAATCCCTCCAAATAGTTCATATCTTCCTCCTAGCCATTTTGTAACTACGGAACTCCAAGGACTTCTACCCACCTTTGGTCATATTACTCCCTCAAAGCTATGTCCCTACAACTATATAATCATCCTGACTAGTTGCTACAATTGCTACCAATAAATATCTACTGTATATGGCACCTATAAACCTCTCCTATCTATCAAGCAACCCAAGATTTTAACAAGCCACAACTTACACATGCAGTTAAGAATTATTGGTAAATTTCAATAATCATGACCAATAGTCACTCTACAATAGGATGTTTGCCATTAAAATTGTTTTGATTGAAATCTTAATACAAACAGAACAGTGATACAATATAGGACTTAGATGTAGTCCTAGGAGTACACTTTTGTTTAAGCTGGGTCCTTAGTGCCAATGGAGCGAGTGGTAATGCGTTGACTCCGTTGACCGGCTGACGGCGGTTATCGGTTCTCTGAAGGTGTTGATTACTCTGGGTGCTGGAGCTTGCTGAGAGGAGGAAGACGTTGAGTGTCTAGAACTGCCTCTCCGGTGATTCTCTGTTGTGGATTCTCTGTGAGTCTTATGTTCTGAGTCTCTGTCTGTGTGTGAAGGGGATGATCCTTCTATTTATAGTTTTGCAGGCTGGCTGCTCATACGCGCATGTAGGATACGCCGGTGTGGGAACGCCACGTGGAGGTTGCTGATGGAGGCGCATGGATGCTGCGCCCTGATCGAGGGGGAGAACTCTTCATACTGCTGTTGTGAGCCGGCACGTAGCAGGGGGAAGATCTTTCCGTTGCTGAAATCTTGGACGAGTTGAGTCAAAAGACACGTGTCGTCGATTCATGGTTCGAAGATCTCGGATTTGGTGGAGAGGAGTGATCTGGTGGGCTGTGCCTTGGATTGGGCGCAGGAGGAGGCTGCGGCTCATAATCTTTAGGAGTTACAAACCATTTGGGGCGCATGACTTTTGAGGCGCATGCAGGCGACTTTCCTTCTGTCTTTTGGGATCAGAGATCAGTCTGGGGCGCATGGCTTTTGAGGCGCATGCAAAACTTCAACTGGAGACTCTTCTCTGTATATCAGTGAAGGGTCTGAGGCGCATGGCTTTTGAGGCGCATGCTGGTTTGGACGCATGGCCGTAGAGGCGCATGCGGGTGTGGACGCATGGTCGTAGAGGCGCATGCGGGTGGCCACGTGGCAGTAGCCGTCGGAATAGAGTCATGATGATGCTGACGTTGCCGACGCTTCATTTTCTGAATAAAGCTGTCAACTGTTCAGACTTTGGGAGGCGTGCTGCCAACTCTGTCAGTTCAGCATTTAATGTTGGTGACGTTCGATGGACAGCTGAGTGGGCGCGTCGATTGGCGTTCCATTCGGTATGGAGATGTGTGGGGGCGCATCCTCTATAATGCGCCGAGTACTGTAGGGCGCATCTGTATGATGCGCCTGACGCCGAAGGGCGCGTCCGTGTGATGCGCTGTCTGGCTGGCGCATCGGACATATCTTTTAATGATGCGGCTGTCTCGCTCTTCGAGTGCTATAAATAGCTGTTTGGCTGAATTCGAGGCGTCCGGTTCATCCATTTAATGTAAATTCATTGCACGGAATTCGGAGGGCCATCCACTTGGCGCGTGGTTTGATCTGCCCGGCCTATAAATAGTGGTATGGAGAGAAGATTTGCTTCTCATTCCCTCACGTACTTCCCATATGAACTTGAACATACGGGTGCATTCTGCTGACGAAGTGCTCCCGAGGGTGAAGATGAGACGCTGTGTTGTCTTTGATGCACTTGAAGGTGACTGTTACATCCAAAAGACGGAGTCGAGGGCTTCTGAGGCAGGCGGAAGGTGCCTGTTGCATCCAAAGATAAGGATGCTCGAGCCTCGTCTCCGTTATTCCGGAAGAGCCGTAGATCGGAATGGCGGTGCAAGGCTCTCTCTTCCTGCAAAGTGGGGTTTCCCCACTTTGATCGTGTCGAAAGCTACTCCTTTAGCCGTGGTTTCGATCACGGTCTTCCTTCGGCTTTGGAGGCTCTTTCGAAGCCTCCCCTGGCCACAGCATTTGCGGTGCTCTTCTCTTCCTTGGTTCCAGCCAGAGGGTTAAATGCTTTGTGTCGAAGCATTTATCGGGCGAGCCTGGTTGGAAGAGCGGCACATAACTGGGCTCTGCTCGGCCAGGTGAGCCTGGCTGGAAGAATTTGGCTGAAGGGATGCACATAACTGAGGTGCTGAAGAGATGATGGGATGCGCCTGGATGGAGGCGCATGATATCTGCTGCGCCTCACTGGTGGCGCATAGTGATGCTGCGCCTATCTGGAGACGCATGGTGGCCGCTGCGCTTATCTGAAGGCGCATGATGGCCGCTGGCTGTAGACTTAGGCTCTTTCCTTTGTAGAAATTCTCCTTTGTACAACCTTTTCTAGACATGTAATAGACTTTTATATATAAATAAAAAGTCCTTCTTCAAATGTCTATAGTTATTGACTTTGCTGTGAAGTTCTTCATCTGAGTTCTGGCGCATGTAGTGTCTGGCGCATGGGCTTTCTGGTTGTGAAATTTCATGCTTCTACAGGACCCCCTTCAAAGTTTTTCAAAACTTTTGAATAAGTTTTGGAATACTTTGAAATAAGAAGCATGGAGGTCAGGGCGCATGATTTCTAAGCGCATGCTTGTTCGGGCGCATGCTCTTCTCAGTTAATGATGATGGTGCCTCGGTAACCGAAAAGATTAATGATGATCTTTTGGTTTTATTTGCTGCTATCCTTGCACAGAACCCGAGGCGACGGCTGAGATCACACGTCATCTATTCACGCGTGCGACCATGCCCTATAAATAGGTAAGAGTCGGAGAGAGAAAGAGTTCTTCTTCTCTGTGCCTCTGCTTCTTTAGAGTTTCTTCTTCAAAACCCTAACTTCTCCTTCTTCGAGAGAATGGCTCCCAAGACTCCTCGCGGCGCTGCCGGCAAGGGGAAGGAGAAAGCGAAGGAGTCCGCAGATGAGGATGTACCTATCACTCTTGCGCCTCTTGCCGACGTTCGTCCTGAGGTGACAGGTGGGTTTCGTCTCTGCTTTGGGCTCTGTGCCCTAACTGCCGACGCGTATAGACTTCGGTCTTTAATGATACGCCGAGGTTCTATCCTGCCGACGTGCATAGGTTTATACCTTTATCATGCATCGAGGTTTTAATGGCTGACGCGCATGGGTTCTATTCCCTGAAGATGCGCCGAAGCCTTTGTTGACGCGCATGGGCTCACGCTCTGATAATGCGCCGAAGCTCCAATGCCAACGCGCATGGGCTTACGCCCTGATGATGCGCCGAGACATGCTGACGCGCATGGGCCTATGCCCTGATGATGCGCCGAAGCAGATGCGCATGGGTTCATACCCTGGCAATGTGCCAGTCTGCTTGACATATTTTGTCTTTTTGCCTGACTTCCACTTTTGTCGTGCCAGTGTCGATGACGATCCCTTTGTTGAATGAGGTCCTCCTGGACGCTTCTCTTTGCCAGATGGGAGTTGATTTTGATGAGGCGGTGATCAACCCTGCAAAGGATGCTATCCTTCAGGACCAACCTCGTGAGAGGATGCTACAAATCCAGGTCCAGTTGCCGTTTTTCCTCCAGAGTATGATGGAGAGCGGTAAACTGAAGTCTGCTGATTCTGAAGGTGTGACCTTCTTAAAACCAGCCTTTCTATTTGGCGACCGATTAGTCTCTTCCGAGGCGAAGATATTGAAGATCAGAGAAGACTGGTTCTTTGCTGCTAAGGGCATGATGTTATACATGCGGCAGGTTGACCGCCAGTTGCCATTGACAGCCTTTTATCGTCTAGCTTCGAAGAGAAGGATGGGTTGGGAACTTACTCCTTCTCAAGGGGGTGCCTTGGGGGGCTCCCTTTCGATTGACACCACCTCGAACCAGCGAGACACCTTGACTGCTTCACGAACTGGTTCTTCGTTCAGTTACTGAGCTTTGCGTCCCGGGAGCATCTATAGTGAAGTCCCAAATGACACGTTTCCCTTCGGTGCCCCGACTTTTGCAAATCGGATGCTGACGTCGAAGGTCACGTATCCGACAGCTGGTTTTAGAGTCGAAGGTTGGTGTCACTACATCCCAAAGTGGGACGAGTTGACTTCCTGGGTGCTTTCCAGGTTCAAAGTTGAGCTTAAAGAGATAGGGCTGACTGCCGCCATTCGGGCTACTCAGGCAGGCGTGGACCTCAATAAGCCGATGTTCCTTGCGCTATTGGAGCTTTTCAACGCCCAGACTGGCCGCTTCTTTACTCCAGTGGGGGAGTTGGGATTGGCCCTTCATGAGATGTACGAAGTGTCCAAGCTTCCTTGGGGCTCGGAACCGTACGAGGAATATTTTCCATCGAATGAAGAGATCCAGGTCTTGGAAGATAAGGACCCGGAGATGATGGCCGTTTTCAAGGAGGTGACGAGCCATCATTATCTGATGCACCGGAGGGACAAGGGTAAGACCCAACCTCACGTGACTGCTTGGAGGGACTATGTTTTCAGACAGGATTTGGCGGATCCTTCGAGGATCCGGTTTGCGACTCCGCAGGGCTTGACACCCGCAGAAGTGAGTTCTGAAATAACCCGGCTGGACGAGAGGACCCCACATTCAAATGAGAGAGGAAAGAACACGTACAGCTGTTTCTGGCACTGCGGGCACCGGATGTCATCTAAGGCAGTGTTGACGGCCTACTTGATGATATGGCTCCGGGATTGCATATTTGCAGGGGGATCCGGTGCTGTTGAGAGGGTACATCGGAATCTCATTTTGCCTGCAGTGAAGTTGGCCTTTGGACGACCTCTGGCCCTCCTCCCCGCGATGGTGTGCAACCTGCTGCGCGGTTTGAGGTCTTTCGCTGATAATGTGATCCACGAGAAAGGTAATAATGACAACTTTCCCCGGGCCGAGCTGCCTTTCCATTATCTTATGGGTTGGCTGATCTTACATCATCCGAATGTGATAAGTCCTGGTCCTGAGGAGGACCATGTTGAAGGAGATGCCTTCATTCGCCGCTTCTACAAGAGGAAGTGGTCTTACACTGGCGTCCCCGTTTGTAGGAGGGTTTTGTCCTTCCTTCAGGGGTGGGAAATCGTGAAGGTTGGCCCGATCTTCAAGAATTTCGAGGCCGACCAGGATTTGGTTGATTCTGGCGAGGATGCGGTTACTTTGCCGAAATGGAGTTTTCGTTGGTTGCAGAGTATCCGGCCTTCGCATCTGGTCTACCGTAATCAGAACAGGTGTTATCTGGAACCGTACTTGCCAAGCCGATTTGCTCGTCAATTTGGCTACACTCAGCTAATGCTGCGGAATCCCAGTAGCAGTCTAGGCTTCATCGGGAGTTTGCTGGATGGAGCCCGGGGCTGGCAGTATTATAACGCTGGATGCACTAGCGTTAAGTTTACCACACCAGTTCGCAATCCTCGGCCGCCGATCTTATATCCGGCCGCCAAGCTGTATTGTACTATGAATACTATGTCTCCTGGTTATGACAGGGAGACTAGTTTCATCATTGGAACCCAGTTGGAGGCAACAACGAATATGTTGGTGGCAACTCGGTCATATCGTCCGCCAGAATTAGCGGGGTATCGGGCTGCTGCTGTGGCACCAGTGAGAGACCCGTCTGTCGGGAAAAGACGGGCTGACGCAGAAGCTGGTTCTTCTGTACCAAAAAGGTCGAGAAGGACGTCGATCCCGAAGATTACGGAAACGCCACTTGTAACGCCAACGGGCTTAGCTCCCGCTGAGGTAAGGAGTGCCTCATAATTCCAGTTTTTTTTTATGTCATTGTGGCGACTTATGCTCTTCTTCTTGTAGGGCTTGAAGAAGAAGTCTCGTGCTTCGAAATCGGGCACCAGTAAGCCGAAGGAGGTGGCAGGCTCTTCTGAGGAGCGCATTCCACCAACGATGATGTCTCCTGTGGAGGAGGATCCCGAAGATGTTCCCGCGGAGGTTTTAGTATCTCCTGACTTTGAAGTCGCAACAACTTCTGGGATAGTACCATCTACCGTGGAGGCCTTGGACGCTGAGGGTCCTACAGACTCGAGGCATCCTGATGATGAAGTGGATTGGAGTTCGTCGCCTTCTGGTGACGTCCCCCCAGCGTTGCAAGGGTCCGTTGCGGGGGCAGCAGAAGCGGTGAGGATAGAGGAGAGGGTTGATTCCCCTCCTTGTCATGATGAAGGGAGGTCGGCTGAATCATTGCCGAATCCTTCCTTGGCTTCAACCATGGACATAGAGATGGCTACCGATCAGGCGGTAGCGACAGATTCTGTCCCTGTAGAGGGACTTGAGAAGAATGAGAGTCTTCTGCCGGTCTTGTCTCCTGGGGCTGGCCAGGAGATAAATGTTGACCTCCCCGTTTTGCCGGGGGAGGTGGCTGATGCTGATAGAATGTCGGGGGAAGAGGTAGCCATTGACGTCGGTGATTTCTCCGGGCTTGAGAAGGGTAAGGGTGTGGAACCCTCTGTTGCTCCTTCTACTTGGGGTACTATCACGACGCATGCGCCGGCTCCTTCTGTTCCTTCGGCTCCTCGGGCTAGCAGTCTGGGCCCTGTTGATGAAGAGCCTATTGCTACCGAGATTCAAACCTCTCAGATCGAGGTCGGCGGATCTTCCTCCGGTCCGCAAACTGTAGTAGCTCCCTCAACTCCTGCTATGACGCCGCAGGTGCTGGCGGAAGCCGACGGGTATGTGAAATTCCTCATCGAGGGAGTGTACAAAATGCTGGAGAAAGGTGTATCTGCAGTGGTAGATGCCAAGGGGAGCTTTGCGGCGGAAAAAGCTTTGGCGATGCCGTGTATCGAGCTGATCCGCATTCACCAGGGCCATGACCATATGGCCGAAATTCTGGAGGTTTCGGTGATGGAGCTGGACGAGCGGCTCGCGGAACTGCAGCGCATCCAACGAAATGACCTCTCGGTCTTGATAGATGCAGAGATAGGAAAGTCGATGGCTGAGATCGAGGCTTCCCATCGAGCCGAGGTGAGCAGTTAGGAGCGTGAAGTGGCTGGGACTGAGGCTGCGGCGGAGCAGCTGTCTCAATCTATGAAGAAGACGACGGAGAAGCGGGCTGCGGTGGATGCTAACATCGCAGAAGTTGATGCTCAGATGCGCCGTCTTGAAGACCAGCGGGCCCAACTTCAACTAGAGGCTGAGCGCGTCCTGGCTGAACACGTGGCATTCAAACGGGAGGAAACGACTCTTACTCAGCGGACCCTTGCTTTGGCTCAACAGCGACGACAGCTTGATGAGAAGTATGAGAGTAAAACTTCCGCTGAGGCTGTCGGGTTAATGCGTCAAGAAGCCGAGCTGCGAGTCCAGGCGACTGTGGAAACTCGCACTGCCGACCTGAGACGTCGAGTCAGAGAACTCTCATCCCACCCTGGGGAGGATCGGGGATTGTAGCTTTTCTTTTTTTTTATGTGTTTTTTGCAACTCTTGCTGGGGAAATAGCGTATTTCTGTACTCCTTTTGAAAAATAAAGAAATACACTATCTCTTTGATGTGTTCATTTTTGATTTCATGAACTTGATGATTTATGTGGACCTATTATCTTTTGCGCACCTTAGTTTTTAGGTACAGATAATAAGTATAAAGGAATCAACATGTTTGCTCAGAGGTAATGTGGACATGGCAATCATTAGGTTCAAATGATAGAATCTTCCTACTCAGAGGTGTTTATGGACGTGGTAGGAATGATCCTGGGGGATACGCTGAACAACTCAGAGGTAATGTGGACGTGGAAGTTCTGCGATCAATGTACGACAACGTAGGAGTTGTTTGTACGGGATGTTTACTCAGAGGTAATGTGGACGTGGTAAACATGAAGGATAGCGTAAGCTCACGAAGTGTAAGGTTCCGCTTTGTAGGATGTAGAGAGACAACTCAGAGGTAATGTGGACGTGGTTATCTTTCTACGGAAGGATGCCACGGAACAGCTGGGTTCCGGAAGCGATTGATTTTGTGAAAAGAGGTTGTTTGGGGAAATACATGTCTTGGAGGATGTCAAGAGTAGTACTTCTTTAGGAACTTGCCGTTGATGGGCATCATGAACAAGTCCCCATTGGGTTTGGCGAGCCGGTAAGCACCGTTTGAGTATACCGTCTCAATGATGAAGGGTCCTTCCCATTTGGGCTCGAACTTCCCTGGTGTCTTGTGAGTTAACACCATTGGCCTTCTGACTGCTAAAACCAGGTCGCCAACTTGGAAAGTTCTTTGCTTGACCTTCTTGTTGAAAGCCTGTGATATACGGGCTTGGTAAAGTTCGATGCGTTGTTGAGCTAGGAGACGCTTTTCGTCAAGTGCCTCCAATTCCCGCAGACGACGACGTTGATTGTCTTCTTCTGTGAGATCGTTTGTGATTGCCACGCGGAGCGAAGGTATCTGTATCTCGAGAGGCAGTACTGCTTCGCTCCCGTAGACCAGGGAGAATGGAGTGTTGCCTGTTGGGGTCCGTACCGTTGTGCGGTAGGCCCAAAGGCATTCGCCAAGCTTTTCGTCCCAGTCGCGTTTGTTGGATGACACGACTTTTTTGAGTAGCCTGACGATAGTTTTGTTGAATGCCTCGGCCAATCCGTTTGCTGCCGGATTGTAGGCGGTTGAGGCCACGTTTTGAATGCGATTCTTGTCACAGAACCTGCTGAAAATATGGCTGATAAACTGAGGACCATTGTCATGGATGATTCGCCGGGGTACCCCGAAACGGTAAATGACATGGTGTTTGATAAAGCTGACCACCCTGGAGCTTTTTACTTCTGCTAGTGGGACTGCTTCCGCCCATTTGGAGAAGTAATCGGTGATGGCCAGGATGAAGCGGTGTCCTCTCGATGAAGGAGGGGTGATTGGCCCTACAATGTCCATGCCCCAGGCTTCGAATGGCCAGGAGGCGACTGTAGGATGTAGAGGTTCAGATGGTGTATGTATGAAGTCTGCATGAAGTTGGCATGCATGGCACTTCTTAGCATATTCCACTGCGTCGGCAACCATGGTTGGCCAGTAGTAGCCCATACGTCGCAGTCGATCTTGCAACTTAGGCCCTGGTTGGTGAGCTCCGCAAGTTCCGTCATGAGCTTCTCGAAGAGCTTCGGCCGCTTCTTCGTTAGACAGGCATCGAAGGAGAAGCCCGTCGAAGGAGCGTCGGTACAGCGTTTTAGTGGCTGTATCGTAGTAGAATCGAAGAGAGCGTCTCCTGACTGAGACGGCTTCCTTCGGGTCCTCTGGAAGGATTCCGTAGACAGCGAAGTCGATGAACGGGAACCTCCAGTCTCGGACATTAACCCCAGTATTTGTCGGCATGGCGTGAGCCATTTGCAAACATAGGTTGTTTCTGGGACAAATCAAGTCTCGGCCAGTTACCGTGACATAGTGTTGAGTCCCAAGGGGCGCGGCCAATGAGGCTGCGAGGCCAGCTAGAGCGTCAGCCTCCAAGTTTTGTAGGCGGGGTACATGTTCGATGAAGAACCCAGTGAAGGTTGAAATGATGTTCAATGCAACTTCATGGTAAGGGATCAAATCTTCATGGCGAACCTCGTATTGCCCCCGAATCTGGTTTACGACGAGTTTCGAGTCGCCGTAGGCTTCCAGATGATCCACCCCCAGCTGTTGTGCTAGCTGGAGTCCCATGACGAGTGCATTGTACTCAGCAACATTGTTGGAGCACGGCTTCGAAAGGGAGTATGCGCGCTGGATGACCAGCTGATCGGGGGAGACTAAGACTACCCCCACTCCTGCGATGATTTGGCCATTGGGGCCCGTTCTTGAAGCGCCATCGAAGAACATCCGCCAAACGGGGCTTCCTTCAGTGACGTTTGATTCTTGGACTTCATCCGGGATGTCTTCATAGAGTTTTAAAGATTCTGGGATGGGGTGTACAGCTAAAAAGTCAGCCAGAGCCTGACCCTTGACTGCCTTTTGCGGAACAAACACCATGTTGTATGGTGTTAGTAGGATCGCCCATGTAGCCAGCCGGGAGTTTAATGACCCTGGCTTCGTCATAAGAACTCTGAGCGGATTGACTCGGGAGATGACGTGAATTGTCTGGCCCGAGACGTAATGACGAGTCTTCTGAATGGCAAACACCAAAGCCAAGCACTCCTTTTCAACGGGGTTGTACCGGTGTTCGGCCCCGATGAGTGTTCGACTGAGGTAGTAGATTGCTTGCTCGTAGCCTGCATCGCTATTTTGAGCCAGCAAAGCGCCGAGGGAATGATCCATGGCACGGACGTAGAGGAGGAATGGTTTGCCGGCGACAGGTGCCACTAGGACTGGCGGGCTTGTTAAGTAAGCCTTGATGTCGTCGAAAGCCTTTTGGCACTCCTCTGTCCAGACATAAGAGACTCCCTTCTTCATGAGCTGAGTAAAGGGTTGACATTTACCGGAGAGGTTTGCTATGAACCTCCGGATGTATGCCAAACGTCCCTGTAAGCCCTGAAGTTCTCGAAGGTTCTTCGGAGGGTCCATGTTAAGGATGGCTTTAGTCTTCTCGGGATCGACATGAATGCCTTTTGCCGTGATGACAAAGCCCAAGAATTTGCCGCTAGAAACCCCCATGAAGGATTTAGCGGGGTTCATTTTGAGTTGATGTGCCCGCATGAGATCGAAGACCGTCTTTAGGTCCTGTAGGTGATCTCTTTTGAGGCGGCTCTTGACTGCGATGTCGTCAACATAGCACTCAACTGTCTTGCGAAGATGTTGACGGAAGATGGTGCTCATAGCTCACTGATACGTTGCACCGGCGTTCTTCAAGCCGAAGGGCATTACTGTGTAGCAGAAAACACCCTTTGGAGTCCTGAATGATGTGTGTTTTGCGTCATCGGGGAACATCTTGATTTGATTGTAGCCTGAATACCCGTCCATGAAGGACATGCGTTCAAAGCCACATGTGTTGTCGATCATTACATCGGTGATTGGGAGCAGGAATTCATCCTTCGGGCAAGCAGAGTTGAGATCCCTGAAGTCGATACAGACTCGTATCTTCCCGTTCTTCTTGGTGACAGGGACGACGTTGGCTACCCAGTCCGGGTGTTGTTCCTCACGGATGAAGCCACTGGTCAAGAGTTTGTCCACCTCCTGATCGATGGCGTTCATGATGTCCGGGCGGAAGCGTCGCTGTTGTTGTTTGATAGGTTTGGCATCTGGTAAGATGTTCAACCTATGCATCGCGATCTGTGGATCGAGACCCGGCATGTCTTCGTAGCTCCAGGCGAAGACGTCGATATACTCCTTAGCGAGTTGGACTAAAGATTCTCGGTCTTCTCCTTCCAAGCTTTTGCTGATAAAGATGGGTTTAGAAGAAGACCCATCCCCGAGGTCGATTTGCTCGACTTCGTCTTCGGTGGGAGGTTCTCGTAACTCAAAACGAGACTCCCATTGTTCTCCTAGGCGTTGAGCCCAGGGTTCCTCTTCGAAGGGTTCCGGCGGTTGGTCTTCGCCTTCATCTTTCTGAGGTTGCGCCGATGTCATGTTAGCTGACAGCACTTTCCTGAAGACTGATCCGATACTGGTATCGGAGTCCCACGTCGATGCTTCTGATGAGTGGGAATGTTCTATGTCTTCTGCGTCTGAACTCTCTGGAGTTGATGGCGGCGTGACATAGCCTAACCCCCGTCGAGTCCGATTATAGTAATCCTGTGGCTTTCCATTGGGCATCGAAAGCCGGACAGGAAGATGCCGACCATTGCCGTAGTTTAGGCCTTTATTGCTTTTCAGGTCGTAGCCCATCTTTTGGATGATGTGCTTAGCTGCATCCGTGTATCGATAGACTTGTACTCTGCCGGTATCAGGTTCGGGCTCAATCGACGGGAGGTTCCGACGACGCTCGATTTTGCCCGAAGGGGGTCTAATAACTAAGGATGCGGCTAAGCAGGCACCACGATCAGTAGTGAGTCCCTGGACGGGTGAGTAGTGGGGGAACCACAGCATTGAGTCCCTGGACGGGTGAGTGCTGCGCCCCCTGATCTAATACCAAGCAGGCATCACGATCAGTAGTGGGGGAACCACAGCATTTGAAGTGACTTGAACGGACCTCAAACGCACAACCAGAGGAGGCGCGGGAGTTCAAGACCACTGAGTTTGCCTCTCTCGGCTTGGTTGTGCACGCAGTGAATGCGCCCAAGTGAGATGAGGACTTTGAAGGTCGACTCGTTGTCGGTGCGGAAGCACTTGAGTCAACCTTGTACAGCTTGCCATCGGCAGCGCGCGTGATTGTAAGCGCGTGCCTCTGGCCGGCTGCTGGCATAGCACGTTTGTGGCGCGTGGCCCGTGCCGCCTTGGATTTCTTCGTACCAGCCCGCTGGGGCGCATAGTACTCAGCATCCAAATTCTCCTCGTCGTTACAGCGAGTGAGTCTGTCGAAGACAGAGGCTCGTTGTGGCGCATCAGAAGTAATGCGCGGGGCATTGGCTGCGCCCCTGCTCCGTCGACGTATCTTCCTCGCCTGAGAGGAAGATGGCTGGGGAACGTGGTCAGCCGCACGCTTCCCCGAGAGATGCGCTGCATCAGCGGGCGCACCTTGACTGCTGAGGACGTCAGCAGGAAGGGAAGGCTGGACGGGCGCATCCCCTTCAACGGTGGTGCCCGAGGCGTCGACTTTGCGCACCCAGACTGCGCGGGTCTTCTTCGGCTTCGACAGCCGCTTCGAAGGACTCGCACTTCCTTCAGAAATGAACTCCTCGTACGCCTGTTGATTGAGGCGCACTACCAGCGTCTTGTGGGAGGAGCCCACCTTCACGTCGTCGGCCTGTGACACGATTTTCTCGGTAGAGGAGAAAGAGGTCCCCAGCAGAGTCGCCAGCTTGTTTGCCATTAAAATTGTTTTGATTGAAATCTTAATACAAACAGAACAGTGATACAATATAGGACTTAGATGTAGTCCTAGGAGTACACTTTTGTTTAAGCTGGGTCCTTAGTGCCAATGGAGCGAGTGGTAATGCGTTGACTCCGTTGACCGGCTGACGGCGGTTATCGGTTCTCTGAAGGTGTTGATTACTCTGGGTGCTGGAGCTTGCTGAGAGGAGGAAGACGTTGAGTGTCTAGAACTGCCTCTCCGGTGATTCTCTATTGTGGATTCTCTGTGAGTCTTATGTTCTGAGTCTCTGTCTGTGTGTGAAGGGGATGATCCTTCTATTTATAGTTTTGCAGGCTGGCTGCTCATGCGCGCATGTAGGATGCGCCGGTGTGGGAACGCCACGTGGAGGTTGCTGATGGAGGCGCATGGATGCTGCGCCCTGATCGAGGGGGAGAACTCTTCATACTGTTGTTGTGAGCCGGCACGTAGCAGGGGGAAGATCTTTCCGTTGCTGAAATCTTGGACGAGTTGAGTCAAAAGACACGTGTCGTCGACTCATGGTTCGAAGATCTCGGATTTGGTGGAGAGGAGTGATCTGGTGGGCTGTGCCTTGGATTGGGCGCAGGAGGAGGCTGCGGCTCATAACCTTTAGGAGTTACAAACCATTTGGGGCGCATGGCTTTTGAGGCGCATGCAGGCGACTTTCCTTCTGTCTTTCGGGATCAGAGATCAGTCTGGGGCGCATGGCTTTTGAGGCGCATGCAAAACTTCAACTGGAGACTCTTCTCTGTATATCAGTGAAGGGTCTGAGGCGCATGGCTTTTGAGGCGCATGCTGGTTTGGACGCATGGCCGTAGAGGCGCATGCGGGTGTGGACGCATGGTCGTAGAGGCGCATGCGGGTGGCCACGTGGCAGTAGCCGTCGGAATAGAGTCATGATGATGCTGACGTTGCCGACGCTTCATTTTCTGAATAAAGCTGTCAACTGTTCAGACTTTGGGAGGCGTGCTGCCAACTCTGTCAGTTCAGTATTTAATGTTGGTGACGTTCGATGGACAGCTGAGTGGGCGCGTCGGTTGGCGTTCCACTCGGTATGGAGATGTGTGGGGGCGCATCCTCTATAATGCGCCGAGTACTGTAGGGCGCGTCTGTATGATGCGCCTGACGCCGAAGGGCGCGTCCGTGTGATGCGCTGTCTGGCTGGCGCATCGGACATGTCTTTTAATGATGCGGCTGTCTCGCTCTTCGAGTGCTATAAATAGCTGTTTGGCTGAATTCGAGGCGTCCGGTTCATCCATTTAATGTAAATTCATTGCACGGAATTCGGAGGGCCATCCACTTGGCGCGTGGTTTGATCTGCCCGACCTATAAATAGTGGTATGGAGAGAAGATTTGCTTCTCATTCCCTCACGTACTTCCCATATGAACTTGAACATACGGGTGCATTCTGCTGACGAAGTGCTCCCGAGGGTGAAGATGAGACGCTGTGTTGTCTTTGATGCACTTGAAGGTGACTGTTACATCCAAAAGACGGAGTCGAGGGCTTCTGAGGCAGGCGGAAGGTGCCTGTTGCATCCAAAGATAAGGATGCTCGAGCCTCGTCTCCGTTATTCCGGAAGAGCCGTAGATCGGAATGGCGGTGTAAGGCTCTCTCTTCCTGTAAAGTGGGGTTTCCCCACTTTGATCGTGTCGAAAGCTGCTCCTTTAGCCGTGGTTTCGATCACGGTCTTCCTTCGGCTTTGGAGGCTCTTTCGAAGCCTCCCCTGGCCACAGCATTTGCGGTGCTCTTCTCTTTCTTGGTTCCAGCCAGAGGGTTAAATGCTTTGTGTCGAAGCATTTATCGGGCGAGCCTGGTTGGAAGAGCGGCACATAACTGGGCTCTGCTCGGCCAGGTGAGCCTGGCTGGAAGAATTTGGCTGAAGGGATGCACATAACTGAGGTGCTGAAGAGATGATGGGATGCGCCTGGATGGAGGCGCATGATATCTGCTGCGCCTCACTGGTGGCGCATAGTGATGCTGCGCCTATCTGGAGACGCATGGTGGCCGCTGCGCTTATCTGAAGGCGCATGATGGCCGCTGGCTGTAGACTTAGGCTCTTTCCTTTGTAGAAATTCTCCTTTGTACAACCTTTTCTAGACATGTAATAGACTTTTATATATAAATAAAAAGTCCTTCTTCAAATGTCTATAGTTATTGACTTTGCTGTGAAGTTCTTCATCTGAGTTCTGGCGCATGTAGTGTCTGGCGCATGGGCTTTCTAGTTGTGAAATTCCATGCTTCTACATAGGAAGGACAGGAAGATAAGGAAGAATAATCGAGAGCAATTATGGAGTTTCAAGAGCGGTAGAGGGTATCCAATGATGCAGATAGAGAGAGTATTTATGAACCTATAGTCTTATTCGCTAGATTGGGTTACTCTAGTCCAATCACTTGCGAAATCGAAGAACCCTTCGTTTCCTAGAGGGGCTTGCAATCCGTGCAATACAGAAGTTCCGTTCTCGAAATTCTCAGCAGGTTCCATAATAGAACGAAATTTGAGAAATCGAGATTGTGATCTTTTTCGTGGTTATTTAATCACACAAACAAGGGATATAAATGCAATACAAGATTGTATCGCGACTTCCAGGTAGATGGAATAAGGGTTACGGACGGCTTCACATTCTAAGAGGTGGTGACTACGTAGTAGGTATAGGGGCCTATTTCCAACAGTTCGGTTTTATAGTCCAAAATACGGTAGTATGCATGGATGGGTTCTACTGGGTCTTAATGGGCTCCCTATTGGACGTCAGTCATTGGTTGGATGAACATTGGATTTCAATCTATATGGACTGGACAAGATTCCGATGATAAAACTATGTCTACTAAGTTAGGGTAACCTAGAATAGGATTCCTTCCAAGTGGTTGAGCTAGTTACTTGGTCAGGTTGGTTAGCTAAGTTCCTAAAGCCCAAAAATGCGCCTTCAGTGACTTTTGCGTTTAATGTAGCACGAGAAGACACGATTGAGTGGCACACTAGTGACATGTGCATAGTGGGCTTCGAGCAGATCACAACCATATATTGGGTCGAAAGGTTTGAGTCGAGATTGAGTCTCTAATTGTAGTCGGAAAGTTTACCGGTATTATGGTAAGGGTTATAACTCGTCCTTTTGTCCTGAAAGTCGTACATCAAAAATAGAGTACAAGGGGACGGGTTTGAGTGGGACATGATATACTTAGATGAAGGTGGACCTGTCTAGATTTTGCATATGAAATTTGTTGGAAGGTAATGACTAGTATTACGCTCCGAATATTAATGACACGGCCGGGGACACAAAATGATCTAAAAGGAAAGTGGGAGTCCATGGGCACTAATTATTATCTAAATGGAATTTATTCTAATCAGTAGGTAATTCTTGCATACCCTAACAATTCTAGAAGGCTTACAGTCTACCCACCTTAGAAGCTAGGTCATGGTCTTAGGAATAATGAGGTCAGAAGAATTTCCAAAATCAGGATCTTGTACCCCGACTCTAGTTAATAAAGAATAAGGCACGACGTATAAAATTACGGTAGATATAAGCCAAGTCAAAGAGCGTTCCTCAATAAATGGGAAACGAGTGCGTGTGTAATGACACGTGGTCGATAAGATAGAGGGCATCCACATCCATGGTATACAAGAGTTATCGACGGGGTAACCAACTCTAAGGCAAAAGGTTTCTAACGGTTGGGTCATGAACTTCTATTGGTGTCGAACCTGCCAGACTATTTTCACAAGGGTTCTAGTAGTATGGGTTGCAGTGATCATGAATTGTTGTTGACAACTGTTATATCACAATTTGACAGGATATTTAAGCTATTGTATTAGCTAAACAAGTGACTGTGGTGTTCCAACACTAGTTAGGTCTTAATATTAAACATTTACATAACTAGAGTAATATTCGTTGGAAACCAATCTCGGGAGGAGTGTCACGGTAAATGATTACCCTATTGTCCACTCATCTCATGTCTAACTGTGGGCTTCGGTCGAGGAAGGGTTGGTTCAAGGCTTAAGGGTTGCTAGTTAAGGCAGCTTCCAACAAATAATTAGAGACTCGCAACATTTGGTTGCTTGGGAATAGATACTCTCCTAGGTTGGCATTCTGACTAAGGATAAAACCTTAATCATTCACAAATTCAGATGGCTCGAAAGTCTCAATAGTAGTTTGAGGGTCGATGGGAGAACGAGTAACTCAATCACATGGCTGGCCGATGATAACTACACTTGTGTATACAACTACCATAGCCATGGGAATACTCGGTATCTTTCTACCACTTACGAGCTTCCGTCTTTCCAAATCAGCGAAGGACAAAAACAATAAAGAGTTCAAGAAAGATGTCACTGAATACAATCACGTGATTCAAAGACGAACGTATAATTCAAGAGGAATTGTCAAGCAGTCGCGGATGAGATCCTAGATACCTATATATCTCCATCCACGTAGTGTAATTAAACGAAAAGCGAACCAAATGCATCATGGTTGATCAGACCATAATACACTGATTCTGATTAGGCAATAAGTTAGCATGCGTCCCCACTAAACATATGCCATGAATCAAGCTCGAGAACAGAGTGAGCTTGCAAAACTAAGCTGTAACAGCAGCGTTTGTTAAGATAGTCGAATACAATTATGCGAGATTTTTAAAAGAAGACATAAGTAGTTCGAGTTTTGTGAGAATCAAACCTTACCCGGTATTCTTGCTTCTATAGACATCCCACTGCCATCTTACCCTTAAGGCCTTGGTCGACTAATGGTTTAGGGACTTCTGCATTCTATATTCTAGGTAACCTATTAGTGTTAGTCAATTTCCTCATCAGTAGATCACGAGGATCGTACAGAGTGCTAGGTCGGGAGACATGCTACCAAACTTACAGAACTTCCACTACTATTGGCTTCGGATCTTATAGAACATACAGGGCACCGTCCTATCCTCTATAGTATCCTAAACCTGTAATCACGTCTGAAGTCATTTCACCGAGAGTTATGCCTCGTCTGTATACTCGGGTGATGGTAAATTCTTGGTTCTGTGATTCAGATGTGATATGCTATCAGATACTCTACCTTATCTCGACACCCGGGTAACTACGATCAAAGAGGACCACCAGCCCTAGTCTTAGGAATATTTTATAACCTATAATTTCCTTAAAAATTTCAACTCTAGGGTCGTGTCTCGCTAGTGCGCTGCTGGCTGCAGTGAGTCCATAGTCTCCATAATTCAAATAAATGGCGACAGTGCGCTGCTGTCCTGCCATTATGAGTCAACTAATATTCTTTTAACTATATCCGTAAAACTTCATGGGCTTCTATAAATTCAAACAAGTTGACTACGAAATAAAGCGTAAACATTTGTCCTATCGGTCACAACTCTTAAAATAAGGATTGAACAGGGAGAAATAACTGAAGACAAAGAGATACAACCATTCTAGTACCTATTCTATGTGTATTCAAGCCTTTGAGAAAAACTTGAATCGAAACTAACTTGAGGTTCATCCATGGATAACATAAAAATAATAATTCTTAGGGCAAAATAGGAACTAATTAGGCAATTTGACTAAGATGTGAGGATGATATCCAAAGGGCAAGGAGAAAGAATTGCACCATTTATCAAGGTTAGATCTTCATCTCTATGAAGCCCTGTCTCACCAAGCAATAGTCTATCCACATTGGATCATATCATCCTATCTAGAGGAAATAGTGTACTTATGGAGATATGACAAACTATCAAAATCCATAACCCTCATCTACATTGCATGGCCTAGACTACCCATCGGTCAATTTGTGTAGGGGACTCCTAGTCCTAGTCATTCTCTTAAATTAAATTAATCCTTGTTCGTGAATGAGCATGTTCCCGTCGCAGGCTCGCAATAGTACAACTAACTTAAGTACTATCACGAGTTCGCATGATTTGCGAAGACTGACCTGCATGGGCCACCACAAAAACTTGTCACGACCCGCACCCTTTTTTTTTAAACGGATACGAGACGTGTCCAAGCCAGCCTACGCCGCAGTGTCGGCGGTAGTACGCTGTCACGGCCATGAAGATCATAATCACAAAGATGCTCATTCACATAATTAATTTAATTTACAATGATCACAAGTTTTACATTTGCAGGAAAATATAAACTTGTACAAATATTGAATGACTATAACTTGACTATCTAACTAATCTTCTAGGCTCGTCTGCAAGTACACCCGAACTCCCCAAGCTAAGTGAATCCACGGCTAACCTAAAAATGTTGGTTTCCAGTCAGGAATGGAACGAGCAAAATCCACTGAATGCAATTTCAATAAAGAAAATGACTATAAAGCAAAGGTTAGACATCAATCATGAGTTTTAAAAATAATCAGTAAAGCCGTAAGAATAGACAGAAAATCAATAGTAAATAAATAGACACATATACTTTCCCCACTGTTAGAAGTACCTTTGATATGTGATCGGTCTCGGGACAATTATGCGACACGGTCTAAAGTTACACGGTCTATAGTTACACGGTCTACAGTTACACGGTCTACAGTTACACGGTCTACAGAAAATATTGCAATAAAGAAATACTGTCTACAGAATAATAATCACGAATTACACAGTTTAAATGCAATAATAATCACGGTCTACACTGTCTACTTTACAATAAATAAATCACTGTCTACACGGTCTACTTGAAATAAAAGCAACACGGTCTACACGGTCTACAAGAAATAAATACAACACGGTCTACACGGTCTACACGGTCTAAGGTCAGATCACACATCCTTGGTACTTCTCATTCCCGACTCAACAATTTATAATTGAAAATAATCACATAACTAATGACTAATCAATGGAATATAGTAAAGATCAATATCGAAATGCAGACAATAAACTGTACTCGCCTGTGGTCCTTTGCTGGTGAAACCGACAGTCTGAACTACTCAATGTGCCACAATAGTCAAAACCCGTACAACAGTCCCCGAAAGCTGAAATAAACATCACCAATATTCTCAGAATAGTCAAATTAGCTAGGGTTGACTGTCCTTAAGTCCAATTCTAGACACAGGGGCAAAACGGTAATTTCGGGTAAAATAATGTCCGCCGTTGGACCCGTTTTGCACCAAAAAGCGTGCCAGAGTCAACGGTCTCTAAAGTCGTCAAACTACATGTCTACGGATCCAGTTTTTCGATACGAACCCAACCATATGTCCAGAGTTGGATTCCGGCGGGCCGTGCACAAAATCGCCCGTTGAGTCGGACCGTGAGGCCCGCAAAACGGTGATTTTATCAACAGTCTCAGAATCGGACCAAACTTGTCATGCAGGACCAGAAAAACGATACGGTCCTGTTGGCGCAAGTTTCATCTCGATCTGACGAGCGTACACAAACTAATTGAGAAATTTGCAAAGTGCACGATACGGGGAATTTCGACGGATACGCATCAAATTCGTCGCGCACACGCGACCAATTTGAATTTCGTCAAAGCCCACACGACCACGAAGCCGTTACGCAGCTTTCGATGCTTACGGTGCGCGACCACGTCGCCCGGTTTGGCGGGACGCACGTCGTGTGGATGAATTTTCTAAGTTTTGAAAACAGGTTTTTCATGATTTTCAAATCGATTTATCTTAACTTCTACTGATTAATAAAATACTCTAAAAATAGGGTTTGGAAGCTGGTTAGGTTGTCTAAAACTCCTTCAAATAGATTTCTAAAATTCTTGACAGATCGATCAGGAATCGCCTTCAAACAAGAGCGTCTGAAATCTCAATTCTGTCAATGCGACAGGGGTTTTACGTCGACTTCGCGTCGATTTTCTGGGGTTTCTACGGTCCTAGAATAAAACTCAACTGAAGGGGTTTGAAGAGGGTCTAATAGGCTCTCGGTAACAATTTTCGGTTCGTAAAATAGTGGAGAATCGAGAGAGTATTCATACCTCGAAGTCGGCTCCTAGGCTATGGTTGCTGTTGTTGCTCTGTGAACCTGTTGTTGCGCGGCTTGGCGTCTTCGGCCAGCCCACGGTGGCGCGCCCTCGGCGGCGTGCGCGCGCGCGGGTGGCGCGCCCAAGTGGCAGGGACGGCGGATTGTTTAGAGCGTTCGAGCTAGGGTTTTAGTGTTTGCTTCTTTCTCTCCGATACTTATACGCGCGCGAAGGGCTCAGTTCTGCTGAGAAATCGGGTTTGAGGTGTTCGTTAGGTCTTGCTGTTGGGGTGGGCACGTGGGCCTGGGTTGTTGTGGGAATCCTTCAGCTAAGAGCTGGGCTGAGATGGAGTATTTGGGGGGCCGTCACTGCCTCTTATTCCCCTTCCTTTACTATGGACATTGCTTGAGGATCCAAGTAATAATTGCTATTTAAGGTTTGTATGGTAAAACGTTAAGAGAACACTAAAAAAACAAAGTACAGATCCTAAAGGAAAGTTTAACTTGGTGCATCAAAACTTTGATTGGTCATGGGTGTTCTCGGGATTGGGGTGCTGGGAATGGGTCGGTTGCTCTGCTCTTATTTTATTTCCCATTCTATTATACCAATATATATATATATATATATATATATATATATATATATATATATATATATATATATGGTATATTTATATATCTCTAAAAATCACAAAACCTAAAATAATTTAAATCAATATTATAATTACCAATATTCCTATTATCTATATATGGAGAAGCAAGTTTATATATATATATATATATATATATATATATATATATATATATATATATATATATATATATATATATATATATATATATATATATATATTTCATTTGATAATGAATTATCGAAAATAGATGAATATTAACGATATAACTTAATAACAATATATTAATAACAGTACAAAATAATAAAATGATGCTAATAATAATAATAATAATAAATAACAATAATACAATAACCAACTTTGTAGAGTTTTGAGTGACACAATGCACTCCTACGTAATTGGCCCACCAATAATCGTGCCACCATTAAAATACCATTTAAATAAAATAAATACTAATAAAATATTCCAAATTAATCGGGAAGGGGAGCTACATTGTCCGTCGGCCTATTTCTGGAAAAATTCCGCGGCAGAAGAGCGACGGACGTTCCGTCGCTCATATTCTGTAATATGGAAGATTACCAGAAGGGTGGTGACATATTGTCCGTCGCTATTCCGTCGACGATGGCGACGCTTTGAGCGATGGATGTTGCGTATCAGAAACCCTCGGATACACGGTTAGCGACGATTTAGCGACAACTTTTCCGTCGCTAATTTTATGAATATATTTAAAATTTAAACTGTCGCAGTTGACGGGAAGCCGTCGGTACGTCGTCGCTAAAAGTTTTTATTTCGCCAACGGAAATCTGTCGCTAATTAGTCGCAGAGCGACGAGCT
Source organism: Iris pallida (assembly GCA_029216955.1). Lineage (NCBI taxonomy): Eukaryota > Viridiplantae > Streptophyta > Magnoliopsida > Asparagales > Iridaceae > Iris > Iris pallida. The sequence goes on along the minus strand of JANAVB010013999.1, from coordinate 12,777,396 downwards.
AGTTTTAGCGACGAAGTTATTCCCGACGGATTTTTTCATCCCGTATCCGTCGAAAATCCATCGGTAATGGCAATTATCGACGAAATTCCGACGGATAGTGCCGTCGCTAAAATCTTGTATTTTGGTAGTATATGTTGTGGATATTACATAAATAGGCGTTGGGTTGGGGAGGACATTTTCTTAGCGTATGGGCTACCATGCACATTAATTTTATGACCGTACGCTCCATCGGAGATGTGGGTTGACGACCCTATATTTTACTGATGACCACTGATGTTCAAGGAAATGTGAGGCTTTGAGGTCCCTGGTGCCCAAAAGGGGACTATGTCGATCCCATTTTTAGTCAGAGAGCTCATGCATTGGAGCTTTGTTCTTAAATTTCATTCATATAGACTGGTTAGGCGACCTTATCCGTTTATGTATTGGTACTTTTGGTTTGTGTACTTATACCTGATCGTGGCTTGAAACTGTATGTTGTCGCGAACTAGTGTGCCACACCTTCTCCTTGCTATTTTCTTGTTATATGTGCAGGTGTCTTATTTCATTTATTCTATAAATCACTATTTTCTTATATAGATCATGATCCTGTTGTGTTGTCTTGTGCCATGATTACCTGATATGCCTTGACCTCTACTTGACTTGGACATGACTAGACGTGATAGACTTTACTTCTTAGTACTTTAGGAGATGATGTTTTATTAGCCGTGGCTATACACTCTATTGTTTGTGCCTCACTAGGCTGCAGCAGAGAACCTGTTATAGGACTGTTAGTGCCTCATAGGACTGCGACTATTATCACATGTACCTATAGCCATGATTAAAATTATATTCTCATGACATGTCTCCATCTATAGAGTTATTTTATGTGTTATCCTTTCTTGTACTTGTTATTTCTATCTTTTTCTTGCATGTTATTTATTGTACATTAGAAATGTATATTACATGTCACAACCCGCACCCGCTTTCAGGGATGCGAGCGCGTGTCTAAGTCCAACCTATGCCACAATATCAGCGGTAGTACGTTGTCTAGCCCGCAATAAATAAATGCTCAAGAAATACTATCTTTATTTGCTCATTCACAAAACTAAATCCATTTACAACATTGTTACATTTGAAGAAAAATAAAATATCTCACAAAATCTAATACAACAATTTAAACTATCTAACTAGTCTTCTAGGTTTGACCTCAGTATATACCCATGTCTCATTCATGGTCCAAAGCATAGAATAGCAGTGACCAATCTGAAAAAATTGGTTTTTAGTCAGGAATGGAACGAGTACATTTCTAACATCAGTTCCAATAATTTAAAAAGGCTATAAAATAGTAAATAATAATGAAATACATGGTGGATGGATAAACAGAGAATTATGGTATGAATATTTGAGTAAAAGCAGGAGAGCATGGTAACAACTGAAGCAGAAACAATAATATATAGCAAGACTACATCTAACTAGTGAGTTGAAATACCACTTTCGACATGTAAACGGCTAAGGATTAGATCCGACCACCCGCACGTGTCGTGTACGGTTGCTATTATTCACGTTAGACCAATGGGATATTTTGGGATATATTTACATGTCTACTAATGTATTTCTCCGTCCGACCAGTACTAATGGATCCAAACAGGTAATGAACACGAGAATTAGTCACGAACATAGTAATCACGAAATATAACATGAAAGGAATACATAAAAACGACATCGTGCAACCATCGTGTCAAGAATCAAGCAGAAAATCAATGTAAGACAATATTAAATACATGAATCACAGAAGTTATCAAATATGAAAACTATTAGAAAATGTATTCGCCTAGGGTCCTTTGCTGGTGAAACAAATGATCCTTAACTAGGATCGATATGAAGGAGTCCGAGTTCGCAAGGAAATAATAATATGATTAGCTACGATCAAGGATAATCTAAAGGAGATTTCTGACTTAGAGGAAAGGTAATTGTTTAATTAGAAAAAGATATATTTTTTTCTTAGAATTTATTAGAAATTATAGAAAATCCTAAAAGATTGTTTAGGCTCAAAACTATATAATTATAACAATTTACTATTTAGAAAATATATTTTGGAAATATATTGGATACAAACTCTTTTAATAAAAGCCTTTTTAATATATTACTCATATAAAATTCCTTAATAAATTTGGAAAGTATCAACCAAATCAAAGCCCAAAGGATATATATATATATATATATATATATATATATATATATATATATATATATATATATATATATATAACTATATAACCATGCATATATGATTCCTATTTATAAACTCTTTTTAGACAATATATAGAGTTTATTAAGCCCTATATATATATATATATATATATATATATATGTATATATATATATATATATTTGTTTTTTTTATATATATATAAAACCATGCATATATGATTCCTATTTATAAACTCTTTTTAGACAATATACAGAGTTTATTAAGCCCAATATATAAATAAGTCGATGAAATATATTTCTATGTATACGACCTAGCATTAGATCCCAAATAAAGATTATATGTGAATACTTAGCCCGTTATAGGCCCAAAATAATTAAAACATATTTTGAGTTCTATTGGGCTTAAAGCCCATCCATAATCTAAACTTTATTATGTAGATATAAAATATTATAAATATAAATAAGTGTATAGATATCATACCTTAATACATAATTAGAAAGCCCAAAGAATATGTAGCCAAAATAATCAAAAGCCCAAATTCCTTTAAAATATATATGGCAAATAGTTAATACGAAGGCTCCATAAATACACTTAGAAGTCTATTAGAGAATACTTATTGCCATATTTTAAATAAAGATTTATAAATTCAAATCTAAACCCAGATATTGTTGTATAGACAAGTCTATATGTCCAAAACTCTTATATATAAAAATATATACTCGTTATAGGAAAAGCTTATGCCTACTATATATATATACCTATTATTTATTTATACTATAAAAATATATACATATATAATTACATGTACTATTATATATACATATGTCTATATTCAATAAAAATTAACTAAATAGCCCCCAAGCCTGGTACAAAATATTTAAACAATTAAACTAAAAAGTTGTTGCCCAAAACAGATTTAAAACTTACAAATGAGATTGGGCTCTGAGCTCGGCCCAGAACAAAATACCAGATAACGAAACACAAAGGCTATGGGCCCAAAACTTAATAAGTTACTGGCTATTAAAATAAAAATAAAACAATTAAAGTAAAAGACAAAGGAAAAAAGAGAGACTTTTCTCTCCACAGAACCACAGGAAGAGCGAGGAGAAGAGGGAATCGAGGGCTCACCGTGCTCTTCTCTCGGCAGAGCACCATCTCTGGGGTTCACGCTGGGCGGCGGTCGTCAGGCGTACGGTCGTCGACGCGGAGGGCAGCGCGGGGCTTCGTCAGCGGTGCTGGTGGAGGAGGTGGACGACGCTCGGTTCAAGGGGACGGCTTCTCGCGGTGGACAACGGCCGGAGGAGACACAACTACGATGGCGAGGATCGAGAGGGGCGGAGCTTAGGCGAGGTAAGTCGGTGGTGTTGTTGATGGTGTTTGTGGTGGCTATGTTTGTTGGTGGCTGGCTTGGTGGGGCTTAGGGATTTTTGGAGACATCGACGATGGGCGCATGCGGTAGGGTGGTGGCAGGGCGTCTGCGGTGGTGGAGAGGAATGCGGCGGTGATGATGGTCGTAGTGGTAGTATTGGTGATGTGGTGGTGGATTGGTCAGGGGAGGTCATGGGACAGGGACAGGTGTGGCGAGGTGGCCGACATGGTTGGTGGTGAGGGCGGTCCTAGTGGTTGTGACGGTGGTGATGGTATTAGTTTAGGGGAATCAGGGAGGGACGCGGCTGCGGCCGATGGTGGCGCTTGCCATGGTCGAGCATGAAGATGACTCGGGCACAGCCGGTGGCGATCGACTGGTCTCAAGACAGAAAGGCTCGATGGATTTGGTGGCCACGGTGCAGGGCTGACCAGATGGGCTGCGGCTTAGGTCGACATGGGTGATGGAGACTCGGCCAGGGAGGCAGCCAGGATCTGTTGGTTTAGGATTTGTGTCGATGTGTCCGAAATTGTCGGATATGAGGGGGGAGAAAATGTACATTTAAAATAATGTAATAAAAATATGGTAGGCACGGACACGATACACGATACACAACACGTCTTTAATGATAGTTAATTGCTATTAGAAGGAGGTGGAAAAATTAGGAGAAAGAACCTCCTTAAATAAAAGTTGGAACTCCAAATCCGATAAGGCGTAGAATTTCTAGTAGATAAACCCTCCCCTTTAATTCAAAACAAATATACTATTTAAAACAAGTTTAATCTAATCCAATCCTATAGTGATTACAAATATTAATTTAAACTAATCCAGTAATTTAAATGATCAACATAATAGTTTTAAAATAATATTTAATAATTATCAAAATAATTTAAATTATATATTTTTAAATCAAAGAAATAAATAATTCAAAACATATTTTATTAGCCAAATATTCTATTTAAATATACTTTTAACAAATCTTTTTACTAAAAGAAAATATTTATGTTTTTTTTTCCAAAAACCATTTTTGAAGTCAATATTTAATAAAATTCAAAATAATAAACAAACGTCTTCCATAATTCCAAGTAAAATATTCCTATTAAAACATATTAGCACTCTGAAAATATTTAATCAAGAACAAGTTTTTTTGATAAAAAGAATTAGTCATAAATATCATTGACAAAGTTCAACAAAAAATATATTTAAACATAATAATTAAAAATAAAAAAGTTTAAGATTCGAGAAGAGGGGTTACAAATCTACCCACCTTAGAAAGATTTTGTTCTCAAAATTTCAAAGGATAGGACTAGGCACTACTAAGAATATAATCGAGAAAATGATGCAATTAATAGTCAAACTTAGATAAGAGTAATCGCAGATAGAATCGAAACTTTAAGGAAGGATGCGATTGGCACGATCCAAAATATATTCAGAATGATTGAGTCACAATTAAATTTTTAGCACGATTGATTGTTTAGGCACGATCAAAACATGACCAAATTATATGGTCAAGGATCTAATGAAGGTCAAAATCTAAGCATGCTTATGGATAGAACCGAAATAGGATTAGCTAAACGAGAAAAGTCATTTGGCACAATTAACCACTAATCAAAATTATGTAAGCATGATCAACAATCAAAAGTTAGACAAAGTCTAACGGGAATAAAATTACTTGGATACAAGTAGGATGTAGTTACGATCAAGGCTAATCATGCAAGTCATCCAAGCCTGGTTAAAATTTGGAATGAGTGAATATGATTAAAATAATCGTGATCAAAGTGGAATAAAATCTAAATATTAGCAATAATAGAGTTTGAAATATAGGCACAACTATGACTATAGTCAAATAGTTTAGTCATGATCAAAGTCATTTAGGAACAATCAAAATTCTAATTTGTTTGGTACGATTTACCCAATTAACTATTTAAGAAAAATATTTAGGCACGATTATAGAGTCAAAGTCTAAAAAGATATGTGAATTGACACGATCGAAATATAACCAAAACAGTCTAGTTGCGATCAAAAAGTTATTAAGGTTGATCCAAATCGAAATTGTTTTAGCATGATCAATTATGTAGGCATGATCATAGAATCATAATCTAGGTATGATTATGAATCTACTGGAAGGAGTTAAAAAGTGGGTTTAAAAGATTACTAGAAAGACAAATAACGATATAAAAATAAAAGATAAGAAAAATGAAAAGATAAAGACTAAATCAGCATTTTAAGTGTATGCATGAAATTGTAAACCATGAAATCAATAGTCATATGCCAAAAAGGACGTAGTCTCTATAATATTCGAAAATCGTATGTATATATGAAGTTATTTTACCGAGAATTTATGCCTCGCCAGTGTACACCTGACTGCAGTAATCCTTTAGTTTTGTGACCAAACTATGATATGATATTGAATATTTTATTAATTCTATCCAATATTGACATAATAACTCAAAGATCAAATAGGACAATTAAGACATAGTTTTGATAATATTCGATAACCTACGTTTACTTAAAATTACTTCAACTTAGGGATCATGTCACGCCAGTGCACTACTGGCTGTAGTGAACTCGTAGTCTCAATAACTCAAATAAATGGCGATAATGCACTTCTGTCTTGCCATTGTAAGTCACCGATAATTCTTTCAACTATATCCATAAAATTTTAAAGGAGCTTCTAATTTTTTTAAACAAATTGATAATTATAGAGAAAGTTAGAAATTCAAATAAATTGATCATGATAGGAAAAGTGTACGTATCTGTCCTTGAAGTGAAAGTATCAGTTTTGAAGATCAAATGATTGCTTAGGAAGAAAATGATCGAAGGCGAGAGAAATATAAAATTTGACTTCTATTTCTCTAATATTCAAGATCGAGGGGAAAACGTATATATATATATATATATATATATATATATATATATATATATATATATATATATATATATATATATATATATATATATATATATTGAATTCCAACAAATTAACTCGGAATAGATATATGGACAATGGATCATGTTAGGCTCAAACTCAATGGATGAAAATAAAATAGTGACTCTTAGAGAAATAAACTACTATGGCCAATGGGAAATAAATAAGCAATATGGACCTTACAAGACGACGATGATTAGAGAAGACAGAAAATAAAAGTGTACAAATGGTTAAGACTAGAAATTGAATCCTAGAAAGATCTAATTTATCAAGCGAATAGTCTACCCACCTTTGGTCCTGTTACGACCCGTACCCGCTTTTCGGGATGCGAGTGCGTGCGTAAGCCAGCTACTTATCAAACGGACTCCAGCCCAACTCGAATATGTATAAGCTGTCTAGACTATGGTAATATGTCTAATCGTGGCAAGGCAAATCTCAATCCACAAGAGAAATATAAAATAGGAATAAACATTATGATTTGTGGTCTGCAGCCCACTAGCATATATGTTCGATTAGACTCCAAAGAAATAACATGAGTCTATAAACTAGGCTAACATACAGAATATGTCATGATAAGGAATTTAAAGCACGAGAGGATAATAAAGTAATATAACAAGCAAATACCTGGATCCTGCAGATGTAATCACTATCATCATGATCAGCTAACTAACTCCGTGAAGTTCGCTACTTGAAGAGATCATCAGGTACTCAGGGGACTAGCAAGATACATAAAAACATGCCTATCTAATAGTTTATCATGCATAAAAAGAATACGGGATATAAACATGAAAAGTATAAGCATAAACGATACACGAATATGAGAATAACTACGCATAAATGAACGGCTGAAAGAAAAATAAGTGAGCAAGAGATCAACGAATACCAAACCCTTGCCCTGAGCGTGGACTTGCAGGTGAACAAATCACTAACCCTCCCCCGAGTGTGGACTCGCAGGTTAGTTCACGACAATTACCCTCGCCCCGAGTGTGGACTCGCAGGTGCAAACAGTTAACCCTCATCCCGAATGTGGACTCGCAGGTTGAGAAAACAAAAACAGAAAATTGTAGTTCAGTTATAACGCACTCATTATACGACACGATATGACTCAGTCAAGGTACATGCAAGGACAACTCTAGTATGAACTATAATGTCAAACTCTGGACAATGACGATATATAAACTAGACAACTAAACTAATATACATGACATAAAAAAGAGCATAACAATCAAATCAATCCAATAAAAATTAACTGATGACATATAACTAGAAGAGGAAGAAATAAACATGCAATAACTATAGATGAAGGCAAAGTATACTTGCCTGGTGGTAGCAAACGTCCTGCAAACAACTCGTCAAATCAAAGAGTCACAAAATCTAAACTCCCGCAAACGACTCCGGATGCTGAAACAAATATTATCAACATGTTCATAATAGTAAAATTAGCTAGAATAGCCTATCAATAAGTCCAATTCTGGACACAGGAGCAAAATAGTAATTTTGGGCCAAAATGATGTTCGCCGTTAGACCCGCTTTGCACCGAAAAATGTGCCAACATCTACGGTCTCTAAAATTGTTAAACTATATATCTATGGGTCCTGTTTGTCGAGACGAACCCAACCGTATGTCCAAAGTTGGATTCCGACGAGTCGTACACAAATTCGCCCTTTGGATCGTGTCGTAGGCCCGCCAAAATAGCGTTCTGGTCGACCTTCTCAGAATTGGACCAAACTTGGCATATAGGACCAGAAAAATGACATGGTCCTGTTGGTGCAAGTTTCGTCTCGATATGACGAACGTACACGAAGTAATTGGCTAATTTGTAAAGGGGCCGATACGGGATATCTCGACGGATACACCTCGATTTTGTCGCACACACACAACGAAATTAAGTTTCGTCGAATCCCACACGTCGATAACATCCATATGCGTCTTTCGATGCTCATGGGTTGCGACCACGTCGCCCGATTTGTCGGGGCGCTTGACGTATTGATAATTTTTATAGTTTTAAAAGCAGTTTTAAAAACAAATTTTTCCAGTTTTGAAAAACAGATTAATTGGCATATACCCAATGAAATCAGAAACTAGAAAATGGGTTCTAGAGTCCTATAGGTTGTCTAAAAGACTCATCAAATAGTTTCCTAAATTTCTCTATTGGTTGGTAGGAATCTACCATTCAAAACAAGAGTCTTGGCCATTGGGACTGTCATAGAGTTCTGTGATTTTTCTCCAATTTTGACTAAATTTATCGTCGCAACCAGATCAATCTAACCCAATCCATTTAGTAGGGTTTAAAGGTGGTCAGATAGTCTTCAAAACGAATCAAGGGTTTTGATATTTTTTCGAGTATACAGGAAGAAATTTGATTGAGAAGTTGCTTACCTCAAGGCTCGAACAAAACCTGCCCTGTTCTACTGCTGTTGCGACTGTGCTTTGTCCGGCGGCCTCCGACGACCGGCGGCACGTCAGGTGGTGGCGCGCAACTGTCCTTGGGGCGAGGTCATCAAGGGTATGGCAGGTCTTTCTAGGGTTTAGGAGTTGCATGAACTTTTCTCTCCCTCTCTCTCTCTCTCGCGTATATGTAATATGTATAGGGTCGGGTATTTGGTCCCTTTGGGCTCGGGTTGACTGCTATTACTGTCCCCGCAAGGGAACATTAAAGCAGCCCTTTATCTTTTCCAATTATGTTTTCTTTTTATTTCTTTTCCATTTCTTTTTCTTTTTCCTTTTTATATATTATATATGTGGGTATAAATATTTATACACACATGGGATAACCACAATAAATATTTATACAAAAATATACGATATAACAATCAATGTAATATACATATATATATATATATATATATATATATATATATATATATATATATATATATATATATATATTATATTTTATATTTTATATTTTTTTAACATATACACATATTCATGATTTATTTACTAACATTGTAATTGAACTTAAAATACTTCTTTTAATTATATATATTTATTATAAACCTAGTATATAGTTCTAAATATATTTCTATAAAACTCTTATAACTTCTAAAAATCTAAGGAGATATTCATGGCAGTTATTATCACCTTTGTAAAATAAATTACAATTTTGTTATCGAAAACTCGTATATTTTATATACATATATATATATATATATATGTATATATCTATATCAAATATTTTGGGAAAATATTTAGTAAGCCCACCAGCACGAAGCATATATGCATATAATATTATACACATACATGAATGTCTTTAGACTCCCTGCATGTCTACATAGGCTTGGGCTCCGTTTCGATCTAGTTTGACTAGTTTAGCACAATCAGGCCACCTAAAAGTTAAAAATATAATTAATAAATAATAAAATCGTCTATAGGGGTCGCAACTTGGCCTGATTTTCCTAGTTAGAGCACACCTATGGCTCGGTCTTCCCTACCATGGCTAATACACTAGTCAAGGTACACAACTGCACTATCCGTACCATGATTCTTAGTCTTCTTGTACTCCAAATCTCAATAATGACTAAGGCCATCTATCGTAATAACTATTTAATTAAATACTTATAAAATTCCAAAAATTTACCTTTCAATTCAAATAAATAAAATAAAAATATTTTTCTAGTTTCAGGAAGAGGGGTTATAGGTCCTCCCTTCCTACAATAGTGTATCCTACTATGAAAATTTTTTAAGTTATCTAATAGGGTTTGAATTCAATAAATCTCAACTTTAAATTACATGGCCTATGTAGCAACCTTAACTATCCAACACTTAAATTGAATAAGGGACTCATAGTCCTAGTCATCCTCCTAAAATCAACTCAATGCTAATTGTGAATGAGCACTTCCTAGTCACAGGCTCGCAATAGTACGAATAACTTAAGTACTACCATGAGTTCGCAATCTTTACGAAGAATGACCTGCATGGGCCACCAAAAAAACTATCACGACTCACACCCGTTTTTTGGGATGCGAGCGCGTGTCCATGTCCAGCCTACGGTGCAGTATCGACGGTAGTACGCTATCTAGCCTGTAATAAATAAAAGCTAATAAAATACTATCTTTATTTGCTCATTCACAAAAATAAATCCATTTACAACAATCAAAGTTTACATTTGAAGAAAAATACAACATCTCATAAAATCTAATACAATAATTTAAACTATCTAACTAATCTTCTAGGGTTGACCTCAGCATATACCCATGTTCCTCTTATGGTCCAAAGCATAGAGTAGCAGCGACTAATCTGAAAAAATTAGTTTTCAGTTAGGAATTGAAAGAGTACATTTCTAACAGCAGTTCCAATAATTAAAAAAGTCTATAAAATAGTAAATAATAATGAAATACATGATGGATGGATAAGCAAAGAATCATGGTATGAATATTTGAATAAAAGCAGGAGAGCATAGTAATAAATACAAGGTAGTAACAGTAATAAACAACTGAAACATAAATAATAATATATAACATAACTGCATCTAACTAGTGAGTTAAAATACCAATTTTGACATATGAACGACTAGGGGTAAGATCTGGCCGACCGCATGTGTCGTGTGCGATTGCTATTATTTATGTTAGAACAATCGGATATTTCAGAGTATATTTACATGTCTACTAATGTATTTCTCCCCCGACTAGTACTAATAGATCCAAACAGATCATGAACGCAAAAATTAGTCCTGAACATAGTAATCACGAAATATAACATGAAAGGAATCCACAAATACTACATTGTGTAACCATCGTTTCAAGAATCAAGCAGAAAATTAATGTTAGACAATACTAAATACATGAATCATAGAAGTTATCAAATATGAAAACTATCAGAAAATGTACTCACCTGGGGTCCTTTGCTGGTGAAACAGATGATCTCGTTGGGTCCAGAATAGCCCAATTACCTAGGATCGATATGAAGGAGTTTGAGTTCGCAAGAAAATAGTAATATGATTAGCTACGATAAAGGATAATGTAAACGAAGATTTCTAACATAGAAGAAAGGTAATTATTTAATTAGAAAAAGATTTTTTTCATTAGAATTTATTAGAAATTATTGAAAATCCTAAAAGATTATTTTGGCTCAAATCTATATAATTATATAAATTTATTATTTAGAAAATATATTTTGGAAACATATTGGATACAAGCTCTTTTAAGAAAAGTCTTTTTAATATATTACACATATAAAAGTATTAAATAGAAATCCTTAATAAATTTAGAAAGTATCAACCAAATCAAAGCCCAAAGGATATATATATATATATATATATATATATATATATATATATATATATATATATATATATATATATATATATATATATATATATATATATATATATATATATATCCTTTAGGCTTTGATTTGGTTGATACTTTCCAAATTTATTAAGGATTTCATTTAAAATTAATATTAAAATTAATATTAACATTAAAAATTAATATTAATATTAATATTAAAATTAATATATATATATATCGGACGGAGTTCGAGCCCCCACGGGGGCGGCTTGGTGGTTTTCCCACGGCCCCCGGGCCAAGCGGTGGCTGGGTGTCTTCGACACGGCTGCTTGGTTTTTAATAAAAGAAAAAAAAAACAAAGAATATAAGACAATATATATATATATATATATATATATATATATATATATATATATATATATATATATATATATATATATATATATATATATATATATAAGCCCATGTAATATATATATATATATATATTTATATATAAGCCCATGTAAAAAAAATATATATTTATATATAAGCCCATGTAATATATATAAAACCACGCATATATGATTCCTATTTTTAAACTCTTTTTAGACAATATATAGAGTTTATTAAGCCCAATATATAAATAAGTACATGAAATATATTTTTATATATACGACCTAGCACTAGAGCCCAAATAAAGATTATATGTGAATACTTAGCCCATTATAGGCCCAAAATAATTAAAATCATATTTTGACTTCTATTGGGCTTAAAGCCCATCCTTAATCTAAATTTATTATGTAGACAAAAAATATTAGAAATGTAAATAAGTGTATAAATATCATACCTTAATACATAATTAGAAAGCCCAAAGAATATGTTAGCCAAAATAATCAAAAGCCCAAATTCCTTTAAAATATATATATGCCAAATACCAAAGTTAATACGAAGGCTCCATAAATACAATTAGAAGTCTATTAGAGAATATTTATTGCTATATTTTAAATAAAGATTTATAAATTTAAATCTAAACCCAGATATTGTTGTATAGACAAGTCTACATGTCCAAAACATTTATACATAGAAATATATACTCATTATAGGAAAAGCTTAAGCTTACTCAATATATATACCTATTATTTATTTATACTATAAAAATATATATACATATATATATAAAAAAAAATACATATGTCTATATACAATAAAAATTAACTAAATAGCTCCCAAGCCCGGTCCAAAATATTTAAACAATTAGACTAAAACACTGCTGCCCAAAACATATTTAAAACTTTCAAATGAGGCTAGGCTCTGAGCCCGGCCCAGAACGAAATACCGGATAACAAAACACAAACGCTATGGGCCTAAAACTTAATAAGTTACTGGGCTCTTAACAAAATAAAAACAAAACAATTAAAGTAAAAGACAAATAAAGAGAGAGAGAAACTTTTCTCTCCATGGAACCACATGAAGAGCGAGGATAAGAGGGAATCGAGGGCTCACCGTGCTCTGCTGTCACTCCCATTTTCCGTTGTGCGTATTTCCAGTGTACGTATACGAATTTTGACCCGTATTTGGACTTAACCTGCTAGCCTAGTCTTGGTTGGTCAAGACTAGGCTTGGTTTATTTTGGTTTAGCTTGGTTTAATTTGGTTGGGTTATCATGGTGAACCCCCCATTTCCTTTATAAACCAATTTCTTTCTCTCTCTTCCTTTACTCTTCATTTACTTCTGCTTCTTCCTCTTAACTCTCTCCACCTACCAAGAAATCCCTGGCAAGTGCTAGCTTGCTTCATGAGAGAACTCATTTCTATTTGTTCCATTTTCTTTCTTACATGATTTTAAGACATTTTAGAACTTAGCATTTTTTGATTTGGTGGATATTTTCTTGTAGATCTAAGTTTATGTTATTTTCAGTTTTTCTTGGTTTTGATCTATCAAACTTGTTTGTTTTTAAAATCTAGTTATTCCATATTGTAGAAAATTTTGTTCTACTCCATTTTGAATTATGGAAGTACACTTTCCGACTTGAATCAGGAGGTTGGACGGAGCTTGGAAGCCATGACTTCCATGGCTCATTTTTTTGGATTTTAGAGAAGATGAGCAGTGTTGCCTTGGCCGCATGAAGTCCTGCGGACTTCATGGCTTGGCCGCATGACCCCTGGTCGTATGAAGTCATGCAGACCACTTCTCTTGGCCGTATTAGCTTTAGCCGCATGAAGTCCTGTGGACTTCATGGACTGGCCGCATGACCCCTGGCCGTATGAAGTCCTGTGGACTGCATGCTTGGCCGTATGACCCCTGGCCGTATGAAGTCATGCGGACTGCATGCTTGGCCGCAAGAGTCTTGACCGCATGCCTTGGCCGTATGCCTTAGCCCCCTGCATGTTCATCTTTAGTATGTAGGTTTATGTTTAAATTTCTTTTATTTTATACTCAGCCTAACTTGCGACAACCCGATTTGATAATTGTGAATCTTGGGCATATCTTGCATTAACTTAGCCATGAGCATGACATGATACATGAATATGACATGACAACACGAGCCTGATATAAAATTCTTGATAGTGGCCCGTCGAGGCGCACTCTTGACAAGTAACAAGTAAACCTGGCATAGCATGATAAGCTTGATAGTGGCCCGTCGAGGCACACTCATAACAAGTAATTTTGACAAGTAACAAGTAACTCTAATATTGACACCGTGGGTGATTTTTCTTAATTATGTCTGTACAAGCTACAAGTCTCGTCTTGCATCATGTCTAGGACATGGATTCCTTAGTACCACGATCAGAAATTCAGACTGAATCTGGCTAGGGTAATGATTAGATAAATCAAGTAGCTCATATAGATAGAGATATTTCTGCTACAAGCAATCCCGTTATCTGGGTGCCTTCCTTGTGGACTTGTAGCCTGCCGTCGAGTAGGGCACATTTCCAGCCCACTGTCATGTGGGGCACTTCATGAAATAATGCACACTGTCATGTGTTGCACTCTAAGTCACCTAATGATTCTTGATAACTCTTAAACCTGCGTCTGAATAACCTGGATAGTCTGCAGGGCTTGTGGCCATAGGAATATTTCATTGCATCTTGCTAATAACTAGGCTTGTGATAACCCTAGTTAGTTAAAGTATCAAGCCGTACATATTGCTTGGCCGTGAATGTTGGATGGAGTCCAATCTTGTCTAGTCTTGTTTAGATCTAGTATATGGTTATCTCGGGACATGCTTGCTTATGCCTTACTCTTGTTGATAATTGGTTGGAGACTAAGCTCTGTTCAGGTGAAGGGTTACAATCCCGATCCTTGTTTGGTTTAAGGGTTGTAACTTGGTTATCGGAATAGTCCCTTAGTTGTCTTATCATTTATCACCTTGTTTTTCCTAACTCATGTCTTATGTTATCATTTATGTCTCATGTGCTAATATGCTGGTTTTAGTTCTTAAGTGAAGCCTCCCTTGTGGCACTTGCTCTTCTGGGGTCTGATCCAGCTGGTTTTGTATGGCCAGATTTTGGAGCAACACCCGAGGTTCTTTCAGCCTTCCAGCCAGATGGTGAACACTAGACGTAACCCTGGCAACGAGTGGATTTTATTTTGCTCTCTCACTCGATTGTAAAATTTTCTTTTGAGGCATTTAGCCGCCGAGCAAGTGTTATCTCGCATTGAATACTTTTATTTCTTGTCTGCCTAAGGGCTGTAATATGATTGACAAATCCTAGGATTGATCATGTATGACTGAAACTCTTGTTAGTCTTCACATTTTGTATAACTAGCTTCATTATCATCTGCATATGAAATGTATGGGACGCCTTACTATTGAATATCTGATGGTCTAACATCTTATAATTATTATTACTTGCTTGAGATTGAGACACTAGACTTATTCTTGACCATAAGAGACTGATGGCTTGTAGATAAACCCTCATACATCTAGACAGCCGTGATCGTATATCGAGGTGGAATACACTTCTATAATACGTAGCTGGCTATGTCTGTCTCCCGCTCTCTAGTATTCTGGTTCTGGCATGACACGGTTTAAGTGGTGGCCCATGCATGTCTTGTAAATCAAGATATGTGAGGGTTTTACTGGATAGATGTCTCAATCAGCACTCGCCTTTGATCTCTACTCATGTCTTCTAATCTTCCTGAAATCTTGGCCTGGTCACATGCTCATATCCTTGATCTATCTTGGTCCTTCCTTAATGTTACCCATGTCATTTTCTTCAGTGGCATTGCTCCTGGTCCTGCCGATCAGCCAGAAGGAGAACCCCCAGTGAACCAGCCTCAATAAGGAGACCATGCCTAGCTCTCCAGAGCAACCTCCCGAGTTATGCCTTTCGGGATCCAGAGCCACCAGTTCAGCTAGCTCAGCCTGCAGAGCCTGACAATGGAGTCCTGGTAGGACTTATCCGAGATTTGCTTGTGTCACAGGATCGTCGGGGTAATGCCCTGCACTAGACAGTACAAGATGCCATGGGCAGAGTGGGTTACCAAGGTAACAGTGCAGCCAACAATTTCAAGCGCTTGAACCCTCCCTTCTTTGATGGCAGTGAAGATGCTATTGCTGCCGATGCTTGGATCTAGGACATCAAAATTATCTTGGAAGCAACCAAGACTCCAGAGGAAGAGAAGGTGGCTATAGTGCGTCTACAGTTATTGGACTTAGCCCATACCTGGTGGGTGATGTTAGCAGTTGGATTGGCGGTGCCTGTTCCATGGGCGACATTTAGTGACAAGTTTCAGACAAAGTACTTTGATGCTGTAGCTCGGTACGACCTACAGACGAGGTTCACCAATTTAAAGTAGATGAGCAGGACAGTTGACGGTTATGTGGCCGAGTTTTCAAGACTGAGTCGGTTTGCTTCCACCTTGGTGGCAACCGAATTGGACCAAGCCCAGCAGTTCCAGCAGGGGCTCCACCTAGAGATTATTCTAGCTGTGGAGCAGTTCGAGCATCGAACTTTTGATGATGTCTTGAGGGCAGCTAGGCGGCACGAGTATACCTCACAAAGGATCGTGGACCGAACCAGAAGCAGGAAGAAGGTACCATGGGCATATGAGTCTGTCCTCGACACCAGCCCCAACAGCTAGGGCTTTGTCGATTGGAGTTCCCCGAAGGGCGAATTCAGTTACGTCAGTTCAATATTCAACACCGACGTACCCTCAGCAACAGAAGCAGATGCAGTCTTCCACAATGGGTTGCACTCATTGTGGGAAGCCATGACACATTATTTTGGAGTATCGAAGAGCACAGGGATTGTGCTTGGCTTGTGGGGCACCGGACCACATGATAGGGTCCTGTCCGATTAGAGCTAGTACCTCGTCAGCATCTCAGACTAGTCCCTCGGTTAGAGGACCAGCCCCAGCACCAGTACCAGTACCAGCCTCCGAGGCCATTGCCGTCTCAGGCACAAGCATTCCAGCAGCAGTATGCCCATACACAAGCTCAAATACAGAACCGGCAGAGAGGTTTCTAGCAGAGGGGACCAGCACCCAGAGGGCAAGGTCAGGCTATGGTTCTAGCCGTGGAGGAAGAGTTAGCTTCAGGTGAGGTGGTGGCAGGTACCATTTTCGTCAACTCTTTTCCAGCATCAGTATTATTTCATTCGGGTGAATCGTATTCATTTATGTCTGCAGGATTTACTACACGGATAGGACTGGAGCCCGAGTCATTATCAGTAAGGCTCAATATACTTACTGGTAACGGTCTTGTGGGAGCAGATAGACTGTTTTCCTCGTATCGAATCGTAGTTAGCGGTAGAGAATTTTCTGCTAGATTGATCAAATTTTCGATGGCCGACTATGATGTGGTCCTAGGAATAGATTGGTTGAAGGATCAATACGCAATAATAGACTGCCATGTTGGCAGGATTATTTTTGGTATTCCAGGTGAAGCAGAGTTTTCATTTTCCAGGGGCGAAGTAGAACCATCTCTCCCAGTCTTGCAGATGGCAGAAGTAGAGGCAGTTCAGTTTTCCAGAGTAGTAGAAGAATTTTCCGATGTATTTTTCGAAGAGCTTCTAGGCATACCCCAAGAGAGAGATAGAGTTCACCATCGACTTGATTCCAGGGACGGCACCGGTATCAGAGAGAGTCTACAAGATAGCACTTTCGGAGTTAGAGATTTTGTACAAGATGATTGAAGAACTCAGAACCAAGGAATTCATTTGTGTTAGCGGGTCGCCTTGGGGATCCCTGATGCTTCTTGTAAAAAAGAAGAATGGTACGTCAAGATTATGTTTTGATTATCGTACCTTGAACTCTGTAACAATCAAGAACATATATCCTCTACCAAGGATAGATGATCTGTTTGACCAACTCAGAGGAGCGACAGTATTCTCGAAGATTGATTTGCGGTCAGGATACCATCAGATCAGAGGTAGATAGCAAGACATCCCGAAGACAGCGTTCAGATCAAGATATGGGCATTAAGAGTTCCTTGTTATGCCATTTGGAGCGACCAATGCGCCAGTCGTATTCATGGACCTCATAAGTCGTATTTTTATGCCCTATTTGGATTAGTTCGTGGTAGTGTTTATAAACGACTGCTTGGTCTATAGCAAGAGTGAGGTGGAGCATGAGCAGCAACTCCGTGTAGTTCTTCAGATTCTCAGGGAACACCAGTTGTATGCAAAGCTCAATAAGTATGAATTTTGGCTTGATCGGATTTTGTACTTAGGTCATATCATCACCAGAGGTGGAGTGGAAGTTGACCCCCAGAAGATAGTGGCTATAGAGTCATGGAAAGTTCCAAGTACAGTCGCAGAAGTTCACAGTTTCATTAGATTGGCCGACTATTACCGGCGGTTTATATTATATTTTGCTAGGATTTCAGCGCCTTTGACTCAGTTGACCTATAAGAATGTGCAGTTTGCTTGGACAGAAGAGTGTCAGAGTTCATTTGAGAAGTTGAAGCGAGGATTAATGATGTCCCCGATTCTTACGCTTCCAGATAGGACTTGAGGATTTTCAGTTTATTGTGACGCTTCAGGCAGATGATTGGGATGCGTATTGATGCAACATGGTAAGGTAGTAGCTTATGCGTCATACCAGCTTTGTGACCATAAGAGAAATTATCCTACCAATAACTTGGAGTTAGCAGTAGTAGTTTTTGTATTGAAGCTTTGGAGGCATTATTTATATAGAGATCGGGTGGAGATTTTCACCGACCACAAGAGTCTTAAGTATGTGTTTACACAGAAGGATCTTAATATGCATTAGCGAAGATGGCTAGAGCTACTTGTGGATTACGACATCAACCTGCAGTATCATCCCGGAAAGGCCAACGTAGTAGCATATGCATTGAGCAGAAGAGCTGGAGTTTATTTCCTAACAACGCAACTCGAGTTAATAGCAGACCTTTAGAAGATGAGGATAGAGATAGTTCTCCCTACCAATGTGGCACTGATGGCCAGTATGCAAGTTCAATCCAGTATAGTTGAGAGGATCAAGATGGCACAATCAGCAGATTCCAAGCTTCAGCGTCTTAGAGCAGAGTGTGAAGCATGACGAAGACCAGAGTTATGTATTCACGAAGATGGTACTCTCCGACATGGGAGGCGTTGATGAGAACGTAAAATGTTATATTTTTATCCCTTAATTTTCATCATTTTATGCTCATTTTATGACTATAGGTACTCATTATATTTATATTTTGCTGTAGGATGAATTTGGAGACACTATGTGTAAAATGGAGCTAAAATACAATTCTCGACAGTTTTGACACCTTTCACCAAAATGGGCATAACGTTCTCATCCGAAAAGCAATGGAGGTGAATCAAAAAGTTTTGGAAAGCTAATACACAGGGCTAAAACTTTTATATTTTGTGTTTTTTGCAAATCAAGCTGCATCATGGACGAAATCAGACTTGAAGTTGGGTCAAAGATGCTGTGAACAAAAATAGGAACCAAAACAACCATGTTCCTACTTGTTCTATGACTTATTCTATTTGGTTTGAGAAGTTGTAACTTTTAGAGGATATGTGGGAAGATATTGTGGGCTTGACACAACTAATTTATGGTGTATAAAAGGGGGTAGAAATCATGAGAAGAAACACACAACACAACTCTTCTTCTTCTTCTCCAACTTTTCTTTTGAAGTTTTGAAGAACATGTGCGGCTAAAAGTTTTGTTGGTCGAAGTGTACGAAAGCCTTGGAATCAATAAACTTGTGAGATCTAAATTATTTCTATATGTTTGATTTTATACTTTGAATATTGAATGTTTTTCTATGCCAACTTTCATGATTATTTTGTTTAATTACTAGGAGGCCTACTAGTTTATTATTCATTTCGATCTACCGCTAAATTAGATATCAAATCCGTAATAGTTTGATGTTTCTAATTTGTGAAGCAACCAAACTTTAATAAACTGCTTTGTTTTATTAGATCTTAGGAGAAAAACATTTGACAAAATTAAATGCAACCGCTTGTGCTTGTATTGTTTTGCTTTATCGATCTCTGTGTTCTTTAAGAAATTGCTAGATTAAATCTATAGCGCTTGTCTTAGATTATTTAGTAAGTAAAGTTAATTAGGTCGCTTGTATCTGATTAACTAAGCCTAAAAGAGATAGGAAGATACTTCCAACGGTAAATATTCAAAGTATGATTTAATTTATGCTTGCATCAATGATCAAATTTTATGATTTCCAATGGTGAATGTTCACTGAGACCAATATTTGTTCCTTGATTGATTTTAATACTTTAATTGCTTTAGCTCTTCTTAAATTTTCTTTTCAAAACTCTCTCCCCCAATCCTTGTTCACTTAGCATAAAATTTATACTAATTACTCTCCGTGGGATAGATCCTTACTCTCTCTACTACATATAATTTTAAGAGTAAGGTTTTATTTTTGGGTGCCTGCGATAGCACACCAAATTTTGGCACCGTTGTCGAAGAGTAATCTTTGTTAATTTTTGTGCTTTTTGTGATCTTTATTTTTTTATAATTAATTATATTTTCATTCATTTACAAAAAAAAATCATTAATTATCATTCTCATTTTTTTTTGAATTGCTTTTCATATTGTTCTTTATTGTTTATGGTTGTGACTCGATCTTCTAATCAAGGTAATTTTCAGACCGATCCAGAAATAGAAAGAACTTTGCGCAGGTTAAGGAAGGAAATTCAAAGAGAATCTAACGAGAACAACCTCGCTCCGGATTTCATATTCTCTTGCAATTCTAATCCTGAAGAAGGAGTCATGGCTGCAAATAGAACTTTGAAAGAACTCGCTGCCCCAGATTTGAATCAACACCCTTTATGCATAACGTTTCCTACTTTAGATGCTACTACTACTTTTGAATTAAAATCTGGACTTATACATTTATTGTCAACTTTTCATGGTCTTGCAGGTAAAGACCCTCACAAGCATCTAAAGGAGCTTCATGTGGTTTGCACAAGTATGAAGCCAACGGGGGTGACTGAAGAGCAAATTAAATTAAGAGCCTTTCCATTTTCATTAAAGGATGCGGCTAAGGATTGGCTCTACTACCTACCCTCCGAAAGTATTGTCACATGGAATGAGATGAAAAGATTGTTCCTAGAAAAGTACTTTCCAGCTTCAAGGGCGGCCAATATCCGAAAAGAAATTTGTGGGGTAAGGCAACACAATACAGAATCTCTCCACGAGTACTGGGAACGTTTAAAAAAATTATGTATAAGTTGTCCCCATCATCAAATTAGTGAGAAATTACTTATTCAATACTTCTATGAAGGCATTCTATCAAATGATATAAGCATGATAGATGCTGCTAGTGGAGGAGCTTTGGTAGATAAAACTCCTGAGGCCGCAAGAAATTTAATTGCAAATATGGCGGCCAATTCTCAACAATTTGGCACTAGGCTAGATCTTCCATCTAAATACGCCAACGAGGTAAATATTTCTTCCCTAGAACAACAAATTGCTAGTTTAACTTCTCTTGTTCGTCAAATGGCTGTAGGTAACATACAAACGACGAAGGCTTGTGGGATATGTTCAATAACGGGGCATCCAACTGACATGTGCCCAACTCTTCAAGAGAAGCCCAATGAGCAAGTGAACGTGGTAAGTAGTTTTCCTGGACAACCACAAAGGAAGTATGATCCCTACTCAAACACATACAATCCAGGATGGAGAGATCATCCCAATTTCAACTATGGGAATCCACAATCAAATTATTCCGTCAATCAAAATTGGCCAAGTTACCAACAGTACAAGCAACCATATCCCCATGAAAAACAATCGGGCCAAACTTCTAACACTGGTATGTCTTTAGAAGATATTGTTAAGTCTCTTGCCACTAATAATTTACAATTTCAACAGGAGACAAAGGCCAGTATTCAAAGCTTGGACAATCAAATGAGCCAATGGCTACAACAATTAATAAGCTGGAGGCACGAAGTTCAGGGAAGCTACCATCTCAAACGATAATAAATCTGAAAGAAAATGCAAGTGCAATCATTTTGAGAAATGGTAAAGAGGTTGACATTCAAGTAAAAGAAGCACCTACATCGTCAAAACAAGAGGAAGAGAAAATAACCGTTGCAGACACGAACTTCTCCAACGATGATGAGGTACCCAATTGTAAGTTTCCACCTCTTTCTGATTATAAACCAGTACCTCATTTTCCTCAAGCTTTAGCAGAATGTAGAAAAATTGAACAAAATAATGAGTTATATGAGACTTTTCGTAAAGGTGAGGTAAATATTCCACTTTTAGATGCTATCAAACAAGTACCTCGTAATGCTAAATTTTTAAAAGAATTGTGTACAATAAAAAGGAAACAAAAACTTAAAGGATATGAAAAAGTGAAAGTAGGGGATAGTGTTTCTGCAGTAACTCAAAGAAAACTCCCTATGAAATGCAATGACCCAGGAATGTTTAATATCCCTTGTAAGATAGGTAACAATAAATATGAGAAAGCCATGTTAGATTTAGGAGCTTCTATCAACGTCATGCCATATTCTATATATGAATCTCTAAATCTTGGACCTCTGAATAAAACTGGTGTTGTAATTCAATTGGCTGATAGATCTAATGCCTATCCCAAGGGATTAATTGAGGACGTTCTTGTACAAATTGATAATTTGGTTTTTCCTGCTGATTTTTATGTGCTTGATATAGAAAATGGTGATCAAACTGCTCCTATTTTGTTAGGAAGACCATTTTTAAAGACATCCAAGACTAAGATAGATGTGCATAGTGGCATACTTACTTTGGAATTTGATGGTAAAATTATTAAATTTAATATTTATGATGCCATGAAATATCCTGATGATGATAATACTGTTTATTCTATTGATGTGATTGATTCTTTAGCACAGGATGTTTTTGAACTTGATGGTAAAGGTGAATTAGAAGTTGCGATTAGTGAGCATCTCGAAAAAGAGCATAAGAGGTTAGCTCTGAGTACTAATTTGCAGGAAACTATTGCATCATTGGATGATTGTCCAAAAGTACAACCGTCAGGTAACTTTCCTTCTATTTTCTTATCAATTTCTAACAAGAGGCCTTCACCCTCTATTTTGCAGGCCCCTGTTCCAGACTTGAAGCCTCTTCCTAGTCACCTCAAGTATATTTTTCTTGGAGATGGAGGAACATTATCAGTGATCATCTCTAATAAACTTAGTACAACACAAGAAGAAAAAGCTTGTACATGTCCTTAAGGAGCACAAGACGGCTATCGGTTGGACAATTGCTGATATAAAAGGAATTAGTCCGTCTACATGCATGCATCGCATCTTACTTGAGGAAGGAGCAAAACTATCTCGACAACCGCAAAGACGATTAAACCCACCCATGATGGAGGTAGTAAAAAAGGAGATCCTAAAACTTCTTGAAGTTGGAGTGATCTATCCTATTTCAGATAGCCAGTGGTTTAGTCCGGTGCAAGTGGTTCCTAAAAAGATCGGAATAACTGTCGTAAAGAATCAAAATGATGAACTAGTTCCCACTCGTGTCCAGAATGGGTGGTGGGTTTGTATAGATTATAGAAAATTAAATGCTGAAACTCGCAAGGACCACTTTCCATTACCTTTTATTGATCAATTGTTTGAAAGGTTAGCTGGTCATACTTACTATTGTTTTCTTGATGGTTATTCAGGTTATTTTCAAATTCCAATTGCTCCGGAAGATCAAGAAAAGACAACTTTTACATGTCCGTTTGGAACTTTTGCATATCGCCGCATGCCATTTGGTCTTTGCAATGCCCCGGCCACTTTCCAAAGGTGTATGGTTAGCATTTTTTCAGAATATGTTGAGCATATTATAGAAGTATTTATGGATGCTTTCACAGTTTATGGAGACTCTTTTGATAAATGCTTGCATAACCTTACACTTATTCTCCAAAGATGTGTATAAACTAATCTTGTGTTAAACTCAGAAAAATGTCATTTTATGGTTGAACAAGGTATAGTTTTGGGTCATATTGTTTCATCTAAGGGAATTGAGATAGATAAAGCCAAAATTTGATATTATTCAATCTTTACCTTATCCTACTAGTGTGCGAGAAGTTCGTTCTTTTCTTGGACGTGCAGGTTTTTATCGAAGATTCATCAAAGAATTCTCCAAAATAGCGTTACCTTTGTGCAAGTTGCTACAAAAGGATGTGGCATTTGAATTCGATGAGGCGTGTAAAAAGGCATTTGATACACTAAAGAAACTATTGACTTCTACCCCAGTTATCCAGCCCCCTGACTGGAACGTATCTTTTGAGATAATGTGTGATGCAAGTGATTATGCAGTCGACGCTGTATTGGGTCAAAGGATGGGAGGAGCATCTCACGCAATTTATTATGCTTCAAGAACATTGAATGATGCTCAGAGAAATTACTCTACTACTGAAAAAGAACTTTTAGCTGTTGTTTTTGCTTTAGAAAAATTTAGATCTTATTTGCTTGGTACTAAAATTATTGTCTATTCTGATCATGCAGCTCTTCATTATTTGATGATGAAGAAAGAGGCAAAACCAAGGTTAATCCGATGGATACTTCTCTTGAGTGAATTTTATTTAGAGATCAAAGATAAAAGAGGAAAAGAAAATCATGTTGCAGATCATTTAAGTCGTTTAGTTCATGTGGAGGATGAACTTCGTATGCAAGAAACGTTCCCCGATGAGCAATTGTTTGCTGCAATTGCGACATTACCCTGGTATGCAAATATTGTAAATTATTTGGTTACTAATTTGTTTCCTCATGGTTTGTCAAAGGCTCAAAGAGATAAGCTTAAAAGTGATGCCAAATACTATGTGTGGGATGACCCATACCTGTGGAAGCATTGTGCAGATCAAATAATAAGAAGGTGCGTACATGAAAATGAAATTATTTCAATTCTCACCTTTTGTCATTCTTATGTATGTGGAGGACATTTTGGAGCTAAGAGGACGGCAAAAAAAGTATTAGAATGTGGTTTCTATTGGCCGTCTTTATTTCGTGATTCATATTCTTTCTGTAAAACATGTAATAATTGCCAAAAGACAGGTAATATATCTCAAAGGAATGAAATGCCACAACATCCTATATTATTTTGTGAAATTTTTGATGTTTGGGGCATCGATTTTATGGGACCGTTCCTTGTATCTTTTGGTTATGTTTATATTTTGCTTGCTGTTGATTACGTATCAAAGTGGGTAGAAGCTAAAGCTACCAGGACTAATGATTCTAAAGTTATTTCAGATTTTATCAAGTCCAACATATTCTCCAGGTTTGGGATTCCGAGAGCCTTAATAAGTGATCGAGGTACTCACTTTTGCAATTGAACCGTCGAGTCTTTGCTGAAAAAGTACCATGTGACCCACAAGGTATCAACTGCCTACCATCCACAAACAAGTGGGCAAGCGGAGGTATCAAATAGAGAGATTAAGTCCATCATTGAGAAGACGGTCAATCCGAGTAGAAAAGATTGGAGTTTGCGCTTGGATGATGTTTTGTGGGCGTATAGAACTGCTTATAAGACACCTATCGGTATGTCACCATACCGGTTGGTGTTTGGAAAACCGTGCCATCTTCCTGTTGAGTTTTAACACAAGGCTTATTGGGCTATCAAGAGTCTCAATATGAAGGCATATGAAAATGGAGAACATAGAAAGTTGCAACTACAAGAGCTGGAGGAAATTCGCAATGACGCTTATGAGAATGCTCGAATTTACAAAGAGAAAACTAAAGCTTTTCGGGTAAATTACATTCTCGTTGGATTGGTCCTTTTGTTGTTACTAATATTTTTAATAATGGTGCAGTCGAAATTCAAAGTTTAGCAACATCTAAAGTGTTCAAGGTAAATGGCCAAAGGCTCAAGCTTTTCTATGAAGGTTTCAAAGTGGAGAATGTGGATGAATTAAACCTTGAGGATCCAACTGATACCAATTGAAGGACGTCACATCCACGACTATAGACATAAGCAACCCAAGGGGAGTTTGTTCTTATTCTTGCAATTTTTTTCTTGTTGTTTATTTTTGTCTTTTCTTTGCATTTAGCCTTACATTGGGACAATGTCAATTTAAATGTGGGAGAGGGGATTTAATTACTTTAAGCAGTTTCAGTTTTTTATGTTTAAAAAAAGAGTTTTTATTTTTTATGTTTTTGTTGTTTTCAACAAAGTTTTATTTTATTTTATTTTTAAAAAAAAAGGTTTTGTTTTTCAATAATTTTTGGTTGTGTATGTCATGAGGAAGATTTAACTAAGTTTAAAAAAAATTCATAACATGATTGAATAAATACTCTTTTCAACTTAGAATTAATTAGTATAGTTATTTTCCTTGAGGATGGTTGTGACTAAATTTGGTAGACAAAAGCCGGCGAGATTTTGAGCC
Source organism: Iris pallida (assembly GCA_029216955.1). Taxonomy (NCBI): domain Eukaryota; kingdom Viridiplantae; phylum Streptophyta; class Magnoliopsida; order Asparagales; family Iridaceae; genus Iris; species Iris pallida. The sequence continues at coordinate 12,750,915 of JANAVB010013999.1, read as the reverse complement.
TTTAGACTGACACATCAGTCTTATTATTTTCTTTGATGAGAGTTATTCTTCCAAGGACTTGTTTCTCTAGAACTTTCTTAGATTCTCTTCGAGGTCACATCGACACATGCATACATGAATATGATTAAGGCCATCTTTGTTATACGCTACATAAGCCAAATAGCCTACCCTAAAATTAATTTTCCTTTGTTTGAACCCCTTTGAGCCTTATTGCTTCTATTTTTGTGAACCCATATTACAAGCTTTAACCTGAAAAAAAAATCCTTACCCAGGCCAGAAAACTAGTGGAGCATTATGATATATATGGGTATATAAAAATAAGTATGGGGGTATTTGAATTTTTAGTTTGGCTACATATTTTTATTCTCAAATTCTTGAGTTCCATCATGAAAAAAAGCAAAAAAAAAATGATGAAAATGAAAGAAAAAAAAGAAAATAAAAAAAAGATGATGAGAAAAAGAACGAAAGAAAGAAAGAAGTAATGAAAAAAAGTGATGGAGGAATTTACTTTTGATATTCATTTTCATAATTCTTTCTCCAATTCGAATAAAGGGGTATGTTGAATGCTTTAAGGTCAATTTGAAGAAGCTAAATGGGGTGATTGGTTTTATATATTTTATATATGCGAGCTTGAGATAAATTATTTTTACTCCACTAGTTTTGATGGCTTTTGAGCTACACTCCCAAAATATATCCTACCTTAATCCTAAGCCCCGCTACAACCCATAAAAAGTCCTTATGATTTGTGTTATGCATGTGATCCAAGTGGTGGAGAATGAGAAGATATGCAAGCTTATGGTAGATCATTTCTATTGGAATGAATTTGAGCGAAACACATACCCTTCAAATATACGAGAGTTGAGTGTTTATTCCCGGGAGGGTCTACCAATTTAGTTTACTCTACCTTCAAATAAAATTACTTACTAAGTAATTAGAAGTTGTTTAAGAATATGTTTTCATGATATGTTATGAGTTTTGAAGAGCATGGTTATTCTTTATTTATGACATTACAACCTTGATTTTTGTTTTGAAAATAAATAAATAAGAGTTTTGTCCGAGGACGAACAAAAGTTAAGTGTGGGGGTATTTGATGAGAACGTAAAATGTTATATTTTTATCCCTTAATGTTCATCATTTTATGCTTATTTTATAACTATAGGTACTCATTATATTTATATTTTGCTGTAGGATGAATTTGGAGACACTGTGTAAAATGGAGCTAAAATATAATTCTGGACAGTTTTGACACCTTTCACCAAAATGGGCATAACTCTCTCATCCGAAAAGCAATGTAGATGATTTAAAAAGTTTTGGAAAGCTAAGACACAGGGCTAAAACTTTTATATTTTGTGTTTTTCGCAAATCGAGCTGCATCATGGACGAAATTAGACTTGAAGTTGGGTCAAAGATGCTGTGAACAAAAATAGGAACCAAAACAACCATGTTCCTACTTGTTTTATGACTTATTCTATTTGGTTTGAGAAGTTGTAACTTTTAGAGGATATGTAGAGAGATATTGTGGGCTTGACAAAACTAATTTATGGTGTATAAAAGGGGGTAGAAATCATAAGAAGAAACACACAACACAACTCTTCTTCTTCTTCTCCAACTTTTCTTTTGAAGTTTTGAAGAACATGTGCAGCTAAAAGTCTTGTTGGTCGAAGTGTACCAAAGCTTTGGAATCAATAAACTTGTGAGATCTAAATTGTTTCTATATGTTTGATTTTATACTTTGAATATTGAATGTTTTTCTATGCCAATTTTCATGATTGTTTTGTTTAATTACTAGGAGGCCTACTAGTTTATTATTCATTTCGATCTACCGCTAAATTAGATATCAAATCCGTAATAGTTTGATGTTTCTAATTTGTGAAGCAACCGAGCTTTAATAAACTGCTTTGTTTTATTAGATCTTAGGAGAAAAATATTTGACAAAATTAAATGCAACCACTTGTGCTTGTATTGTTTTGCTTTATCAATCTCTTTGTTCTTTAAGAAATTGCTAGATTAAATCTACAGCGCTTGTCTTAGATTATTTAGTAAGTAAAGTTAATTAGGTCGCTTGTATCTGATTAACTAAGCCTAAGAGAGATAGGAAGATACTTCCAATGGTAAATATTCAAAGTATGATTTAATTTATGCTTGCATTAATGATCAAATTTTATGATTTCCAATGGTGAATGTTCACTGAGACCAATATTTGTTCCTTGATTGATTTTAATACTTTAATTGCTTTAGCTCTTCTTAAATTTTCTTTTCAAAACTCTCTCCCCCAATCCTTGTTCACGTAGCATAAAATTTATACTAATTACTCTCCGTGGGATCGATCCTTACTCTCTCTACTACATATAATTTTAAGAGTAAGGTTTTATTTTTGGGTGCCTGCGACAGCACACCCGTCTTTGTGTATCCAGTATTGATGTTAGACAAAAGATCATGACAGAGGCTAACAGTTCACAGTATTTGATTCATTTTGATGGTACGAAGATGTATCGTGATATCCGTTAGTATTTCTGGTGGAATGGCATGAAGAGGAAGATAGCGCAGTTTGTCTCCCGGTGTTTAGTTTGCCAACAAGTTAAAGCTGAATATTAAAGACCAGCTAGACTTCTTCAACCTTTACCGATCCTAGAATGGAAATGGGAGGACATCACCATGGATTTTGTAACTGGGTTACCTAAATACCCAGCTGGCATGGATCTATATGGGTTATCGTTGATCATCTCACGAAGGTGGCCCATTTTCTTCCTTTCAGAATTGGTCAGTCAATAGACCAACTTGCAGAGATGTACCTCAGGGAGATTGTCAGATTGCATGGAGTGCCAGTCAGTATTGTATCAAACAAAGATTCAAGATATACATCGCACTTTTGGTGGAGTCTTCAAGGGAGTTTGGGAACTCGTCTCAAGTTCAGTTCAGCATATCATCCGCAGACAGATGGTCAGTCAGAACATACGATCCAGACTCTTGAAGATATGTTACGATCATGTATACTTGACTTTGGTGGTTCATGGGAAGATCACCTGCACCTTGTAGAGTTCTCTTATAACAACAGTTTCCAGGCCAGTATCCAGATGGCACCCTTTGAAGAACTGTATGACAGAAAATGCAGATCCCCGTTAGCCTGGGAAGGTATAGGTGAGAGGCAGATGCTTGGTCCAGAGATGGTTATGTAGACTATCCATGTGGTCAGACAAGTCGGCGATCATCTTCGAGTTATCCAAGATCGCCACCGCCATTGGGCCGATTCTTATCGGCATTCCCTTGAGTTTTCAGTCGGCGACAATGTATTCCTTAGGATCTCGCCTACCCGTGGCATCATTCAATTCGACGTACGGGGAAAGCTTAGTCCTAGGTATATAGGGTCGTTTGACATTCTCGAGAGAGTAGGTGATGTGTCCTATCATCTCTCTCTTCCGCCGTCGTTATATGAGGTACATGACGTGTTCCATGTATCCTAATTATGATGGTATATCTCGGATCTGATCCATGTCCTTGATCATTTGGAAATGGTTGTTGGAGCCAACCTTTCGTATGAGGAAAGGCCCGTATCCATATTAGAACGAAGAGAGAAGCTACTCAAGAACAAGACTATTAGTTTAGTCGGTGTTGCTTGCGGTCACCACTCATTATGTAAGTTAACGTAGGAGCGTGAGGAAGATATCCGACCACGATATCCCCACCTGTTTGACTCATAAGGTATCACTACCAGAATAGGCTGAATTAGCGACGTCCAAAAATGTCGCTAATAAGTAAAAATACGTCGCTACATATATTTAGTGACGTAATTAGTGACGAAAAAAGTAGGTCGTCGAAAAGCTAGTTGCAGAACAAAAGTTCGTCGCCAATCGTCGATGTTGCGACGAATTGTCTACGACGCTAAAATGTCGCAAACTTAGCGACGTTCGACGACATTTACAGTACGTCGCCAACTTAGCATTGTATCTAGCGATGTCTATTCGTCGCATGTAGTGACATGGCAAGGTTTGCCACGTCAGCACATTGAGCGACGTTTAGCGATGGGCCATCGCAGTTAGCGACGTACCAATACATATTTGCGACGTACTTCTGCGTTGCAAAACCGTCGCAAACCGTCGCTAATATGCTAGAAAATTAAAAAAATATAATGCAGTTTTCAAATCCTACACACTGCACTTTACATATAGTTTAAAAACTAATCTGGAAATGGGAGATGATAAAAATGTATTCAAATCCTGCACACTGCACACTGCACTTTACACTTTACAGTGCACTTTATATCATCATAAACATCATCACAAACATAAATATATTCAAATCCTACATACTGTACTTCACAGACACACATCATCACAAACATCCAATAGAGTCAAATAAAAATGTGAGATGATAAAAAGTCTCCCACCAAGTGTATAAACAAAAGTGTACCAATAAATAATTTTCCCATAGGGCAAATACATACAACTCATAAAAAAATCAATAAAATCACAGAGGACCCATGTTGCGCATCTGAGATAGCATGAACTCATACTGCTCCTGTGTGAGCTGCACCATAGGGGCAGTAGGAGGGAGTGCAACGTCTAGAGTTGGCGTCGTCGATGGACTGGGAGGACGTATCTGCTCCAGCTCTCGCAGTCGCTCAACATGCACAACAAGGGTACTCACCATCCTCTGAGAACTCTCCTCAATCGAAGTTTATATCTGAGTGAGTGAGGCAGACATGGTCCTCTGTGATCCCTCCAGCTCGACCTGTCTACGCTCTGTGCGCTCCGTAGACTCGGTGAGCATGTGCAAGCTGGCAGCTATAGCCTGCTGCAGACTCAACAGCTCCTGTATACTATGCTCGATAGCATCAAATCGTCCGATGATCATCGGATTGTCGGATCGTCGCTCTGTGGTATGGTGATCAGAAATCTGCTGCTGTAACTTACGACGTAGCTCGTCGATCTGACGACCAATATCCTGAGTTTGTGATGACGCCTGCGAAGCTGGAGACTGTGCACTGATAGAAGGGGCTCGGGATGACTCTGAAGCCAAATAGGCACCGTAGGATCCCGTACCGTAGTACGTACCCTTCTGAAGACCACCAACAGCGGTCATCCAGATGTCGTCCGACGATGGAGCTGTAGGTACCTGGAAGGAAGTACTAGCCTTTCCCTCTGCTGGCGCACTAGCAGCAGCAGCCGCCTCCTCTTGTAGTCGAAGAAACTCGGACTAGAATAATGTTTGCTAACGTCTAAGTGTTTGCTAAAGTCGATATTGATATCTATTTTTTTGTTTTCTAAATTATAGTAAATTAATATAAAGAATAGAATGTACATATGCCTGCGTCGTCCTCTCATCAATAAACTCCCCAGCCCTCCGATGGGTGACCAGGAAGGCGGTTACCATGTTGGGGTCCTTACCTCTTTTTACCTGTTAAAATATATTATCTATTATTAGTATTAAACATTCTATCCAACTATATATAAAATGATGTCCGTCATAGGAAAAGTATTAGACGACGAAAATGCTCCGTCATAGGAATGGAGCTACCACACCACTTACTGGTGCTCGACCGTGCCACCTTGGCCTTGTCAGACCACTCTTGGTACATGGCCTCGCCGAATCTAGCGTTCATCGCAGTCCACTGCTCTGGCGTGATCCAACCATGGATCGGCTTTCCGGAGCGACCATGAGACTTCTGGTCGTGGATCGCATCACGGATGAGCTTGCCTGCGACGACAAAAAATTGGGCCTCGATCTTCGCCACCCAGTGTGGTGGATAGAAATAGGACCTCTACAAGAAGTAAATAGAAAGAGTTGTATAATATACAAAAATGATTATTAAAATTTAAAAATAAATAATTTTTACCTTGAAGTGGGCCAACCAAAAGGCCTTCCTATCTGCGGGAGCATCTGAGTAGTTAATCCAAGGCCCACCATAGTTCTGCCTCAGAAATAACCCCGGCTGTCGCTATACTGTAGGAGGCCGATATCTATACAATAATAAATTTCATGAATATATATGTACATATAATCATTTGAGAAATATATATTAACTAATTAACTTACTTCGTAGGCCCGTTCATCCAAATCTCCATACGCGTCTCGTCCGGGGGAGCGCATGGAGGGTCGCTCTCACCTCCTGCCTGACCAGAATCAGTCTGATCGCCATCCTCCATATGCTCGACGGAGCCGTCGGCAGGAGGAATGTTGGACGCGGGAGAAATGCTGGACGACGAGGGAGGATTCGCCAACCTGCTGGAACTGTCCTGTCCCGGTAATGGACCGGGAACAGAATGGTATACTGGCGTACTCGGAGATGAAGATAAGGGTACAAAATCTGCATCCCCAACCTGACGCATACGGGACTGCCTAACATAATATCCTCCACGTCGTCCGGGTCTAGTCGTACCTTATAATAACATATGATAATAAAATAAATATACATATTTATATGATAGACATCACAGATTTTTGAAAAATATTATAGTCACAAAAGTGTCACTAAAGTGTCAAATATGATGATAAAACAAACGTACATATTTAATCATCTTCTGAAAATTCATCTAGTTCGTTTAGCTCATCTTCTTCTTCTTCTTCTTCTTCTTCTTCTTCTTCTTCTTCCTCCTCTACATCTTCACTTTCATCTGCATCTTCCTCTTCAGATAATTCTACTTCTTCTACACAATTAGATGTGTAATGAGGAACTTTCATCGTGTCCACTTCTATAATATTTGTTACAAGAGGTAGTTCATCCTCTTGATAAGCTATATCGTCAACCTCAAAGGTATTTCTAGTTTTGGTCTTGCATACTGCCCACCAGTCCGACCTTGTTGTTCCCCGTTTAGGATAACTTGTGAAGTACACGAGCTGAGCCTGACTTGATAGGACAAATGGTTCATAGGCTTGATATCGACGCCGATAGTTTATATCCACAAGACCGTGCTTGTCTACTTTCCAACCTTGACCTTCAATCGGATCGAACCAATCACACCTGAATAACACAATCTTAGCAGGCTCTATTCCATAACTATATGTCAGCTCCATAATCTCCTGTAGGACGCCATAGAAATCGTTGCCCGCATCAACATCTTTGTAGTTCGAAGATCTGATACACAAACAGCTGTTTTTGGTGGAATCGAGATCCAAAAGTTGTCTCTGATCGGGCAAGTTGTTGACTTGAACCTAAACCCATTAATACAGTAGATTGGCCATATTTTTGTAGCATAAATTGGTCCCTTGGCTAGCGTTCTAATAGACTCATTCTCAAATCTTGCGTATAGACGATCGACCTAAATACCACGAAAAAAGAAATTAAGCTCATTCTCAAGTGCATATACAAAAAGGTAATTACAGAGTTCTCAAGTCTTACATATGCACTCAACTATGATGGGAAATAATGCCTCATTTCTTGTTCTAGTTCTTCTTCTGTTATGTGTGGCCTACCTGACCTCACATCATTATTAAATATGCTGAAAACAACATCGTTCAATTAATATAATAGTATAATAATCAACACTATTGAAATAATGTAGACGTATTAATTACTTACCCCTCCAGCTTCTCTACTTCATCATCGTCGTAGTTGAGTAATACATACACCTGAGCAGCCCTTAGCTCATCATCGTTCAGATATCTCTTCTTAATTTTACCCGATGGCTTTCCTGGAGTATTGAATACCTTCAGTATTGTATCATTACATTCATGATCTCCGTCCTCGTTTCTGGAAGCTCGTGTTCTATTAGTTGCAACATGAGACTTGAAATATATCGAACAAAAGTTTGTAATCTCCTCGAGAACATAGGCTTCACAAATAGAACCCTCGACCCGTGCCTTATTTTTCACCTTTCTTTTAGGTGATTCAAATGTCGCTCGAACGGGTACATCCATCGATATTCGACGGGTCCACTAACACGTGCCTCATAGAAAAGATGAATTGGCAAATGCTCCATAGAGTCGAAGAATCCAGGAGGAAACACCCTCTCTAGCTTGTACAGTGTTACCGTAATATCCTTCTTTTGCTTTTCTAGATGATCAACGAGCAATTTTTTAGAACAAAGATCACTGAAGAATATGCTAAGCTCCGTCAATGGATCCCAAACTGCCTGCGATAAGAATTTCTGAAATGCAATCGGAATTAACCTCCCCATGAATACGTGACAATCGTGGCTCTTCATACCCATCAATTTGTTTTTCTTCGGATGAACACATCTTCTCAGATTTGACACATATCTGTCTGGAAATTTTTGGTCCTGGATCGACCGACAAAGTCTCACTTTATCCTCCTTATCTAGTGAGAAAATTGACTTCGGCAGGAACTGTTTTCCATTCTCCTCTATCAAATGCAATGCAGGGCGTTTGCATATCTTCTAAGTCCAACCTGGCCTTGGGATTGTCTTTCATTTTTCTCTTTACGTCCATCACAGTATTAATTATGTTATCAAACACATTTTTCTCAATATGCATGACATCAAGATTATGTCTGATCAGATTGGTACTCGAATATGGCAGATCCCAGAATATGCTCCTCTTTGTCCAGTTATGATCTCTACCAAATCCATCGCACTTGTACCCAGTTGTAGGATCTTCGATAGCACTTGTAAAATCTCTAACCTCCTTCCATATTGTGGCTCCGTACCACCTTGGCGGTGGATCACCCTTCTCTACAATGCCGGCACGTAATGCATTCCTGTTCCTTCTGAACGGATGATCTTTTGGAAGAAATTGCTGATGACAATCAAAGAAGCACAATTTTTCTCCGTGTTTCAAGCAAAAAGCCTTAGTAAGGTCCATACAATATGGACATGAGAGACAGCCATGAGTGCTCCATCCAGATAATATTCTATAGGCCAAAAAGTCGTTGATGGTCCACATAAGGGTTGCCTTCATCTGAAAATTCTGCTTCCTGGAAATATTGTACGTGTTAGCGCCTACTTCCCATAACTGATTCAACTCATCTATCAAAGGCTGTAAGTACACATCAATATTCCTCTTGGGATTGTTCGAACCAAGAATTATAACGGTTAGAAATATGTACTGAGTCTTCATACACATCCAAGGCGGTAGGTTATACGGAGTGACAATCATAGGCCAGCACGAATACTGGGATCCCGAAAGACCAAAAGGAATAAAACCGTCAGAAAATAGCCCCAACATGACATTACGTAGATCTAAAGCAAAATCAGGATACACTCGATCAAAGTGCTTCCATGCTTCTCCATCGGATGGGTGATCTAACACTCCTTCAATCTGTTCTTGTATGTGCCAACTAATATTTTCGGTCGTCTCTTTCACCATAAATAATCTTTGCAACCACGGCGTTAAAGGCAAGTAGTACATTGAATCGGTCGGTCTTCTTGCACTGGTAGACCTTTCTATACTAGTTGTCTTATAGCGATCAACACCACAAAATCTGCACACATCTGCGTCCTTGTCGTCTTTATAGTGCATCATGTACCGATTGCGACAAGAATCAATTTTCTCGTATCCCATCCAGAGCGATCTCACCATCCTCTTAGACTGGTAAAAGTCTTTAGGTAACTTAGCACCCGCCGACAAGATCTCTATAATAAACTCCAACACTCGGTTGTAGCATTCTTACGACACGTTAAATCTGACTTAATGCTCAACAGTCTTGTAACCACCTCCAACGGTGAATGATCCTCACAACCAGGATACAATGGAGTCCTTGCATTCTCCAGAAACTCTATGAACTTTGCAGCATCGACATTCGGTGCCTCCTCAGCTGTATCATGAACAAAACTAGGCCCCACAGCATCGAAAACCATGTTCACGAATCCGTTGTCGTATGCATGATTATTTGAAACAAAATTAGGTCCCGCATTCATATACGACTCAACATAAGGCTCCGGCTCTGATGCTAAAGACACAAGTTCTCCGTGTGCGGTCCACTGATAGTAAATAGGCGTGAAACTCCTCGAGTACAAATGATATGTTACTTCCACTTCTGGATAATATTTTACGTTATAACATTTCACACACGAACACTTAATTTTGGTGTCGTCCATGTACCGAGGGAACGCCTTAGCAAACTGCCTGAACTGCTCTACTTCCGCTATGTATTGATTCCATACGCCACACATATCATCAGGACAACGATTGTACATCCATGAACGATTCCGACAAGTAGTAATTCATATATATTTGGAAATAATTCTGCAAAGATGGACACACATGTTCACCGCAGTAACTAGTCAAGCCTGATACATAGATGGGGTAACACATCAAGATCTCTCTTTTATGTTACAGATGTTAGACTGTGGATGGGGTAACATGACAAGGTTCTAACATGTGACTGATACATGATGGGGTAACACATCAAGATCTCTCCTTTATGTTACAGATGTTAGATTGTGGAGTTAAGCCTGATACCTAACTAACATTCACTAACTGACAATAAAAACTAACTCACATACAACTGATCACTAACTCTGATACATGGGTTACTGCCCTCTCTAACTGACACATACACACACACACTGAATCTAACCAAACCCCAAGGGGCTAAGCCCCTTCCATGAACACTCACTAACTGACATTCACTCATGGCTAAATGGCTAAGTGACCAACCAAAAGCCAGGGGGTGTCCCCCTCACACTGAAACTCTAACTGACACTCTAACATAAGACACTCATACCACTGAAAAACCTCATTGATACTTAGGGACTCAAATAGGGCACTCAACTGACACTGACTGATACTTCACCCAGTCACACACAATTTCACAAGTGCGCTCACTGACACTTGACACTACACTGATACTGACACCAACACACTACTCGCTCTAGATCCCCTTGACACTCACAAACTTAGGTGTGCTGCTACACTAAAGCCTCTAATCCTTACTGAAACATGGACTAACACACTTGGGTATTGGCTTAAAGGCCTATGGCCAAATGGCAAGCCAAGATGGCTGTGCCCAAGCCCACACTGCAGTGGCCAAGGCCAAGGCAATATGCCAAGGTACACTGCCTACTGTAGTGGCCAAGTAACCTGGCCACACTGTCTGGCCAAGCACGAGCTCATACTTCTCCCCTGCTACAGCCAAGTGGCCTGCCAAAGCCAGGATGGCCTCCCCACAGCAGGTCATCACTCAACCATGGCCAGGGGCATTCCCTGCTGCTTGTGTAATGCTAAAGCCTACTGCCACACTTAATCAATAGCAAAGCACACCCTATTTTTCTGAAAAGTGATACTGAATTCAAATAAATTACTACATGTGGGTTAGATTCAGTGTGTGTGTGTCCGTATGTATGTTCGTGTGTCCGTGTGTGTGTGTGCGTCTCTGTGTGTGTGTGTGTCCGTGGGAGAGAAGGAAAAGGAGGAGGAGGGAGAGGAGTTAGGTTACGGTTTACTTGAGGAAGAGGAGGAGGAGCTCGAATTGGGGGAGGATCGAGGAGCTCGACGGGAGGGTACGGGTCGCCGGGGGTCGCCGGGGGGGGGGGGGGGAAGATTTTAGAAAGTTTCAAAAAATTTTGATTGAGGGGGAAAAAAGGAAACAACGTGCCCTAAGTAGAAACTTTAGCAACGTCACGAGACGACGTAGCTCAACATCGCCAACTAGTGGCGTAAGTGACGATATTTTAGGACGTCGCTAATTCCGTCGCTACATCAGCGACGTTTACCGACGAACTTGCGACACAGGTTCCCATTTAATAAACTGTTATCGCTAGACGTCGATATTGGTCGCTTTTGGCGACTAATAGCGACGTATTTGTAAAACGTCGCTAAACTCCTAAAAATTAGCGACGTTCATTCTTGGAGTTGCTAAATTCGTCGCTAATTTGACTTATTTTGGTAGTATATGATGTCTTCCTTATGCCTTACTCTTTTAATTCCTTTCTTGCATGAATGATTGCTTGATTGGTTGTTAGTCGTATAATTGCTTGTGCTTTAGTATAGCTTGCCTCGACATCTCTAACATCTTGATTAAATTCCAAGGACAGAATTCTTTTAAGGTGGGTAGAGTTGTTACTTCCGTTTTCCGTTGTGCATATTTCCAGTGTACGTATACGGATTTTGACCCGTATTTGGACTTGACCTGCTAGCCTAGTCTTGGTTGGTCAAGACTGGGCTTGGTTTATTTTGGTTTAGCTTGGTTTAACTTGTTTCGGTTATCATGGTGAACCCCCTTTCCTTTATAAACCAATTTCTTTCTATCTCGTCCTTTACTCTTCATTCACTCCTTCTTCTTTCTCTTAACTCTCTCTACCTACCAAGAAACCCTAGGCAAGTGCTAGCTTGCTTCATGAGAGAACTCATTTCTATTTGTTCCATTTTTATTCTTACACGATTGCAAGACACTTTAGAACTTAGCATTTTTCGATTTGGTAGATATTTTTTATAGATCTAAGTTTATGTTATTTTTGGTTTTTCTTGGTTTTGATCTATTAAACTTATTTGTTTTCAAAATCTAGTTGTTTCATGTTGTAGAGAATTTTTTCTACTCTATTTTGACCTATAGAAGTACACTTTCTGACTTGAATCAGGAGGTTGGACGGAGCTTGGAAGCCATGGCTTCCACGGCTCATCTTCTTGGATTTTAGAGAAGATGAGTAGTGTTGCCTTGGCCGCATGAGCTTTAGCCGCATGAAGTCCTGCGGGCTTTATAGCTTGGCCGCATGACCCCTGGCCGCATGAAGTCCCGCGGACTTCATGGCTTCGCCGCATGACCCCTTGCCACATGAAGTCCTGCGGACTTTATGGCTTGGCCGCATGACCCCTGGCCGCATGAAGTCCTGCGGACTTCATGGCCTGGCCGCATGACCCCTGGCCGTATGAAATCATGAGGACCACTTATCTTGGCCGCATAAGCTTTAGTCGCATGAAGTCCTGTGGACTTCATGGCTTGGCCGCATGACCCCTGGCCGCATGAAGTCATGCAGACTTGTCACGACCCGCTTTCGAATAATCGGACACGAGTCGTACACGCTCGTACACGCCCAGCCTTTGTCGTTAGACACAACAAAGTAAGTTGTACCAATCTAGGGAAACTAACCAGATATCAAGACAAGTATGAAAACACAGCATCTATAAATGTGTCCCAACCAGAGTAAAGTACAAACTTAGAATTTATTACATTCCAGCAAATGAAAGTAAGTCTACTAGTCTCAATACAGAAAAATATAAAAAGCTAAAGGTAAACTCTAGGCTTCTGCAGCCTCTAGATCACAAGCAGCTCCAGCTGGCTCAGCAAAGATAGCAACATCCTGTCCATAATAGGTGTCGCACAGGGCCTCCAACTCACCTGCAACATATCCTATTCAGGAGCGGAGCAAGTATAATTCTAGGTAATGAACAAGACATCATGATATGAAGGTACAAGGAAACATGAAAAGTACAGAAAAGAATATGGTAAATAAGTACATAAAAGAACAGGGTGTGTAAAGTACATAAAAGAACATGGTATGTAAGAACATGAAAGAACATGATATGTTAACATAGGAAAGAACATGGTATCTCAGGAATCACAGGAAATAAGTACAAGGTATATCTCTTGAACATGTGTGTACAATGTTTGAAATATAACTAAGTATGTGACCGGCTAGGGGTAAGCAAATGAAAGCACATGAATGGTACGACTTAGGACCCGCGTACACGATACGGGGTCTAAGCTAAACACACCTGAGTTGTTTCTTGGGTTTGGTCACATAAATAGTCTATTTCCCCACCCCAGGTACAAGTAATAAGAACAAGGAATATGAGCACCAGAAAATACATGTCGTATTGCAGTGTGTCAATCAAGAAAGCACATGATATAATGAAATGCACAAGACCGTAGAGTGTACTTGCCTGGCTCCAGGAAAGTACAAGTAACCAAAGAAACTGGATGTCCTCCTGTATTTGAATGATGTGTACAAGTTGGTTATTGTCTAAATAAGATCTAAATTTTGTATCTTGCAGTTCTATATTTATGACATTTGGTTGAGCCCATTTAGCAACTACTCAAATTAAACTTCCTACAATTATACTTAAACCATTAGCTAAACTATTCACTTAGAGAAGCTAATCATGATTTAAGTTAGAGGCCTACATCTATACTGCCATGTTAAAACATCAAAACAATGCTTACCAACAATTGGTTCTCTTCTACTCTAGTGACTAAACATAGATTTCCATTAAGTCCCATTATGTTCTAAAGGCCAACAACACTCTCTTACAATTCAGTTTACTATAAACTTAAATCCCAGTCGTATACATATATCCATATACAGATTCAAATACTTAGGACTCCATTTTAATGTCCCCTCTGAGGAAGAGAGTTAAAGTTCACTCTAAACTATCAACCCCACTGTATTGAATTGACCTAATGTTGATGGAAACCTTTCCCCTTGATCAAGGATCAAAACAAACTTGAACATGACTGATACGAGCAGTCCCTGTTCTGCTTTTAGTCCAACATGCTACTCAACTTCTATTTCTCAGTTATATCCTGTAGTATCAATTTGAAACATAACCTATAGTGCAGTATTCATTCCAAGAATGAAATCAAGTACTGCAGGTTCTTAGATAGGTAGATATTCAATGAATTAACTGTCACAGTCTATTGGTTTGAAAGAAAAATAGGTTACCCAACCAATCTTAGCTATCCTGTCATTCCAATTCCACTAATGTTCATAGTAACTCAAGGTTGCCCCATACTCAATGTTAATCTCATTTTTCCCTAAACTAATTCCTCCATCAGGCTGAAACAAAAACTCAACTTCATTGCAAAAAATCGAAACAACTGCTAACACCTGAAAACTCTATTTGTCTATGTTACTGAAAACCTAACTGGAAATTGAAATGGTACCTACTACATTAGTAACCCATGTCATTCAACTTGTACAATTCCTAAGACTGAATTAGCAAATATTACAATATCCAAACAGTCATCATTATTAATGGAACCAACAGTCTATCTATTACAATCCTTAACTCCCCCTGGTAACTGGTTTACTGGGACACTTGTTAAACATACAAGCTTAGAAAGTTAACTGAACAACATTCCTAGATTTCAATCCTTCAGGAACGAATCTCTCTTCCCTGTTACCACTCCCACTCACAAACGAGTCATAACCCAAATTGGTATTGATACATGGATCCAAGTACGCAATCAATTGTTGGTACCACATATATCAACCTTGATATATTCAGGATACATACATTAAAAAAATGTTGGATACCACCATAATTCAGTCTTAGGTGATATTTAGTCCCGAGAAGAATATAAATTCAACTTTGCAGCAAAGGTTCACCTACTCTGGTAGGATGAACAAAACAAAACTGGACATAAGCTCAGGATATGATAATTTGAATATCAACATTAAAATCTACAATTCTCAGTCTTAATGAAATTAACCTGCAGACATCCAACTAACCTACTCCTCACACACAGGTATACTCGATATAATATGAAGGTAAGGTATGCTTCAACAGTGAACTGAGATTGACTCACCAAGGACTGAATTCTCAAAAATAGTTCAGTAACACTTCTATTACCTGATATTGGTCAAGCCCAAGCCAAATGGTCTCAAATCAACTACCATCAACTCATGAACTAACAGGAATAAAAAATGATCCTACATGAACCAATACTCTATTGACACAAATCTGCTAAAAATGCAATGAAAGTAAACACATAAGGATCGGTTTAGGAAATACCTAAATAGAATTTCTTGTGTCGTGTCGAGTCCTCTCTGTACTCGTTCAGTCACAAAAACGATTTACCTATAATTCTATTAATACATAGGGGATCGATCTAAGGATTAGCAATTCAAATAAAGGAGAACACTAAAATAAATGAAAGCTTAAAATCAAAAATACCTATTGTTGATTCGAATCTATTAGAACTCAAGGAATTGATAAGAAGACTCAGTCACGATCCATAATCTGATTCAAGTCATCAAACTGAATTTAAAGGCAGAAGAATTTATGAGTTGGTGGTCATCGAAATGTAGAACAACTCACTGTCGAAGTTGAACCAATTAGGATCGAGGAATATGTTTAGATCGATCGTTTGTAGGTTTAATCACCAGATTTGTCGTTTACAAGGAAAGGATGGATAATTCAAACGAAATTTACTCGGTTTAAGAAATCGTAAGAACTAACATTCTTACCAATGATCCAATGGTTTAGGGATTCGACGAACTGAAGGAGGAAGGAAGAAACTCGATGATCACCAGTCTCCTATTGAGCCAGGAACAATTTCTTCAGAGAAGAAACTGCTTCCCTCGCCATGACTGCTCCCTGTCTGATCTTGAGGAAGAACGAGAAGAGGAGATTTGGTGAATTGATCTGAAATTTGTTGGAGTAAAAGGAGATCTGACCTAGCATATATATAGAGGCGATCAGATCTAACTAGCGTAGGGATCAAGCACATATGGGCAAAAAAATTTGATCTCCTCCCCTGTCAATTGGGGAGAGGAGGGAATGAGTTTGTTAAGAATCGAACTCAACAGAAAAATTAAGGGATGGCAGTGCCTGAGTTTAAAACTCAACCTAAATTAATAGCCTATGAGTTAAGCCCATTTGGTTGTGGACTTAGCATATAGAACTAATAGGATAGCCTATGAATGGGCCCAGGGAAGAATGTCCCAAGGCTAGAAATATGTACAAGAAATTCATAGTTTAATAATAACTTGACAATAATTAAAAATATGTAATAAATCCCAATTTTATTTAATCAATAATATAAACTAAAAATTTAAAATTTATCAGGGAGATGGATTTACAGGACTGCATGCTTGGCCGCATGAGTCTTGACCGCATGCCTTGGCCGCATGCCTTAGCCCCCTGCATGTTCATCTTTAGTATGTAGGTTTATGTTTAAATTGTTTACATTTTGTACTCAGCCTAACTTGCGACTACCCGATTTGATGATTGTGAATCTTGGGCATATCTTGTATTAACTTAGCCATGAGCACGACATGATACATGAACATGACATGACAACACGAGCCTGATATAAAATTCTTGATATTGGCCCATCGAGGCACACTCTTGACAAGTAACAAGTAAACCTGGCATAGCATGATAAGCTTGATAGTGGCATGTCGAGGTGCACTTCTGACAAGTAATTTTGACAAGTAACAAGTAACTCTCGTCTTGACACCGTGGGTGATTTTTTTTGATTATGTCTGTACAAGCTACAAGTCTCGTCTCGTATCATGTCTAGGACATGGATTCCTGAGTACCATGGTCAGGAATTCAGTCTGAATCTGGCTAGGATAATAATTAGATAATTCAAGTAGCTCATATAGATAGAGATATTTTGGCTACAAGTAATCCCGTTATCTTGGTGCCTTCCTTATGGACTTGTAGCCTGCCGTCGAGTATGGCACATTTCAGCCCACTATCATGTAGGGGAACTTCATGAAATAATGCACACTGTCATGTGTTGCACTCCAAGTCACCTAATGATTCTTGATAACTCTTGAACCTGTGTCTGGATAACCTGGATAGTCTGCAGGGCTTGTGGTCATAGGAATATCTCATTGCATCTTGCTAGTAACTAGGCTTGTGATAACTCTAGTTAGTTAAAGTATCAAGCCGTACTTATTGCTTGGCCGTGAATGTTGGATGGAGTCCAATCTTGTTTAGTCTTGTTTAGATCTAGTACATGGTTATCTCGGGACATGCTTGCTTATGCCTTACTCTTGTCGATAATTGGTTGGAGACTAAGCTCTGTTCATGTGAAGGGTTACAATCCCGGTACTTGTATGGTTTAAGGGTTGTAACTTGGTTACCGAAATAGTCCCTTAGTTGTCTTATCGTTTAACACCTTGTTTTCCCTAACTCATGTCTTATGTTATCATTTATGTCTCATGTGCTAATATGCTAGTTTTAGTTCTTAAGTGAAGCCTTTCTTGTGGCACTTGCTCTTCTGTGGTCTGATCCAGCTGGTTTTGTATGGCCAGATTTTGGAGCAGCACCCGAGAATCTTCCAGCCTTCTAAACAGATGGTGAATACTAGACGTAACTCTGGCAACGAGTAGGTTTTATTTTGCTCTTCCACTCTATTATAAATGATTCTTTTGAGGCATTTAGCCTGCGAACAAGTGTTAGCTCGTATTGAATACTTTTATTTCTTATCTGCCTAAGGGCTGTAACATGATTGACAAATCCTAGGGTTGATCATGTATGACTGAAACTCTTGCTAGTTCTCACATTTTATACAACTAGCTTCATGATCATATATGAAATGTATGGGACGCCTTACTATTGAATTTCTAATGGTCTAATATCTTGTAATTATTATTACTTGCTTGAGATTGAGACACTAGTTGTTCTTGACCATAAGAGACTAATGGATTGTAGATAAACTCTCATACATCTAGACAGTCGTGTCCGTATATCAAGATGGAATACACTTCTATAATACATAGTTGGCTGTGTTTGTTCCTTGCTCTCCAGTATTCTAGTTCTGGGGCATGATATTTGCTCTCGGTGGAGCACCGGCTCTAGGGTTTGCTGGGCGACGGTCGTCAAGCATACGATTGTCGATGTGAGGCTTCGCCAGCAGCTCTAGTGGAGGAGGCGAACAAACGCTCATTTCAAGGGGATGACTGCTCGCGGTGGACGACGACCGGAGAAGACACGACCACGACAGCGAGGATCTAGAGGGGACGAGCTCGTGTGAGGTAAGTTGGTGGTGCTGTTGATGATGTTTGTGGTGGTTGTATTTGGTGGCGGCTGGCTTGGAGGGGCTTAGGGATTTTTGGGGGCGCCGACGATGGGTGTCGGTGGTGGGGGTGGTAGCAAGGCGTCTACGATGGTGGTTTGGAACACGATGGTGATGATGGTCATGGTTGGTAATGTGGTGGTGGATTGGTCAGGGGAGGTTAGGGGACAGGGACAGGTGTGGCGGGGTGGCCGACACGGTTGGTGGTGAGGGCGGTCTTGGTGGTTGTGACGATAGTGATGGTATTGGTTTAGAAGAATCAAGGAGGTGCACGGTTGTCGTCGATGGTGGCACTTTCCATGGTCGTGTCGGCCCATCCAGCCCTGGTCGAACTAATTTCGATAATTGACTTAAAACTTTGACCTTGATATGAAAGGAAAGAAGATCGCAGCGTATTTCATCAAAGTAGATTTTAACTTTATTCTGTATTTTCTTTTTATTGAGTCTAAAAAATTATGAGTCAGAATCACTGTCTACTTAGAAGACTTTATATCTTTTCCTGACCCTCAACAAAACATAATTTTTATGTTATATCCAAAAACTCTACAAAACAAGAATGACCAGAATTCACCATAACCGAACTCGGCCAGAGTTCTGCCCGAACTCGGTCCACTCAAATCTCTCCTGGTCACCAGCAAATACATATTCTTTTAGATTTATAATTTTTAAAATTATAAACGTTAACCCTACCGAGTTCTGTCCGAACTCTGTCATTGAAAAACCTATTAGTAGAGAATAATTTCATATTTCTATTCACTCATTCATTCTTCATCTTCTCTATCTATTCTAAAGCCTTCATATCTACAAAAAGCTTTGATCTTCCTTTCCAAGACAACTCCTATTCTTCTAAGTGTTGGTGGTTTTCGATTAGGAGTATTTGAGTTGTACAAGCTTGGCGTAAAAAAGCTTTTTCAGAAAGGTGTTTTGAAGTTTAATCGTGGGCTTTAGATAAAAACACGACAGTGTTGAAGTTGGCCTATTCTTCAGAGTAAAGCACACGTTGTAACCTCTATTTCACATAGTGGATTAATAGCGAGCAAGAGTTCTCGCGACTGGACTAGTCCTCTCAGAGCAAAACTAGTATAAATCTTAGTTTTTGCGTACTGCTTTCTTGCCTTATTTACTTATTACTTTACTTCACTGCCTTTAAGTATTTATACATATTTGCCTTTACTTGCTTAGTTTTTTAATTGGAGAATATTATACCATTGCACTCTATTCACCCTCCTCTAGAGGTGCCATCGATCCTACAGGTCGAGCATGAAGATGGCTCGGGTACAGTCGGTGGCAATCGACTGGTCTCAGGATAGAAAGGCTCGATGGATTTGGTGGACACGGTACGGGACTGACCAGACGGGCTGCGGCTTGGATTGACAGGGGTGATGGAGACTCGGCCAGGAAGACGGCTAGGATCTGTAGGTTTAGGGTTTGCGTCGATTTGTCTAGAATTATCGAATATAAAAGGGAGAAAACGTATATGTAAAATAATAGAATAAGAATTTAGTAGACATGGATACGATACAAAACACGTCTATGATGATGGTTAATGGCTATCTATGGGAATTGGAAGGAGATGGAAAAATTAGAAGAAATGACCTCCTTAAATAGGAGTTGGAACTCCTAATCCAATGTGATATACCTAGCCTGGCCCAGGCGCGTTGTCAGCCCTGGTGCCCCTTTCCCCCTTGCGCTCACGGTGCTTAGGCGCCAATGTGATACGCCTAGTCTGGCCCAGGCGCCTTGCGTGCCCAGGCGCCCTTTCTCCCTTGTGCTCATTGGTGCTTAGGCGCCTATTTTGGTGCACCATTTTGGCCCTGGCACCATTATGGTCCTGGCTCCTATTCAGGACATATGTCCAGTTGTCCAAAGGCCTATCTGGCCATGCGTCTTTCGCCCAGCGTACATTCTGGCCTTGGCTCTATTACGTGCCTATGCGCCTCTCCTGGCCCTAGCACCCTTGTGTGGCTAGGCGCCATCCTGGCCTTGGCGCCCTTTGAATCTCGTGCCACTCCGCGTGTGCCACCTGACCTGATGGTCATGCGCAATATGGTGTGCGTCCAGTATGATGCGCCCACCTCCATGTCTCTTCCCTGTTCATTCATCTATATGTTTGGTGATTCCCGACTTGTACCCTAAGCTTTGACCCGATCTTAGCATGGCTGTTTTGACCGTTTTTGATTGTTTAAGTTGTTTTGTAGATAGAATCTTAAAAAAACCTCAAACATGAAAGTTGTAGATCTTTGTCTTGGCTTCAAGAATCTTCTTGTTTTACCTTAATTAGAGTTCACATCCGCCTCTGAACATAGAATCTATCCCTACCACTATATCTCCCGAGCCAAGTACACCGATCAATAATCATCCTCATAGTGGAAGCCGTCAAACCGTCTCCAATCAAGCAGGCCCGAGTATTCATACAAATACCAATCAGGTTTCCCGATCATGCCGCCAGTCATTAATGATGAGCCCCCTCCTACTGACACAATATTGCAGGTTGATGGGAATACTTCCACTCCTGATCCTAATGCTGATGACAACATACATAGGGATGAAGAGACTCTCCCAGTCTCGGATCACGAGGGGGAGGAACATACAGATATTGAAGAGGGAGAGGTTGTGGGTCGAATCGAAGAAGGAGAAGTTGTTGGACGTGCCTGGGCCGATATTGCTGACGAGGAGGAAGCTAGACAAGAGAATGAAGAAAAAGAAGAGGAGGTGGTCCGACCTCCTCAGCCGTCGCGTAAGAAGAAGCCCCCACCACCACCTTCAGACAAAGTCTTACGATCAGGTCACACTACTCCCGCTGGTACTCAAAACAAGACCATTAATGTTTAACTTCCTCATTTGGAACGTACGTGGGATTGCTAATAAGATGACTATCAAGAGGATCAAATTATTACTCCGGATCAACAAGATTCAATTCCTTGCAGTCATTGAACCAAAAGTTTCTAAGGAACAATTAGTTTCCTTCCAAATCAAGCTTGGTTGCTCTCAAGCTTTTTCTAATGATCGTGGGAACATTTGGTTGTTTGCTAGAACTGGTTCATTGATGTCATTAGTGGACTCATTTGATCAAGCGGTGACTGTTTGTTACTCCAATGACTTCTTGCCTAAGGAAGTCCTTATGTCTATAGTTCATGGTCATGGAACCAAGGAAGGTACAACGGAGTTGTGGTCACGGCTACAGTACTTACAAAACAGTTTTTCTCTCCCCTGGGCGGTTGGAGGAGACTTTAATGCGGTGAGATGCATTGAGGAGAAGACTGGTGGCCTTAATCCAAGTCGGCAATCTATGAATGATTTCAATGATTTTATTATGGCATCGGGGCTTACGGAATTGCCGTACTCAGGGAGCAAATTCACATGATTTAAATCGGAGGGAGAGAAGCAAGGTTCTAGATTGGATCGCATACTTCTTGACAAGGACTGGTGGCAGATGTTGTCTCTATCGATTGAAGATCATCTCAATCGTAATGAATCTGACCATTCACCACTTTTGATCAAATTTAAATCTGCTAGCGCGGAAGGGAAGCGTGCTTTCAAGTTTCTGGATTTCTGGGTTTCACATGCCGAATTTACTCAGATAGTTGAGAAGGCTTGGTTCTCGGTGGATCATGATAATGCACTCGTGCGGGTGGCGGATAGATTGGTGGCCTGCAGAAAAGCATTGTCCAAATGGAGTCACGAGACATTCGGGGACATTTTTCAGGAAGTTAAAGCAGCTGAGGATGGGGTTCTTACAGCAGAAGTTGCTTTTGAACAGGATTGTTCTGGCTCAAACAAGGAATCTCTTCAGCAAGCGAGGGCCTTACTAAAGCAACGCCTCTCCTATGAGGAGTCCTACTGGAGGCAGAAGGCACGGACACGGTGGGATTTAGAGGGGGATCGCAACACTGCGTATTTCCACGAATGCGTCAATAGCAAACGAAGAAAACTTCGCATTCATTCTATTAAAACAGAGGATGGCTCCTCTATCACTGAGCTTAAGGACCTGCAAGACTCGGCCAATGAATTTTTTGCTAATCATTATTTGTATGCAGGCCCGGTGCAGGATGATGGATTACTGGCTTGTATTCCTAGTTTGATCAATGAAGAGGACAACTTACTTTTGACTATGGATCCAACAAAGGAAGAACTTCATCAAACCATCAAAGGAATCGATTCCAAGAGTGCGGGAGGACCAGATGGCTTCACAGCTAGATTTTTCACTACAGTCTGGACTATCATAGAAGGAGACATTATGGAGTCTGTTCAATTGTTCATGGCCGGATTTGCTTTGCCTCAGGCGATCACGAGTACCTCTCTAATTCTGATCCCTAAGGTAAAACAACCTTCAACCTGGTCGGACTTCCGCCCTATAAGTTTGTGCACTGTTATGAACAAAATCATATCAAAATTGCTGGTTAACCGATTAGCTCATCTTCTTCCTCGTATCATTTCCCCGGAGCAATGTGGCTTCGTCCGGGGAAGGGAGATTGTTGACAATGTTATTTTGGCACAAGAAATGATGAGTATGATGAAGATTAAGAACAGAGGAGGCAATGTGGCTATTAAATTAGATATGGCAAAGGCATATGATCGGATGGACTGGGGATTTTTGATGTAAGTTATGCGAAAATTTGGGTTCAATGAGAATTGGATCAACATGATTTTTCATTTAATTAGCAATGTTTGGTATTCTACAGTGATTAACGGGGAATCATCGGGCTTCTTCCATGGCTTTCGAGGTGTGCAGCAGGGAGATCCTATATCTCCAGCTCTGTTCATTATAGTAGCTGAGGCACTATCTAGAAATCTCAAATCATTGATCGACATTCCATCTTTTTACCACTACTACTCGCCTAGTGGCTGTCCGACTGTGACCCATTTAGCGTATGCAGATGATGTCTTAATCTTTGCAGCAGGGGATGTTGGTTCAGTACAAATATTGCGGGACATGTTAGCCAGATATGAGAGAGCCTCCGGTCAACTTATTAACTCTCACAAGTCTTCTCTATACGTTCATCCATCATTTTCAGAAACTAGAGAAGCTGAATTACGTGAGATTACGGGATTCAAATCTTCTAACCCGCCTTTTTCTTACTTGGGTTGTCCACTGATGTCAGGGAGGAAGAACGCAGGCATGTTTGAAGAATTGATATCTAAAATCAGAGATAGAGTCGAAGGATGGCAGCAACGACTTTTATCATATGGTGGTAAGCTCATTCTTCTTAAATCTGTTCTCACCTCTATTCATATGTACACATTAGCAGCTTGCAATCCCCCTAGATCAGTTATAAAACAACTAGAAGTCATGTTCTCTCATTTTTTCTGGGGATCACAAGAGGGGGTTTTCAAACACTCTTGGTTAGGTTGGGAGAAAATGGCCAGGCTGTATGAAGAAGCTGGCCTGGGGCTGCAAAGTTTGGATGAAGTCAGTGATTCCTTCTCTTCTAAATTATGGTGGAAGCTTAAAACTCAGAAGTCCTTATGGACATCATTCATCAAGATGAAATATTGCAAATTTGCAAGCCTTGATACTGTGCAGGCTAACTCTTATGCTTCGGGTATTTGGAAAAGACTGTTACATGGGAGATTACTTGCTAATCATCTGATTGTTAGTGATCCTGCAGACCTTAACAGATGGAGATGGAGTCCATCTCGTATTGGACTGTTTACTGTGTCTTTGGCCTATATTCATACTCGAATCCAGCATACTCGTCATCCAGATTTTACTCATGTTTGGAACACCTGCATTCCTATTAAATGGTCCGTTCTTGTTTGGCGATTACTTCTTGATAGGCTACCAACGGATGATAGTGTCCAGAGACTGGGATATCACATTGCTTTGCAGTGTCACTGCTGTGTTAACCCAGCACAGGAATCAATCGAACATATATTTTCTACAGGAGAGCTGGCTGATCAAGTGTGGAAATTATTGCAACAGGACTTCTCCATTCGGAGCTCAGAAACAGTGTTGAGTCATTTTAGACGGTGGTGGAGACGCCCAATGATTCACCTGAGAGAAATTATCGTTGGCGCTACTTGTTGGGTGATCTGGAAAAATAGGAACAAATGGAGGTACGAAGCGTATAAGTTTTCAGAAGCTCAGGTTCTCATTGAGGTCCGGAGACAAGTAGGAAAAGCCCTTGCTCGTTGCAAACACTTGAAGACTATTCCACCTGGATATAGCTAGTTGCTGTTTGTTTTTTGTTCACTCCCTTTTGTAACTCAAAGA
This sequence comes from Iris pallida, assembly GCA_029216955.1. Classification (NCBI taxonomy): domain Eukaryota; kingdom Viridiplantae; phylum Streptophyta; class Magnoliopsida; order Asparagales; family Iridaceae; genus Iris; species Iris pallida. The sequence goes on along the minus strand of JANAVB010013999.1, from coordinate 12,726,055 downwards.
TGGCCTCTAAATGGAGATGAATAAAGTTTAGTGTTTAATATATTTAGTGTTTAATATATATATATATATATATATATATATATTATATATATATATATATATATATTTATATATATATATATATAAATATATATATAATATATTAAAAAAATAAATATATATATATATATATATATATATATATATATATATATATATATATATATATAATATCTATGTATATACATATACATAAATATATATACACTCATATACAATATATATAATATATATTTATATATAAATACACATATACCATATCTATATATATACATACACATGCACATATATATATTCACACATGTACATATGTATATGTATTAATAAATTATAAACATAGTCACAAATCAACATATATATATATATATATATATATATATATATATATATATATATATATATAAGAATGGGGCACAGCTCCTGATTGTCCCGCGCGCTGGGGCACAGCTCCCGATTGTCCGTTTGAATTTTGAATTACGGTTCATCATTCGGTTTGAAAAAAGAAGAAGAAAAGAAGAAGCAATCTCAAGGCTGCGAGCCCACACCCTCCACTGGGATGTGTGCCCCTCTTTGGGCTGCGCACATGCTTCCACCTTTGTTTGTTCCGTTTTTCGATTCTTGTCGATTTTCGGTTTTCTAGTTAAAAAAACGAGTTGTAATTTTGGATTAGACGCGACGCGTCTTGATGACTGTCAGGGGTTCCACCCACAGTTTGTAGGAACTCGGGCTATCTCCCGATTCCACCTATTCTCTTACATTTCAATGAAGGCTTTAGCCACTGTTCAAATATATATATATATATATATATATATATATATCCTGGTGTTTATACATATTTATATATATAACTATTCCACAAATTCTATACAGGCCATACAATATTTTAAACATAATCAATAATAATAAAATAATATTATATAATAATAATCTCAATAGTATTGATAATAAAACAATAATAATAATAACAACAATAACGAATTACAATATCCCATAATCAGTATTGCATCTACTTAAAAACATGTCTACATGGAATCTTTGTGTACACTGGATGCCTACATGGGCTTGGGCTCAGTTCGGATCCAGACCGGGCTAAAATGGTATAACTGGTTTATGCAAAGTCAATAAATCTATTAATAATTAAATAAACTATTTCTAATGGTCATGCTATAACTTGGCCTGATTTTCCTAGTTAGGACACACCGATGGCTTAAGACTCATCTACCTTGGCTAAACACTAGTCAAAACATGCTATTGCACTACCCGTGCCATGATTCCTGGTTGCCTTGTATTTCAAGACTCAACTATGGGTAAGGTCATCTACCATAATAATTAACTAAATAATTATTTATAAAACTCTAAAAATTACTATTTAATTCAAATAAATAAATAAATATTATCAAAATTCTGGGAATAGGGGTTACAAATCTACCTACCTTAAAATAATTTCGTCCTCGAAATTCCAATTCGTAACTATTCCTTAAATTCTAAAAAAGAAAAATACTATTAACTTAATTTCCTTATATTTTAAATCCTCGAAAATAGTTTATATCCTCCTCCTAGCCATTTCGTAACTACAAAATCTCGAGGACTTCTACCCACCTTTGGTCACACTACTCCCTCAAATCTCATGTCACTAAAACTTTATAATTGTCCAACTACTTGCGAAATTTTTTACCAATAGCTATCTATTGTTTATGGCATCTATAATCCTCTCCTATCTATCAAGCAACCCTAAAATTTAGCATGCAACAAAATTTGTACAAGCAACTAAGAATTATGGATAAATTCTAGTAAGCATGACCATTCGTCGCTCTGAGATAGGGAGGACATGAAGATAAAGAAAAATAACCGAGAGTGAATTTGAAGTTCCCAGAGTGGTAGAGAGTATCCAATGATGCAGATAGACAGACAATTTATGAACCATTGACCTACTCTAGTCCAGTCACTTGCTAAGTCAAAAAATCCTTCGTATCTTGGAGTGGCTTGCAGTCCGTGCAATACAGAGGTTCCGTTCTCGAAATTCTGAACAAAGTTCTATAATAGAACGGAATTTGAGAAATCAAGATTATGATCTTTTTAGTGGTTATTTAAACACACGAGAAAGAGATATAAATGCAATGCAATATCGTATCGCAACTTCCAGATAACTGGAATAATGGTTACGAAAGACACCACATTCTAAGAGGTGGATACTACATAATAGGTATAGGGACCTATTTCAAATAGTTCGGCTTACAGTCCAAAAATAGTGGTACGTATGGATGGATTTCACTGGGTCTTAATGGGTTCCTTAATTGGGCATCAAACGTCAGTTGATGAACCTTGGACTTCAATCTATATGGACTAGACAAGAACCCTATGATAAGACTATTTCTACTAGGTTAGGGTAACCTAGAATAGATTTTACCCAAGTGGTCGAGCTAGTTGCCAGTCTGGTTGGTTAGCTAGGTCCCTAAAGTCCAAAAATGCGTCTTCCGTGACTTTTGTGTTTAAGTGGCACGAGAAGGCACAATTGAGTGGCACACTGGTGACATGTGCGTAGTGGCTTCGAGTAGATCACCACCATATATTGGGTCGAATGAATTGAGTCAAGGTTGAGTCTCTAATTGTAGTTGGGAAGTTTATCGGTATTATGGTAAAGGTTATAGCTAGTCCTTTTTACCTGAAAGTCGTACAATAAAAATAGAGTATAAGGGGACGTGTTTGAGTGGGACATGATATACCTAGATGAAGGTGAACTCGTCTAGGCCTTTCATATGCATTTTGTTGAAAGATAACAGCTGGTCTCGTGCTCCGAATATTAATGACACGACCGGGGACACAAAATGATCTAATTGGAAAGTGGGAGTCCATAGGACACTAACTATCATTCTAATAAAAATTTTTGTTCTATTCAATCGGTGATCTTCATATATCCCAAAACTTTAGGAGGCTTACAGTCAACCCACCATAGAAGCTAGGATATGGTTTTAGGAATGACGAGGTCAGAAAAATTCTAAAGTCCGAATATTGTACCTCGACTCTTGTAAATGAAGAATAAGGCACGACATAACGGGATACCGTAGTTACAAGTCAAGTCAAGGATAGTTCTTCAATGAATGGAGGAGTGTGTACAATGACACATGGTCGCTAAAATAGAATGATCTACTCGTCCATAGTATATAAGAGTTATCGATGGGATACCCAACTCTAAGGCAAAAAGATTTCTAACAACTGAGTCGTGAATTTCTATTAGTGTCAAACCTGCCAGACTATTGTTAGAAGGGTTCTAGTTAAAGCGAGCTTCAAACAAATAATTTGAGGCTCACAACAATTGGTCTCCTGAGCATAGGTAGTCCCCTAGGTTGGCTTTTGTTCAAGGAAAAGATCCTAATCATTCTCGGGCTCCAATGACTAGATGATCAAGATTAGCAGGTTTAGTGTCGAAGGAAGGACGAGTAACTCAAGGCAAGGTTCCAGTCACTGAGCTGGCCGATGGTAGCTACACTTGCGTATACAACTATTATAGCCATGAAGAATACTCTATATCTATCTATCAATTTCGAGCTTTCGTCTTTCCAATCAGTGAAGGACAAAAACAATAAAGAGTTCAAGGGACGTCACTGAATACCATTACGTGATTCAAAGGCGAATGCATAATTCAAGAGGAATTGTCAAGCAATTGTGGACGAGATCCTGAAGACATCTATATCTCAATCCACGTAGGGTAATTAGATGAAGAGTGAACCAATTGCATCATGGTTGATCAGACCATAATACACTGATTCTGATTAGACAATATGTTAGCAGGCGTCCCCACTAAACATATGCCTCGAATCAAGCTCGTGAACAGAATGAGCTTGCAAAACTAAGCTGTAATAGCAGCGTTTAAGATAGTCGAATACAATTATGCGAGATTTTTGAAAGAAAGCACAAGTAGTTCGAGTTTAGAGAGAATCAAACTTACCTGGTGTTCTTGCTTATACAGTCAATCCTACTATCTTCTACTCATAAGGCCTTGGTCGACTAATGGGTTATGGACTTCTGAATTCTATACTCCAGGTAAACATATTAATGTCAGTTAGTTACCTCGTCAATGGATCACAAGGACCACAGAAGGTCAGGTTGGGAGACATGCTACCGAACTTACAGAGCTTTCACTAGTTTGGCTTTGGATCTTATGGGACGAACATGCATTTTCCTATCCTCTATGGTATTCCAAACTTGTAATCATGTTTGAAGTCATTTCACCGCAGATTACGCCTCGCCCGTATACTCTGGCTGTGGTAAACCCTTGGTTTCGTAACTCAACATGATACAAAATCGAACACTTCTTAACTCTATCCAATATTGGCTCAAGGGTATCTAGGATCAAGAGAGGACCATAAGCCATAGTTTTGGCAATATCCCATCACCTATATTGTTTTAAACTAATTTCACCTCTAGGGGTTGTGTCTCGCAGTGCGCTGCTGGCTGCAGTGTATCCATAGTCTCCAAAATTTAATTAAATGGCGACAGTGCGCTGCTGTCCTGCCATTATGAGTTAACTAACATTCCTTTAACTATATCTGTAAGAATCCATGAGCTTCTAGAGATTCAAACAAGTTGACTATGAGATAGGTAAGTATCTATCAGTCACAATCCTTAAAATAAAAGATGAACATGGAGTAAATAACTGAATACAAAGAAATACAAACATTCTAACTATTCCATGTGTACTCAAGCCTTTGAGGAAAAACTTGAATCGAAACTAACTCGAGGTTCATATATGGGTAACATA